>CM056052.1:26914445-27514445 GCA_029574335.1 Rana kukunoris | reverse complement strand
AGGCTTAATCTTTGTAAAGAGGCATTTCCTCTCCCATCTAGTTTGTGGTCCATAAATATTTACCAGATGTAGATCATGTCCCTTCACAGAGACGTCCAGGACCATACACCTTCCAATCTCTACCTCGATAACCCGCCGACACGTTACCATGCCAGTAAAAAGTACTGCAACTCCGCTGTAAGGCTCGGCCGCAAGAGACCAGAAGGAGGGCCCACGTCTCCACTCCCTCTTTGCCAGGTGGACATCGGCAAGGCAATTTAGCCGGGTCTCTTGCAAAAATAAAACATCAGCATCCATCTCGCTGAGCAAAAATAAGGCCATATTGCGAGCCCCTACAGATTTTATGCTGGCAACATTAATCGTTGCCACCTTTATCGGAGTGGGAACTGCCATTAGGATGATTGAGGTAGGCGTTTCTTAGCCTGAGCACCCTCCTCCTTTACTGGAGACCCTGGCCTCTTTAGGGAACCTTCTCCCTCATCCTCCTCCATCTGAGACACGGAATTAGAAGACTCCTCTTCCCCATCAGATAAGGACCCAAACTTGTTTCCCAGAGGTAGATCTTCTATCTCTAAAGATGAAGCCGAGGAGGCAGAGGTCAGGACTACTTTATTCCTCCTTCTGCTCACCTTGGTCCACTCTCCCTCCTCCCCTAAGACATTACCCTTAAAGGCCTCATCTATATCATTAGCAGTGGCAATTTCCCCCTTCTTCCCCTTAGAACCTCCACTAGAGGTCTTACGTTTCCCCAGGGAAGGTCCCGACGAAGCCGCCACCTCAGATCGGCATGAATCCACCCCTTTGGCAGCCTCAGCCAATCCGGATGACTTGGATACATCAGGAACACTGGGTATCTGAAACACTGGGGAAGAACACACAACAGAAGTCGACACTGACACAGTAGGAAGCACAGACTGGGAAGCAGACACAGGAGGGGTCACACCTTCAGATTGGGAAACTGACACCTGGGGGGACCCCTCAGGACTAGCTGAAACAGCTCCACCAACCCCTTGTTGCCCCCCACGTTCCTCCTCCTCCATTCTTAACAGTTCTTCCACCAACCCCGGCTGATTATGGAGGGCTTCAGGGCAAAGGCTATAGGGGTGACCTAACTTGTTACAAAGATTACAACGAATATTATTGCAGTCCTTTGCAACATGGTCTAAGCCCTGACAGAAGGAACATTTCTGCATAGTACATGAGCTTGAAAAATGGCCTTTGTCACCACAGCGGTGACATAACTTTGGTTGTCCTGCATAAAAGGTAATGATCCTGTCACGACCTATAAAGGCAGAGGAAGGGATGTGCTTAACAACATTACCGGTGACATGCAGTTTTACTAATACTGTCCATCCTCCTGTCCATATCCCCCTGTCATCTACAACCTTCCTCAAGGGGGCTTGGACATCCGCATACCTCCCCAACCACACCCCCAGATCCGCAGCAGGAATGGACTCATTACGTGCTAGAATGGTGACGTTTTTATATAATGGCTGGCGGGAGACTACTTTAGGTGACAAACCTGCCCATCTTGGTGACTTCTTGCACTTCTGCTCATACCTCTCCCAAAAAACATCTAATCCTTCTGCCTTGACAAAGGAGAGGTCATACTTATATGACCCAACTGGGCTGATAAGGGCAAAAATCTCCTCCACTTTAAAACCCATCCCCAGAATGCGGTCCACCACATCTCTCCTATTTGGGGGGGGCCTTCTCCAATCCACCTCAATTGGACTACATTGCGGCGTTTAAAGGAGCTAAGAGATGGTGTCATATTGGCCTGACCTTCAGTCACATCACTCCTAGCAACCGCAGAATAATTGGCCCTACTCACCCCTGGCACAGCTGCAGCCACTGCTGCAGCATAGGAAATAACCACATTCCTTGCAACATCACTCTTAGGTACAGACCCCTCTCTAGATAAAGCAGCAAAAACATTATTATCAGGAGCAGAGACTTCTGACACAGAAATGTCATTTACATTGCCCTTGGTAATTCTACCTTCATTACCAGTAACTGAAGGGTTACCAACAGTGATGTCTTTATCATTACTCTTCACAGCAGAGTCCACACACCCTTCACTGGCTGGCTGTACACAGATGGAAGTCTCAGCCATGGGATAAGTTTGCTCTGCGTCGCCCTCTACTGCACAATCCATAGGAACTACACCTCCATTGTGTTGTATAGGCAAGTTCTGAACAAAACCTGCTTTTACTTTCACCTCATGTTTCAAAGGTTTTGGGGGGACATCATTATCCTCCTCTTCATCCTCAGATGATCCAGACACTGCAAGCTTGCGACCATGCAAAGGTGATTTCATTTCTGCAATGAAGTTCATCATACCTGCTCCCTTCACAGGCTCAGATGGATCATCTTGCTCCATAGCCTCCTGCTGCGGTGGTAAGGGCACAGAACTTTCCTGGCCCGATGACATACTGCCAGACAAAACACCTGACTGCTGATCCCCTGCAGCCTGTGTGCCAGAGCTTTCACCACTGTCTTCAGGCATACTGGTACTTGGCTTGGAATGCAAAGATTTTCCAGCGTGCTGGCCAGAAACACAATCCGAGCCCACAGAAACTTTTTTACTTTGCACTGGCCTTGGCTTCTCGCACTCTGGTGATGCCTGTCCTCCACTGGCCTCTATAGCCCCTCTGCGCATTGCACGGAAGCGATCATCGTTGCCATATTTCTCCTTGAAAGCACCGCTGGTTTCTTTCAATGTAGCCACCAGCAGACTCTGCTTTTCCACTTTGGCCTCCAAAGCCATTAACTCAGGCCGCATCTGTCTCCTCTTGGAACTATGCAGCCGATCACTTGCGATTTTTTTTTTTGCTTGAAGTCAAACTTCAACTTTGCCAGTACTTCCTCCTCCTTGGCGATTCTCGCAATCCTGGCACAAACCTTCTTTCTGTAGGTTGCCAGGCTTTCCCCTTTAGCTGGGTCATTTCCCAGGTCCTCAAACACTGGTATGGGAGGATCGGTACTCTGGCCATCCGGGGGATCTTCCCCTGGGTCCACCCCAGGTTCCTGCATCCACTCTGGGTATAGGGAGTAATCAAGCTCCCTGGATCAGTAGGCCTCACTGGAGCTCAGGAGAACAGCAGAAGTGCAGCCACACCCTTTGCAGCTATAACAGCTTCAACTCTTCTGGGAAGGCTGTCCATAAGGTGTAGGAGTGTGTCTATGGGAATGTTTGACCATTCTTCCAGAAGAGCATTTGTGAGGTCAGGTCATGTTAGATGTTCATGTGTGTGTAAAAGAAGGCATTCCAATATAGTGTACGTGCGGCTGTGGTTTACAGTCCAGTGGGTCCTGTGCATTTCTGTTCACTGGTTCAGGTGCAAATCAGGTCTGAATTTTTGCCTGAATTTGCAACAGAACAGGACCCAAAAATGCACAGGACCCTTTTGGAAACCACACTGTGCTCGCCCCAGACATTTGTAAATCAGCTCCACTGAGTGGCAGTCACATTCACATGCCATGCGAATTGGATGCAGTCAAAACCACATCCAATTTGCAAGTATGTGAACCTGACCTCAGGCTGCAAAGTGCATCACTCACCTTTACATATAGGAACAGAAAGAAACAGCTATCCTTTAAGGCGGAACTATGGCCAAACAGATAAATGGACAAGATAAATTAGGTCAGTGGCGGCTGGTATTTTTTTGTTTGGGGGAGGCGGCAAACAACCGACCCCCCCGCGGCAACTCAACCCCCCTGCGTTGTCTGCCGATAGGTCCACCGGTACACTTACCCCATCTAGTCAGTGGGCACCGGGCATCTGTGGAGTGGCATTGGGGATCGGCATGTGTGTAGTGGCAGCGGGGTACGGGCATCTGCGGAGCGGCGGAGGGGATTAGGCATCAAGGCATCGGCGTTCCCCTCCTCTCCACCTAGATGGTCAAAGGATCACCTGTCCTTTCAGCCAATTGCGTGATGGGTATCAGACCTGCTTACCGATTGGCCAGGAGGCGGATCAGTGTTGTAACAGCAAATATTCATTCGCTGTTGCCACATACCTTGGTGGGATTGTAGTGCACTCTCTGCATCCTGAGCCCATCCTATTTTGAAGCCTATTAGAGCCTCTGGCTCTAATAAGATACTTAAAATAAAACCTGGCCGCTGTAATTCATGAACCCGGTGACCTGAAAGGGGTCGGATGCATTAATAGGGGGCGGCCGCGGTGGCCATGGATAGATTCCTGCTATACATGAATCTATCCATTGCATATAGGGGGTGGCCTGGAGACAGGGGGCGGCGCCCAGGCGCCCCTAATGGAACGGGCTGTACATTTAGCCCTGGTTCACACTGGTGGGTTTTGACATGCGATTTGGCAATGGCAACGTCCTAATCGGTGTGACGCTGCATCTGCGGCATTGCACTGATTTCAAAAAGTAGTCTCTGTACTACTTTTTGCGATTTCAGCCTGTGATTTACATTGACATCTGACATCTGCACAGATGTCTCTGAAATCGCAGCTGAAATCGGGACTGCCAGCAGGAGTGAAATCGTGCGAGTTCAGCTGAACTCGTACGGCTTCACTCCCGCAGCCCAGTATGAACCTGGGCTTATACTGAGATTAAATTACACACAGGTAGAATCTATTACTAATTAGGTGACTGCTGAAGGCAATTCGTTCCACTAGATTTTAGTTAGGGGTATCAGAGTCAAGGGGGCTGAATACAAATACACGCCACACTTTTCACATATTAATTTGTAAAAAAATGTAAAACCATTGATCATTTTCCTTCCACTTCACAATGTTGTGCCACTTTGTAAAATCCCAATAAAATACATTTACATTTTTGCTTGTGATATCACAAAATGTGGACAATTTTAAGGGGTATGCGTGAGATCTAAGCACTGCTTAAATTTACTTCTAGTCTTACTAGATTTGGAGGGAGATTACTAAGGCCACTATTGTACCGTTCACCTTGAGAAAGCACCTTGAGACCAAGATGGCTGCCTCCACATAGTGCGGAACAAAGCATAGTAAGTCAGTAATGGGGAAATATCAGTTGCTGGGAGCCCACAGACACTACTGGTGACTAGCCCCCTGTATTGGTGACTTGCCCTCGTATGACTTTTTAGGCACATATTTTAGAGTTCAGTTCCTCTTTAACTGCTTGCCGACCAGCCGCCGTCATTCTACGGCGGCAAGTCGGCTCTCCTGGGCGAGAGCCCGTAGCTCTACGTCGGCTACTTTTGCGGCCAGCCGCCGGGCACACGCGATCGCTCGGTATAGAGCGAGGACCGGGAGCTATGTGTGTAAACACAAAGCTCCCGGTCCTGTCAGCGGGGGAAGCGCTGATCTTCTGTTCATACAATGTATGAACAGAAGATCAGTGATTTCCCTTAGTGAGTCCACCCCCTCATACAGTTAGAACACACCCAGTAACACACTTAACCATAGCCTTGGCCCTACCTCATGTCAATGAAGTACTTGGCGCAGCCCTGCAGCTATGATTGAAATTAATTATGATTCTTGAAACAAGGGGTTTTGTATAAAGCTATTGTATATTTATTGTTTATATAATTTCTAATATTGTTTCTTCTTTGTTTAGAAAAGGTATTTAGTTGAGTTTATGTATGCACTTTTTGTCTACACTATGTCAAAGCAGATTGACAGGGGAAGGAGCTACATCACCATTGGGGAATATTGGCGGCTTATCTCTGTTGTGATTTGTGCCTGGGGGGCCCATGCTACAATTGATCCCAGGGGTTTGCTTCTAGATGATGATGTTTCTCTCTTTTTTTAGCCGACTTTAAGTTCATTCATGCCCTATGCTCATCAGCTGCCGGGGGAGACGCGCTGGGTACTTACCCGGGCGTCTCCACTTCACCTCCAGGATGAAGGAGAGATTTCTCCCCTCTACCTGAGGGTGTTTTCCCATGGCAGCTGTGGTTTTTAGTTTTCTTTTACTTCCGGGGGTTTGGATCCAAACCCTGGAATACCCACATGCTTAGGGTGTGGTGCAATTAAATCTGCCCACGCCCTGGCTCTCCATCGCCCATTATTCCCAATACTGTAATTTTCTAGTATCCGGTTGTTTATACCCATTGTTGACTTTTTTCTTATCCCAAGATGACCGCAATCTTGAGGGGTGTCAACAAGAAGATACAAATATCCCCCCCTCTCAAAACAAAATGGCCACAATCGCTAGTCCCATGTCTTTCTGGTATTTAGAGTCATAATATATAGGTGTTTCCCCTTCTCAAAATGGCTATCCCGGAATTTCTGTTTCCGTTTGGAAGCCAGGAGCTTTGTAATGCTGCAAGTTCTCCAGCAAAATGGCCGCGCCGCATCCTTTTGGTCACGGCAATGACTTTACATACAGGGGACCATGCTGAAAGCATATTACCCCTAGATAACAAAGCCCTAATGGAGAAGGAAACACGGGACTCATGTACTATTTATCTATATATTTTTTATTTATTTTTTGGTTCATCAGCGTTGTTCTGCAAGGGCCCTGATTAGTACGGCAAATAAGGGAAGTACTTTCCCTCTTCTAAAATGGCCGCCCCGGAACTTCCGGTTCCGGTCGGACATCTGTAGCTTTGCACTACTTGGAACCTTCCAACAAAATGGCCGCGCCGCAACTTCCGGTCGCGGCAATGGCGTCATAGATAGTGGACCGGACGGAGCACATCATCTGCAGACGATAATGTTCGAATGGAGATGATAACACGAGACACATACACATTTACAAAGGCCTTGATTAGAGCGACAATTAGAGGGAGGGTTTTACCATCTGGTGCGATGATGGGTAAGTACAAAAGGAACACCAAGGGGGACGTTTGGCGTTATTCCCTCTCCATACACTGGAGGGTTTGGAGACGTTTTTCAAACTGATGGTCGGCTGAAAACCATTGCTGGTGGCCAGCTGGATATCCAGGCTATTTTTCAAACAAGACAATTTGCTACACATCTCCTATTGGTAAGTGTTTTTCAGATCAGTCCTGGAACAAATGCTTGTGCTGTGATAGCTTTCCATACATATACAAAATATCCCCAATAATGAGGATTTTTTGTCCCCTTTTTTCTTTTTTCTTTTTTTTTTTTTTTCTTCTTTTTGTTTTTGGGGGATCCCCATCCCTTTCTCTTTCTTTTTCTCCAAATTTAGGACATCTATGCCATTCAATTGAACTAATTAGTTCTGTCCACCCTATGAGCATTAGGAGCATGATTTAGTAGGACTTAGTCGACTTCTAGGGACATCAGATTTCTGGGGCACCCCATGCAGGGGACCGGTGGCCTGGACCCTTTTGAGCACAATGTTTTTAACACAACGGGTGAGTTGTCTGGTACCAATGCTGCTTGCTGCTTTTTTTATGTTTTCTGCTTAAATGTTGACAATATGGTGCCATGTATTATATTTTGTATATATATATCTAATATTTACATTTTTGATTTAATTTAGATGCAATGCTTATATATGCCTTGATAAAGAATGTTTAACATTCGAAACGCGTCGGCCTTTCTGCTACAAACTACCTCCCAATCTTGGTGATGGTTTCGCATGACGGAGAGTATTGCATCATTTATGTCTTTGTATAAACATGTAATTTTTTGATAAATTTGTAATGTGTTTTCAATATATATATTTTTGTAATAAATTGTTTAATTTTTCTATACATCTTTTGAATTTTTGTATGTGTTGCCCACAAAATCCCAATCTCTGAGGTTTTTTCGATTATTTCAATTACTACGGGATGATGGCAACAACATGCCGCCATATATGAGTTGGTCTTTTTTCTATCACACTTAACCCCTTCCCCGCCCCCTAGTGTTAACCCCTTCACTGCCCATGGCATTTTTATAGTAATCCAATGCATTTTTATAGCACTGATCGCTATAAAAATGCCAATGGTCCCAAAAATGTGTCAAAAGTGTCCGAAGTGTCCACCATAATGTCGCAGTACTGAAAAAAAAACGCTGATCGCCGCCATTACTAGTAAAAAAATGTTTTTTATAAAAATGCCATAAAACTACCCCCTATTTTGTATACGCTATAATTTTTGCCCAAATTAATCAATAAACGCTAATTGCGATTTTTTTTTTACAAAAAATATGTAGAAGAATACGTATCGGCCTAAACTGAGGAAAAAAAAAAATGTATATATTTTTTGGGGATATTTATTATAGCAACATGTACAAAATATTGATTTTTTTTTCAAAATTGTCGCTCTATTTTTGTTTATAGCGCAAAAAATAAAAACCGCAGAGATGATCAAATACCACCAATAGAAAGCTCTATTTGTGGGAAAAAAAGACGCCAATTTAGTTTGGGGGCCACGTTGCACGACCGCGCAATTGTCAGTTAAAGCGACGCAGTCCCGAATCACAAAAAGTGCACTGGTCATTGGGCAGCAATATGGTCCGGGGGTTAAGTGGTTAATACAGCTAAGAATTGTATTATTATTTGCAACAGTTGCCCCATGTTATTGAGCTTCCCATCTGCATGTACCCACATTTCTTTACTGTTTGCTTTCACCAGAGCTACCCCAATCCGTCTATAACGTACCTTATCAAACCACGGCTTAAGTGGTGTGTTATTAAATAACTGATCCATTCTTAGAGGGAAGAGATACACATTGTTATAAGATGACAGGGTTGGAAATTGTTGTTTTGCTCTCTTTTCATCTTCCTCGCTGGTAATATTCTCCAGTCCTTTCATGAAGAAGACGACCGGTCGGTCAGGGTAGACTCGTGCGGCTGATTCAATGGCACAAAGTACCAGGGGTGGTGGATTCATTCTGTCCGTGGTCTCCATAAATAAGATTCCATTTCCTTCTCTTAGAATGGTGGAAGCACTGAACGAATTGGAGCTGTTCCAGATTACAAAGTACTTGGAAAGGAGGAGATCCGAAATTTGAACACTTTTATATTTAAAAGAGGTCCTGCTAACAAAGGATATAATCACCACTATAATGAATATAGTGCATATTTTTAGTTGTTTCTGCATGACTGCGGAGTACTGTGGTTGAGCTACAAAAAAACAGAATTATATTATATAAAATCCAATGTGCACATTTATTAAAGACAAGCATAAGAAATGTTTGGGTCAATGCCTATTGCAGCAGAACAAGAAGCGGTAGCATCACAGCAGTATGTTTGTTCCTGAGTACATCTACACCCAACAAAAAATAAATGTATTGCAGCTTACCAGTCCCTAAAATGGATATGATGGCAACCTAATGTAACTGTTGAGGCAGTTCTGGACCATAAGGGTCCTTTTGTTACGTTTTTTTTAGTTATGGTTTAAATGTATACCTTTAGAGTTGTGGGTCTCTAGTACGCCACTAGTCGGACTTAGGGGGGATTGGAGTTCTCTCCTCCCTCCTGGTTCTCGAACTACCTTGACCCTTATGCCTTGCCAGCTTTTGTTCAAGTTCTATGCTATTAGCGGTTTACCCTGCCTATCCACGTTTTTGGTGTTTGTCACAGAGCAAGTGCTACGTTGGGTGTAGTTCGCACCAAGCACCTCCTGCACAGCATGGTGCCATTTGGGGGGCGGGAGCTACAGGCTCCACAGTATGTAACTGCTAGACTTGCTCTTTCATGCTCTTGTGGATATGGTAATTTAGGGCCAGATTCTCTAAGAAAATCGCCGGCGTAGCGTAAGCAAGTGCCGTATTCTCCATGCACTTGCTCCGTAGTTTGCGGAGGCGTAGAGTAAATCGCCCAGCGTAAGCCTGCGTAATTCAAATGGGGCGGCTTGAATTTAAATTAAGCGTGCCCCCGCGTCGTACGAACTGCGCATGCGCAGGCCAAGGAAAAAGCCCAGTGCGCATGCTCCAGCTCACGTTGGAAAGCGTCGTTGAAACCGACGTCAAAACGACGTGATCGTCACTTACGCAATGCCCTATTCGCAAACGACTTAGTAAAACGACGTAAGCGACAGAAAAAGCCATGGCATCCGATGGCACCCGACGGCATCCGACGGAACTTCGTAAGGTTACTCCTCTTAGAAGCAGGGGTAATCTTACGAGTTCGTAAATGACGTACGCGACGACGGGGCGGCGTAAAACGATCGGGAATCGGCGTACTAGCCTCATTTGCATATGCAAATGAGAAAACAACCTAGTGGCCGGAGTTGTCATTACAACTACGATCCGCAAGTGTAATGGTATTACACTTGTCGGATGTTAAAGCGTATCTATGCCAAAGTGATGATAAGCATCACTCGCATAGATACGTGGCAAAAAAAACGGCGATACGATGGGGTATCTGAGATACTCCGTCGTAGCGCCGCTGAGAATCTGGCCCTGAATGTCTTATACTTGATCTGGTCACTGTTTGCCTTACTTTGTATTATTGCAAATTCTCAATAAAAACATTTAAACGTAAAATGGATATGATGGCTACATTCATTTTTGAAGTAATGAAAAATTTATATTATACAGAATTTATATAGCGCCAACAGTTTACACCGAGCTTTACAACATGAGGGCAGACAGTACCATTACAATGTAATTCAATACGGAGGAATCAGATGGCCCTGCTTGTCAGAGCTTGCAATCTCTAAAAAGGTAGGGTCAAGTGATACAAAGGGTAATAACTGTGGGGGGTGAACTGATGGAGAAATACCAATTAACTGGTTAAGGACCGCCGCATGTACATTTACGTCGGCAGAATGGCACCGACAGGCACATCAACGTATATATACATTGGTGCCTTGAGGGGGTACAGGTGCCTTGAGGGGGTACCCCCCCTCCCCGTACATAAGGCGGTCCCTGTAGCTGGTCCCTGTAGCTGGCCGAGCGATCCGGGATGAGGGGGCGGCTATTCGTTTTTGTCCGCCCCCTCCGGATCGCTCTCAGCCAATCCGCTCGCCACCCGCCATGTCACTTCCTCCTCCTGTGTAAACACAGGAAGGAGGAAGCGATGTGATCTCTCCTTTAGGGTTTTTTGCAACCACCGCTGAGGAGAGATCACATCGCACAGTAAGTCTGCACTAACACTACACTGACACACACTACACATAGTCACATTAACCCCTTGCGATCGCCCCCCCCCCCTCCCCCCTGTCACAGTGTCACTGAATGCAGTAATCATACATGTATGATTACTGTATTTAGTGTCAGTGTGACAGGCAGTGTGACAGTCAGTTAGTGTTAGGTTCAGGGTAGCCCCCGTACCCCCCCTAATAAAGTTGTAACCCCTTGATCACCACCCTAGTTAACCCTTTCACTCCTTATTGCCAGCGTCACTAAGCGATCATTTTTCTGATCGCTGTATTAGTGTCGCTGTTCCCGCTAGGTAGCTAATTTTTTTTATTGCGATTTTTTTTTTTACTAAAGACATATGGCTAAATAAAATTTGGCCTAAATGATTGACTAAAATTTAGTTTATTTGATTTTTCTTATAACAAAAATTAAAAAATATTGTTTTTTTTTCAAAAATGTCGCTCTATTTTTGTATATAGCGCAAAAAATAAAAATTGCACAGGCGATCAAATACCACCAAAAGAAAGCTCTATTTGTGGGAAGAAAAGGACGCAAATTTTGTTTGGGAGCCACGTCGCATGACCGCGCAATTGTCAGGTAAAGCGACGCAGTGCCGAATCGCAAAAAGGGGCAAGGTCATTTACCTGCATTTTGGTCCGGGTCTTAAGTGCTTAATCCTGCCAGAAATCAAGTGTCCTTGTGACTTCCTGTGCACCGGGCTGAAATCTTTTCCAAGTTTTCTTCTGTTAAATATAAAACACTTTCCTCCCAGTGCCGGGACAAGGTAATCTAGGGTTCAGGGCAAACATGCCAAACTGCACCCCCCCCCCTTAAAATGTTTTGAGCACTAATCTTCATGGTTACCCCCTAAACATAAATCCCCCGAGCATAAATCTACCCCTTGCTGAAACCCCCCCCCTTCCCCCTGTCACAGTCACATTAACCCCTTGCGATCGCCCCCCCCCCCTTCCCCCTTGTCACAGTGTCACTGAATGCAGTAATCATACATGTATGATTACTGTATTTAGTGTCAGTGTGACAGGCAGTGTGACAGTCAGTTAGTGTTAGGTTCAGGGTAGCCCCCGTACCCCCCCCCCTAATAAAGTTTTAACCCCTTGATCACCACCCTATTTAACCCTTTCACTCCCTATTGCCAGCGTCACTAAGCGATCATTTTTCTGATCGCTGTATTAGTGTCGCTGTTCCCGCTAATTTCCCTACTGAGTACACATCCTATTGCCCCCACTCCAAACCCCCCTTGTACCACAAATCTACCCCCTACATTTCCCCTCCCAGCACAATTTTCCTCTGCCTTTCACCTCCTTACAGCACCAAACATCTCACATAAAACCACAGTGCCCAGAGCAGCCATCCCTCCTGCCTATACATGTGCACACTGAAAAATTTTGTTTCGTAATTTAGTTTTCATCCGAAAAATACATTTATTTAGTTACTCCCAAAATTTGTTTTTATTTACTTTGTTTTTCGTAAAAAAAAATGCATTCGTCCGAAAATGCAAATTAAGGTCAAATCTGTCATTGAAGGCTTATGGTGTCTGTCGAATGTTATAAAAAGAAAAGAAAAAAGAAGATTAATCTTAAAAAAAATAAAAAATATATGTCGACTCTTCATGTCTCTCTCTGTCGAAACTTCATGTCTCTCTATGTCGAATCTTTTCTCTATATGTCGACTCTTCTTCATGTCTCTATATCAAATCTTTTCTCTCTATGTTAAATCTTTTCTCTTTATGTAGAATAATATTGGAGTAATAGAGTTAAGGTTGGGCACATTCTACTTTAACGAAAATGAAAATAAAGCATTTGTTTATGTCGGATCTTTCGGTTTTCATTTTCTGTGCTTTCATTATCGTTTGTTAAAACGATAACGAAAATACCTGAAATTCGGACGAAAATGCATTCGGACGAAAATGAATGCACATGTCTACTCCTGCCCACCCCTTGTCCTGGCTCTGCTTCCTCCTGTGTAATAGAGAGGAGGAGAGGCTCCCTGCAGTCCCAACACACTTCCTGTCCTCTTGTAACAAAGCAGTCCTACATAGACATAGCTGTGAGCTCACTAGATCCTGCCCAGAAACTTTGGCTAACCAGTGTTTCTGTCAGGTTTCTCAGAATTTGAGGGCCAGATTCAGAGAGCCATTACGCCTGTCTAACTGGTGTTAGACTGGAGTAATTTCAAATTACGTGCGTTTTCTAGCTAGTCGAAAACCTCAAACCATGAATAGACGGCTGCGGGCTTCAATTCGACTCGATTAAGTGTTTGCACGCCTTCGGATCTACGCTGCAATAAAATTGCGGCCACTGGATGGACTTCCCGTTGTTTTCCGCGTCGGGGTATGCAAATGAGCTTTTGCCGACGATCCCCGAAATTACGATCTTCAATCGCAATCTCTTACGGCACCTTTAGTCATCTTTTATTTGCGTAACACTATACCAGCTTTTTGCTGCTCTAATATTAGACAGCCCATGTTAAGTATGGCCGTCGTTCCCGCGTCAAATTTCTACGTTTTCCGACGTCTTTTATTATTTTTAACGTAAGTCGTCCGGGAATAGGAATGTTCGTAAACGCCGCTACTCAAACAACGAATGACGTAACGACGTGATTTCGCGCAATGCACGGCGGGAAATTTCTGAACGGAGCATGCGCAGTTCGATCGGCGCGGGGACGCGCTTAATTTAAATTCCTTACGCCCCCCAATCGCGTATTTCGATTACGCGGCGAGAAATAGACTACGCCGCCATAGCGTACGGGCAAAAATCTACCAGGATTCGGTGTAGAGCCTGGTAAAATACAGCAGCGTAGAGTATTTCGATTACGCAGCGGAATATTAAGTGTATGTGAATCTACCCCAAGGTGTTTAAAAAATGGGAACGAGACAGGCCCTTCAGGTCTGGTATGGATATCAAGGGGAACCCTGCTTCAAATTAAAAAAAAAATGATGTGGGGTTCCCCCCAAATATCCATACCAGACCCTGCAGGTCTGGTATGGATTTTAAGGGAAACTCTGTACCAAATAAAAAAAAAAAAACGGCGTGGAGTTCTCCCAAAAAATCCATACCAGACCCTTTACCCGAGCAAGAAACCTGGCAGGCTGCAGGAAAATAGGTGGGACTAGAGAGCCTGAACAAAGGGGACCCCCAGATCCCGGCCCCCCTATGTGAATTGGTAAGGGGTCACTCGTCACATCACTGGGAAAGCCCGGTTTTCCCCTTGCGTCAGAGGGGCGTGGGGTCACGTGAAAGGGTGGCATGGCAGCCTGTATGGGTATTTGGGGGAAACCCCCACATCATTTTTTTTATTTGATGCAGGGTTCTCCTAATATCCATACCAGACCTGAAGGGCCTGGTAATTGAATTTGGGGGGACCCCCACACATTTTTTTTTTTTTATATCAATGACTTTCAATGACTTTTATCTGTATTGCCGGGAGCCGGCAATTCATTACACCTGCGAGTATTTTTAAATTACTTTTTTCCTTCAGAAATGACTTTCTGCAGGGACAGTTCTAAGCACCGCAAACAAGCGCTACTTTTCAGGCATACTTAACACCCCCCCCCCCCCAGGTACGAAATTAAAGGTATATTTCACTTTTATTGTT
The DNA here is from genome assembly GCA_029574335.1 of Rana kukunoris. Taxonomy (NCBI): domain Eukaryota; kingdom Metazoa; phylum Chordata; class Amphibia; order Anura; family Ranidae; genus Rana; species Rana kukunoris. Next base: position 27,499,877 of record CM056052.1, on the reverse strand, counting down.
TCACTTTAAGCATTATTAAAATCACCGCTCCCGAAAAAACTTCCGTTTTTAAAACGGCCTCCAAACACCATTTATGACAATAACTTGCATATAAGCCTTTAAAATTAGCACTTTCGATTTTTGCTGTTCGAGTTTTATAGACTTTGACGGTGTTCGGATGTTCGAACAAATGTATTGCCTGTTTGCATGTTCTGATGCAAACCAAACTGGGGGTGTTCGGGTCATCCCTACTGGGGACCTCTGTGGTGCTTATTTGCTTCCATTGCTATGGGAGATGGACTGCTTACAGAGAGAGTGCTGACAACATGTATATATTTATGATGGGCTGCTAGAGAAACCTTTGTTACCCTCAGTAATTACTGTCTTCATACCCCAGTGTGTTTCAATTGACTCAACTGTAGAGTATGTGTGCCAGTTACTTGCATTACACCACTAAATAGCTTCAGACCAGGCATATAAAAAGTTTCAAATGCTTTACTTTTTTAATGTGGCATAACAGTAGAACTAAAGCAACAGTCTTTCCCTAAACAAATCCCTATCTCAGGCTTGTGGCACCAGCAGGGCACAGTACCTGCTCAGGCAAGAGTATATACAAGGCAGAGTCCATAGTGATAGATCTCCAGAACTGGCATCTTTAGGGAAGACTGCAGGCCCCAGCAAGCCCCCTGCATGGTGGATGTGACAGCAGGAACACTTGCTCTGTGAGGTGGAATTGTTTCCCCTTCTCTCTACTCTGCAAGCAGCTGGATACTACATGCACTTGTCTGTGTCTTCTTTCCCATGCAGCAGATTGACCAACTGGGCAAAGCCCTCTCCCTTTTTATTTTCAACACAGGGAGAGAGGCAGAACTCAGCAAAAAGTGCAGGAAACTAGGTTAACTGTTTCCCTCCCAACTGGGGCAGCAGTAGCATTTTAACCTACTTACAAGCTGAAACAAGAAAAATCATTACCTTGAACTGCCAGTTCTCCCTATCTTCAGCACCTTCCTCCTGTGTAATATAGATGAGAAGAGGGGGAGGCATCTTGAAGTCCTAACATGCTTCCTTTCCTAGGGTGAAAAGGTTAATTCTCGTGGCAGCCGGAGCGGATGGTCGCGTGAGGAGAGAGCTCCGTGCGAGAGAACCTCCAGACAACGACATTGAGCGACTGCCCAGCACTAAAACCGTTGATTTACCTCACAGACGGTAGCGGGACTACAGCGGCTGCTATTGGGAAGAGGAAATCCGACAAGAAACCGGCAAAGCTAACTGATTTCTTCCCGTCGGCGAGCACCCCTAGGCCCCAAGATGGCGTCCTGACCTCCGGCTCGCGGCGAGGCGTGCAGAGCGGTAGAAATGCTCAGTCCCCATCATAGCAGACGAGCAGATCACCACTCCACAGCGGAAGGGGCGAGAGTGGCGAATCCACCCCGACTTCTTCCCCGATCAATAGCCCGCAGAAATCTACACAAAAGAGGTCCGTGGAGCACAGATATGCAGGTGAGCTTGAAGCACCATGCGACTCTCAGAATAGCACCAGAGAGTTTATTGAGCAACTCCATGACTTCCCTACCTCCGGGGGCCCCTCTCAGTGATACGGTTATGAAAGACATGTTGGTGACACTTAGAGGCTCCCTTCATAGGAATATGATGCAATGTGTTTCACAGATCAGACAAGAAGTCTGCGATATGGGAGGGAGAGTAAGTCACTTGGAGGATAAAATGGCTGATTTCACAGTTGCTCACAATGATCTAGTGGATGCTCATTATGAAGTGGAGGATGATATCCAGGCAATGAGAGAAAAGTTAGCGGATTTGGAGGACAGATCCCGTAGGAACAATGTGAAGTTGAGGGGGGTGGAAGAATCCGTTACTCCATCTGAATTGCGGCGTTATGTAGCGGACTTTATTGCGGCCATGTTGCCGGAAGCATCTAGTGCTGAAATTATTGTGGACAGGGCCCATCGCTTCCCTAAACCTAAGTTTCTGCCTGAGAAAGTACCTAGAGATGTAATAGCCCGCGTACACTATTTTCACATTAAAGACGACCTAATGCGGTTCTCAAGAAAGAATCATCCTTTGCCTCCTCCTTATTCGGACATCTCAGTATACTCTGACCTGTCGCAACATACCATGTTGGCGCGTAAGAACCTTTCTCCCATCACCAAATTAATGCAAAATCACAAAATTACTTACTCCTGGGGCTTTCCTACCAAACTATTGATTACTAAGGACAACCGCACCCACGTCATTAGGAACCTTGAAGAAGGTTTGGAGTTGGCTAAAAAATGGAACCTGCTTCCAGAAGAAGCTCCTACTACTTCTCCCAAAGCTTTGCCTGTCCGTCTGTCCCCTGAATGGTGCACAACCTGATCCCTTTTGATATGGCTCACTTGCTAACATCCTATGTGAATTATCATTCCTGCTATGCCTGGGTTCTGAAACAATTCTTTATTTTAATTTTTTGTTATTTTTTAGCAAGTCTGTCTGATATGGTTCTCTTGGGAGTTTACCCCCCTATATGGAAAGTTTGCGAGAATTACTCGTACTTTGTGGAGTTTTCCACTTTTTTATGTTACTTATGTTGTCTCTAACTTTTTTTATTTTCCATTTCCTATTTTTTGGTTTTGTTCCTTTTTTTATTCTCTTCCATGTCCTTACGGAGTCCTACGTACCATGTGGTTTCACTGCAGGAGATCTAATACAGCTAATTACTATCTACTCATCCAGTCAACCTAAGAAGTACAATTCTGCTACAACAGCTCCATCTACAGGTAAAATGATCCTACTACAACTGGAGATTTTTGCAATTTTTACCCATAAGCTTGGTAATCCTATACTAATAAAATGGCCTTAAACTTTGTATCCATGAATGTCCATGGGCTTAACAGCCCGTTTAAAAGGGGCGCAATGTGGAAGGACTTAAACAAATTTAAAGGTGACATTCTGTGCGCACAAGAAACGCATTTCATGGCTCATAAGCAACCTAAATGTTCTCATAAAAATTTTACCCAAGTTTTCTTTGCCTCTGCTCAAGTCAAGAAACGAGGAGTCTTGATAGCGATCAGGAATACAGTTGCTTTTAAACTTCACGACATAATTTGTGACGTACAAGGTAGATTCATTATACTAGTAGTATGTGAATTGAATAATACCACTTATACGATAGTGAATATCTATGCTCCTAACCGTAGACCAGTTCCCTTTTTGAGGTCCCTCTTAAAGAAAGTTGATAAGGTCAAGCGAGGATCACTTCTTCTTTGTGGTGACTTTAACTGTGTTCCTAACAAGCTCCTGGATTGTTCTGTAACTTTCCCTTCCAATAGGACAGTTCTCCAACCCTTGATGTCTGAGTGCAACCTTTTTGACCCTTGGAGATGCTTACACTCCTCTGAAAGAGACTTCACCTATTATTCTCATCCACATAAGGTCTACTCTAGGATCGACCTTTTTCTCACGGACTTGCATCTTCTCCAGAAGACGACGTCAACAAAGGTCCACTCTATCACATGGTCGGACCATGCCCCTATTTCTATGGTCATTAAGGGACAATCCTCTACCTCTCCACAGTACTTATGGCGGAATAATTTGGCTATTTTGGCTAACCCCTCTCTTCGCTCATGTATTAACTCTCAATTATCTGATTTTTTTAAGATTAATGCCACTGATGATGTGAACATCTCTACACTTTGGTGTTCACATAAAGCTTTTAGCAGGGGTCTCCTTATCCAGGCTGCGGCAAGGGAGAAGAGGCGCAGAGGGGAGCAGTTGTGCAGATTGCTTGAGGAGCTTAAAACCTTAGAACAGGTACATAAACAGGCCCCTTCCCCAAAGGTTGAGGCGGAACTATTTCAATGTAGACACCGTCTACGTTTGTCCCTTCTCTCTGCCCATCACAAATCTTTGAGGCGCCTTAAAGCTACTTATTATGCCCATGGCAATAAAGCTGGGAAGCTACTGGCTAACTAAATCTCTAAACGGCAACAAAAATCCAACCTCGTATCTATTAGAGACCCGCATACGGGTATTGTAGAACATCACCCCACTCAAATTGCGAATGCGTTTATGAAATATTATCGAGATTTGTATAATCTTTCTGATGACAAGGAGACCCCACAACCCACTGAATGTAATATTGCCTCCTTTTTGAATTCAGTGTCCTTGCCGTCCTTAAGTGCGGAGGAACTGGTCTCATTAAATGCCCCCTTTAGTGATAAGGAAATCTTGGATACTATTAATGCACTCCCAAAAAATAAATCCCCAGGCGCAGATGGTTTTTCATCTGAGTACTACAGGGCGTTCTCACAGATTTTGCCTCCTCATCTAAACTCTTTGTTTAGCAGTGTTGCCTCTGCTGCCTCTTTTCCCGAAGAAATGCTGCAAGCTATAAAAGTGACGATTCCTAAACCAGGTAAGAAGCCGGATGCTCCTCAAAATTTCAGCCCAATTTCCCTCCTAAACACTGATCTAAAAATTTACACAAAGATTTTAGCAAACAGATTGGCAAAAATGACTCCCTCCCTTGTCAACTCTGATCAGGTGGGCTTTGTCAAGGGTCGGCAATCGCCTGACGGCACTAGGAGATTATTTAATCTTATACATATTGTAGAAAATAGGAAAGTGCCCATGGCTATTTTGGCTCTTGATGCTGAAAAGGCCTTTGACAGAGTCCACTGGGGGTATCTTAGAGCAACCCTGCAAAAATTTGGCCTGAAAGGAAACATATTCTCAGCAATTTTAGCGCTTTACTCTGTCCCATTAGCTTTGGTTTTTACTTCTAACGCTATCTCGGAAAGATTGTACATTACCAATGGAACCCGCCAGGGGTGCCCGCTGTCTCCTATTATTTTTACGTTGATGATGGAGCCCCTGGCAGGAGGCCATTAGGTCTGACACGGGCATATCGGGGATACAAGTTGGAAACTGCACTCACAAAATCGGCCTATTTGCGGATGATGTGATCTTAACCATCACTGATCCGGCTTCTTCCCTGGTGAAGTTATTTTCGGTCCTACAGAGTTATGGGGATGTCTCTTACTATAAATTAAATGTTCAGAAAACATGTATCTTGCCTATTAATCTACCGCGTAAACAAATTTCCTGGTTGCAAGAGCGATATCTTTTTCAATGGATGTCCAAGTAAATCCCATATTTAGGCATTAGGTTAGCCTTCCCATCCTCCTCCACTTATGAAACCAATTTCCCAACTTTACTTGAAGTCATTAAGTCCGACCTACAGCATATTGCTAAGTATGAACTCTCCTGGCTTGGCAGAATTGAAGCCTTAAAGATGATTGTCCTTCCTAAATTGATTTAATTCTTTAGAACTATCCCAATTTGCTTACCGGAACCCTTTTTTAATACTATTGATAAACTATTTAGGCAATATGTATGGATCCGCAAGTTAGCTAGGGTTCCCTATTCAATAGTCCGAAAACATAGATCACAGGGAGGGGCAGGTTTTCCGGATATCCGGAACTATCAGAGGGCAGCATTGTTGGACCAGGTAAAAGCATGGTTTGACCCGCTCTCTCCGAAGCTTTGGGTTCAAATAGAACGTTCAGTGGTGTCGAATAGAGATCTCCCATCTCTGCTATTAGCTAAACTTACTGGTCTACCCCTATTTTGCCCCACGGTTCCTTCTATCGAGGCAACCCTTGGTGCCTGGGGAAAATTGCTTAATGGTATTACCCCTTTGTGTATGATTGGCTACTGACTATTTATGGTAATTTGATATTGAGTATTATATGGGCCCCCTTTGTTTGTTCATGGGCACTAAATGTCTTCTAGTTTTGTAACAATACTGGGAGTGCGGAGTCCACACCTAGCAGTAGGACAAGTGCTCCCTGCCACGAAACAAAGATGTGTATGGTTACATTTTCATTGCCACCTTTCTGCTGTTAACTTCAAGGGTAATCTCCGTTTTTGCTGTCATTGATAATGCTGTGATATGACCAACATTTGTTGTATTTCTAAAGTTTGGTGTAAGATTGTAACTACTCTTTCTTATTACTAATAAAAATGATTTGAAAAGAAAAGGTTAATTCTCCATAGACATAGGCTCACAGGATCTTGCCCAAAGAATGGCTAATCTGTGTGCTTGCCAGGTCTCCTGGATGTCTGAAGTTCCCTCTAGTTCCATTGCTGAAGGTTAGGCATTTCATTTTTGCAGAGGGCAAGAGTCAACTTGCTTCTTGCACATAGTGATGCAACTGCAGCACTGTTGGGCTGCTGGTGACTCCACCCCTTCTGCAGATGTGTGGGAATGTTAGGCATAGGAAGCAACATGGGGCAGAGGAAAAGGGCAAGATGGGAGGGAAAGCAATAGCTGTCTATGAAAACAAGACATCTTAAGCCTCGTTCACGTGACCGAGAATCTCGTCGTAAAAGAAACGTTGTTTTTCTCGATGAGGTTCTTGTTAAAGGGGTTGTAAAGGTAAAAGTTTTTTACCTTAACCAGTTCAGATCTGCGCAATTGACAAAAGACGTCAACAGCGCGGACCTGAGCTGCCGGGGTCACGTCTTTGGACGTCAATGTTGTTGTATTCCCGGGGCGCGCCATTGGGTGGCACGCAGCGGGGAAAAACAGTGCCGTCGCATCACCGAGGATTCGATGCGTGTACCCGGTGGCCGCGGTGTCCGCCAGGTACATGCGATCGGCGGTGACAGAGCAGGGATGTGGAGCTCTGTGTGTAAACACAGAGCTCCACGTCCTGTCAGGGAGAGAGGAGACCGATCTGTGTCCCTTGTACAAAGGGACACAGCATCGGTCACCTCCCCCAGTCACTCCCCTCCCCCCACACAGTTAGAACACACCCAGGATACACATTTAACCCCTTCCTCACCCCCTAGTGTTAACCCCTTTAATGCCAGTCACATTTATACAGTAATTAGTGCATATTTATAGCACTGGTCGCTGTATAAATGTGAATGGCGCCAAAAATGTGTCAAAAGTGTCCGATGTGTCTGCCATAATGTCGCAGTCCCAATAAAAATTGCAGATCGCCGCCATTACTAGTAAAAAAAAAATATAAAAAAAAAATCATAATTCTGTCCCCTATTTTGTAGTTGCTTTAACTTTTGCGCAAAGCAGTCGCTTATTGCGATTTTTTTTTTTTTTTTACAAAAATACGTAGAAGAATACATATCGGCCTTAACTGAGAAAAAAAAAATATATATATATTTTTTTTAATTCGAAATTTATGATAGCAACAAGTAAAAAATATATATATATATTTAAATTGTTGCTCTTTTTTTGTTTATAACGCAAAAAAAAAAAAACGCACGGGCGATCAAATACCACCAAAATAAAGCTCTATTTGTGGGGAAAAAAGGACGCCAATTTTGTTTGGGAGCCACGTCGCACGGCCGCGCAAATGTCAGTTAAAGTGACACAGTGCCGGAAGCTGACATTTCGCCTGGGCACGAAGGGGGTTTATGTGCCCAGTAAGCATGTGGTTAATGCATCCTATGCATTAAGGTAAAAAAACATCTCACAGCACCGCCCCCCCCCCCCCGAGTCCCCGTTTTACTTACCTTACCGTTCGAAACTCCTGGGCGCGTCCACGTCATCCTCTTCGGTTCCCAGCCTGGCTATTGATTGGCTAGGCTGGGCGGATTGATAGCAGCGCAGCCATTGGCTGGTGCTGCTGTCAATCACAGCGGATGACGCGGCGCGCCGGGGGGCGGAGCCGAGTGATACAGTCGGCGGCTATGACCGCCTCTGTATCACGGGACCACGCTCGCAAAAGATTTCCACGTGTGAGCGCCCTCGCATGAAGATGGAAAGCTTTTGCGAGAAGGAGCCCAGACAGCCGCCGAGGGACCCCAGAAGACAAAAATGTGTCAAAAGTGTCCGACGTGTCCGCCATAATTTTTACTAGTAAAAAAAATAAATAATAAAAAATAATAATAATTCTGTCCCCTATTTTGTAGGCGCTATAACTTGCGCAAACCAGTCGCTTTTTAAAGCGGCACTGCGTCGGTTAAAGCGACGCAGTGCCAGAAGCTGAAATTTTCGCCTGGGCAGGAAGGGGGTATATGTGCCCAGTAAGCAAGTGGTTAAGAAAAGTATAACAGGATTCACACCATTAAAGTTACATAGTATAGCGAATGCATTTTTGATTAATACATTAAATCAGTATAACGGGTCATTCCGTTACATCTCTCCCCTTTCGGTGGGAGACGGACACAGGAGTGAACCCCAAATGGGTTGACTCCGAAGTCAGTCAGTAGTTCCAGTCCTCCAATGCTGGTATCCATACTGTACCCCAAATAAATGTCCCCAAACTGAGCATTACTCACCCCGCCAACCTCTGCCTCCCTGAGAACACACCTGCCGCTGGGGAGAGGCCTGGACTGGCCCTTCTCCCTGGAGTCCTTTCAGCCGCTGGAGAGAAGGCAGGGTGGCTGGGCTCAGTCCATCTTGCTGTTGGGGGTCTGGGCCAACTGCCCCTCCCTCCTGGGGTATACCAGTGGAGACTGAAATCCCATCCACTGGTGCTAGGTGAAAACCCCCCGGTGCTTGCAAAGCAAAGCCGACATCCTCCTGTTTCAGGGCCGCACCATTTTCTGGAGTTGTGTCAGTGGAGACTACAGTCCCATCCACTACCACAGGGACCCTCTCTTCTGTTAGTGAGGAGCAGAGGCCCATGACACTCTGCTCTGTTGCCATCTCTTCCGCTGGGTTGCTATGAGTGGAGACCACAGTCCCATCCACTACCACAGGGTCCCCCTTTTCCGTTAGTGGAGAGCAGAGGTCCATGACCCTCTGTTCTGTTGCCAGCTCTTCCGTTGGGTTGCTGTGAGTGGAGACCACAGTACCATCCACTACCACAGGGTCCCCCTCTTCCTTTAGTGGAGAGCAGAGGTCCGTGACCCTCTGTTCTGTTGCCAGCTCTTCCGCTGGGTTGCTGTGAGTGGAGACCACAGTCCCATCCACTACCACAGGGCCCCCCTCTTCTGTTAGGGAGGAGCAGAGGCCCATGACACTCTGCTCTGTGGCCAGTGATTCAGCTAGGGGTAAAAGCTTTACCACCTCAGCTTGTTGCTGGAGAGAGGGGCCAACCGCCCCGGCTCCCTGGAACTCCACACCATCCGCTTCGGCTTTAGGGATGGCAATCTCCATATTTTCCACTGCCGATTCATCAGCCAGGATTTCACAGTTGTCATCTGACCTTTCCTCATAGTCCCAGGCAATGGGAGCCCCACCCTGCTGCTGAGCTGAGTCTAGCAGCTGTCTGTAGGCGATTTCCAAATCCCATTCCTGAATGATCAGAAATTCCAAATCTTCTTGTAACCAGTGGCCTTCGGAGATATTTAATTTTTCATCTCTGTGCTCCATTATGTCCTCCAAGCGCCACTCCCGATCATCCCCAAAGTCGGGATCACTGGACATCCTCCAATACAACAATCCCAGGCCATCATAGTCATAGCCTTCTGTGGGGCTGTCATCCGCTGACCACGGGCACACTTGGGCTCCATGCCACCGTAGGGCTCTGTAGCTCTCGTCTAGCTGCATCTCTGCCCGGATCAGCCTGCTTAACTCCGCTATCCACTCCTGCTTCGGTTGTTCCCCCAACAACGGCATTCGTACGTCATACTGCGGTCAGTACCTTGCATAGATGGAGGACAGGACCTTTCCTTGGTGTTGCTGCTCCAGAGCTAGCGCTTTCTTCCAGAGCTGGCACCAAATCGCATCCGACCATCCCAGCAGGACCTCCTCTGATACTGGTCCTCTATGCTGTATCCGCATCTCTTGTAACCTTCTTTGGAATTCCTCTTCCATGGAGACTGGTGTCTGCACCTCTCCTCTCTCTTTAGTTGGTGCTGCTGTGACTTCAGCTGCTGCAGCACTTCTTCGCTGTAGCAAGGTGGCAATCACAGCCGCTATAACTCGGTCCCTGATCTCCGGTGGAGGGTTAGGACCATAATGTGCCAGTCTTATGTTAACAGCCCGATCAAAACTTGCTTCTTTGGGTGTCCTGTCTGTTACGGCGGGCCTTTTAGCTCTATCCATTTCGACCAGTTCTGCGATAATGTCCCTTTTCTTACGGTTGCTGGCCGATCTGCCCCGGCTCTCCAGTAAGTCCTTGAGGGAAGAGAGCTTCATCCGTTCATACACCGTCTCCATTGTCATGTGTCCTTGTAGCCGTCCTTCTGAAGATGGAATAATCCCACTGCTATGCCACCAAATGTAACGGTCACCACCGTTTACGACCTTCCATCCAACCACGACAAGCTTATCTGACACACTGCGACAATCTTGCATACACGATCCATTCCATTTCCCATAATCAAGACGAGACTCTGCTCTGTACTTGCTTCCAAAGATATGAAACACTTTAATGGTATCTTAGCTTGCTTATATATCTGGTACAGCATTACGAAGTTAATCACTGGACAATGCAATCTCCACCCCCTTTATTCACACACTGAGGCCAATTATCTAATCAGTATATAGACATCTGGGCACCGCACCATCAAGAGAGTTCAATTAACCTTGAATAATACACAATCACAGATAATCTTCACACACATATAAGGAACCTCAATCACATTATCTAGACAGACGTACTGTCCCTAAAGGGTCTGGACACCTGGGCAGCAATACATTCCTAAACATAATTGACATGCTAATTCAGTACATCTGAATGGAGGCTTTAACACATTGTTTTAAACACAATTGTAACGGTCACCACCGTTTACGACCTTCCATCCAACCACTACAAGCTTATCTGACACACTCCGTAAATATTGCATACACGATCCATATCCTTTCCCAGAATAAGACGAGACTCAGCTCTGTACTTGCTTCAAAAGATATGACCCATTTATTGGTATTTTCTCAGCTTCTTATACAGTTTCAAGCATAATACAGTTAATCACAGGACAATGCAATCTCCACCCCCCTTCACACCATGGGGGGCTACTTATCTAATCCGTAGCTAGACATCTGGGCACTGCATCATCAATAGTGTTCAATTAACCTTGAATAATACACAATCACAGATAATCTTCACACATATCAGAAACCTCAATCACATTAGCTAGACAGACAATTCGGCCCCGATACTGACAGATACATTCCTTGAGATAATGACATCAAAACCAAATACTATCACACCTGAGCATTAATACATTCCGGTATCAATAGAATTCAATTAACCTTTAGAATAACCCAATAGGGTAAACAGAAAGCTTCACACAATGAAAGAGTCTTTCTTGCAGTTAACACCTTTTCAACAGAATGTGTCTTTCACAGTGAATAGCCAACACCTCAAGACACTTCAATAGCCTTTATACAATGTCTTGTGAGTCACTTGTCTTGTAGACCTGAATTAACACCTTTCAAAAGCATGTGTGCCCATATTGAATAGGCAACATCTTGTGATATCTCAAGACATCCACTTTGTAATATTCCAGTCCTGCAATATGAATTAATATTAATGTCCCATCTTCTGCAATATATGAATTATGATTTCTTTGTCACCCTATGGCCCTAGTGGACATAAGGTGACCCTAGACATAGGAGGATCTCATTTTGTCACGGCTCAATCCGTTACAACAATGAATCACACAATCAAAAGGTCTTTCAGGCCCCGATGCAATTAACAACTTTTCAACAGAATGAAAGGTCTTTCACAAGCCGGGTCACTTAGCATTTTAAAAGCAGATGTCTTTGCATTGAATAATTATTAATGTCCCATCTCATGTAATTTCTTTGCCCCCCTATGGCCCTAGTGGACATAAGGTGACCCTAGACATAGGAGAATCTGAGTCTGTCACGGGTCAATCCGTTACAGTTTCCCTTGGTGATTTCTCTTTCAATGGATAACCACAGCTTATCGTCATTTGGGAAGAACCAGTATTTAATTAGATCCAAAAGTTGTGCGAATTAGTATGTATGCATATGAGGTAAGTTCATACCCTCTTTATTTTTAGAAGGTGTTAAAATAGAGAAAGCTACCCTTTTTTTTTTTTATTATTCCAGACCAGGTTTCTCAATTTAGTATTTAGAATCTCGAAAAAGCTTGAAGGTATTGGAACAGGAATGGATCGAAAAAGGTAGAGTATTTTGCAATTTTGCCTATCCAGGATAGGTGCGTTTGTTTTATATTTTGAAAATCTTTAGAAATTAAGGGCCAGATTCAGGTAGAGTTGCGCTGGAGTATTTCGATATGCGCCGCGTAACTGTGAAGATGCGCCGTCGTTTCTATGTGCCCGTACCCACCAAACTAGATGCGCCCAATAACGGGCCATTTGCGACCGGCGGAACGTTCCGACGCCAGAGTATCGTCAGCGCTTAATTTCGCTTGGCGCATCAGTCGCGCCTATTGATTTCCCCTGCAAATATGCAAATGAGGGATTTTTCCCAATTCACGAACGGATTAGCACCATACGCTGGCTACATGCGCCGCGCGTATCTCGTCCGTCCGGCGCAAAGTTATTTCTACAAAAGGCTGCTTTATCTTTACTCCAGATGGCCACAGGTCAGCAGGAGAGCAGCTACAGCAGCGTTACCGACGAGAAGAGCTAGCTGAGCACCCCCACTTGCAGGACAACACCTCTGTCCATGCTTGTCTGTCAAATTTTACAGCCATGGAGGAAGACATCATAGGTCTCCATAGCCGAGATGGCGGCTGACAGCTCCTGGCCATTAAAGTTCAGCTTTCTCCTGTGTGTTTGCTGGAAACGGGAGCAGCCATCTCAGAACAAAAGTAACTTCACTGCGGGGAGGGGGAGCAGGATATACTTTAGTGCTGGAATGGCGCTTCTACGGGCGCATTTAAACGCCCAACGGAAGGCATTGCGCTGACGTTTCCCGTGAAGTGGTGCCGACGGAAGTTGTGAGCATGCGCACAAAGGGGGCGAGTGGAGCCTCACTCACTGCGCATGCTCCGTGGTTGATGCGCTGAACGTAAGCCTCTGCGCTGGGCTCCGCCCATCATTTACATATGATCACACCCACTTCCCCTTGCGTCGGGTTACGCCAGCACATTATCGTTACTCTGGCGCAAGTTTACGCGCAACTGCTATGTGAATAACAGTACTTGCGCTGAAAGGGTCGTCAGAGTAACGTAAATGAGAAGCGTTACTCTGGAGCAAAGATGCTCTCATCTACCTGAATCTGGCCCTAAGTCTAATAACTTAGGAAAAATTAGCTGAATATAGTTTTTTTGTGGCAAGTGTAAGATTGATATCTAGATAGGTGAACAAAGATGCATACTTTCCTAAAGGAGTTAAGTACTGATTGTAGCACATTCAGGGATTTGTTGGGATTAGTTAAAGATAGAATGATGTCATTGGCAAATAGCTAAATTTTATGTATTCTATCACCTATGTTTATTCTTGAAATATTTTCTTTGGACCTAATGGTTTCCGCCAAGGGTTTATGTATTCTATCACCTATCTTTATTCTTGAAATATTTTCTTTGGACCTAATGGTTTCCGCCAAGGGTTTAATTACCAAAAAATATATAATGGATGAGAGTAGGCAACCCTGTCTGGTGCCGTTCGTGAGGTTAAAAGTCTTAGACAACTTTCCCGAGGTGGAAACCTTTGCTGATGGTTGTGTATGCAGTAGCATAATTGCTTCATGGATAAATCCTAAAAAAAAAAAACTTCTCAAGAGTCCTGGAGATATAGTTCCAATGCACTCCATTGGATTCCTTCTCTGCGTCCAGACCTAGGAGCAGAGAAGGCGTTTGTGTGTTCTCAACGTAGTTAATCAAATTGATCATCCTTCTCATGGTGTCCATGGCTTGACAACCCTTAACAAAGCTTACTTGGTCAGAGTCAACCAGGTAAGGGTTATTTCTAAAAAAAAATTTGGCCAATGTAACGATCAGGGGTTAACATGGTTTACGATATTCCATTCCACCAACCCAAGACAGCTTCCGACACTCCACAATCCAGCAGACAGGACCCATTGGATTTCCCCCAAAATAACGAGACACGGCTCTGTTCTCTGGTTCCAAACATACAGATCTTTTAAAAGTAAAAGTAAAACTCAGGCTTTTATACAGTTAGCAACCAAAAGCATGCTGCAGTAATCAAAAGGACAATGACCCACAACATCAAACAATGGTTCCTAACGAGTCCCCCTCAATCCACATCTTGGCCAGACATTCCGACTCTGCTATAAGCTATCCTCACCTGCTACACAATACACATTCCTTTAGTAAACATAAGTCAGACATCTGACCTTTAGAAGGTGCTAACTCACAACACAAATTATCATCAATAGACGTTCACACAATACAGTGTCATTAGCATAAACAATGAAAAGGTCTTTAGAAGCCAGGCTGTCTACCAAGCTCCAATTCACATCACCACAATAACAGACTTAAAGCGGAGGTTTACCCTAAATATAAGATCTCCCATGTGATCCAGCATACTGGCGTCAGCGCCAGTATGCTGTTTTTTTTTTTTTTAATCCCACACTTACTGTATTATCCTGGAATTTCATTTTTTTCCCCCGCGGTGGACGGCGCCAGTATAGCGCGTCACATCTTCCGAAAATACCCAATATGGACTCGGGTAATCTCGGCGAAAATGCGGCGCCTGCACACAGACCTAGGAGCTGACTGCGCAGGCGCCGTATTTCTCCGAGTCCTACGGCTATGGCGCGTCACGCCCTCCGAAATAGGACTCGGAGAAATACGGCGCCTGCGCAGTCAGCTCCTAGGTCTGTGCGCAGGCGCCGCATTTTCACCGAGATTACCCGAGTCCATATTGGGTATTTTCGGAAGATGTGACGCGCTATACTGGCACCGTCCACCGCGGGGGAAAAAAATGAAATTCCAGGATAATACAGTAAGTGTGGGATTAAAAAAAAAAAAAACCCAGCATACTGGCGCTGACGCCAGTATGCTGGATCACATGGGAGATCTTATATTTAGGGTGAACCTCCGCTTTAATTAGCACCTCAACACACATTGAAGGAGACACTCTATTGACCTGTTGGGTTCAGAATGAACAACTTGCAATTAGTTCTTCTAGACATTAAGGAATATATTGTGGATTACTGCCCCATGCTAAAACAATCCAACATATGTCCCTTATTTCCTAGCTCAATCTGTGCCCAAAAGTGACTCCCGTTACAGCCAATATTTTGGCATAAATTTCAATGTCCGAATTGAACAACAAGATTGGTTGATAGTTTAAAGGAGATGTCAAGTCTGTCTGATTTTGCGTGAGTAATTATTACCGCTTTCAATAGTTCTTTTAGGCAACATTTGGCTGTAGCTATGCAATTATTGCAACAGGTTTGTTAAGTAGAGCTAAAATATTAATGAATGTTTTGTAATATTCGTTGGATAGACCATTTATGCAGCGGAAGGTCTTTTATAACTTTCTGGGTTTCCATTAACCATTAACCCCCGGACCATATTGCTGTCCAAAGACCAGAGCACTTTTTGTGATTCGGCACTGCGTTGCTTTAACTGACAATTGCGCGGTCGTGCGACGTGGCTCCCAAACAAAATTGGCGTCCTTTTTTTCCCACAAATAGAGCTTTCTTTTGGTGGTATTTGATCATCTCTGCGGTTTTTATTTTTTGTGCTATAAACAAAAATAGAGCGACTATTTTGAAAAAAATGCAATATTTTTTACATTTTGCTATAATAAATATCCCCAAAAAAGATATAAAAAAATAATTTTTTTTCCTCAGTTTAGGCCGATACGTATTCTTCTACATATTTTTCGTAAAAAAAAATCGCAATTAGCGTTTATTGACTGGTTAGCGCAAAATGTATAGCGTTTACAAAAAAGGGGGTAGTTTTATGGCATTTTTATTAATATTTTTTTTTTACTAGTAATAGAGGCGATTTTTTTGGTACTGCGATATTATGGCGGACACATCGGACACATTTGACACATTTTTGGGACCATTGGCATTTTTATAGCGATCAATGCTATAAAAATGCATTGGATTACTATAAAAATGCAATTGGCAGTGAAGGGGTTAAGTGTGTTCCTATTTGTGTTCTAACTGTATGGGGGTGTGGACTCACTAGGGGAAATCACTGATCTTCTGTTCATACATTGTATGAACAGAAAATCAGCGTTTCCCCCACTGACAGGAACGAAAGGTATGTGTTTACACACATACCTCCCGTTTCCCGCTCTGTAGCGAGCAATCGCGGGTGCCCGGCGGCTATCGTACCCGCCGGGCACGTGCGCGGGACTCAGGGGCGTGCGGGGCACGTGCGCGACGGCCACCGGCGGCGTGCGCAAACCCCCTAGTGGCCAAAAAGTAGAGGACGTAGAGCTACGTGCTCCCGCGAGACCGCGCCACCGTCCCGCAGTAATATGATGGTGGGCGGTCGGGAAGTAGTTAGTAATATGGGTTGATTTAGTGCATCAAGTGTATGAGAGTTAATTTTGGGTAGAATTGACCTATGCTCATTCCTTTTGTTGTTGAATTTTTGTAATAAGTTAGAATTATCTTGAGATTGTTTATGTTCTTTTTCAAGACTAGATATATCTTTTAAAAGGTTATTAACACATTTTACCCTTTCTCTTTTATCCCTAGATTCCATCTGGATAAGGATACCCCAAATAAAGGCTTTGTGACTACACCACAGATTTGTAGTGGATAGATGTAGAGCCATTATTATTCAGATCAAAGAATTCTGTCAATTTGCTCTTCATTGCAGACACGTGTGCCTCTTGAGAGAATAGAAATGCATTATTCTTCCAAAGGGTTGACATTAGGCCTGGTTGACCTGTCGTAATAGATAAAGTTATTGGTGAATGGTCCAACCAATTGATATTATGAATATGTGCATCTGAAATTTTTTTAAGAGCATTTTTTCTGCAATGAAGAAATCAATTCTGGAATATGTTTTATGTACATTACAGAAAAAACGTGTAGTCTTTTTCAGTGGTATGCAAACACCTCCATGGATCGTATAAATCTTCCTCAGTGAAAATATTACCAAGACTCAATCAATTTTTGCGGTCTCTTTTAGTAATATCTACATTAGGATCCATTGGGGCATTAAAGTCTTTGCAGATGATAATATACCCTTTCTGTATTTTCTGTACCCTTCTCAACAGCTTACGGATGAATTTTTGTTGATGCTTGTTAGGAGCGTAAAAGTAAGTAACATTGGGCCAGATTCACAGAGCAATTACGCCGGCGTTACAGGAGATGCGCGGCATAAGTCTAAATTTGCGCATGCGTTTCGATGCTCCGCATCCCCAAAACGAGATACGCATGAAATCTACTTTTTTTTGTCCGGCGTAATTTCGATAGACAGGCGCATCCGTCTGCGCAAAACTGCGCTAGACACACCATTGATTTGCTATTCAAATATGCTAATGAGGGAGTTACGGGGATTCACAAATAAACGTTGTTGCAGCGCAGGCTACGCCCTGTGCGCAACAGCTGCACGGCCTGTCTAAAATTAGACCATATAAAAGGTGGTATAAAATTAGACAATTTGTCTACATGTCAGAGAAAGCAACACTGTTAGTGAGGAGCTGAGCAGTCACACGTGTTGCACAACAATCTGTATGCCAACATGCCAGGCACATCCTAGCTATACTACTGACTTTAGAGGAGCAAAAAAGGAGGAGGGCACGGAGGAGGGCACGGGAGAGGATATACCGCACCCGCATAGACCTCTTTGGCATGAGTGATTCTGAGGTGTATCGCATCTTCAGATTCACCCCTCATGCCATCCTGGAATTAACCACAATCTTGCAGGAGGACATCACCAGCCCAACACAACGCTCACATGCAGTGCAGCCACTGGTCAAGGTCATGGCAACACTCCATTTCCTTGCCAGTGGCTCTTTTCAAAGAACAAGTGGAGTGGTGGCTGGGATGTCACAATCCTCCATGAGCAGATGTGTGTACCAGGTTGTCCCTGCAATCCTCAGACGCATGGCCAACCAAATCATCAAACCCACCACTGCGGACCTGCGGCTGAAGGCAATGACAGATTTCTACACGCACCGTGGGGGCCATTGATTGCACACATGTGGCACTCCAGCCCCCCCATGAGACAGAGCACATATACCGCAATCGGAAGCATTGGCATTCCATCAACGTACAGGTGATAGTCGATTCCCAAGGCCTCATATGGCACGTCCGTGCCAAACACCCCGGATCCAGCCATGACAGCTACATCTACAATCAGAGCCCCATCCGAATGGAATTCGAACAGAACGTGTATGGGGACACCTGGCTGGTTGGTGAGTGACATGGGTGGCAGGCATGACTGTCCCCCCCCATGATGCACACATCACAAGGGGCACATGCATGACTAACATCCTCCTGTCTTTTCCCTTACAGGGATTTTTGTTGACTCCACTGCTGATTTTACATGCCTTGATATGTCTGCTGAAATGTGAGTGTAACGATTTGCATCTTGAACATCACAGTAAAGATTTTAAACGATATCACACTATGTACGCATTTGTTTTTCCTTTCCCCACTGTTGCACTCTGAGCCTATTGGATCCTGTGTAAGGAGCCTAAGGTCCCTGCACGTTGGCCCTGGTACTACATTTTTGGCTTCCATCTACCATATGAAGAGTTGACCAGCATTGAGATTCCATCTCTTTTTTGCCATTGGAAGATTTTGCTGTCCGGATATCATCATATACACGCTACAGTGACTCATTAAGTATATGCTTAGTTGAGTCCACGTTTTCTGCTAAGCCTCCTATTTTTCTCCCTGGTGGTGGATCTGCTATCAACACTATTCTTATTATTGTCACGTTTATTTGGACAACTGGATTGAGAATCAATACCGAGACTCATCCCCTAGACACTTTATATCTATAGATATGAACTTTTCTGAACACAAGTTACACATTTTTCATTATTGATTTATGTGTTTTTTTCATTCATATGTTTATATGATGCTTCACTGTATGATATGGTTAATTTTCGCATAATTTTAGCGCTACGCTTTTCTTTTGTTATCACTTGTTTTTTGTGCAGAATTTATCCAATTCTGTGGTGTCTGGCAGCTATTTTATGTTTGGTTAGGTAGCGCGGCGTTATATGTACTAGTGTATATATATATTTTTCTACTTTTTCCCTTACAGGTGACTCTGCATATGCACTGGGACCCCATCTCATGACTCCTATCCGGAACCCCCAAACCCCAGGAGAGGAAAGATACAATGAAGCCCACGCCCAATAACGTGCAGTGGTGGAGCGCACCTTTGGCCTCCTGAAGTCACGTTTCTGATGCCTGGATAAGTCTGGGGGGACCCTGTTGTATCCCCAAAACTTTGTGTGCCAGATCATCAGTGCATGTTGCATTTTGCACAACTTCGCAGTGAGAAAAGGGCCTGCAGATTGACATAAGTAATGACCTGACCCCTGAACCAGACAATCCCCCCCTAACCGAGGCTACCCCGTCTTCTGAGGGAAGAGCAGCCAGGAGACAGCTCACATTAGGCATCTTTGCACGTTAAACACACACATTAATCATGGCACAATGAGAATGTATGCATGCACACCACTGTGGTCCCTAGCACAGAAACATCACATCCTCATCTAATTGGATTAGCACAAGCCCACCATGCTGGACTTGTGAGCAGCAACGCCACGCCACGGCTCCAATTATGTCACTGTACATTCATACACCATTCACACGGACCTGGGAATCACTTCTCCTTGGTCCTGGGAACCCTTATCCACCAAAACTGAGGGTGACACCCCTTTTCCGACAGGAATATCACCCCCACATTCCAAAAACATTCACAACACAAAAAAAAAAATGTCCAGCAAAAAAAAAAAAATCCAGAAAAAAAAGGGGAAAACAAATTAATGCCGCTGGCGCGAGCCACGCCTGGGGCGCCTACGGCCATGGCCCCCGGCTCCTCAGGGGAGACTCATGGGGAGGGGGGGTAATCCGGGGAAGGAGGAGCAGCCCCTGGTCTCTGCCCACCTGGCGGCCTGCCCTCCAAGGCCACGGCAATTCTGTTCAGGCCAGCACCTAGTGTTGCCGTGTTGGCCTGGATAGCCTGGGTGAGGGCCCTCACATCCTGCCCAACGTCTGCTGTTGTAGTCTGCAGTACATTTAGGCAGTTTGTAAGAGCCCGGGAGTGGCAGTCCAGGTCCCCAAGCGTATCCTTTATGGAGGAAAGGCTCTCCTCCATCTGCCCCAAAGTCTGGCTGACCTGTCCCAGATGGCGGGTCTGAAGGGCCTGGTCCCTTCTCAGAGTGGCGGGCAGGACATCGGCCACTCCCCTGGTCTTCTGGGTTGCCTTCCTGCCTCCAGCTGATGCTTGTGGCCGGGGAGAAGGGGAGCCCCTTGGGAGGGGAGCCCTGTTGGGGGAGGAGTGGGGGGGCTACCCCTTATGGAGGGCTGGCTGCTGCCAGCCAGAGGGGAAGAGTCCTCCAAAAACAAAAGTCCAGTGCCTGACATGGACTCCTCCTCCTCCTCAAACTCCTCCTCCTCAACCTCCTCCTCCTCCACTTCAACCTCCTCCTCTTCAACCTCCTCCGAGGACTCCGGCCTTGTCGGGGGGTCCTCATCATGCTGCTGTCCTGGGGATGGTGCGGTCAGCCCAGATGGCCCAGCACCCTCCTGCACATCTGTGGATGACACAAAACATTCACAGGTTGGAGGATCCACACACTTGCCACATATTACCTTTCACCCCCCCCCCCCCCACATGCTACACACCTGATAGGGCAAAAAAACCTTACCTGGCATCACGCCTTCATGACTGGAGTCATAGCCAGGCAGGCCCTCCACCTGTTGTCTATGAAAGGTCTGGGCCACCGCACGCTCCTCCGCTGTCAGCCTAACAGGGCATGGTGGGCCCCCTCCTGTGCCCCTGGAATGGGCTGCCATTTTGGCCAGCTTCTTTCTGACCAGACGCCGGAGGTCATTGATCTTCTTTTCAATCCCCGACCGTGTCCGGGTCCCCCCCCCCCCCCCGATGCATTCACCTGGTCAGTAATGTGCTGCAAGATCTCACGCCTCCTGGCCGGGGGGGGGTGTTGGCACTCTCGGGACCGTGGAGGAAACGCCCATATCGGGTAATGGCCCGGGCAAGAATTTGTTTCTCCCCCAAAGTAAAATTTAACTTCCTCTTCCTCTCAGTCATACTCATACAAAAACTCTCTCCCAAACAATGAACAAAAATCACTCCCAAAAACAAGCAGGAAAAATCAAGCAACAAAACAAACAAACAAAAATCTATCAACCAAAAAGTCTCACAAGCAGTCACCAAAAAACACTTTCAAATATATTCTACAAAACACTAGATCAAACAGTCAACAAATATCACAAAGACAAGTCACAACGCAACAAACAACAGAACAAAAGCACCTTGCTGTATAGGGAGGGATACAAAGGGATGTACTTTTGCAAAGGAAGTGCGTTTGTGTCTGTCTATTTATGCTGTCTGCGTAGTTCACAAAGTTGCCCGGGTCCACTTCCAATTTCACTGATTGCGCCGTTCCCGAGTTGTGAGCATGCGCACAGAGGTGCTGACCATGGTCTGCTTCATGTGCGCATGCGCGAGCCGGCCGGCCCTTCATTTGCATGGGGTCACGGCTCATTTCAATGTAACACACCCACGTCCTTTCCAATTTGAATTACCCCGCCTTACACCTCTGAAATTACGTTGCACAAGCGCTAATTTCTGCGCAAATCAATCGAGAATACGATGATTGCGCCGCTACATTGCGGCAGTCTAACGTAAAGGAGGTGCGCTACACCAGTCAAGAAATGCGCCGATGTACGTGAATCTGGCCCATTGTCTATATTAGCAACTAGAATTATATACCGACCATAGTTGTTTATTACTGAGTCCAAAAGGTGGAATGAGACTGTCCCTTTGATTACCGCTATAACCCCTTTATTCTTTTTGAGGTTGTTAGAGCAGAAGATATGTGGGAAAAGAGGGTGCAAAAAATGTAGGTGCTTTATCCTTTGCAAAATGCGACTCTTGTATACATATGATGTCACTCTGAAGTTTGATAGCATCAGTTTAGAGAGCTATTATTTTATGAGGACTGCTAAGCCCGTTGGTGTTCAGAGAATTTTTTTAAGTTCCAAAAAAAATTTAAGGTGTTAATGATAAGTAGCAATGACATCCTATTGTGGATAAGCCAAGATATAATGATCATGTTCCTGAGTGGAGAGACCAACCTTAAAGGAAAAAAGATAGATTCTCATAGAATGTATGAGTAATTGTAAAATCCTGTTGGAAAAAAATTATAAGAAGACAAAAATAAAAACAATCATAAAAATTCAGAACGTAGAAAAACTTTGAGTCGCCATGCAACTGTTGGGTGCACCAATGTGCACTTATCGATAGGGAAACTTATACCCCAGAAGGAAATGGTAAATTTCCCCCTGAGAACAGATAGGTTTGAGGGTTTAGCAATATAAGTAGTAGGGATGAGCCGAACACCCCTCTGTTCGGTTTGCACCAGAACTTGGGAACACACCAAATGTTCGTGTGAACTTTAGAACCACGTTAAAGTCTAAGGGACTCGAACGTTTGAAATCTAAAGTGCTATTTTTAAAGTCTAATATGCAAGTTATTGTCCTAAAAAGTGTTTGGGGACCTGGGTCCTGTCCCAGGGGACATGTATCAATGCAAAAAGAAAGTTTTAAAAACTGAAGTTTTTTTGGGAGCAGTGAATTTATTAATTCTAAAAGTGAAACAATAAAAGTGAAATATTCCTTTAAATTTCGTACCTGGGGGGGTGTAAAGTTAGCATGTGAAATATCGGATTTTTCCCGTACTTAGAACTGTCCCTGCACAAAGTGTCATTTCTGAAAGAAAAAAAGACATTTAAAACTGACTTGCGGCTATATTGTCGGCTCTGGCAATTCAGAGAGGATTTATTCATAAAAATAAAAAAAAGCGTGGGGGTCCCCCCAAATTCAATTACCAGGCCCTTTGAGGTGCAGTATGGATATATAGGGGAACCCCGTCGTCAATTTAAAAAAAAAATATGTGGGGTTCCCCCCAAATATCCATTCCAGACCCTTCAGATCTGGTGTGGATTTTAAGGGGAACTCCACCCCAAATATTTTTTTTTTTTAAATGTAGTGGAGTTCCTCTTAAAATCCACACCAGACCTGAAGGGTCTGGAATGGATATTTGGGGAAAAAACAAACTAGAAAAATCCTTGAAAAAAGCGCTATAACTGAATCATGATACAAAGTCCCACAAATATATAAATGGATTTATTGAAATCAAACGGTGTCTCAAATAAGAGTGTTAAAAGTTCCAGTTTAAAGCGGAGCTCCAGCCGCGAAACATTTTTTTTTTTAAAGTCAGCAGCTACTAACAGTGTAGCTGCTGACTTTAAATAAGGACACTTACCTGTCCTAGGCGCCCGCGCTGACGCCCCCCCCCCCCCCCGATGCCGGTCCCACGATCGCTCCGGGTCCCGCGCCGCCATTCACACTATGGGAAACAGGCAGTGAAGTCGTACGGCTTCACTGCCCGTTTCCTACTGCGCCTGTGTGAGTCTCACGCTGGCTTGTGAATGGGCGCGCTGCTCTCTGAGAACACACACAGTTACCAGAAAGCAGCGCGCCCCTTTCACAAGGAGAAGGACAAGAAGAAATCAAACCGCGGAGTGGAAGAGGCAGATTACGGACTTCCGCATAGCAACAGCTATTTCGGGTGAGTATTTTTTTTTTTTTTTAGTTTTTTTTTTTTTTTCTTTTTTAAACAACATGGCAAAATTTTGTTTTCCTGGGTGGAGCTCCGCTTTAAGACTGCTCCATATGCAAAAATGCAATATAAATGATCAAAGAGGTTCTACTTCATGACACAATAAACCTCAGCATAATCACAAGGACAAGAGATTGCACTTCTGCCAGGCATATGTCTATCCCACAGGCACAGTATCTGACATGGAGGAGTTGATCCAATGCTAGGCTGCTGCAGACGCAGAGTGACTAGCACGCTCTTACCCTCACCCTAGTGAAAATCCTTTCCAGCTGCTTACTAACTAATCCAGTCCTCACGTTTGACATATTTATTTTGTATTACTATCCTGTGTTAATGTGTGGACATTGCCTAAACGTTGTATCTTTGGCGCTGCACTTGTTTTGTTTGTTTAATGGATATTTGGGGGGAACCCCACATCATTTTTTTTTTAATTGACGGCGGGGGTTCCCCTTAATATCCATACCAGACCTGAAGGGCCTGGTAATTGAATTTGGGGGGACCCCACACTTTTTTTCATTATAGCTGCAAGTCAGTTTTAAATGTCTTTTTCTCTTTCAGAAATGACACTTTGTGCAGGGACAGTTCTAAGTACGGGAAACATGCAATATTTCAAATGCTGACTTTACATCCCCCCTAGCTATGAAATTTAAAGGAATATTTCACTTTTATTGTTTCACTTTTAGCATTATTAAATTCACTGCTCCCGAAAAAAACGTCAGTTTTTAAAACATTTTTTTTGCATTGATACATGTCCCCTGGGACAGGACCCGGTTCCCCAAACACTTTTTAGGTCAATAACTTGCATATTAGCTTTTAAAATGAACACTCCCATAGACTTTAACAGGGTGTTCCGCAGCTTTTCGAATTTGCCGCGAACACCCCAAATTGTTTGTTGTTCGCCAAACAGGTGAACAGGCAATGTTCGAGTCGAACATGAGTTCGACTCTAACTCAAAGCTCATCCCTAATAAGCAGTGAATCATAGTAATCTAGTGAGTTTAGGCATGACCCCTCTATTCGGGAATACACCATGCTTCTGCCTTATCCTACCATATCTTTTTTACACTTCCTTGTTGTTTGATCCATTCCATAATCCACACGCCACGCACTTTATTGAGTGCCTTAATTTGGCCATCACTTTTTATCACACGCTCACTTACGATCACTCATTCACCGAGTATTATCATACCCTCATTATATCCTAACTACATTGCCCATCCAATTATCTAATCCCATTGGACCCTAAGGATGTCCTACTGTCATCATTTATGTTGGCAAATTACCTTTGCCTCAGCCCCCCTATTAATCTAGTACTTTATTATACCTACGTATACATATACCCAGCTGTTATTTTAGCAGCTATTCTTTTTAACTAATCTACTTTAATTAATTTTCCCCGCTAACTACGGGATTATGGGGTTTCTTTTCTGCAGGCGGTTGCTCCTCCATTGCCCCTGGGGGGCGTCGTTAATGTGGCTCCTTGTCAGCCATCCTGGTTGGGCCCTCCACCGAGTGGTGGGCGGGAGCGGCCCGGGCCCTCCGGACTATCTAGCGGTTCTACACAATATTGACTCCCTGGATCAGTGGTAATTACAATACCTTAGCAATCAATGTGATGTATGTTGACATGTGTCCTATCATCTTCTTTAAAATTTTGCAACTATTGTTATTTATTTTTTAGAAATCATGCCCCCTGAAGAGACCGAACAGGTCGAAACGCGTCGGGGCTTATCCTTGTACAGAATACGGAATTATTATATGTACTGTGATCTAATTATACTGTATCCAGAAATGTGACTTTTTTACAATTGTTATCACAACTAACCTTGACGCAATTGGGAATCCGAGACTCTCGGCAATAAACACTGTTTTATATATTGAACATTTATTTATTTATTTATACCATTGCTGCCTATAGGCCCACTGGGGAATCTTTCTCTTTCAGGCATGACCAAGTTGCCTTTCTTGAGCGATTTATACTGCAGATTATTTTCTCTGTGAGTTATCTTCATCCATAGGGAGCAACCCCCATTTCCCCAACAACTTTAGGCCATCATCCAGTGTATGGATATTGTAGAAAACATCAATGATCAATGATAAATTTGATGGGGAAACCCCATCTATACTTGAGATTATGATTACGGAGTATCTTAATAATGGAATTCAAGTTGCTTGTGAAAGGTGAGTAGAAAAAAAAAACATATGCATATGGATCAGGTAGTGGGACATGTTGTTGTGCGCTTTGCATCAGGAGATCTATAATATGATAGAAATTAATTCTCGCAATAACAGTTTTTCTGGTATATGCAAAATTTGCAATCGATGAGCCCTGTCAAAGGTCAGCTCTTGATTTGGAATTTTGGGGAGTTGGTCAGACATAATTATTTTCATAAATCCCTGTAATTCAGTATTTTTGACTCAAACCTTTCCGGCCGTTTCCTGTGCTGATAGATATATTTCTCTGCCCGGATTGTGAATTGCATCTGAGCTATCCACTCCCCCACTCTGGGAGGATCCACATCCTTCTAATGGGTAAGGATGAGTTTGCAGGCCTGGAAGAGGGCCCTACCAATGGCTTTTTTCGGGTTATCTTCAAGTGGCAGATCATCCATAACACCCAGAATACACACTTTAGGGGTCTGCGGTACCAGAGTCATAAACACCTCATTCAGAGTTTTAAGGACCCCCCACCCAGTATAGGTGCAGCTTGGGGCACCGCCACATCAGATGGATGAGATCCCCATGATCCCTGGCACATCTAGGGCAGTTATCATCGTCCACCAGACCCATCCTGTGCAGTCTGGCTGGCGTAAAATGTACCCGCAGAACAATATATAGTTGTGATAACCGTTGTGCTACATTAAGCGAGGAACCCTGAACGGCTAGCAATGCCTCTTCCCACTGTTCCTCCTCAAAAACCCCTACGTCCCTTTCCCAGGAGATCACCACCCTAGAGGGGATTTCCGGCAGAAATGCTGCCAGCAGCATGGCATTGGCGCTTGAGATAAAGCCCCTGAATCCGGTTATCCCAGTCATAAAGTGAAAGATCGGGGCAGGGGACAATATCCAGGGGTTGTTCCCAGCCTGGGCCCTGATGGCATGACTCAACTGCAAATAAGAAAAGTGCATTGCCTGAGGCAACTCAAACTTCTCCCAGAGCTCCGCAAAAGAGAGCAAACGGCCCCTGGAAAAGATATGAACCAAGTGCGTAACCCCACATCTCCTCCAGCGCTCGCCGCATGCCAGAGACATCAGCTCCTCGTAGTAACGATTGTCCCAAATTGGGCTGTATCCTGTAAAACCCTCTATGTTCTGCAGTTGGCGGGTTTTATTCCAGATTTTCTGCATTAATGCATATGTGGGGAAACGTTTATTCGACTTGGCGCATTGTAAAGATTCGAGACCAGTCACCATACTGTCCATACCTGTCATGTGCTGTACTATGTCTAGTGATGAGCGGAATACGCCATATTCGATTTCGCGATATTTCGCGAATATTTCGAAGAATATTCGCGAATATTCGTTAATATCGAATATTCGTTAATATCGAATATTCGTGATATTTTATAAAAAAATGTGAATTTTCGCCAATGCGAAATTTCGCATTTTTTTTTTTTTATATATAATATATCATGAATATTCGATATTTACGAATATTCGCTATATTTTATAAAAAAAAAAAATAGCGAAATTTCGCATATGCGAAAGCGAAAACGATTGCGAAATTTCGCGTTTTTTTTTCGCGAATGCGAAATTGATTGCGAAATTTATTGCGAAATTTATTGCGAAATTTGAAAAATACGAATATTCGAAATAGCAAATATTCGCCGCGATATTAGTATATTAGTTATTCGCGAATACTCGAATATGCAATATTCGTAGCGAATATTCGCAATGCGAATATTCGCAATGCGAATATTCGTGAGCAACACTAACTATGTCCACTACCGGGTCCCCCCGTCCCCTGCTCATAGCTCTAGCAATGTGTTGTAATTGAGCTGCCAGGTTTTTGTAGCTGCTCTAGTTTGATCCTGGGGGGCTTATTAAGCCAAAGAAATGTACGAAATAGGGAATTGATAATCCTAAAGACCCTGAGGGGGACTACCATGGAAGTGTTATGTAAAATATACAGTAGCTGCGGCATAAACACCATTTTTGTGAGGTTTACTCTACCCACTAGGGACATTTTCAATTTTGACCATATTTTAATTTTGTCCCTAATTCTGCTTACTAAGGGAGTGAGGTTAAGAGTGACATATTCGAGTGGTCGAGGGGTAACCCAGACACCAAAATATTTGAATTTAGTCACCACGGGGATATTCTGCAACGTGGGATCCTGCGGGTTCACAGAGTCCAAGAGCATTATTGCGGACTTAGTCCAATTTATCAGTAGGCCAGAAAAGGAGCCGAAGGTCCGAAACCACAGACATCGCCTCCTGAAGGGAGCCCGACGTATCACCCAATAGCAGCATGGTGTCGTCTGCATAAAGCATAATCTTTTCGTTCGTCAGCCCATACCGAAATCCCGTAATCAGGGGGTTGGAACGCACCAGAGCTGCCAACGGTTCTATGGCAACCACGAACAGCAAAGGTGACAGGGGGCATCCCTGCCGGGTCCCCCTATGCAGTGGGAAGGGAGAGGACACTCTGCCCTCCTGTCTAATGACCGCCACGGGGGAGTCATACAGGAGCCGCACCCAGGACTGGAACACAGGCCCGAATCCAAATCTGGTCAGTGTCGCCCACAGGTATTGCCATTCTATGCTATCAAAAGCTTTATGGGCATCTAAAGACAACAATGCTCTATCCCCCATATTATCTGCTGTCGACTGCATATTTACGAACAATCTCCTGAGGTTGATGGCAGTAGATCTCTCCGGTATAAAACCTGATTGATCTGTGTGTATAATTGCCGCTATCACCTTATTCAACCTTATTGCCGGAACCTTAGCTAGTATTTTTATATCGCTTTGAAGGAGTGAGATTGGCCTATAGGAGCCAGGATCCAGTGGATCCTTTCCGGGTTTAAGTAGTAAAACTATGCTTGCTTGTCTCATGGAGTCCGGGAGCCGCTGTGACTCCCTGGCCGCGTTCAGAGTATGAAGCAGTTTCGGGAGCACATCTCCATACTGTTTGTATACTTCGATCGGGATGCCATCATCCCCTGGGGCCTTAGCATTAGGAAAAGTGTTAGCCGCCTCCACCATCTCCTCAATGGTAATAGGAGCCTCAAGGGACTCCGCCTGGGTCTCCGTTAAACACGGTAGCTCTATCCCCTGCAGATAGTCCCGACTCTCCTCTCCAGTGTGTGTTTGCTTTGATTCGTACAGGTCAGAATAAAATCCGACCAGTTCCCTCATCAGAAACTTTCAACTTAAGTTGGCTCAATTCTTCTATTAGCTCAAAATGGGAGTCTACCAATTCATTATGCGCGTCAGCGACATCCTCCGTTTTATTTTCCATGTCATCAATTCTTACTCCTAGACCTTCTATTGCCACTGTAGTTTTGTGCATATATGACTGCACATCTTGTTGAATCGCTCCTCTAAGGGACAGAAGCATTTCTTTGATATCTGTATCAAGTATAGGCTGACCAGATGTGGGGAAGGCAAGCAATTTATCAGCACAGGGATTAGTAACAGGTGGCTGGTCATAATCAGGCAGTGAACTACTGGCATGCTCCCCTGAGGAGGAAATCCTTCTTCTTTGTCTCTGAGGTACAATAATTTCCTTCCCATGTAAGGGTCAGTCACATATCTGCCATTTTAAGTGTTACCAAGCTCACTGTCTCTGTCACTGAGGCATGCTGGCTGCTGTCCAGCGCCAGAGCGCTTAGGTAAGGCTGTGACATTTTTCCTCACAGGATCACTATAGTGATTCTTAAATGACCCCAATTTCCTGGGATCTCCGCGGTCTTTCATTTTCCCCATTGTGACACGCTAATACTCCAGATATTCCAGTATTTTTTGTGCCTCAATACCTTTTAGTTGCCATGTGCCGCTTTAGGGAAAGTCAGTGCTGCAAAGGTCAGCTAGATAGCAGCCATCTTCCTCCACTGCCAGCCACGCCCCCTCTCTCTTATCATGATTCTTATTACATCCACTGCTCAAGTCCTGAGGTAAGAGGTAGACTTTTTCCTAAAACATGTTGGCTGTATTTGATGCCCTTGAACTGTGAATCACTAAAGGGCAGAACGTAGTCCCCTCGATCTAAAAAAGATTCAACTTTCCCACCCGGACTGCTGTGGCCTTGCCATTGAGAATCTGATTCTTCCCTGCAGCCATCACTGCTGTCATCCTGAAAAGTGCAAAGAGCAGGAGGCAGGACAGTTCTAGACAAAAGGTGGAAGCTGCTTGAGTTAAAGTGGTTTTAAAGGCTTACGTTGTGTTTACCTTAATGCGTTCTAAGGCACTATGGTGGCTGCATTCACTTGCCCCACCAGCATTCAAACCCCTAACCACAGGAAAGGATTTTGGAGGCTGATAAATACCTTCTTCCCACTTCGAAACAGGGCCTTGGTGGAAACTATATTGGAAACGATAAATTCTGCAAATAGCTAATTTCACAGATGAGATTGTGATCACGACCAGCCAGCTTTCTCCTTTCCTCCTCTGAGGCCGCGTACATACGATCAGACATGTCCGATGAAACTTGTCTGACGGACCGTTTTCATCGGACCAGGCTGAAGTGGTCTGTTGGTCTGATGTGATTCCAGACCAACCAAAATCCCCTCGGACCAGAACGCGGTGATGTAGAACACAACGACGTGATGAAAAAACGAAGTTCAATGCTTCCAAGCATGCGTCGACTTGATTCTGACCATGCGCAGGTTTTTGGTCCCATGATTTTGTGTACTAACCATCAAACCTGTCTGACGGACAGGTTTCCAAGCATGTTTTGAAACTTTGGTCCGATGGAAGATGGTTCGATAGGCCGTACACACGATCGAACATGAGAGATGCAATGGGCAGGGCTGAGATTCCCCTGCTGACGTCAGTCTGGAGTGGAGGAGGAGGGGAGGGGAGGGGAGGGGGAGAGGAGGAGAGAGCTGGCTGGCCATGTGATCACAATCTCGTCTCTGAAATTAGGTGTTTGCAGCATTTATATTTATAAATCATACACAGAGGGGGACACTGCAATAGGAGGCAGTGCTGATGGTGTATACAGGTTAGTGTTATGAGAGCAGCAAGAGGAAGTAGGGGCAGCACTATTACAAGCAGAGAGGAGAGGGAGGAGGAGGACACAGGAGCAGAGAGGAGACAGATAACAGACTGCAGATAATGGAGGTAAGTAAACTGACCATGGTGTCAGGCTCAGTAGCCATCATACACTGTGGTCAGTTTACATAAGGGAGGACAGAAACTGGCAGGATCAGCCAGGTTTTTTAGGTGTTACAGGGGGTCAAATGACACAGGACAAGCACTGTGTCATATAACATTCTTTAAAAGAGCAGGATCTATTTTTGGGGGAGTTAACAAACACTTTAATCACTCGTTGACATGCCTGGTATGGTTGTGGGTGGATCCCAGTTGGTACAGAACCATCTTGTCCAACCACAGTTGCTAACAGACTTCTCACTACATCCGTGTTAGTCCCAATCAACAAAGAGGAGGTCTGGAGCACACTACAGTCAGGGTGTCAAATGTCTCATTCTTCCACCCAATTTGACAGCTACCCCCCCCCCCACTTCCGGGGGATTTCGCCAAGACCTTGCCACGGCAAGATCACAGGGAAAGTCGGGCCCCCCTCTTTCCCTCACATGCGTAGTAGGGAACCAACTGTGAAGCACGCCATTGGCACTTGAGAGCCGATGAAAAAATTTAAGCAGAAATTTGGTCAAATACTTGTTAGTAGGGATGAGCTTCGCGTTTGAAACGAACGTATGTTCGACTCGAACATCGTCCGTTCGATCGTTCGTCGAATTTCGAACAAAAACAATTGTTCGCGGCAAATTCGAGTGATACGAAACAACTGTTTTTAAAACTTTTTTCCCATTGATACTACTATCAATGGAAAAAAAAGTTTTAAAAACGGTATTTTTTTCAGGAGTCCTGCTCCTGAAAAAACAACCGTTTTTAAGACTTTTTTCCATTGACACATGTTCCCTGGGGCAAGACCCGGGTTCTGAAAGACGTTTTCCAACAATAACTTGAAAATTGGTCTTTAAAATGATCGTTTTTGAATTCAAACGTTCGAGTCCCATAGACTTCAATGGGGTTCTAAATGTGCGAACGATCGGACTTGTCGACGGTTCTGGTGCGAACCGAATGCGGAGGACTGAGGTGACCATCATTTTTTTAATTAAAAAAATGTCAGAAAAAATGTTTTTGTGTTATTGTGACCTTGCTTTCCTTGTCTGCATAAAAAAAAAAAAACATTAATTGCAGCCTCACTGTGCCTCACATGTAGCCACTGTGCCCTTTAAACGCAGCCACTGTGCCATCACATGTAGCCACTGTGCCCATCAAACGCAGCCACTGTGCCCATCAAACGCAGCCACTGTGCCCATCAAACACAGCCACTGTGCCATCACATGCAGCCAATGTGCATCACATGCAGCCACTGTGCCACCAAACGCAGCCACTGTGCCATCACATGCAGCCACTGGGCCCATCAAACGCAGCCACTGTGCCATCAATTGTCGCCACTGTGCCCATAAACACACAGCCACTGTGCCATCACATGCAGCTACTGTGCCATCACATGCAGCCACTGTGCCCATCACATGCAGCCACAGTCCCATCACATGCAGCCACTGTCCCATCACATGCAGCCACTGTCCCATCACATGCAGCCACTGTGCATCACATGCAGCCACTGTGCCACCAAACGCAGCCACTGTGCCATCACATGCAGCCACTGGGCCCATCAAACGCAGCCACTGTGCCATCAATTGTCACCACTGTGCCCATCACACGCAGCCACTGTGCCACCAAACGCAGCCACTGTGCAATCACACGCAGCCACTGTGCCATCAATTGTCACAACAACATTGATTACCTCTTAAACGGGGGGGCGCAGTTTGCCATCTTCGCCCTGGGCACCAAATGGTCTTGTCCCAGCACTGCCTACACGCGACCGTTTTTCACAACCAATTAAAATGTTTTTATTTATTTTTATTGTGAAAAACGGTCGTGTGTACGAGCCATTACAAGCTTGACAAAGTGCTTGTACAACTTTAGAATTCCTGTAATACATGATTTATGAGTTCCTTTGATTGCAGAATTTTTTTTAAAGCTGTCAACACCATTTAAAACCACATTGATAAAATGGAGGTATCATGATTCTGAATGAATGAAGAACTTATATAGCGCAGCACATGCGAAGTAAATCGCCTCTGGGCGCTTGTTGTTCCTGTCTCCTTTGAGATCAAAAGAGATGAGTCTTAATCTTTCTCCTGAAGACTAAGTAGTTCTCCTCCAGCCGAATGCTGGCTGGTAAGGCGTTCCATAGTCTGGGACCTTGGACAGCGAATCTCCTGTCTCCTTTGGACTTGTATCTGGCTTTCGGTATCTGAAGCCGATTTTGATTGGTGGATCGAAGAATACGATTGGGATTGTGAACTTTTAATTTTTCGCATAGATAATGGGGAGCATTCCCATGGATACATCTATGCGTTAGACAGAGAGCTTTAAAGGTGATTCTGTCTTTAACTGGTAGCCAGTGAAGGGATCTTAGTGAAGGTGAGATTGATTCCCAGGGTTTTTTCCCAGTCACAAGTCTGGCGGCCGTATTTTGAACGACTTGAAGACGAGCGATTTGGTACTTGGGGAGTCCGAGGTAAAGGGCATTTGCATAGTCCAGTCTGGAGTTTACAATCGCTCCCACCACGACCGCTATGTCTTTCTTGGGAATAAAAGGCGTGAATCTGCGTAGTAGGCGCAGCAGATGGTGAGATCCGCTGACTACTGCCCCTATTTGTGCGTTCATTGTCATGTCGGAGTCAAAGATGACCCCAAGACTTTTGACTTTGGCGCTAGGGGTGATGATTTTGCCCAGAATGGGCGGGGGGATCCAGGTTGTTGTCGATTGATTCCTATGCTTGGCGTGAAACAGAAGAGGTTCTGTTTTCGCTCCGTTGAGTTTGAGATAACTCTTTGTCATCCAGTCCTCTATCAAAGAGAGGCATGTCTCTAGGTTGAGGTGGTGATCCTTTTTATTGCAAATGCGGAAGTACAGTTGCGTGTCGTCTGCATAAGAGTGATATAGCAGTTTTTGGCTGCTGATGATTTCGAAAAGAGGACGCACATAGATGTTGAATAACATCGGCGACAGGGGAGATCCTTGAGGGACCCCGCACGATAATGTGCGTTGTTCAGAAGTGAAGGGTCCTAGCTTCACTATTTACGATCGGTTTTCCAAAAATGAGGAGAACCAGGATAGATCGCTTTCTGCGACTTTGGCTATATTAGCCAGCCGAGTCAATAACAGCTTGTGATCAACTGTATCAAAGGCTGCGCTTAGGTCCAGCAGAACCAGAAGAGAAGATTCTCCTTCGTCTGCGGCCTCAAGAACGTCGTCCCATATCTTAAGCAATGCTGATTCCGTTCCGTGTCCGGGACGGAATCCTGATTGAAATGGGTCCAGTAAGTTGTGGGTATCTAGATGCTGTTGCAGCTGCTGTACCACTGCTTTCTCCATTACTTTGGAGAGAACATTTAGGCCTGTTATGGGGCGCCAGTTGAGTGGATCCTTAGGATCCAGGGTGGCTTTCTTCAAGATGGGTTGAATGAAGCCCTCCTTCAGCTGGGAGGGCATTATGCCCTCCCTGAAGGATTGGTTGATAAGCTGCGTGACAGGAGGTGCCAGGATGTCGGCGCATTCCTTCAGCAGTTTGGTGGGGATAATATCATTTGGTGCAGTGCTGTTGTGCAGAGTGCCGATGATATTTTTAGTGGTCTGAATGGAGATGGGTTCCAGCGTGAACTCACCAAACTGTGGTGAATTGCTGCCGGTGCTATGTAAATGACTACGGGGGGGGGCTGGGAGAGCAATTGTTTTGCTGAATGCTTTGCCGGATTGCCTTAATTTTGTTAATGAAGCAATCCGATAACTCATCGCAAAATTCTTGTGTATCCAAGTTGGGGGCTTCAAGACATCCTGGATTCATGGTCTGAGTGACCAGCTTGAAGAGTTCGCGGGGGCGATTTAGGGCACCGTTGATAGCCTCAGAAAAATTGTTTTTCTTGGCTTCGAAGATTTGCTTGTAGTATTTTCTGGTTATTGCCTTGTAGATCGAGAGGTTCTCATCTGAAGAACTTCTTTTCCAGGCTGCTTCTGCCCTTCTGCGTTCTTGCTTCAACAACGCCAGCTGGTTGTTGAACCAGCCGGAGTTATTTTTCCTGATCTGGGTCTTTCGTTTCGGCGCTATCAAGTCAGCTGACTGCAATAGTGCTGTGTTTATGGCCTCCAGTGTTTCTTCCGCTGTTTGGTGCGGCTGAATTGTGTTTATTTTTTCCCCTAGCGTGGCTTTGAAGAGTTCCGAGTGGAGCTTCTTCTGACATCTGGTCCAGTGTGTTGTCACTGGATTTGATGTTTTTGTTAAGGGGGGGAATTCGGAAATAATGAATTTAATTGCATGGTGATCTGTCCATGGCAATGGTTCATTTTCCAAGATTTTTATTTCCAGATCTTGTCTGAAAATAAGATCGAGCGTATGACCTGAAGCATGTGTGGGCCCACATACTAGTTGCTGAAGCCCTAATCCTTCCAGGTGGTCGATGCAGGCGTCTGCAATGGGGTCTTGCGGGGAGTTGGCCCAGAGGTTGAAGTCCCCTGTTTGCTATTCAGGGTATAAGTGGAGACAAAGTCCGTCAAAGATGGGAGCAGTTGCGACTTGGGGCCAGGTGGCCTATAGCAGAGTAGAATCCGGACGGTCTCCTGGCCGTTTACTTGTAGTTGAAGAGTAAGGGTTTCCATGAATGGAAGAGGGTTTTGGAGGCTTGGTTTTGTGATCGCAAGACGCGTCTTATGGATCACCGCCAGTCCTCCTCCTCTTTGCCCTATTCTGTTTTCCGTTATAATACGGTAGTTTTCTGGCACCAATTCTCCTAGAATGGTGTTACAGTCGGCTGTGAGCCAGCTCTCTGTAATGAAGAGGCAGTCTAGGTCGTGTTGTAGAATGAAATCATGGATTTCAAGTCGGTGTTTTACTGCCGATCTTGTGTTGATCAAAGCACATGAAATGCGCTTAGGTTGGGGTAAACGGCTAAAATTTTGGACAGTCGATCGTCGATCGATCCTCAAAAGTTGTTCAATTCTTAGGGTCTTTTTGGTGATGGCTGGCAGTATTGCGGCGAAACGCCTCAGATTCCAAATGGTTTCTGCGGAGTACCGCCGATCAGCCATGGTCGCCATTCACCGGGGGAAAAGTCGTTTCTTTTGGTGGCGATGAAGAGAGGATTCAGTGAATCCTCCCGGCTTGGTCCAGAGGAAGGCAAAAAACCCCTAACCATGCTATGCCAATTTGCTTTGGTAGGGGAAAAAATTCCTTCCTGATCCCTGAAAGGCGATCGGGCGAACCCCTGGATCAAGTACTATTGAATTGTGAAAAGGGGGGTGGGGGGGGGCAGAGCTGACACTGCTGCTGGGCTGTACCAAGATGGCCGCCGACCAGGAGCAGGACATGGGACCCAGGCTGGTGTGTAGCCAGCTGGGTGGATTGGTGGGCAGGGGGGGGGGGGCTGGTTGTTGAGGCCAGGGGTGGATGAGTCCTACAGGGGTTGGGGGTGAGCTCCTGGGGGTTACTAAAGCGTTATTGGCCGAGAATGCGGCGCGCCGCTAGGCCGCGGATGAAGCCGCGGCCTTTCCTAAAATGCGGCGGCCGCGAATCAGCAGTGGCTGGCGCGGTTCAGGGGGGAAAACGGGGAATCGCGGGGAGGCGCCGGGGGGAAGGTTGCTTGGCTGGTGGGTGGTAATGTGGGGTAAGGAGAGGGAAAGAGGCCCCAGCGTTCAGCTGATTCGGCGGCTTATCCTGATAAGGACGGCCGCCAATCGGTTCCAGGGGAGGTGTTTCTCCGATGGAGGAGATCCGGGTCCTGGGGAGGTATAGATCGCCCTGAGTAACAGGGGCTTACCTGGAGAGGTCCTTAGGAGAGTGAGAAGCTGCCAGGGGAGGCTGATGAATGGCCTGCTGAGGGTGGGAAACCCTGCCTGTCTGGAGCCCAGGAGCCACACGTCCTACTGGTAGGTACGTGCGCCGATTACTACTGGGACAGTTCTCGCCCTGGGGGAGGGTCACTCTTTCAGACCCAACAGGAAGAGCTCCTGGAATCGTGAGTGATTCTGCAATCAAAAAAATTGAAAAGAGACGTTTTTCTCTTTCACTTCCTTTCTTCATAACTTGTCCATTCTCTTCAGCTTTAACCACTTGCCGACCACCGCGTGGTGTGTGCAAAGCAACGTATTGGCACGTTGCTTTGAAATTCCCGCCGAGCTGACACGCACGCCCACTGCAAGCTCCGTGACCGCGCCAGCGGGACCCGCAGACTCGATATCCACCAGTGTCCAGGGCTGGACTGGGACAAAAATTTGTCCCTGGACTTCATCCAGACTGGCCCACTTTGACAGGTCTCTCCCAAGGCGGCCGGACAACTCCAGCAACCACCCCCCCTCGGCCACCCAAGCCCCCTCTCCCCCTTCACTAGCCACTAGCCATTCTACTTTATTAGAGTAGAACGGCTGGTACTGGTACTCTTATAGTCAGTACCAGTGGGGAAGCTGGGCATTATTTCACCAAAGAATCAGTTCGGTGCTCCCCCTTATGGGACAAGATTAGGCAGACGTGAGAAACTCTCAGGCCATATCTGTTGAGTCAGCTGTCTGTCCCCTCCCTCATGCTCCTCTGTCATCCCCCCTGCTCCTCTGGTCCTCCCCCTGCTTCTCTGCTCCCCCCAGGTGAGCGTTGTTGGGAGGGAGAGGAGGTGAGTGCTGCGGGAATGGAGAGACAGAGGAGCGGAGGGGGGCGGCATTACCCTGTCACTGAAGCCAGCCCACTGAGCCATCGGCCCACCAGGAAACTCCCTGTAGTCCCAATGGTTAGTCCATCCCTGCCGGTGTCTCGCGATTGTGTCACGGAGAGGCAGAACCGGGGGATTCCTGGATATGCTAGGCATCTCCCTGTTCTGCCTAGTGACAGGACAGTGATATTCTGCTTAAAAAAATTGGGAAAATAACTGCGCTAATGTGTTCAAATAAACCTGTGATGAACAAGATAAGCAAAATGATGGCTCCTAAAGGCCAACATATAAAGCAGCACCTTACTGTGTTACATTAAACAGTGATAAACATATGGAAAAAAAAACAAGTTGCGCTAAACATGATAAATAAACATACAAATATATGTTATAAACTAATAAATGTACTTGACATATAATCAATTAGTATTGTGAAAAACGTGTACAAAAAGACCTCACTGGTAGGCAGCCCTGCCTACCAGTGAGGTCTTTTTGTACACGTTTACACGCCAAACACAAGAGTGTAAGGCAATTTGAGTTGGTTCTTCAAAGTAGCCACCTTTTGCAGCAGACACATCTCTAGAACAACTGTTAAGAGGAGACTGTGTGAATCAGGCCTTCATGGTAGAATATATGCTAGGAAACTACTGCTTAAGAACGTGTGGCATATCGGCATCACCCCCCTTTTTGCTGTTTGGTTTTCCCTATTGGACGGGTAGTCTGTTTGTCTCCGGCCGGGACTCCAGACTGAAAGGCTTGAATTACACTAGAACCATGTGAGTGTGTTTTTGTCTCTTTTAATAACGTTTTTTAATGGTTTTACACTATTGGAGTCCTCTATGTCTTTGTTTCTATGAAATGTGATCTTCCATGTATTTTGGAACTTTTGAATGAGGCGAGGATGATTACCAAACCGTGTCCATCCAGCTTTCAGCTCTGCTAATCCCTGAACCTACATGCTATCTGGGGTCTCCTACTAGCTAGGGACCACTGGGAATCTGGTAAGCAGATTTTATGCTTTGGATGTGGAGGATTCTATCTGGTGGATTGTCACTTCGATTTGGTGGAAACATCCGATCATTTAAGTGTGGACATTTCCTTTTTCACTGGTGACGGACTGTGTCATAGGGGCTGATTTACCAAGCCTGTGCGCCTTGACTCACGGCGCACAGGCAAGAGTAAAAGGCTTTTTGACATTTACTTAAGAAATACGCTGGCAGTGCAGCGTATTTCTTAATTTACTAAAGTGCCTAGTGCACCCAGGAGAGGGTGCATTGAGCACCACTATAAACCTGGCGCACGGCATATTGAAATGTAAATAGCAGGGATTTGGGTGGGAGTTTATTAGGGGAGGGAGGGGGGTGATGCAGGGGAAGTGTAGTGACATGTGTTTGAGTGTGTGGCGCGGCCCGAATTGAAAGTGAAAGTGACTTTTGATAACTGATCCCTGTACGTTTACACAGTACGCCTGAACATCGGGAGGTTCACTTGCATACTGGGCATGCGTACAGGGAAATTTCGGGGATTCACGTACGCCTTGTCAGTACCCTGAGAAAATCTTGGTAAATACCAAGCGGCGTAGCTGTAATTCCGGTGCGTGACACGGCGCACGGGAATCCCCAACCTGTTTTCAGCCTGCGCTGACCATGAAGGGGAACTCCGTGCCAAATTTCAAACAAGAAACCGGTGCGGGTCCCCTCCAGGGGTACATTAGGCTCTTTGGCTTGGTCTGGAATGTGAGGGGTTAAACCCACACCAAAAAAACAGCGTGGGGTTCCCCCCCAGATCCATACCAAGCCTTCATCCCAGGCATGCAGTCTGGACCGGACAGGAATGGGGGTGGGGACGAGCGAGCGCCCCCCCCCTACTGGGCCGTACCAGACCGCATGCCCTCAAGATGGGGGAGTGTGTGCTCCCCAAAGCACTCTTGTCCCCATGTCGATAGGGACAAGAGCCTCTTCCCGACAACCCTGGCCGTTGGTTGTCGGGGTATGCGGGCGGGGGCTAATCGGAATCTGGGAGCCCCATACCCATTCACCTGGGGGAAAAGTGTAAAGTAAAAAACACACCACACAGAATAAAATAATTTATTAGTCAGCTCCGGGGGTCTTCTGTCGGCCCCCCCCTTCTTCTTTAAGCTCTTTTACAAGGGGGGTGTAGGCCCGGTCTTCTCTCTTCCACCGGGGCCCTGGGCTTCGCCGTTTTCTGCCGGGGGGGCCGCCAACCCACCCCGGTCTTCTCCGATGCCTTCCGCCGGGGCCCCCCACCCCATTAAGCTCCTTTACTTCCGGGGGGCCGCGGGCTTCGTCGTTTTCTGCCGGAGGGGCACCACCCACCCCGGTCTTCCCGGTGTCTTCCGCCAGGGCCTCGTGCTTCTCTGTTGCCTCTTCTGCCTGGCTCCTCCGCTGGGGGGGGCAGGGCTTCTCTCCGCTGTCTTCTTCCTTCTCTTCCATTCGATGTTGACACGACGAGGTCCGGCGCTGAAATGCCATCTGAGCGGTGGGCATCGACTTATACAGGGCAATGCCACCATGTGACCCCAACCCATGTGACATCACATTCCCTGGGCATGATGGGAATGTGATGTCACATGGGTTGTGGAGCCAGGCAGAAGCGGAAGGCAGCGGAGAAGACCGGAGGGTGTTGCCCCCCGGCCGAAGACAGCGTAGAAGCCCGGAGGGGCTGGAGCACCCCCCCGGCAGAAAATGGCGAAGTCCGGGCCCCCCCCCCGAATGTAAAAGAGCTTTATGGGGTGGGGGGCCCCGGCGGAAGACAGCGGAGAAGCCTGGGGGTGTCGCCCCCTGGCGGAAGATAGCTGAGAAGCCCGGGGGGCTGGAGCACACCCCGGCAGAAAACGGCGAAGTCTTCCCCCCCCAAATGTAAAAGAGCTTTATGGGGTCAGGGGCCCTGGCAGAAGATAGTGGAGAAGCCCAGGGGGGGGCTGGAGCCCCCCGGCAGAAAATGGCGAAGTCTGGGCCCCCCCGAATGTAAAAGAGCTTTATGGGGTGGGGGGCCCCAGGGGAAGATGGTGGAGAAGACCGGGGGTGGGTAGGCGCCCCCCCGGCATAAAACAGCGAAGCCCGGGCCCCCCCCCCCCGAATGTAAAAGAGCTTTATGGGGTGGGGGCCCCCAAGGGAAAGACGGCGAAGCCCGGGGCCCAATGGGGTGGTGGTGGGGGGTCCCAACAGAAGACCCCCAGCTGACTAATAAATTAATTTAAAAATGTGTGTGGTGTCATATTTTTTCTTTTTTTTCCCCCAGGTGAATGGGTAGGGGTACCCCATACTCATTCACATAGGGTGGGGGGCCAGAATCTGGGGGCCACCTTATTAAACGGGGCTCTCCGATTCTGATAAGTGATTGAAATGCAGGGGTCTGGTGTGGATATTTGGGGGGAACTCTACGCCATTTTTTTAAAAAAAATTACGGCGGGGTTCCCCTTAATATCCAAATCAGACCTGAATGGCCTTGTAATGGAATTTGGGGGGACCCCCACACTTTTTTTTTTGTTTTATGAATGAATCTCTCACAATTGCCGGGAGCAGACAATTCATTATAGCCGCGAGTCAGTTTTAAATGGCTTTTTTCTTCAGAATGTAATTTTGTGCAGGGACGTTTCTAACCACAGGAAACGTGCGCTTTTTCACATGCTGACATTAGAGCCCCCATAGGTACGAAATTTTAAGTAATATTACACTTTTATTGTTGCACTTAAAAAATAAAAAATAATGCCATTTTTAAAAATAAAAAAAACATTGATACATGTCCCCTGGGGCAGGACTGAGGCCCCCAAACACTTTTTAGGACAAAACTTGCATATTAGTCTTTTAAATTAAAACTTTTGATTTCCCCCATAGACTTATACAGGGAGTTCGGCGCAGCTTTACTTAGCAATTGCATTGCGCTGCTGCTGCGCCCGGTTCATGCGCCTAATTAAGGCTTCATCCAGCGCACTAATTAGGCATGAACCGGCGCAGTGCAGGGACAATGGTAAATCAGCCCCATAGTGTTTAATTGTAATTTTAATCACTCACCATTCATGGATATTCATGTTTGGTCTTCACAATACTAATTGATTATATGTCAAGTACATTTATTAGTTTATAACATATATTTGTATGTTTATTTATCATGTTTAGCGCAACTTGTTTTTTTTCCAAGTGATATTCTGCTCCCTGTCATCAGGAGCAGTTATCAGTGTCATATCACATGTAGCCCAGCCCCCTCACAGTTAGAATCACTCCCTAGGATGCTCTTAACCCCCTCCTCGTCTCCTAGTGGTTAACCCCTTCCCTGCCAGTGTAATTTTCACAGTTATCAGTGCATTTTTATAGCACTGATCGCTGTATAACTGACAATGGTCCCAAAATAGTGTCCAAAGTGTCCAATGTGTCCAGTGGCGTAACCAGAGTTATGGGCGCCCGGGGCAGAACTTTTTTTTCGCCCCCCCCCCCCCCGGCGCTAGCGCATGACCACATATGCCCAATCACAGGGCGCCATGCCATCAAATGCAGCCACTGTGCCATCAATTGTCACCACTGTGCCATGCCATCAAATACAGTCACTGTACCATACCATCAATTGTCACCACTGTGCCATCAATCGTCACCACTGTGCCACCAATCGTCACCACTGTGCCACCAATTGTCACCACTGTGCCACCAATCGTCACCACTGTGCCATCAATCGTCACCACTGTGCCACCAATTGTCACCACTGTGCCACCAATTGTCACTGTCCAGACATCTATCCACCTCGGAGCTTTATATTATAACCTGCTGGGACTTGTAGTTCTCCATCGTCTCCTGGGGCTCAGGTGCATGCAATCCACCATCTTTGTTCAGTTTTTCTTACTGCTGGGACTTGTAGTCCCATAGATGGTGGATCACATGCACCTGAGCCCCAGGAGACGATGGAGAACTACAAGTCCCAGCAGGTTATAATATAAGGCTCCGAGATGGATGGATGTCCGGACATCCATCCACCTCGGAGCCTTATATTATAACCTGCTGGGACTTGTAGTTCTCCATCTTCTCCTGGGGCTCAGGTGCATGCAATCCACACCCATCCACCTCAGAGCCTTGTTGTATGATAATGTACAACCTGCTGGGACTTGTAGTTCTCCAATCTCCATGAGCCCCAGGAGAAGATGGAGAACTACAAGTCCCAGCAGTCTTACTAAAATGACAGGCTCTGAGGTGGATAGGTGGGGATCAGGCAGAGCACCCCTTTAGACTTACACCGACCCCCCCCCCCCCTTACCTTGCTGGAGATGGAGAAACTTGCCGCCGCGCTGTAAACACATGTTCCAGGCCAATCAGCGCGCCCTTCTGCCTGGTTGGCTGGTGTTTCCCGCCACTCCCACATCAAGGGAGACAGACAGTTCCACCAACCAACCAGGCGTGCCGCCGCCGGGTGTACCAAGATGGCCGACAGCTCCAGAGCTAGGCCAAAGCCGCGGCCTTTCCTAAGGCGGCGGCGCATTCCGAGGACGCCAGGATTTCGTCCCCCGCAATTTTTCGCCCGGTGCAGGAGCCCCCCCTGCCCCCCCCCCCGCTACGCCAGTGAATGTGTCCACCATAATGTCGCAGTCATGATAAA
This sequence comes from Rana kukunoris, assembly GCA_029574335.1. Taxonomy (NCBI): domain Eukaryota; kingdom Metazoa; phylum Chordata; class Amphibia; order Anura; family Ranidae; genus Rana; species Rana kukunoris. The sequence continues at coordinate 27,456,662 of CM056052.1, read as the reverse complement.
AATCGATGATCGCCACCATTACTAGTAAAAAAAAAATTATAAAAAAAAATGAAACTATCCCCTATTTTGTAGATGCTTTAACTTTTGCGCAAATCAATTTATATATATTTTTTTTTTTTACCAAAAATATGTAGAAAAATACATATCGACCTAAACTGAGATTTTTTTTTTAAATGTATATCTTTTTGGGGGATATTTATTATAGCAAAAAGTAAAAAATATTGAATTTTTTTCAAAGTGGTTGCTTTGTTTTGTTTATAGCGCAAAAAAGAAAAAAATGTAGAGGTGATCAAATACCACCAAAAGAAATCTCTATTCTTGGTAAAATATGACATAAATTTTGTATGGGTACCGGTCACGTCGCACGACCGCACAATTGTCAGTTAAAGCGACACAGTTCCACATCGCAAAAAATGGTCCGGTCATTGGGCAGCCAATTGTGGTTAAAAAACTAACAATTATTGGGACACCTGCCTTTACATGCACATAAAATCTAATTGTATTCCAGTCATAATCCGTAGGGTTCAATATTTAGTTGCCTGACCTTAGCCTGCTGTCTGTTGAAAAAGTTAAAGGACTTCAGAATAAACTGCACTCTTGTGAGCCACACAAGAATTCCAGCCAAACAAGTTTTGGCTGTACTTCTCTAATAAGGAAAGCTGACAGACCTTTTTATAGTGTAGCGCCTGGTTACTTTTCAGAACCGGTGCTAGTGTAAATTTAGAGAGGGTCAGAGAGTTAAGTGACCACCTAATCTGTTCAAATTTGAAGCCTCTGTCTCAGCTTTGGCTGTGCTGTGGGTTCATTCTGTAATTTCTGGGGTGCAGATAACACCACAGGCCGACAGGTGGCAGCAGTAGAGTCAAGGATTTGGATTCTTTTCCTCTGCAGCCTATAAGGAGGAGCTCTCCTCGCTGTGCATGCTGGGGAGGGGCATTTATGTGGCAGACGCCATTTTCTTCTCGTGTGGCACCCACCTTCAGGGTAGCCATACCACAACATGGCCTTCAGGGCCAGGGTGTTCATGCTCTGTAGTGTCCCTGGTTCCAGGACCATGGTGGCCTGGAGCACTTAATCTGCAGCTGGGGCCCAGTGATCGACTGGGTCCCCAATCTGATGAGGTCCTAAGCTGTCAGTCCTGTTAGAGGAAGCTGTACGGTGGAGAGTGTGCCTGAGGAGCGCCAAGAGAGGCTTGTGTTTCAAGAGGGGTCTGACCATCCATCGGGTACTGAGAGGCTGGACATGGTCGCCTATCAGTCAGTAACCTGACCAAAACTACCTGAAGGAGATCCAGGTGCTGAATCTGTTGCGGAGGATTCCGGACGATTATTATCTCCATTCGTTTCAACCATTGGGAGGGTCTGGGGCAGAGACTTAACCCCAAGTTCCGAGTGACACTCCGGTTGCCAGGTTGGTGAGAGAGGCCTGTCCAGATGCACTGTACCTACTTTGGCTGGAGTGGTGAAACAAGAAGTTGTCGTTGGAAGCAGGACTGTTTCTCAGCTTCATACGCCTGAATCTGCTGTTCTATAGTGTTGAGCAGAATATGCCATATTCGAATTCGCGATATATCTCGAATATATAGTCGAATATTCGACAGATATTCGCTAAATACGAATATTCGTGATATATTTTCGAAATGAAATGATTGCGAATTTTCGCTATCGCGAATGCGAATGCGATTGCGAATTGCGAATTGCGATTGCGAATATTCGAGAAATGCGGAATGGAGCACTCTGATTGGCACAGAATATTCGTGATATATTACAATATAAAATAATTGCGAATATTCGAGAAATGCGGAATGGAGCACTCTGATTGGCACAGAATATTCGTGATATATTACAATATAAAATAATTGCGAATATTCGGCAAATGCGGAAGGAGCACTCTGATTGGCTCAGAATATTCGTGATATATTACAATACACAATAATTGCGAATATTCGAGAAATGCGGAAGGAGCACTCTGATTGGCTCAGAATATTCGTGATATATTACAATACACAATAATTGCGAATATTCGAGAAATGCGGAAGGAGCACTCTGATTGGCTCAGAATATTCGTGATATATTACAATACACAATAATTGCGAATATTCGAGAAATGCGGAATGGAGCACTCTGATTGGCTCAGAATATTCGTGATATATTACAATACACAATAATTGCGAATATTCGAGAAATGCGGAATGGAGCACTCTGATTGGCTCAGAATATTCGTGATATATTACAATACAAAATAATTTCGAAATTTCGAGAAATGCGGAATGGAGTACTCTGATTGGCTCAGAATATTCGTGATATATTACAATATAAAATAATCGCGCGATATCGCTATTTGCCGAATAATCGCATTGCGATTTTTCGGCAATATAAAATGAGCGCTGCAGCTACTCGGCCAAAGGTCTCTAATCATACCAGCAATGCTTTTAGACGTCGATGGGGATCTCTAGGATGTGATCTGTTCTAAAAAAAAATTTAAAACATTCGAATATTCGAAATAGCGAATATTCGCCGCGATATTCGCGTTATTCGCGAATACTCGAATATGCAATATTCGTAGCGAATATTCGCAATGCGAATATTCGTGAGCAACACTACTGTTCTACATGTAGCACTTTCCCCGGAGGAGTTGCTGTTTTTTTTTTTGAGTGGCACATTACCTTGTGGCTTTTCGGAATTCCTAGGGGTGGATGATGCATTTAGTAGAAGTAAAGGAATGTCCACAACAGGTGCTCTTTGCTGTGCTTTAAAAACTGTAAACTTGTAGTGAGGAAAGTTGAAGAAGAAAGGAGAATAACAGATTCAGGTGTGATGATAGGGAAACAGTCCAGCTCCCAAGCGTAACACTTCTCTGCGCCACTCCTGCTTGAGTGGGTTTAGCGTACCCGGACAGGCTTCTCTCACTGACCTGGCAGCCGAAGCATCGCTCAAACCTTTGTAAGGTAAAGTCCCTGCCACAGACCCTCCTTGTTGAACTTGAACTTGAGGAAAGGTCTCTGCCACAGACCCTCCTCCCTGAACGTCAGGGAGACACCTCTGCCACAGGCCCTCTCCGATTTGTAGTTATGGAGGAGATCCTCCTTAGATGAATTACGCCTAGATCTCCTTCAACTTGTCGCTGAGGTACCGACTGACAGGTGGTCAATCCCTCAGTCAATCCCTCAGTGTCCGACTACCTTGATCCCCGGTGGTTTGTCGAGGCTCTTTTGGACCGACAGCCTCTCAATGGCGCTCCTTAGACGGACTCCCCACCAAACAGCACTACCGATTGGGATCTTCAAAAGTGGGAACCCAGTCACTCACTGGGTCCCCGCCGCTGCTCAAATGTTCCAGGCCAAAGTGGCCCTGGAACCAGGAACACCGCATGGCACGCACGCCTTGGCCAGGTAGGCCATAGCGCTGGGGCGCCTTGATGTGGCCACTAGAGATGTTGCAAACATAACCCAGATATCCATCTTTTCAGTGAGTGGTCCAGTTAAAGTCAATGGTGGTCTCTGCAGCGGATTCGCCACAAGATCACCGCTGTCGGCGGCGGGGGAGTGAGACCCCCCTCCCGCTGCTCTCACGCGCCCTCCGCTGCTTACCGGAGCCGTCAACAGTGGCGAAGGCGATCGGGTCCTTTTCCTTCCTGTGTAGGGTGAGGAGTGAGAGGAAGATGGCCCCCACCCGTCTTCATACCATAGCAGGGAGGAAGCAACGTCAAAATGTCACTTCTACCCAAAGCTCTTAAAGGGCCATTTTTTGTCATTTTTCCAAATGACTAAATTTTTCTTTTTTTTTGTTATTGTATTTTAGTCAAAATATGACCCCAAATCTCATACATAGGAGGACCTGTCATGCTTTTTCCTTTAACAAGGGATGTTTACATTCCTTGATATAGTAATAAAAGTGATCCAATTTTTTGTTAAACAGTGTCAAAATCAAAAGAACAAAGTAAAATAAATACGTTTTTTTTTTTTTTTTTTTAAAGAGTCCCATCCAGACGAGCTTGCATGCAGAAGCGAACGCATACGTGAGCAGCGAATACATATGAAAACTGTATTCAAACCACACATGTGAGGTATCGCCACAATCATTAAATCGAGAGCAAAAATTCCAGCTTCAGAGCTCCTCTGTAACTCAAAAAATGCAACCTGTAGAATTTTTTAAACGTCGCCTATGGAGATTTTTAAGGGTAAAAGTTTGTCCCAATTCCAAGAGCGAGCGGAGAGTCAGGATGCTCTGTACGTTAAAAAATTGAGAAAGGAGCCGTGTGTTAGTGGGCGTCCTGACTCTCCCGTAGTCCAAGTGAGAGGGCGAGCACGACACTCCACACCAGTGAGAAAGCCTTGCATTACTGTGGAGTTACAGACACAAGAACAGGAAGTGAGGATTTCTAAGAAGAAATGAGGACATTTAAAAGAAAAATGGAAGGATGGGGTAAGTGAAGGAGGACTGCACTAAGGTAAAGGAAGCTATTTAGGAAATAAAAATTGTACCTTTACAACCCCTTTAAGGTTCTTTATAGAGTCTGTAAAAAAACATTGTCAATTGTTAGATATTCTATAATGCACTTAGCAAGTTCTTTGAACATTTGGATATTGCATCTGTGTGGCATTCTACATTTAGCCATACAGGAGAGTGAAAAGAACAATGACTTAAAGGGGTTGTGGAACTATATCTGTGCGGCAGGACGCTCTCTACGTGTTAGAGACTTCAAGGAGGTGTGAAATACTGGGCGTGCCACAATGCATACTGGGAAATGTAAACCAGGAAGTGAATGAGAGAACAGAAACTAGGAAGCCGGAGGTGATATAGATGAAGGAATTTAATAGGTATTTACTTGTTTAACTACTTGCCGACCTCCCGCCGTCATTTTACGTTGGCAGGTTGGCTCTCCTGCTCGAGAGCCCCCGCTCGCCCCCGAGTCCCGTGCGCGTGCCCGGCGGGCGCGATTGCCGTCGGGCACTCGCGTTTGCTCATTACAGAGTGGGGATCGGGAGCTTTGTGTGGAAAAACACAACTTCCGGTCCTGACAGGGGGGAAAACGCTGATCTTCTGTTCATACAATGTATGAACGGAAGATCAGTGATTTCCCTCAGTCTGTCCACCCCCCCCCCCCATGCAGTTAGAACACACCCAGGAACATACTTAACCCCTTCCCCGCCCACTAGTGTTAACCCTTTCCCTGCCAGTGGCATTTTTATAGTAATCCAATGCATTTTTATAGCACTGATCGCTATAAAAATGCCAATGGTCCCAAAAATGTGTCAAAAGTGTCCGCCATAATGTCGCAGTACTGAAAAAAATCGCCGCCATTACTAGAAAAAAAAATATTAATAAAAATGCCATAAAAATACCCCCTATTTTGTAAACGCTATAACTTTTGCGCAAACTAATCAATAAACGGTTATTGCGATTTTTTTTTTTTGCGAAAAATATGTAGAAGAATACGTATCGGCCTAAAGTGAGAAAAAATATGTTTTTTTTATATATTTTTGGGGGATATTTATTATATTAAAAAGTAAAAAATATAATTTTTTTCAAAATTGTCGCTCTATTTTTGTTTATAGCGTAAAAAATAAAAACCGCAGAGGTGATCAAATACCACCACAAGAAAGCTCTATTTGTGGGAAAAAAAGGACGCCAATTTTGTTTGGGAGCCACGTTGCATGGCCGCGCAATTGTCAGTTAAAGCTACGCAGTGCCGAATCGCAAAAAGTGCTCTGGTCTTTGGGCAGCAATGTGGTCCGCGGGTTAAGTGGTTAACAGAATCATTACACTATTTTGTCTGTCTACCTTGCAGACATTCATTTTTACCGGCCCCTTCCCTTTCTGAATGAACATTGTGAGTGATTGGTAGTGTGTGTTTGGGCTTTGGGGTGCACACCTATGGACACCAGGGATCTAACTCTAACCTCTCTATCCCTGTAAAGATAAATAAATAAAATGGGACACGACGATACCCATAGAGTTACTATGGGGCTTCTGTTGTGATCAGAGCCGATCCGCCCTATACGCGGACTACGCAAGCTGCGTAGGGCCCCCGAGTAATGCTCGGGGCCCCGCCGCTAGAGGTCAGAGGCCGGCGGAAATAATGTCTCCGCCGGCCGCCATTTTCCTGAAGACCAGAACGAGAAGGGAGCCCTGCCTGCCGAAATAGAGCTGCGGCACCGCCCACCCCCGCCCCTGGTCTGTCTGTTATATGTGAGCTGTTGTGGAAAGGAGTGGCAGGTGGGCGGTGCCACGGCTCAATTTATATATTGTATCTGGCCGGCTCTGCCTTCAGTTATGGCTGCTCACGTAAAACAAACAGGAGCTGGCTGGGTCTGTGTTAGTCTCGTCTCTGCTGTAGGAAGGTCCCGGCCCCCATACCAGCTTGTATGATAGGCGAAACACTGATTCAATCAGTCTTCCATTACATCTACTATCATACAAGCTGGTCTGGGGGGCGGGACCTTCCTACAGCAGAGACACCCTGCAGCACATTCCCCCAGCAATCTGCATGTACATCCATAGAAAATCTAAAGTTCTGCTAAAAATGAATACAGAAAATTACATTAAAAAAGTTGCTCCAAGGATTAATCACACGCATTTTTCAGTTGCTACTGAGCCACCAATGTCACCCTTGTAGCATGACTCAGGGAATTCCTCTTTAGGTGTCTGTAGACATTTCACCTGAAATGTAGGGAGGCACTCTGCTGGGGGCACCTGAAATGTAGGGAGGCACTCTGCTGGGGGCACCTGAAATGTAGGGAGGTACTCTGCTGGGGACACCTGATGTAAGGAAGCACTCCGCTGGGGACACCTGATGTAAGGAAGCACTCCGCTGGGGACACCTGAAATGTAAGGAAGCACTACGCTGGGGACACCTGAAATGTAAGGAAGCACTCTGCTGGGGACATCTGAAATGTAAGGAAGCACTCTGCTGGGGACATCTGAAATGTAAGGAAGCACTCCGCTGGGGACACCTGAGATGTAAGGAAGCACTCCGCTGGGGACATCTGAAATGTAAGGAAGCACTCCACTGGGGACACCTGAGATGTAAGGAAGCACTCTGCTGGGGACATCTGAAATGTAAGGAAGCACTCCACTGGGGACACCTGAAATGTAAGGAAGCACTCCGCTGGGGACATCTGAAATGTAAGGAAGCACTCCACTGGGGACACCTGAAATGTAAGGAAGCACTCCGCTGGGGACACCTGAGATGTAAGGAAGCACTCCGCTGGCTGGGGACACCTGAGATGTAAGGAAGCACTCCGCTGGGGACACCTGATATGTAAGGAAGCACTCCGCTGGCTGGGGACACCTGAGATGTAAGGAAGCACTCCGCTGGCTGGGGACACCTGAGATGTAAGGAAGCACTCCTCTGGGGACAGTGACATCAGGGCTCCCACTGATTCTGCATTTTGGTGAGTTGAATGATTTCATTTTATATTACAATGTAATAATAGAAATAATGCGCTTCAATCATCCTGACACCATATCAACCTTGGTTCCGGGATGACTGAGGCCAACACCAGATGTTTGGAGGATCTTTATCTGCTGATTATTAAACTTTCTGGAATACACATATTTCTATTGCAGTGTAGGATCTGGGCCTGCTGTCCCTCCATCCCTCATTTTTTACTTCCTCTCTCTCTCTTTCTTCATTTATTTCTCCCTTCATACCATGTTCATCTCAGACTCTAACCACACCCCTTTGAGTCACGCCCCTTTAAGCCACGCCCAATGGTATGCTTAAACCACGCCCATTATTTACAGTTCAGGTAGAAGGCCCCTTAGCAGAATTTTGCTTAGGGCCCCAGGAAGGTCAGGATCGGCACTGGTTGTCATCCATCTAAACAGAGAAGCCATGATTGACAGCTCAGCGTGAGGAACCAGTACGAGCAGGTCAGACTGGCTTCCAAAAAAGGCATATATAATTATCTTTTCTTTACAGGGATAGATAGTGTTCCATTCCCGGGGGTCTATACAGTAGATTTTATAGTCTATAGATTTTCTAAAGATTTTATAGTCTATACCGTAGATGTTACATTATGCATTGGACTTCCACTTTAATTCAAATCATGCACTTTTTGCAGCCTGGGGTGATTTTTTTTTTTTTTTTACTTTTTTTTTATTTATTAATTTTTTTGTACTCAATGACCTTCAGGTGTGAAGATAAAAGCACTTGGGGAAAATGGTATAGCAATTTTCACTACTACTGTCTTTGATGGCTGCTATTTTTCCTGTAGCTGGTACATACAGTTTATTTTGTTTTAACCACTTCAGCCTTGGAAGAATTTACCCCCTTTCTGACCAGAGCACCTTTTGCGATTCGACACTGCGTTGCTTTAACCGCTTAAGGACTCCTTCACGCCGAAGTGGGTCGCGCACACGCCGACGGCGGCACACTCGCGACCTAGTCCTGAGCTCCGTGACTGCGCCCGCAGTACCCGTGGACCCGATCGCCACCTGTGTTGCGTGATCGTGTCACAGGAGCTGAAGAATGAGCAAAGGTGTGTGTAAACAAACCGTCCCCATTCTTCTCTGTGGCTTGTCACTGATCTTCTGATATCACGTGTCCAGCCATGCCCCCCTACAGTAAGAAACACACAATAGGACACATTTAACCACTTTAACGCCCCCTAGTGGTTAACCTATTCACTGCCAGTGCCATTTTCACAGTAATCAGTGCATTTTTATAGCACTTCGCTGTGAAAATGACAATGGTCCCAAAAATGTGTTAAAAGTGTCTGATTTGTCCGCCATAATGTCGCAGTCACGAAAAAAAACACTGTTGCTTTTTTAAATGTTGGGAGGTATGCTATTCTATTAGAGAGTAGAGTGGACGCTGTAGGCCTGACACACACGCTTACAGACAACTAACTGCTATTCTATTACAGTCAAAATTGTTGTTGTTTTTTTTTAATGTAATCTACTATGACACCAGATATGAGTGGCACTGGTGACACTGGCAGAGGTTGGCAAAGTAGATGCTGTAGGCCTGACACACAGGCTTGCAGACAACTAACTGCTATTCTATTACAGTCCTCAATTTTTTTTTATGTAATCTACTATGACACCAGATATGAGTGGCACTGGTGACACTGGCAGAGGTTTGCAGAGTAGATGCTGTAGGCCTGACACACATGCTTGCAGACACCTGATTGCTATTCTATTACAGTCAAAAAAAAAATTTTTATATAATCTACTGTGACACCAGATATGAGTGGTGGCACTGGGCAAGTGGGCACAGTATACTCTGTGAGCCTGACACACATGCTGGCAGGCAACTGACTGCTATTATATTACAGTCAATTTTTTAATTTTTTATGTAATCTACTATGACACCAGATATGAATGGCACTAGTGACACTGGCAGAGGTTGGCAGAGTAGACGCTGTAGGCCTGACACACATGCTTGCAGACAACTGACTGCTATTCTATTACAGTCCATTTTCTTATGTAATCTACTGTGACACCAGATATGAGTGGTGGCACTGGGCAAGTGGGCACAGTATACGCTGTGAGCCTAACACACACGCTGGCAGGCAACTGACTGCTATTATATTACGGTCAATTTTTATTTTTTTATATAATCTTCTATTACACCAGATATGAGTGGCACTGGTGACACTGGCAGAGGTTGGCAGAAAAGACGCTGTAGGCCTGACACACACGCTTGCAGACAACTAAGTGCTATTCTATTAGGCCGCGTGCACACAATCGAATTTGTCCGCTCAAACTGGTCCGACGGACCAGTTCAGCGGACAAATCCGATCGTGTGTATAGGCTAGCGGACATGTCTGAAAAAACATGCTTTAAAATTTGTCAGCCGGAGACATGTCCGTCGGATATGTCCGCTGGTCAGTACACTCACCAGCGGACATATCTGCCCGCACAAGCGTCGTATGGATGCGACGCATGCGTGGAAATTGTTTACTTCCTGGTGCGGTGACGTGGCGGCGTCAACGTCACCGCGCTGTCTGCCGGCGTAGATTTTGATCCGATGATGTGTACACGCCATCGGACCAAAATAGCCCGGCGGACATATCCGATGAAAGCGGTCCGAGGACCGTTTCCATCGGATATGTCCCTCCGTGTGTACGCGGCCTTACAGTCAAAATAGTTTTTTTTTAAATGTAATCTACTGTGAAACCAGATATGAGTGGTGGCACTAGGCAAGTGTGCACAGTATACGCCGTGAGCCTGACACACACACGCTGGCAGGCAACTGACTGCTATTCTATTACAGTCAAAATTGTTGTTGTTTTTTTTAAATGTAATCTACTGTGACACCAGATATGAGTGGTGGCACTGGGCAAGTGGGCACAGTATACGCTGTGAGCCTGACACACACACTGGCAGGCAACTGACTGCTATTCTATTAGAGTCAAAATTGTTTTTTTTTTAATGTAATCTACTGTGACACCAGATATGAGTGGTGGCACTGGGCAAGTGGGCATAGTATACGCTGTGAGCCTGACACACACACGCTGGCAGGCAACTGACTGCTATTCTATTACAGTCAAAATTGTTTTTTTTAATGTAATCTACTGTGACACCAGATATCAGTGGTGGCACTGGGCAAGTGGGCACAGTATACGCTGTGAGCCTGACACACACGCAGGCAGGCAACTGCAATTAGATTACAGAGAAAAAAAAAGCAGTACTGATGTACTAGCCCTAAAAAGGGCTTTTTGGGGTGCTGTCAGGACGCTGTCCTTACAGCAGAGATCAGATGAGTCTTTCAGGACTGGAGTGGACACTGAATACACTGGCCTAGCTATTGATTTCCCTATTAAATCAGCAGCAGCTACACTATCCCTCCTCTATCCCTCCTCTCACTAGGACTGCAGCTTCCGAATGAATCTAAAATGGATGCTGTCCAGGAGGTGGGAGGGTCTGGGAGGGAGGGTATTCTGCTGATTAGCTGAAATGTGTCTGCTGACTGTGAGGTACAGGGTCAACGTTTGCTCAGCGACGATGAATAAGGGGCGGACCGAACATCGCATATGTTCGCCGGCCGCGGCGAACCCGAACAAGCTATGTTCGCCGGGAACTATTCGCCGGCGAATAGCTCGGGGATATCTCTAGTGGCCACCCTAACCCTAATGCCCTGTACACACGATCACTTTTTGTGATGAAAAAAAATGTCATTTTTTGTGTATGAAAAAAAACAACATTTTTCAAACTTCATTTTCAAAAATGACGTTGCGTACACACCATCATTTTTGGAAAATGATGAACAAAGTGACGGCACTCTAAAGGGGAAGTTCTATTTGCCTTGAGGCTGCTTTTAGCTGGTTACTTGTTAGTAAAAGACGATTCCTGCTTTTTTGTCTGTTACAGCGTGATGAATGTGCTTACTCCATTATGAATGGTAGTTTTACCCCCCGTCTCCTAACTTGCTTCTGGGCATGTGCGGGTTTAAAACGTCATTTTTTACGTAGTTTTGCCCACACACGATCATTTTTTATGACACAAAAAATGACATTTCGAAAAATGACATAAAAAATTCAAGCATGTTCGAATTTTTTTTTGGTCATTTTTCAGAAGACATAAAATGACATTTTGGCCACACACCATCATTTTAAATGACATTTTAAAAAATGACATTTTTTTTCATCACAAAAAGTGATCGTGTGTACGGGGCATAAAGGTGGGTGCCACACTGGACAAAGGAGAACCCAGAACCAATGGCGTCTGCCCCGTAAATATCCTCCCCCAGCATGCACAGCGAGGCTAAACCCTTCTGATTGACTGCTGGGGTAGAGCACCCAAACCTTGACTCCACTGCTGCCACCTACTGCACAGGGGTGGGAAGAACACCCCGGCACAACAGAATAAGCCCACAGCACAGCCAAGTTATGCACATAACAATTTGGATCAGAGTTTTAACTACACTCCCTCTCCCTCTAAATTTAAATAGCACCAGTACCTAAAGTAACCAGGCGCTACATACATTTCTGCTATCTCTACATACATTTCTGCTATCTCTTTATTCTTCACCAAGTTCTACAGTTTTTACCCGGCTGGGCAATAAAAGCACAGAAAAGACACCTGTAGTGTGGACATTCTATTTATTACAACTCTCATCAAGTACCCTAGATGGCAGAAAAACAGAGATAACGTGCCACAACATGCCACCCAAAACAAACCAGTAGCTCCTTTGGGGGTAGTGCTAAAATAGCAAAAAATAAAAATATTTTTATTTTTTATTTTCATGAAGTAGCTCATACGGTGGAAACATTTTAATGCCATTTTGCCCTTTTGCCGATTTATATTACACAGTTGCAAAATGTTTTGACAGGTCTTCCTTGTTGGTACCAGTCTAAATTTTTTAACCACATCCGGACCGCCCACTGTATATATACATCGGCACTTTAAAGATGGATATCTCTGTTATGGCAGCACCTGCTGCCATAACCCAGGTATCATCTTTTCAGTGAGTGGTCCAGTTTACGACAATGGTGGTCTCTGCGGCGGATTCGCCACGAGATCACCACTGTCGGCGGCAGAGGATGAGACCCCCCTCCCGCCGCTCTGCCCTCCGCTGCTTACCGGAGCCGTCAACAGTAGCAAAGGTGATCGAGTCCTTCTCCTTCCTGTGTAGGGTGACGAGTGAGAGGAAGATGGCCCCCACCCGTCTTCATACCATAGCAGGGAGGAAGCAACGTCAAAACGTTGCTTCTACCTATAGCTCTTAGGTCGCGTACACACGATCGAATTTATCTGCTGAAACTGGGTGCGCCGACCAGTTTCAGCGGCAATATCCAAACGTGTGTACGATCTAGCGGACAGGTTTGTCCAGCGGACAAATTTCAAAGCATGCTTTGAAATTTGTCCGCTACAATCCTGTCTGTCCGACATGTCCGCTGGTTAGTACGCCTAACCAGCGGACAGAAATCTCCCGCATACGTTGAATGGATTCGACGCATGCGTGGAAGTATTTTACTTCCTGGAGTGGTGACCTGGCGGGGATTTTCGTCCGATGGTGTGTACACGGCATCGGACCAAAATCCGATGAGACATGTCCACTGGAAATGGTCCGTCGGACATGTTTGAGCGGACATGTCTCATCGTCTGTACGCGGCCTTATGCCCCGTACACACGATCACTTTTTGTGATGAAAAAAAATGACATTTTTTAAAATGTCATTTAAAATGATGGTGTGTGGGCAAAATGTCATTTTATGTCTTCTAAAAAATGACCAAAAAAATATTTGAACATGCTCGAATTTTTTATGTCATTTTTCAAAATGTCATTTTTTGTGTCATAAAAAATGATCGTGTGTGGGCAAAACTACGTAAAAAATGACGTTTTAAACCCGCACATGCCCAGAAGCAAGTTGGGAGACGGGAGGTAAAACTACCATTCATAGAGGAGTAAGCACATTCATCACGCTGTAACAGACAAACAAGCAGGAGTCGTCTTTTACTAACAAGTAACCAGCTAAAAGCAACCTCAAGGCAAATAGAACTTCCCCTTTAGAGTGCCGTCATTTTGTTCATCATTTTCCAAAAATGATGGTGTGTATGCAACGTCATTTTTGAAAATGAAGTTTGAAAAATTTAGTTTTTTTTCCATGATGAAAAATGACATTTTTTTTTATCACAAAAAGTGATCGTGTGTACGAGGCATTAAAGGGCATATTTTGTCATTTTTCCAAATTACTAATTTTTTATTTTTTTTTGTTATTGCATTTTAGTACAAATATGAGATCTGGGGTCTTTTTGACCCCAAATCTCATACGTAAGAGGACCTGTCATGCTTTCTCCTATTACAAGGGATGTTTACATCAGTTGTAATAGTAATAAAAGTGATCCAATTTTTTGTTAAACAGTGTCAGAATCAAAAGAACAAAGTAAAATAAATACGTTTTTTTTTTTTTTTAAAGAGCCCCATCCAGACGAGCTTGCATGCAGAAGCAAACGCATACGTGAGCAGCGAACACATATGACCACACATGTGAGGTATCGCCGCAATCATTAAATCGAGACCAATAATTCCAGCCTCAGAGCTCCTCTGTAACTCAAAAAATGCAACCTGTAAAAAAATGTAAACGTCACCTATGGAGATTTTTAAGGGTAAAAGTTTGTCGCCATTCTAAGAGCGAGCAGGGAGTCTCTACGTTAAAAAATAAAAAAGGAGCTGTGTGTTAGTGGGCGTCCTGACTCTCCCGTAGTCCAAGGGAGGGGCCGAGCACGACACTCCACACCAGTGAGAAAGCCTTGCATTACTGTGGAGTTACAGACACAAGAACAGGAAGTGAGGATTTCTGAGAAGAAATAAGGACATTCAAAAGCAAAATAAAAGGATGAGGTAAGTGAAGGAGGACTGCACTAAGGTAAAGGAAGCTATTTAGGAGGAAAAAATGTACATTTACAACCCCTTTAAGGTTCTTTATACAGTCTGTAAAAAAATATTGTCAACTGTTAGATATTCTATAATGCACTTAGCAAGTTCTTTAAACATTTGGATATTGCATCTGTGTGACATTCTACATTTAGCAATACAGGAGAGTGAAAAGAACAATAACTTAAGCTACTCTTTGCCAAGCACCCTTATACAGAAATAATACTCCATGATTTCATACTACAATACGATTTAGACTGCCTCTTTATTACAGAAAGCTGGCTTACAGCCGACTGTAACACCATTCTAGGAGAACTGGTGCCAGAAAACTATTGTATTATAACTGAAAACAGAATAGGGCAAAGAGGGGGAGGCCTGGCGGTGATCCACAAGACGCATCTTGCGATCACTAAACCAGTGCTTCAAAACCCTCTTCCATTCATGGAAACCCTTACTCTGCAACTGCAAACTAATTCAAAGGAGACCGTCCGTATTCTGCTCTGCTATAGGCCACCCGGCCCAAAATCGCAGCTTCTACCATCACTGATGGAGTTTATCTCCACTTATACCCTTAACAGCAAACACCTTTTGCTGCTCGGGACTTCAATCTCTGGGCCAACTCCTCACAAGATCCCGTTGCCGACGCCTGTATTGACCACCTGGAAGGACTAGGGCTACAGCAACTAATATGTGGGCCCACACATGCTTCAGGTCACACACTCGATCTTATTTTCAGACAAAATCTGAAAAGAAGTATTTTGGAAAATGAACCATTGCCATGGACAGATCACCATGCAATTAAATTCATAATTTCCAAAATTCCCCTATTGATAAAAACACCTAAGCTGGTGACAACACACTGGACTAGATCTCAGAAGATGCTCCATTCGGAACTCTTCAAATCTACCTTAGGTAATAAAATAAAAACACTCCAACCACTTTAAACAGCTTCAGAAACACTGGATCCCATAAATGCAGCCCTACCACAGTCAGCCGACTTAGTAGCACCGAAACGCAAAGCCTGCATCCGGAAAAACAAGTCCGGCTGGTTCAACAACCAGCTGTCGATACTAAAGCAAGAGAGCAGAAGGGGCGGAAGCCGCCTGGAAAAGAAGCGCTTCAGAGGAGAACCTCATCGTTTATAAGGCAATAACAAGAAAATACCATAAAGAAATCTTCCAAGCCAAGAAACATCATTTTTCTAAGGCTATCAATAGCGCCCTAAATCACCCCTGCGAACTCTTCAAGCTGGTCACTCAGACCATAAATCCAGGCTGTCTTGAAGCCGCCAATTCAGATACCCAAGAATTTTGCGATGAATTATCGGATTTCTTTATCAATAAAATTGATGGAATCCGGGAAAGCATTCGACAAAAAAATACCCCCGCAACTCCCCCCTTAAACAACCACAGAACACCCATAGAAACCTTCTACAATCAACTAAGTTCACTCTGGAACCCATCTCCGTTGATGCCACAAAAAATATCATCGGTACTTTGCGAAACAGCACAGCACCTAATGATATTATCCCCACTTAGCTGCTGAAGGAATGTGCCGACATCTTGGCACCACCTATCACGCAGCTCATAAACCAGTCATTCAAGGAAGCCATAGTGCCCTCCCTGTTGAAAGAGGGCACAATCCAGCCCATCTTGAAGAAACCTACTCTAGACCCCAAAGACCCAACTCACCGCCGTCCCATAACAGGCCTAAACGTTCTTTCCAAGATAATGGAGAAAGTAGTGGTACAACAGCTGCAACAGCATCTAGATACCCATAATCTACTTAATCCATTTCAATCAGGTTTCCGTCCCGGAAACGGGACGGAAACAGCATTGCTCAAAATATGGGACGACGCTCTTGAGGCCGAAGACGAAGGAGAATCTTGTCTCCTGGTTCTGTTGGACCTAAGCGCAGCCTTTGACACAGAAGACCACAAACTATAACTGACTGAGTCGCAGAAGGTGATTTATCTTGGTTCTCCTCCTTTTTGGACAACCGATCACAAACAGTGCAATTAGGACCTTTCACTTCTGAAAAATGCACGGTGTCATGCAGAGTCCCACAAGTATCCCCCCTGTCACCGGTGCTCTTCAACATCTATCTTCGCCCTCTTTTTGAAATCATCAGTAGCCAACAACTACTTTATCACTCATACGCAGACGACACGCAACTGTATTTTCGCATCTGCAATAAAAAGGATCATCATCTCAGTTTAGAGAATTGTCTCTCTTTGATAGAAAACTGGATGACTAATGCCGCGTACACACGATCACTTTATGTGATGAAAAAAAACAACGTTTTTAAAAACGTCAATTTAAATGACCGTGTGTGGGGGAAAAAGTTGTTTTATGTCTTGGGAAAAACGACAAAAAAAATTGAAGCATGCTTCAATTTTTTGTGTCGTTTTTCAAAACGTTGTTTTTTGTTTCACAAAAAAATCACCGTGTGTAGCAAAAAACCTAGTTTAAAACAACGTTTTTCAACCCGCGCATGCCCAGAAGCTAGTTATGAAGCGAGCTTCAATGAAAAAGAGTGGTGAACGTAACCTCGCTTTGCTAGAGCATTGTGAAAAAACGATGGTGTGTAGGCAACATCGTCTTTGAAAATTGAAGTTTCAAAAACGTTGTTTTTTACTTCACAGAAAACGTCGTGTTTTTTTCATCACATAAAGTGATCGTGTGTACGCGGCATAAGAGTTATCTTAAACTCAACAGCTCCAAAACAGAACTCCTTCTGTTTCACGCCAGTCGTGAGAGTCTGGCAACTACTTGGACACCCATTCTAGGCCAGATCATCCCCCCTAGCTCCAAAGTCAAATGTCTCAGGCGGCGTACACACGATCGGATATATCCGATGAAAACGGTCCGCGGACCATTTCCATCGGATATGTCCGATCGGGAGTTTGATCCGATGGCGTGTACACACCATCGGATCAAATTCCCCGCCGCCGGACGGCGCGGTGACGTAGTGGTGACGCGGTGGTGACGTTGACGCCGCCGCGTCACCGCCACGTCACCGTACCAGGAAGTAAAACACTTCCGCGCATGCGCCGAATCCATTCGGCAGCGGCGCGGCGGCGGTGGGGGCCGACATGTCTGCTGGTAAGTGTACTAACCAGCAGACATGTCGGGCGGACAGATTCCCACCGGATAGATTTCAAAGCATGCTTTGAAATCTGTCGGGTGGAGAAATCTGTTCGCTAGCCCATACACACGAGCGGAGATGTCTGCTGAAACGGTCCATCGGACCGTTTTCAGCGGACATATCTCCTCGTGTGTACGCGGCCTCAGAGTCATCTTTAACACATACATGACAATGGACGCACAAATAGGGTCAGTAGTCAGCGGATCTCACCATCTGCTGCGCCTACTATGCAGACTTATTCGTTTCATCCCCAAAGAAGACGTAGCAGTCGTGGTGGGAACAATTGTGAACTCCAGACTGGACTATGCAAATGCCCTTTACCTCAGACTCCCAAAGTACCAAATCTCTCATCTGCAAGTCGTTCAGAATACGGCCGCCAGCCTTGTGACTGGGAAAAAACCCTGGGAATCAATTTCACCTTCGTTAAGAACCCTTCACTGGCTGCCAGTAAAATACAGAATTGCTTTTAAAATGCTCTGTCTGATTCATAAGTGCATCCATTGGAAGACTCCGCAATATCTATGCGAAAAGATAGAAGCCCACAATCCCAATCGCGTTCTGCGATCCACCGACCAAAATCTGGTCAAGATACCCAAAACTCAGAAGACAGATAACAACTCTGCTCTTTTGATGACCAGAGAGACAGAAACAACGAGCGCCCAGAGGCGATTCAGTTCGCATGTGCCGCGCTATATAAGTTTTTCATTCATTCATTCATTCATACTGTATTTTGTGCAGTTGTGCTTCGGAAATATTGTTTAAAGAAGAAGTCTGTGCAAAAATCTAAAATCCCTGCATCTATAGACAGTCACACCAGGGATCTAATTCAAATCTCTCTATCCATGTAAAGAAAATATGAATATGCATACCTTTTTTGGAAGCCAGTCTGACCCACTCCGATCCAATCTCCGCGGCAGAGGATCTGCAGAAGACACAAACGAATGCTGTGAAATGAATGGGACGTGACGTTACCCATAGAGTTACTATGGGGCTTCTGTTGTCATCCAATTAAACAGAGAAGCCATGATTGACAGCTCAGCGTGAGGAACCAGTACGAGCGCTCAGACTGGCTTCCAAAAAAGGCATATATATTTTTTTCTTTTCTTTACGGGATAGATAAGTTAGTGTTTCATTCCCTGGGGTCTATACAGTAGATTTTATAGTCTATAGATTTTCTAAAGATGTTATAGTCTATACAGTAGATTTTACATTTTGCATTGGACTTCCACTTTAATTCAAATCATGCACTTTTTGGAGCCTGGGGTGATCTTTAGTATATTTTTTACTTTTTTTTATTATTATTTATTTGTACTCAAGGACCTTCAGGTGTGAAGATAAAATCACTTAGGGAAAATGGTATAGCAATTTTCACTACTACTGTCTTTGATGGCTGCTATTTTTCCTGTAGCTGGTAAATACAGTTTATTTTGTTTTAACCACTTCAGCCCCGGAATAATTTAACCCCTTTATGACCAGAGCACTTTTTGCAATTCGACACTGCGTTGCTTTAACCGCTTAAGGACTCCTTCACGCCGATATACGTCGGCAGAAGGACACGGCTGGGCACAAGCATGTATGGGTAGGTCGCCTTTAAGAGCCCAGCCGTGGGTCGTGCACACGCCGCCGGTGGCACACTCGCGACCTAGTCCTGAGCTCCGTGACCGCGCCCGCAGTACCCTTGGACCCGATCGCCTCCAGTGTCGCGCGATTGAGTCACAGGAGCTGAATAATTGGGAAAGGTGTGTGTAAACAAACCTTCCCCATTCTTCTCTGTGGCTTGTCACTGATCGTCTTTTCCCTGTCATAGGGAACGATGATCAGTGACATCACATGTCCAGCCATGCCCCCTACAGTAAGAAACACACAATAGGACACATTTAACCCCTTTAGCACCCCCTAGTGGTTAACCTATTCACTGCCAGTGTCATTTTCACAGTAATCAGTGCATTTTTATAGCACTTCACTGTGAAAATGACAATGGTCCCAAAAATTTGTCAAAAGTGTCTGATTTGTCCGCCATAATGTCGCTGTCACGAAAAAAAAACACTGTTGCTTTTTTAAATGTTGGGAGGTATGCTATTCTATTAGAGAGTAGAGTGGACGCTGTAGGCCTGACACACACGCTTACAGACAACTAACTGCTATTCTATTACAGTCAAAATTGTTGTTGTTTTTTTAAATGTAATCAACTATGACACCAGATATGAGTGGCACTGGTGACACTGGCAGAGGTTGGCAGAGTAGACACTGTAGGCCTGACACACATGCTTGCACACAACTGACTGCTATTCTATTACAGTCAAAATTGTTTTTTTTATGTAATCTAATGTGACACCAGATATGAGTGGTGGCACTGGGCAAGTGGGCATAGTATACGCTGTGAGCCTGACACACACGCTGGCAGGCAACTGACTACTATTCTATTACAGTCATTTTTTTTTAAATGTAATCTACTATGACACCAGATATGAGTGGCACTGGTGACACTGGCAGAGGTTGGCAGAGTAGACGCTGTAGGCCTGACACACATGCTTGCAGACAACTAACTGCTATTCTATTACAGTCAATTATTTGTTTTTCAATGTAATCTTCTGTGACACCAGATATGAGTGGTGGCACTGGGCAAGTGGGCACAGTATACGCCGTGAGCCTGACACACATGCTGGCAGGCAACTGACTGCTATTCTATTACAGTCAAAAATTTTTTTTTTTTTAAATGTAATCTACTGTGACACCAGATATGAGTGGTGGCATTGGGCAAGTGGGCACAGTATACGCTGTGAGCCTGACACACACGCTGGCAGGCAACTGCAATTCGATTACAGATGAAAAAAAAGCAGACTGATGTACTAGCCCTAAAAAGGGCTTTTTGGGGTGCTGTCAGGACGCTGTCCTTACAGCAGAGATCAGATGAGTCTCTCAGGACTGGAGTGGACACTGAATACACTGGCCTAGCTATCGATTTCCCTATTAAATCAGCAGCAGCTACACTATCCCTCCTCTATCCCTCCTCTCACTAGGACTGCAGCTTCCGAATGAATCTAAAATGGATGCTGTCCAGGAGGTGGGAGAATAAGGGGCGGACCGAACATCGCATATGTTCGCCCGTCGCGGCAAACGCGAACAAGCTATGTTCGCCGGGAACTATTCGCCGGCGAATAGTTCGGGGATATCTCTAGTGGCCACCCTAAAGGTGGGTGCCACACTGGATGAAGGAGAACCCAGAACCAATGGCGTCTGCCCCGTAAATACCCTCCCCCAGCATGCACAGCACGGCTAAACCCTCCTGATTGACTGCTGGGGTAGAGCACCCAAACCTTGACTCCACTGCTGCCACCTACTGCACAGGGGTGGGAAGAACACCGTCCCATAACAGGCCTAAACGTTCTTTCCAAGATAATGGAGAAAGTAGTGGTACAACAGCTGCAACAGCATCTAGATACCCACAACCTACTTAATCCATTTCAATCAGGTTTCCGCCCCGGACACGGGACGGAAACAGCATTGCTCAAAATATGGGACGATGCTCTTGAGGCCGAAGACGAAGGAGAATCTTGTCTCCTGGTTCTGTTGGACCTAAGCGCAGCCTTTGACACAGTAGACCACAAACTATAACTGACTTGGCTGGCTGAAGTAGCCAGAGTCGCAGAAGGTGATTTATCTTGGTTCTCCTCCTTTTTGGACAACCGATCACAAACAGTGCAATTAGGACCTTTCACTTCTGAAAAATGCACGGTGTCATGCAGAGTCCCACAAGGATCCCCCCTATCACCGGTGCTCTTCAACATCTATCTTCGCCCCCTTTTTTAAATCATCAGTAGCCAACAACTACTTTATCACTCATACGCAGACGACACGCAGCTGTATTTTCGCATCTGCAATAAAAAGGATCATCATCTCAGTTTAGAGAATTGTCTCTCTTTGATATAAAACTGGATGACTAATGCCGCGTACACACGATCACTTTATGTGATGAAAAAAAACTACGTTTTTAAAAACGTCAATTTAAATGACCGTGTGTGGGGGAAAACGTTGTTTTATGTCTTGGGAAAAACGACAAAAAAAAATTGAAGCATGCTTCAATTTTTTGTGTCGTTTTTCAAAACGTTGTTTTTTGTTTCACAAAAAATCACTGTGTGTAGCAAAAAACCTAGTTTAAAACAACGTTTTTCAACCCGCGCATGCCCAGAAGCTAGTTATGAAGCAAGCTTCAATGGAAAAGAGTGGTGAACGTAACCTCGCTTTGCTAGAGCATTGTGAAAAAACGATGGTGTGTAGGCAACATCGTCTTTGAAAATTGAAGTTTCAAAAACATGGTTTTTTACTTCACAGAAAACGTTGTTTTTTTTTCATCACATAAAGTGATCGTGTGTACGCGGCATAAGAGTTATCTTAAACTCAACAGCTCCAAAACAGAACTCCTTCTGTTTCACGCCAGTCGTGAGAGTCTGGCAACTACTTGGACACCCATTCTAGGCCAGATCATCCCCCCTAGCTCCAAAGTCAAATGTCTCAGAGTCATCTTTAACACATACATGACAATGGACGCACAAATAGGGTCAGTAGTCAGCGGATCTCACCATCTGCTGCGCCTACTACGCAGACTTATTCGTTTCATCCCCAAAGAAGACGTAGCAGTCGTGGTGGGAACAATTGTGAACTCCAGACTGGACTATGCAAATGCCCTTTACCTCAGACTCCCAAAGTACCAAATCTCTCGTCTGCAAGTCGTTCAGAATACGGCCGCCAGACTTGTGACTGGGAAAAAACCCTGAGAATCAATCTCACCTTCGTTGAGAACCCTTCACTGGCTGCCAGTAAAAGACAGAATTGCTTTTAAAATGCTCTGTCTGATTCATAAGTGCATCCATTGGAAGGCTCCGCAATATCTATGCGAAAAGATAGAAGCCCACAATCCCAATCGCGTTCTGCGATCCACCGACCAAAATCTGGTCAAGATACCCAAAACTCAGAAGACAGATAACAACTCTGCTCTTTTGATGACCAGAGAGACAGAAACAACGAGCACCCAGAGGCGATTCAGTTCGCATGTGCCGCGCTATATAAGTTTTTCATTCATTCATTCATTCATACTGTATTTTGTGCAGTTGTGCTTCGGAAATATTGTTTAAAGTAGAAGTCTGTGCAAAAATCTAAAATCCCTGCATCTATAGACAGTCACACCAGGGATCTAATTCAAATCTCTCTATCCATGTAAAGAAAATATGAATATGCATAAATTTTTTGGAAGCCAGTCTGACCCACTCCGATCCAATCTCCGCGGCAGAGGATCTGCAGAAGACACAAACAAATGCTGTGAAATGAATGGGACGTGACGTTACCCATAGAGTTACTATGGGGCTTCTGTTGTCATCCAATTAAACAGAGAAGCCATGATTGACAGCTCAGCATGAGGAACCAGTACGAGCGCTCAGACTGGCTTCCAAAAAAGGCATATATAATTATCTTTTCTTTACAGTGATAGATAAGTTAGTGTTTCATTCCCTGGGGTCTATACAGTAGATTTTATAGTCTATAGATTTTCTAAAGATGTTATAGTCTATACAGTAGATTTTACATTTTGCATTGGACTTCCACTTTAATTCAAATCATGCACTTTTTGGAGCCTGGGGTGATTTTTAGTATATTTTTTACTTTTTTTTTATTATTATTTATTTGTACTCAAGGACCTTCAGGTGTGATGATAAAAGCACTTGGGGAAAATGGTATAGCAATTTTCACTACTACTGTCTTTGATGGCTGCTATTTTTCCTGTAGCTGGTAAATACAGTTTATTTTGTTTTAACCACTTCAGACCCGGAATAATTTAACCCCTTTCTGACCAGAGCACTTTTTGCAATTCCACACTGCGTTGCTTTAACCGCTTAAGGACTCCTTCACGTCGATATACGTCGGCAGAAGAGCACGGCTGGGCACAAGCATGTACGGGTAGGTCGCCTTTAAGAGCCCAGCCGTGGGTCGCGCACACGCCGCCGGTGGCACACTCGCGACCTAGTCCTGAGCTCCGTGACCGCGCCCGCAGTACCCGCGGACCCGATCGCCTCCAGTGTCGCGTGATCGAGTCACAGGAGCTGAATAATGGGGAAAGGTGTGTGTAAACAAACCTTCCCCATTCTTCTCTGTGGCTTGTCACTGATCGTCTTTTCCCTGTCATAGGGAACGATGATCAGTGACATCACATGTCCAGCCATGCCCCCTACAGTAAGAAACACACAATAGGACACATTTAACCCCTTTAGCGCCCCCTAGTGGTTAACCTATTCACTGCCAGTGTCATTTTCACAGTAATCAGTGCATTTTTATAGCACTTCACTGTGAAAATGACAATGGTCCCAAAAATTTGTCAAAAGTGTCTGATTTGTCCGCCATAATGTCGCTGTCACGAAAAAAAACACTGTTGCTTTTTTAAATTTTGGGAGGTATGCTATTCTATTAGAGAGTAGAGTATACGCTATAGGCCTGACACACACGCTTACAGACAACTAACTGCTATTCTATTACAGTCAAAATTGTTGTTGTTTTTTTAAATGTAATCAACTATGACACCAGATATGAGTGGCACTGGTGACACTGGCAGAGGTTGGCAGAGTAGATGCTGTAAGCCTGACACACACGCTTGCAGACAACTAACTGCTATTTAATTATAGTCCAATTTTTTTTATTTTTATGTAATCTACTATGACACCAGATATGAGTGGCACTGGTGACACTGGCAGAGGTTGGCAGAGTAGACGCTGCAGGCCTGACACACATGCTTACGGACAACTGACTGCTATTCTATTACAGTCAAAATTGTTTTTTTCATATGTAATCTACTGTGACACCAGATATGAGTGGTGGCACTGGGCAAGTGGGCACAGTATACGCTGTGAGCCTAACACACATGCTGGCAGGCAACTGACTGCTATTCTATTACAGTCACATTTTTTTTTAATGTAATCTACTATTACACCAGATATGAGTGGCACTGGTGACACTGGCAGAGGTTGGCAGAGTAGACGCTGTAGGCCTGACACACACGCTTGCAGACATCTAACTGCTATTCTATTACAGTCAAAATAGATTTTTTTTTTAAATGTAATCTACTGTGACACCAGATATGAGTGGTGGCACTAGGCAAGTGGGCACAGTATACGCCGTGAGCCTGACACACATACTGGCAGGCAACTGACTGCTATTCTATTACAGTCAAAATTGTTGTTGTTTTTTTTAAATGTAATCTACTGTGACACCAGATATGAGTGGTGGCACTGGGCAAGAGGGCACAGTATACGCTGTGAGCCTGACACACATGCTGGCAGGCAACTGCAATTAGATCACAGAGGAAAAAAAACAGACTGATGTACTAGCCCTAAAAAGGGCTTTTTGGGGTGCTGTCAGGATGCTGTCCTTACAGCAGAGATCAGATGAGTCTTTCAGGACTGGAGTGGACACTGAATACACTGGCCTAGCTATGGATTTCCCTATTAAATCAGCAGCAGCTACACTAACCCTCCTCTCACTAAGACTGCAGCTTCCGAATGAATCTAAAATGGATGCTGTCCAGGAGGTGGGAGGGTCTGGGAGGAAGGGTATGCTGCTGATTGGCTGAAATGTGTCTGCTGACTGTGAGGTACAGGGTCAAAGTTTGCTCAGTGATGAAGAATAAGGGGCGGACCGAACATCGCATATGTTCGCCCCGCCGCGGCGAACGCGAACAAGCTATGTTCGCTGGGAACTAATCGCCGGCAAATAATTCGGGGATATCTCTAGTGGCCACCCTAAAGGTGGGTGCCACACTGGACGAAAGAGAACCCAGAACCAATGGTGTCTGCCCCGTAAATACCCTCCCCCAGCATGCACAGCGAGGCTAAACCCTCCTGATTGACTGCTGGGGTAGAGCACCCAAACCTTGACTCCACTGCTGCCACCTACTGCACAGGGGTGGGAAGAACACCCCAACACAACAGAATAAGCCCACAGCACAGCCAAGCTGAGACAGAGACCCTGTTTTGCACATAACAATTTGGATCAGAGTTTTAACTACACTCTGATCTCCCTAGCACCAGTACCTAAAGTAACCAGGCGCTACATACATTTCTGCTATCTCTTTATTCTTCACCAAGTTCTACAGTTTTTACCGGCTGGGTAATAAAAGCACAGAAAAGACACCTGTTGTGTGGACATTCCATTTATTACAACTCTCATCAAGTACCCTAGATGGCAGAAAAACAGAGATAACGTGCCACAACATGCCACCCAAAACAAACCAGCAGCTCCTTTGGGGGTAGTGCTAAAATAGCAAAAAATAAATAAATATATATATATATATATATATATATATATATATATATTTATTTATTTTTTTCATGAAGTAGCTCATACGGTGGAAACATTTTAATGCCATTTTGCCCCTTTGCCGATTTATATTACACAGTTGCAAAATGTTTTTACAGGTCTTCCTTGTTGGTACCAGTTACTGTACTGTGCCAGCTTTTTCTTGCCCTGTCTAAACTTTTTAACCACATCCGGACCGCCCACTGTATATATACGTCGGCACTTTAAAGATGGATATCTCTGTTATGGCAGCACCTGCTGCCATAACCCAGGTATCCATCTTTTCATTGAGTGGTCCAGTTTACGACAATGGAGGTCTCTGCGGCGGATTCGCCACGAGATCACCGATGGCGGAGGAGTGAGACCCTGCTCTCACGCGCCCTCCGCCGATTACCAGAGCCATCAACAGTGGCGAAGGCGATCAGGTCCTTCTCCTTCCTGTGTAGGGTGACGAGTGAGAGGAAGATGGCCCCCACCCGTCTTCATACCATAGCAGGGAGGAAGCAACGTCAAAACGTCACTTCTACCCATAGCTCTTAGGCCGCGTACACACGATCGAATTTGTCCGCTGAAACTGGTCTGATGGACAGTTTCAGCAGACAAATCCAATCGTGTGTATGGGCTAGCGGACATGTCTAACCGGCGGACAAATTTTAAAGCATGCGGACATATCTGCCCGCACAAGCGTCGAATGGATTCGACGCATTCGTGGAAGTTTTCTACTTCCTGGTGCGGTGACGTGGCGGCGTCAACGTCACCGCCACGTCACCGCGCTGTCTGCCGACGGGGATTTTGATCCGATGGTGTGTACACGCCGTCGGATGAAAATCCGGAGGAGACATGTCCGCTGGAAACGGTCCGTCGGACATGTTTCAGCGGATATGTCCCTCCATGTGTACGTGGCCTTAAAGGGCCATTTTTTGTCATTTTTCCAAATGACTACATTTTTCTTTTTTTTTTGTTATTGCATTTTGGTCCAAATATGAAATCTGGAGTCTTTTTGACCCCAAATCTCATACGTAAGAGGACCTGTCATGCTTTTTCCTATTACAAGGGATGTTTACATTCCCTGTAATAGTAATAAAAGTGACCCAATTTTTTGTTAAACGGTGTCAAAATCAAAAGAACAAAGTAAAATAAATACGTTTTTTTTTTTTTTTTTTTAAGAGTCCCATGCAGACGAGCTTGCATGCGGAAGCAAACGCATACATGAGCAGCGAACACATGAAAACTGTATTCAAACCACACATGTGAGGTATCGCCGCAATCATTAAATCGAGAGCAATAATTCCAGCCTCAGAGCTCCTTTGTAACTCAAAAAATGCAACCTGTAGAATTTTTTAAACGTCGCCTATGGAGATTTTTAAGGGTAAAAGTTTGTCGCCATTCCAAGAGCGAGCGGAGAGTCAGGACGCTCTCTATGTTAAAAAATAGAAAGGAGCTGTGTGTTAGTGGGCGTCCTGACTCTCCTGTAGTCCAAGGGAGGGGGCGAGCACGACCACTCCACACCAGTGAGAAAGCCTTGCATTACTGTGGAGTTACAGACACAAGAACAGGAAGTGAGGATTTCTCAGAAGAAATAAGGACATTCAAAAGCAAAATGAAAGGATGAGGTAAGCGAAGGAGGACTGCACTAGGGTAAAGGAAGCTATTTAGGAGGAAAAAAAATTGTACCTTCACAACCCCTTTAAGGTTCTTTATACAGTCTGTAAAAAAATATTGTCAATTGTTAGATATTCTATAATGCACTTAGCAAGTTCTTTGAACATTTGGATATTGCATCTGTGTGGCATTCTACATTTAGCCATACAGGAGAGTGAAAAGAACAATGACTTAAGCTACTATAGCCAAGCACCCTTATACAGAAATAATACTGTATTTTATGCAGTTGTGCTTCGGAAATCTTGTTTAAAGTAGAAGTCTGTGCGAAAATCTAAAATCCCTGCATCTATAGACAGTCACACCAGGGATCTAATTCAAATCTCTCTATCCATGTAAAGAAAATATGAATATGCATACCTTTTTTGGAAGCCAGTCTGACCCACTCCGATCCAATCTCCGCGGCAGAAGATCTGCAG
The DNA here is from genome assembly GCA_029574335.1 of Rana kukunoris. Taxonomy (NCBI): domain Eukaryota; kingdom Metazoa; phylum Chordata; class Amphibia; order Anura; family Ranidae; genus Rana; species Rana kukunoris. The sequence goes on along the minus strand of CM056052.1, from coordinate 27,428,773 downwards.
AAGACACAAACAAATGCTGTGAAATGAATGGGACGTGATGTTACCCATAGAGTTACTATGGGGCTTCTGTTGTCATCCATCTAAACAGAGAAGCCATGATTGACAGCTCAGCGTGAGGAACCAGTACGAGCGCTCAGACAGGCTTCCAAAAAAGGCATATATAATTATCTTTTCTTTACAGCGATAGATAGGTTAGTGCAGTGTTTCTCAACCTTTTTCCAGTCGGGGCACACTTGAAAAGTATTTTTAGTCTTGAGGCACCCCTGTCCAAGACTTAGTTCACGTCGATGTGTGTTGCGGAACATGCGCAAAATCACGCTCGTTCTTGACACACAGACAAATGCTCTGCTCTTTAGGGGTGCCATTAATTGTTAATTATGCCCCATCCATTGGCAAACATGGGTTGCTTTTGTTATGGCACAATTTAAAAAAAAAGGGTCGGGGACTTCTTTCCCCGCATTACTGCGGGTAGGGAAATTAATGGGCTGCACTACACGCAGGACGCATCCACACAGAGCTTGTTCACATGTCAGGCTGGAGGGGCAGTAAAACCACATGGTTGAGCTGTTTTTACCACCCCACTTTTGCCCCTTTAGCTGCAGAGGCAACAGCTGGGGGTGTAAACATGCTGTGGCTGCAGCTGGAGGTATACCCAGGGATAATGGGGCTGCACTGCAACTACCCCGCAACTGTGTGCATTGCATTTACGGGCTTAAAACAGGTGGTGAGGAGGCAAGATATGCCTATTTACTGGCTGACAAATGCCCCTGAAAAGCGATATGAACACAAATTGCTTTTCAGAGGAGCAGCAGTCCTTGCTATCTCGAACCCTACAAAAGTAGTTCTGATGGTACAGGAATAGGGGGGTCAGGATTAAAAGTAACATACATACAGACAGATGCGCACGCACACAAACAGACACACATACAAACATGTGTTTGTACGTGTGTCTGTGTGCGTGCGCATCTGTCTGTATGTATGTTACTTTTAATCCTGACCCCCCTATTCCTGTACCATCAGAACTACTTTTGTCACACACACACACTAACAGACATGTGTACACATACACTGAAAGAAGAACTGTCAGAGCTGCACAACAACCAATCAGATCAAGAGTGCTGTAGCTATGAATGGAGGATGTGGGGTGTCAGTGACCGAGACAGCTGGTTATTCATAGCAGAGCCCCCCCTCACCACCTTACCCTTGGCCTCGCAGTACTTGTTGTCCTCCTCCCTCAGCATATGAGACAGGATGGCCTGGTGCTGCTCATTCAGCTTCAGGGCCTTCTCCCTCTCTGAGCGGGTGGCAATGTCTGTGGGTAGGGGAGCAGTGTTGGTCACGGTGACTCTACTCTTTCTTCTTCCCCCTCAAGAAAAAGCGTTCCAGGCAGAGTTCAGGACGGTACCCGCGGCTCTCACGTCACAGAAGCAGTACGTGCCTCCGACCCTCTCATAGCAACCGATGATGTATTCGGTTAGCAAAACGCGGTCGGGAGGCCCGCACAGCCAGCACAGCTTCCTGAGTGCCGGGAAATTAGTTTTACACGGCGGACCGACACCGCTGTAAAGTCAAATGATAACGAAGTGCCCAGCAGTAGTGTTACATTAGAGAGCAGCCATAGCTGCCAATATTTGGGGTCATTTTGCCGCGGCACACCTGGGGACTCTTCGCGGCACACCAGTGTGCCGCGGCACACTGTTTGAAAAACGTTGGGTTAGTGTTCCATTCCCTGGGGTCTATACATTCGATTTTATAGTCTATATATTTTCTAAAGATTTTATAGTCTATACAGTAGATTTTAGATTTTGCATTGGACCAAGGATGGACTGGCCATTGGGACTACAGGGAGTTTCCCGGTGGGCCGATGGCTCAGTGGGCCGGCTTCAGTGACAGCGGACCGCCGCCCCCCTCCCCTCCTCTGTCTCTGTCTTCCCGCAGCGCTCACCTCCTCTCCCTCCCTGCAGCGCTCACCTGGGGGGGAACAAAGAAGCAGGGGGAGGACCAGAGGAGCTGGGGGGACAACAGAGGAGCATGGGGGAGGGGACAGACAGCTGACTCAACAGCTATGGCCTGGGAGTTTCTCTCTTCTGCCTAATCTTGTCCCATAAGGGGGGGGCAAACTGATTCTTGGCCCCGGGTGAAATAATGTCTAGCTTCCCCACTGGTACTGCCTATAAGAGTACCAGTACCAGCTGTTCTACTGTAATAAAGTAGAACAGCTAGTGAAGGGGGTGAGGGGGCTTGAGTGGCTGGGGGGCAGGAGTTGTCCAGCCGCCATGGGAGAGACCTGTCAAAGTGGGCCAGTCTGGATGAAGTCCAGGGCCAAATTTCTGTCCCAGTCCAGCCCTGCATTGGACTTCCACTTTAATTAAAATCTTGCACTTTCTGGGGCCTAGGGTGATTTTTTTTTTACTTAATTTTTTAAAATTTTTGTACTCAAGGATAGAGATGTACAGAATTGTTCGCCGGCGAATAGTTCCTGGCGAACATCGCTTGTTCGCGTTCGCCGCCGCGGGCTAACATATGCGTAATCTAATTGCAGTTGCCTGCCAGGCAGTGTGTGTGTGTCAGGCTCACAGCGTATACTGTGCCCACTTGTCCAGTGCCACCACTCATATATTTGTTGGCACAGTAGATAACATTTAAAAAAAAAATATTGGACTGCAATAGAGAATAGTAGTCAGTTGTCTGCCAGCGTGTGTCAGGCTCACAGCATATACTGTGCCGACTTGCCCAGTGCCACCACTCATATATCTGGTGGCACAGTAGATAACATTTAAAAAAAAAAATATTGGACTGCAATAGAGAATAGTAGTCAGTTGTCTGCCAGCGTGTGTCAGGCTCACAGCATATATTGTGCCGACTTGCCCAGTGCCACCACTCATATCTGGTGGCACAGTAGATTACATAAAAAAAATAAAACTATTTTGACTGCAATAGAATAGCAGTTAGCTGTCTGCAGGCATGTGTGTCAGGCCTACAGTGTCTACTCTGTCAACTTCTGCCAGTGCACAGTGCCACTCATATCTGGTGTCACAGTAGCTTTCACACATAGTACAACTAAACTAATCTAAAAAAAAATGACAGGCAGAGGCAGGCTGCCCCACAGGGGCCATCGTGGTCGTGGTGCTGTGATTCCCTTTGGCCCTAGAATAATGCCCAGTGTTCAGAGGCCACGTACCCTGAACTCAAAAAGTTTTGAGGACATAGTTGACTGGCTAACACAGGACACCCAATCTTCTACAGCTTCTGCTCAGGACCTTGACGCACCATCCTCCTCCAGCTCAGCTTCGGGCACCTGCCGCCACTACCAACACAAGCATCACAGCTGCTTCACTTGATCTGTCAGAGGAGTTATTTACACATGAGTTGGAAAGAATGAGTGATGCGCAACCATTATTGCCAGAGGATGTAGATAAAAGGGATATGTCTCAGTCAGGCAGAATTACACACATGGACGTATGGTGTGATGATGATGATGTTGTTGTACCCCCTGCTGCTTCCTTTGGTAAGTTGTCAGATACAAGTGAAGTGATTGATGATGACGATGTGTCCGTGGATGTCACGTGGGTGGCTTTAAGGAGGTGGAAGACCAACCACAGCAGGCATCCCAGGGGGCTTGTTGTCACCTTTCAGGGACACTTGGTGTTGTACGTAGCTGGGTGGAGGAAGAGACATTCAATGACATCAGTGAGGACAAGGAAGGGGACATGGCTAGCTTGGTATCCAACCTTGTGTAAATAGGGAGTTTGCGGTTGTGCAAATGGACTGTTTGCGGTTGTTTGCAGTGCGTTAAACGGGGAGTTTGGTCTGTCAGAGTTTGGTCTGTCAATGTAAAGCGGGCGTAACCCTTACACTACCTGATCGATACAACATCATACCTGATGTTTTAAAGCACGTTATTCCAAACAATGTAGGAATGTTAGGTGATTTATGCCCTTTATGGATTAAAACCCGACTCTGTGTCAACTACGTAATTTTCCATGGGAGTTTTGACATGGATCCCCCTCCGGTATGCCACAGTCCAGGTGTTATTCCCCTTGAAACAACTTTTCCTTCACTATTGTGGCCAGAAAGAGTCCCTGTGGGTTTTAAAATTTGCCTGCCTATTGAAGTCTATGGCGGTTCGCCCAGTTCGCCCGTTCACGACATTTGCGGAAATTCGCTTTCGCTGTTCGCGAACGAAAAAATTTATGTTCGCGACATCTCTAATTGCAATATACATTAATAGATGCACATGAGGTAGAGCACATCTCATAAAAATCATAAAAATGTTTCTGTCACATACATTGATCACGGTTGCAGTACAATGCTATTTAACAACTTAGTAAAAATTGACACTTGCATGTCCACTGAATTGCTAGTTAGTGCCAATTTCGAATAATAATAAAATAATGATGAGCGCAGTCTCAAACACACCTAATGCGCATATATAAATCACTGCTACAACGAGCAGTGTTTGTACCTATTAACGTATCTTCAACAATAATAAAGTGCTAGTGCAATGAGCTATAATAAACAAACAGCTCCAAAAGAGTATTGCTGTGTATTAAAATAAATACAATTGCGAAAGAAAAAGCAACTACAAAAAAGATAATAACTTCAAAACTGTGAATAGTCCAAAAATGTGAGTACAATGGATGAAATATCTTCAAAATGCTTCAATCCACAATATAAAGTGCTTCAAATGTAGATCTTCCTGATAAATGAGTGTAGCGCCCCCTTACCTTCAGTATGGGCACTACGCTCAAGTTAGTTGGAATGGGAGAGTTACATTGCTCCCATTTGTGATTTATCTAAATTGTGACTTCTGTCGCTCCAGAAAGGTCTCCTGGGCCAGTCTGCATTCTAGGGATGTGGTATCATCTCTGGCCAGCAGTTGGCGCCAACAGGGTTTTTGGCAGAGCAAGTCTTCCCCAGCAGCCAATTGGAGGAGTTCCTCCCTCCCAGGGCATGCTGGGAAGGGGTATATCTGTGACAGGTGTCATGTGTTCTAAAATCTTCGCGGGGTCCCGGTGCTGGGTGCGGCATCCACCTTTAGGGTGCGCGCACCTATGGACCCTGCCGGCATGGCCCTCCTGGCCAAGTTTACAGGCTTTGCTGAGCCTCAACCAGAGGTGAAAGGGGACCCCAGTGACCTACTGGGTTCCAGGTTCCACTGAAGCAGATCTCAGGCTGAGCGCCGAACCACTCGGGGAACTAGTGACCAGGATGCTACAGGTACGCATTACTGTCTCCCGGTGACCTGGGCTAGGGTCCGTTGGAAGGATTCGCCCTATTCACTTATTTAACAGAATGAATGAATGAATGAATGAAGAACTTGTATAGCGCAGCACATGCAAAGTAAATCGCCTCTGGGCGCTTGATGTTCCTGTCTCCTTTGAGATCAAAAGAGATGAGTCTTAATCTTTCTCCTGAAGACCAAGTAGTTCTCCTCCAGTCTAATGCTGGCTGGTAAGGCGTTCCATAGTCTGGGACCTTGGACAGCGAATCTCCTGTCTCCTTTGGACTTGTATCTGGCTTTCGGTATCTGAAGCCGATTTTGATTGTTGGATCGTAGAATACGATTGGGATTGTAAATTTTTAATTTTTCGCATAGATAATGGGGAGCATTCCCATGGATACATCTATGCGTTAGACAGAGTGCTTTAAAGGTGATTCTGTCTTTGACTGGTAGCCAGTGAAGGGATCTCAACGAAGGTGAGATTGATTCCCAGGGTTTTTTTCCCAGTCACAAGTCTGGCGGCCGTATTTTGAATGACTTGAAGACAAGCGATTTGGTACTTGGGGAGTCCGAGGTAAAGGGCATTTGCATAGTCCAATCTGGAGTTTACAATCGCTCCCACCACGACCGCTATGTCTTTCAGAAGCGACGACGAGTTACAAATCGGTACTACTAAGGGCTGGCTTGCCCGTCCACATCCAGGCCTGACATCGCAAGTTCACCTCTTTCCTCTCATCAACCTTTCTCTCCTAACTGAAGTTGATGTTGGCTGTGTTGGCCTGGAAATAAAGCATTGGAAAAACCTTTATTGACTGTCTGGACCTCCGCTCACTACTTTGTTCCTGCATCACACCCCTAGACAATGATAGGGTAACGTAATGTGCCGATCCCAAGAATCAGCCAGCGGCTCCTTCGGGGGTAGCGCTACACGAGCTTGCAGAGCGATTACCTCAATGGATGAGTCAGTCAGCTTTAAATGGCTATACCCCGGCTTCCTGAGCAGATGATATCCTCCATGTGTATCTTCCTGATACTGACAGGTAACTGTGGTGGTAATGCATCAATAAAACCAAGCAGGGATAAAATAAACATCAAAACGGACTGACGGACTCCACGTCAGTTCAAGTCACGTGTGTAGTACCTAACGCGTGTCGTCACATCACGTGACTTCATCAGAGGATTCTAATTGGATGTGTACCTTTTCTTTATATATAATCAAAGAGGAAGGGCATCGGCGGCCATTTTGGAGAAAACTAGTCTCCAAAGATGAATGATTAGCTATAGCCAGTGGCACCCGGCTACACATACCTTGTTTTAGAGCCAGAGACATCATCGACAGGTCCTAGTACTTTTCTGTGCTTGCTGTAAACAGAAAGCTGTGGTACCACCCACAACCATCATATGATGCTAAGTATCCATGATTGAAAAAATTTAAATCCAACCAATTAAGAAGAAGAAGTCAGGGATTGTAAAACTGGGGAAGAAAGCAATGGCGACCCTAGGGGGGCCAGAGGGGGCCCTGACCCCCCCAACATTATGCTGTGCCCCACCATGTGCCCCCAGCGGCTCAGGCCGCCGCTGGAGTAACACAGTCTCTGCTCGCTGAGACTGCATAATGCGAGTGCTCACACAACCACAGCCGCCCAATTTGCTCCTTCCCCTGCATCCCTGGCACAGAGAAGAGCGAGTTGCAGGAAGGACTCCACGAGCACTGTGGGGAGGGGGGTCAAGCCCTCATCTCAGTTACTGAAAAGACAGACAAGAGAACCAGCCTGTAAATTCTGAAGCCGCGTACACACGGCAGAGAACCTCGATGGGCAGAACACATCGTTCCCCCCGTCGAGGTTCTATGCCGGCCGGCGAAATCGGCGACCCGCCTGTCGGGAATGGCAACCAGCCATTCATCCAGGTGGGCCGTCGAGCAAAAAGAGAGCGTCCTCTCTTTCCTTTAACGGGATTCCCGACGGGCGGGGCGAGCGCTCTGTGTACACACGGCTGAGGTCCTCGCTGGAATGCAGCTTCCAGCGAGGTTCTCGCTGGTTTCCAGCGAGAACCTCAGTCGTGTGTACGCCGCCTGAGAGTGGTGACTGCAAGCTGAGCTGAGTGTCAGTCTATGACACTCTTTCACAGCCCAGTGAGTCTAGCCACCCCCCCACTCTCCTCACATACGAGAAGGGAGGATTACAGCTCCTCTTTCCAGTCCCGCCCACACTATCCCGGTGTGCTGTATTTGAAGAGAGGGGATGTGTGGGTGGGAAATAAGAAAATCAGCAGCATTCCTGGCTGTGTGTGAATGATGCCTGAGATTCTAGCTTGGTCCGTGGGTAAGTGTGTGCACTGCAGACTGCAGTACACTGTAATCACTGAACTGCATTATCTCTATCCCTTCTCTCCCCCATATGTCTCCCTCCCCTGTCCTGTTCTTTCAAGGAATTCACAATTTACTTTGACTTTCAATTAGGCAAGTAATATAAGGTGCAAATTTCTTCCCTCCACCCACAGATTGCAGGAAAGAATCTTGCATGATTCCCCAATCAACACAGACAGTGGTGACAGGAGAATATCCCTCCTGCCCAGCAATTGTATTCTCCCAACAAACAGTGGATATCACTAGTGGCTATACAACAACCACTAGTGATAATCATAAGAGAATCTGTTCATTAATGGTTCAATGGTTTTAAACTGTCTATGGCTGGTCTTAGCTTTTAGGGAGCCCATACATTGATCACTTTTTTCATTCAACTATTAGGTTGAATGGAGAAAAAAAAAAGAAATGATCCAATTCCCCCATCTATACATTATAGGTGGATGAGGGAATCCTCCAAGTCTGGACCAGTGCTGGAACAACCAGAGTTGCTGTCCTGTTCCAGCTATTCACAGAGCTGGTCTCTAGGGTGACCACATTTTGAAACTACCATTCAGGGACACCACCCTTCCCAAAAATCAGCTTGTGCTGTAACGAATCACAGCACAGTGATTGGACACAAGAGGCGGGATTAATAATTTCTCCAATCACAAGCAGGGGACAGGGACTGTGCTCCTCCAGGCATTCCCGGCCAGGACAAGTACTGTCAGAGAGTAAAGCAGTGATGGGGCGGCCTTTTTTGGGGGCATTAGTTTGGCTTGGGGGGTGGCTGTGTCAGTTTCATTCCGGGACACTGTATTGTCCTGGAATGAAGGTGCCCGGGACAGACCTGCAAAATGCAGGACTGTCCCGGGCAATCCGGGACACGCGGTCACTCTACTGGTCTCTGTCTCCATGGCAGCGGCGGCAGCACATTGGAACCCAGTGCTGGTAACTTTATGGGGCTGATGTACAGGAGGGCCAGCACAATTTGTTTTTAGAGATGGGCTGGGCATGTTCAAAATTCCACATGCCAGAGCCTGCCAGGAAGCCCACACTGCACTGTGCTAATCACAGGCAATGAGACATTCCCCGGTCCGCAGCTGCACAGATCAGGCAATGTCTCACTGCCTGTGATTAGCACTGTGGAGTGTCGGCTTCCTGGTGGGATTGGGCATGTGGGATTTCAAACACATCCGAGCCCATCTCTATTGGTTGTAGACAGTTGAGCTCCCTGCAGGTTGCTTAGCAGCAGTGAAGCCTTCTCTGACATTGCAATCCAGGTGATGCTCCTAGTCAAATCCTAGTGTTAAATATCAGTGATTTTATTGATCAAAGCCAACACTTTACAGGCATAGAGCCCACATGGCTGCTGAACATACGGTTGATTATATATATGTGGTTGTACTCTTGATGCTGATAAATACTGTGTTTATTAGATCTGACTGGGAGCATCACATGCCTATCAGCATGTCAATAGAGAAGGTTATACAGCATTACTGCTGCTAGATGACCAGCTGGGGGCTCGGCTCTCAGTGCCAGCCTTCCCCTGCATGCACCCATAATGTCACCAGCACTAGGTCCTAATAGATTGACACCGCTGCCAAGGAGACATATCCAGACCAGCGCTGTCAATAGCAGGGACAGGACAGATGGGGAACCCCACAATGGCAGAACACCAGGGCTCGGTGGCAAGACAACCTTTGCAACCCTGATAGTTCTCCCACTACTTTGGACCCTTATATTTTCTTGGTGTGCTGGAAACATATATCTCTTGTTTTCTGCCACTCTGGGGGGGCCCAGTATAGTAGGAAGGGAGCTTACTGCAGAACATGTGAAAGGGCCCATTGTGAGATCATAGTAAAGGGCCCAGCATATATATAATTGCATTTTATAGTTGGCCCCCCTACTTTTGTCCCTGCCCCCCCTAAATACGAAAGCTGGAGATGCCACTGGCAGAAAGAGGTGGATGATGCCGGACATCCTTCAACCAGAAAATGCTGCAAAATCAGAGGCAGTTGTAGTAAAGGAGATTAACCGTTTCCTGCTGACTGTACGGCACGCATAAATTCATATCTGTCTTTGTGCTGGGAGTGCACCGCACAGCACGATCCAAGCACAGAGACCAGGCTCTACTAAGAATCGGGACCCCGGACTCCCATTTCCCAGTCATCTGATCTCTGTGATAGGCTTTGATTGGCTAACATGGTGATCAGTAACTGAGCCCGCCTCTTCTGAATGAATGAAGAAAACAATACATTGTATCTTTCTCTGAGATTTTAAGCCGCACGCACCCACCCACCCACACAAATACCTTACCCAACAAAAATATAATAAATATATAATAATACCCATAAATATAATAAGAGAACAATACATTATGGCAAATAATGGCCGTGATACTTTTATTGGATTAAAGCATTTACCAAAATTGACAAAAATCAAACTTTATGATTACAGAACCATATTTAACATAACCTCAATACAATCGCTCAGTTATTAGAACTCAAGCAATATAATACAGCTTATATCAGAATATAAACATCCCCCCCAGAAATCCAGGGTGACCCATCCACGTAGAAGTGCACACGACTTGAGTGGGAGGGCGGGAGATCTTCAGCTAGATGGGTCAAAGAGGAAGTCCCAGCCTCTGCAGCCCCTTATATGCATTATTCCTGGAATTCCAGAAATGTTCAGGTGTTCCCATTGGATCCCAATGGAACGGCTCATTATCATTTAAAGAGACAATACTCCCTATACCACTGCCTATATTTATAATTGTAGAAAATTACTAATACTATAAAGTGGGACTTGAAAGGCCACAATCTCAAAAAAGAGGGCCCCAATTGGTACCCTAGTTTTATCATTCTTTCAGAAAAGGAAGATATAAACAATCAAAAGCGTGTAAAAAATGTAATCAAAAAGAAAAGAATAAAAAATAAAGAAAAAATTAATCGATCAGGGCTAATGTTAGAGTCAAGGTAAGGATCAAAGGTCAAGATTGGAGCCCCAAAAATCACAATCATCTTTTTTGGGTAGAATAAAAAAACAAAACTATTTTTTAAAGCGGAGTTCCACCCAAAAGTTGAACTTCCGCTTAAACCACTCCTTGCCCCCTTGGCAAGTAATTTTACGTCATATCGCCTACGGTGGCGCCTCCCTGAAGGCGATCGCCTGGGACACGTGACAAGTTCCAGGCAATCGCCTGACCACTCATAAAGCCTCATGACCACAGTGAGTGCCCGGCCATGAAGTCGAAAGCTGTCATGGCTGGGTTCCCACAGTAGGAATAAAGGCACTGGCCGGAGAGGGGGGAGAGGAGCAGAGCTCCGGGCAGCGCTGGAATGTGGAGCAGGTAAGTGTCTGTTTATTAAAAGCCAGCAGCTACACTTTTTGTAGCTGCTGACTTTTAACAAACATAAAAAAAGCCTGCAACTCCCCTTGAAATTAGTATCAGTGTGTTTTAACCACTTGCTTACTGGGCACATATACCCCCCTCCTGCCCAGGTGAAATTTCAGCTTCCGGCACTGCGTCGCTTTAACTGACAATTCTGCGGTCGTGCAACGTGGCTCCCAAACAAAATTGACGTCCTTTTTTCCCTACAAGTATAGCTTTCTTTTGGTGGTATTTGATCGCCTGTGCGGTTTTTATTTTTTGCGCTATAAACAAAAAAGTGCGACAATTTTGAAAAAAATACAATATTTTTTACTTGTTGCTATAATAAATAGCCCAATTTAAAAAAAAAAAAAAAAAAAAAAATTTTTCTCAGTTTAGGCCGATACATATTCTTCTACATATTTTTGGTAAAAAAAAAAATCGCAATAAGCGACTGGTTTGCGCAAAATTTATAGCGCCTACAAAATAGGGGAAAGAATTTTTATTTTTATTTTTATTTATTTTTTACTAGAAATGGCGGCGATCTGCACTTTTTATTGGGACTGCGACGTTATGGCGGACACATCGGACACACTTTTGACACATTTTTGCCGCCATTCACATTTATACAGAGATCAGTGCTATAAATATGCACTAATTACTGTATAAATATGACTGGCATTGAAGGGGTTAACACTAGGGGGTGAGGAAGAGGTTAAATGTGTATCCTGGGTGTGTTCTAACTGTGGGGGGTGACTGGGGGGGTGACCGATCTGTGTCCCTATGTACAAGGAACACAGATTGGTCTCCTCCTCTCCAGAGACAGGATGCTGTCTCTGTGTAAAACGGCAATGAGAGATGATCTCATATGTTTACATATAAGATCATCTCTCATTGGCCACGCAGATCGCATAGCGAACGGCCACTCTGATTGGCCGTTCGCCGCGATCTGTGATTGGCTGTGTCCAAGGGACACGGCTAACACAGAGCTTCCCCGCTGCGCGCTCTGGAGCACGCGCTGGGATCGCCCCAAAAGTGCAATAAAACTATCCCCTATTTAGTAAACGCTATACATTTTGCGCAAACCAACCGATAACCGATTATTGCAATTTTTTTACCAAAAATAGGTAGAAGAATACTTTTTCGGCCTAAACTAAATTTTTTGCGCTATAAACAAAAATAGAGCGACAGTTTTCAAAACTGTCGCTCTATTTTTGTTTATAGCGCAAAAAATTAAAAACGCAGAAGTGATCAAAAGATTGTATTCTGGTTGCTAATATTTTCGTAAATATTTTTAAATCTGTGTTCAGTAACGAGATGGGTCTGTCATTTGCTTACTTAGCAACTCAGAAAATTCTCTGTAGTAACTTATAGTAAAGCCATCCGGACCAGGAGATTTTCCAGATTTGAATGATTTAAATATTTTAGTCACTTCTTTTACCGTAATAGGAGTGTCCAGACTATAACGGGCTGGTGAGGGTAATCTCGTCATACCTGTCGAGGTTAGATATTCTGCTATCCTGGACTGAGGGGAAGTAGCGTGAGGCAAATTATACAAAGTAGCATAATACTTCCCGAATGTCTGGGCAATATCTTTAGGTATCTGTTTTAAATGTCCCTCTTTATCTTTTATTTGTGATATATAAGTTGACCTATTCTTTTCTTTAATTTTCCCTGCTAACAATCTGCCACATTTATCTCCTATTTCATAATCTATTAGTTTCCCCCGTTGGATTAGGGCTTTTGCTTTAAACCGTAAAATCTCCGACAGTTGTCTTCTCAGATGTCCCAGCTCCCTACCTACTGATGCTGTCTGTCTCTTTTTATGCTGTGTTTCTAAGGCCTGGATCTCATCTAATAATTCTTTAGTCTGTTTTTCCCTTTTCTTTTTCAAAATTGCTCCATGTTTAATGAAAATTCCTCTGATCTCGGCCTTGTGTGCCTCCCAAAGCATACCTGGGTCACTCTCAGGAATGTCGTTTATCTGAAAATATGCTATCATTTCTTTCGATACAGTGGGGTCAATTCACAAAGCTTTATTTTCAGATTGCGAGTGTTATTTTAACGATTTTGCACGTTATTGAAGCTAGTTCAATTCACTAAACGATTTAATGCTCTGAAAAATCATCAAATAACGTTTCCCTACACAGAAACGATATTTTAAGGTGTGGATCCTTATTAAAGAGTCAAATCGTTATTTTAAAGATTCAAATCGTTATTTTAAAGATTCAAATCGTTAAATATGTACAGAAGTGCAATTCACAAAGATTTTTTGGACAGTTATCAATCGTTAAGCAATCGTTAAATTAACACCTCCCTCAGGGTGGCGTTATGACATTTCCCAGGCGATATTTTGTTGTTAGAGTAAGCTTTTGGCGATTTTTGTAGTGTAGTGTAGTGTTGGGCAAGATAGAACCGTGCTCTATTTGAACTTAAAATTATCCAGAGGTGAAGAAGAACACGTTAGAATGTTGTTCAGATTTATAAACGTGTATTCCGTTCACATACTATTTTGGATGACTTTTCTGAAACCCAGGTGATAGCTAAATTCCGATTATCACCTCCCATGATTTATTCTCTGTATGAGGAAATACACATGGCTTTAGAAAAGCACACACTAGAAGTTTTGCACATCACATGCTCAATCTCCATGTGTATTGCTTGTGTCTCCCTCCCTCTCTCTCTGTATCTGCTCTTTTCCACATGCAGCTGTTCTCCTCCCCTTCTGCTCCCAGAATGCATCTCTCCAGCATTATTTAACGATCTTAAGAGTTATTTTAACGTCCCGAATCTTAATAATAACGTCTGAGTAGTTAGAATAACGTTTGGATAAATAGTCAGTTGAAAACCATAACGACTGTGTTAAATAACGATTATAGCTTTCGTGAATACCATGTTTGCAAGCGTTAAATAAGGAGTGCTAATTTAACACCTGAAGAAAACCAATAACGTTTCTCTTTGTGAATTGACCCCATTGTCTCTTACTTCAGGATTTTGAAGAAGGCTTTCATTCAATCGCCAGCATCCCTTACGTCGAGTGGCCAGGTTAGACAGGGAGAGACACAACGAAACCGAAGCATTTTTTTTTCTCCTTTTTTTTTTCCTTCTCCCTTCTTTTGGGGGGGGGGGAGCAGGGAAAGGGCGGATGCATCACTTGTCACTTGTGAGGGTTAAGAAAAGAGTTAGGCCTCTTACACACTATCAGTTTTCCTTCAGGTTTTTCTCTTCAGGTTTACCAAAACCATGTAGTGCAAGGGCCTGCCTGATTGCATACAAATTGAGACTCTTGAGGTTAGACCTCATATTAGATGGATTTGGTAAACCTGAAGAGAAAAACCTGAAGAAAAACTTATAGTGTGTAAGAGGCCTTAGAGTGGGAAGATTTAGTGAGAGAGTATATGGGAGGGTCCAGAGCGAATATGTATGTATTTTTTTTGTCAAGAGGATTGTATTCATGTTTGTTTTTGGCAGAGTATTTGCCCTGTGCCTTTCCATACGCTGTTTTATGTAAAGAAAAGAAAAAATAAATAAACATATAAAGTAAAAAAATAAAAATACCACCAAAAGAAAGCTCTATTTGTGGGTAAAAAAAGGATGCCAATTTTGTTTGGGAGCCATGACTCACGACCGTGCAATTGTCTGTTAAAGCGACGCAGTGCCGAATCACAAAACCTGGCCAGGTCCTTTAGCTGACTAAAGGTCCGGGTCTTAAGTGGTTAAAGGAACCAATTTAGAAAATAAAAAACTAACCTTTACAACCCCTTTAGTCACTAAGGTATTTAACCTGTACAACTGCTAAATGTATGTTAAAGCTGGAGTTCAGCTGTACACTGAGCCCTCTGAGTAAGTTTTTATGCAACATTTTTATGTTACTCTTGAGGCGCTTCCAATTTTCCCAATATGTACTTTGAATGAATCACACAATGGGGTTGATTTACTAAAGGCAAGCTTGGAGGTGCAGTCGCTGTAGATCTGAGGGGGGCATGCGAGGAAAATAAAAACATAATTTTAGCTTGCACATGATTGGATGATAAAATCAGCAGAGCTTCCCCTCAGATCTACAGCGACTGCATTTCTAAGTGCACTTGTAGTGCAAAGTTGATTTGCCTTTCGTAAATAACCCCCAATCTGTTTTATAAGCTCAACAAATTTTGTTACGGGTGAGTTGATTTATTTCTCAAGATATATCCATAGGTGGCAGGGCATTGTTTCTGGTAGAGATGTTCCACCAATGTGTTGCTTCCAGGTACCATGGATGTACCTTTTTTATTCATGAAATTCCAAAGATGCAAGGCATAGGAGCCCTTAAATGTTGGCAAATTCTCCCAGACTTCAAAGTACTTTGTCCATGATGAATGTTTGATGGGGTAGAAACGTTGAGGATGCAAATAACTGATGTTTCCACACATGACATCGTCCGTAGTGTTAAATACCGGCATGCCCCACAATTTCTTCACAACACGAGTGACAACCCCCGGCCCTTGGTGTGCCCATATTTCTCCCCTGTAGTTCTTAACAAAGTTCTCCATAAACTGCCATGCCAACTGGTGATGTGAGGAAAGACCGAAAACACTACTGCTAGTAAGTGTGACATCCTGGGCTGCTAGAAAATGGTCCTGGGGTATTGGATGAAGTGAGATGACATCAGCATCCATGTAAATTCCACCGTATTTCCACATCATGGCAAACCTACAGGCATCTGATGTAACATGCTTCCAGTAAACTTCTTTTTCAGGGTTTATCTGGTAATTCAGAGAAGTACATTTAAAATATATCTTAGCTTATAAAATAAAAAGTCGTTTTTTTTTCTGTTACAAAAAAACAACAATGTCTTCAACAATGCTTTCTCAGTTAATATTCTTTATGGGCCATCATATAGCAAACCGGAGCCCTTGTCCACTGTATGGGTTGATTTACTAAAGGAAAACAGGCTGTGCACTTTGCAAAGTCCAGTTGCACTCTGCAAGTGTAGCTGCTCCAGAACTTAGTAAATGAGTAGAAGCTCCGATGACTTCTATCGTTTACTCATCTGCAAGCAAAAATGTTGTTTTTTTAATCTTCCTTGCATGTGATTGGGTACTCTTTGCAAAATGAAGACTCATTTGCTAAGCTCTGGAGCAACTGCAAAGTGCACAGTCTATTTATCTTTAATAAATCAACTTCATATTCTTCAGTTTGGAGCTCACATTACACCTCAGGCTAGGTTCACACACACTATATTGCCATAAGTATTGGGACGCCTGCCTTTACATGCACATGAACTTTAAAGCGGAGCTCCACCCTAAAGTGGAGTCGCGCTGATCGGGACCCTCCCCCCCTCCGGTGTCACATTTGACACCTTTCAGGGGGAAGGGGGGTGCAGATACCTGTCTAAAGACAGGTATCTGCACCCACTTCCGGCCACACGTCTCGGGCAAAAGACGGGTTTTTCTGACATCCCGTCGCCCCCCCCTCCCCCCTGTTGTGTGCTGGGAACACTCGGCTCCCAGCACAAAGTGGGAGCCAATCGGCAGGCGCAGCACGATTCACGCATGCGCCGTAGGGAACCTGGTTCCCTCACCGTGGATGGAGGGGGGAGCAGCAGGGTGACGAGCGATCGTTCGTCCTCTGCTGTGGACGCCGCTGGACTCCAGGACAGGTAAGTGTCCTAATATTAAAAGTCAGCAGCTGCAGTATTTGTAGCTGCTGGCTTTTAATATTTTTATTTTTTTGATCGGACATCCGCTTTAATGGCATCTGGGCACGACTTTGCGCTCAAGTGGGAATGGACGCTCTTTACACTCGTGGCCAGCAAACCCCTTCCAGCCCACTCGATTAAGCAAGGTGCCCGGAAATCGCAGCATTCCAGAGCTATTCGGCTCACAAACCCCACGGACGAGAGGCCGCATCTAAACTAAGATGGCGGCGCAGCAGCACAAGGCAGAAAATAGTGAGGATTCCCTGTCGGCTTCGGAGGATCTGGTAAGGGACACAGTCTACACAGATCACCCACTGCAGCTCTCAGAGATGACACAGATAGCTGCAGATATTAAAATAACGTTCTCATCTGCAATAACTGACCCCTCATTTGTCCCTCATTTTACTCCGATCTATATAGTTTTTTTGTTTTTTTTTGTTTAGCAAAACAGAAGTTTATTTGGCATGGAATTCCTTTGTCTACATTCAGTGTAGGAATACAATAGTTTTGACAAATCAATGAACATTGACAGAAGTGTTTGCAGGTCTCTTCACAATATGGCCACCAAGGAAACCATAAACAAGGTTTTAGTGCTTGTTACCTCTGACTCTAAACAATCTATAGGAATGGTTTAATTAGCCAGTAGAAGATATGAGGGCACTCAAGTTTTTGAAGCATTTAGCTATGTTGTATGCACAAGTTTTTAAGAATTGTATACATTTAATATTTTTGTATTTACCGAGAGTTAGCCCAATTAGGAGTATGAACACTGTAGTAGCCAACATATGCACTAAACACTTGAGTTGGTGTGTTTAGTACAGTATACAGCCTGCTACATTTTTATAATACAAAGTTATCAGCTTTTACTTTTTCAAAGTAAATACTGTTTAGACGAATCCAGGTAATAATCCAAGCACTTCTCTAGTACTATTAAAAGGTTTCAAGTTTTATGGACTAGTGTACCCAGCCACAAACTCTAAATAATGTTGCTGAATTTTGGAGTTTTGGGAATATTTGGTGTTAATGGGCTTATTTGACACGTCACTGAAAGCCAACGTGCTGTGCAGAATGCAGTAACCCAGCCAGATTAGTGCAAGGTGAATTACAATATTATAGATTATGAGAGCTAGCCAACTGATTTTTTCCTTCTTGTATAAATCCTATATACATACACAAAATGTAGGAGAGAATAGCCAATTGGAACATTGTATAAATCCTATATATGAAAAACGTAGGCAATTGCCAAGTGAAACTTGGGCCTCAATGCAGCTTCAACCGATCTATATAGTTGTATATAAAATGCACTTTTTATCTTTCATAATATGTTTCGCTAATTCTTCTGTAAGCAGGTGTGGCAGGGGGTGTGTCCTATGCTACATACATTTGCTAGTAGTGTCCCTCATTCCCATGTCAAAATGTTGGGAGGTATGGGGGACTGCTGTTTCCCCTCATGCTATCCACTTTATTCAGGTAAACAGACACCTGGAGAACCTTGACAACAGAGGCAGACGGCAAAACATTAGGGTCAGGGGGATCCCTGAAAATGTATAATCTGCCCAGATTACACAGGCACTGCAAGATATTTTTTATGAGATCTTGGAATGTCACAAAGATGATGAAATATAATTCATTAGGGCGCACAGGGCACTGAACCCATGCCCTTCTGACACTGCACCATGAGAGACATAATTTGTTGCTTACAAAGCTTCACACTCAAAGAAGAAATACTGTGTAAATCCAGAAGGAATGACAAAGGGCCAGATTCACAAAGCACTTAAGCCGGCGTTTCAGGAGATGTGCGGCATAATTGTAAATATGCGCCTGCGTGTCAATGCGCCGTATCCCCAAAACGATATACGCCAGAAATCTAGAAATATTCGACCGACGTAATTTCGATAGACCGGCGCATCGTGCGCACAAGAAATGCGCTAGACATACCATTGATTTGCTAGGCAAATATGCAAATGAGGGAGATACGGCGATCCACAAAAGTAGGTTTGTGCGGCGCAGGCTACGCGCTGTGCGCATCAGCTGCACGTCCTGTCTAAAATTAGTCCATATAAAAGCAGGTTGAAAATGAGACAATCCGTCTACATGTCAGCTAAAGCAACACCGTTACGGACGAGCTGAGCAGCCACACTTGCAGGACAACAATCTGTAAGCCCACATGCCAGGGGCATCCATGGCCATAGCTATCCTCCACGGGAGAGGATATACCGCACACGCATAGACCTCTTTGGCATGAGTGATTCTGAGGTGTCTCGCATCTTCAGATTCACCCCTGCTGCCATCATGGAATTAACCACAACCCTGCAGGAGGACATCACCAGCCCAACACACCGCTCACATGCAGTGCAGCCAAAGAACAAGTGGAGTGGTGGCTGGGATGTCACAATCCTCCATGAACAAATGTGTGCACCAGGTTATCCCTGCAATTCTCAGACGCATGGCCAACCAAATCATCAAACCACCCAGGAGGAACTGCGGCAGAAGGCAATGACAGATTTCGACAGAATTGCCAGATTCCCACGCACCGTGGGGGCCATTGATTGCACACATGTGGCACTCCAGCCCCCCCGTGAGACAGAGCACATATACTGCAATCGGAAGCATTGGCATTCCATCAACGCACAGGTGATAGTCGATGCCAAATGCCTCATATGGCACGTCCGTGCCAAACACCCCGGATCCAGCCATGACAGCTACATATACAATCATAGCCCCATCCCAACAGAATTCGAACAGAACATGTATGGGGACAGCTGGCTGGTTGGTGAGTGACATGGGAGTCAGGCATGACTGTCCCCCCCCCCCCATGATGCAGAAATCACAAGGGGCACATGCACTACTAACATCCTCTTGTCTTTTCCCTTCCAGGTGACTATGCATATGCCCTGGGACCCCATCTCATGACTCCTATCCGGAACCCCCAAACCCCAGGAGAGGAAAGATACAATGAAGCACACGCCAAAACCCGTGCAGTGGTGGAGTGCACATTTTGCCTCCTGAAGTCACGTTTCCGATGCCTGGATAAGTCTGGGGGTACTCTGTTGTATTCCCCAAACTTTGTATGCCAGATCATCGGTGCATGTTGCATGCTGCACAACTTCGCAGTGAGAAAGGGCCTGGAGATTGACATACGTGATGACCTGAACCCCGAACCAAACAATCCCCCCCTAACCGAGGCTACCCCGTCTTCTGAGGGAAGAGCAGCCAGGAGACAGCTCACATTAGGCATCTTTGCATGTTAAACACACACATTAATCATGGCACAATGAGAATGCATGCATGCACACCACTGTGGTCCCTAGATCACACACACCACATCCTCATCAAATTGGATTAGCACAAGCCCACCATGCAGGACTAGTGAGCAGCAACGCCACGCCACGGCTCCAATTATGTCACTGTACAATTCATACACCATTCACACGGACCTGGGGATCACTTCTCCCTGGTCCTGGGGAACCCTTCTAAACCACAAATGAGGGTGACACCCCTTTTCCGGCAGGAATGTCACCCCCACATTCAAAAATAATTCACAAACCCCCCAAAAAAAAATTGCCCAGCACCAAAAAAAAAAAAATGCCCAGCAAAAAAAATCAGAAAAGACAATCAGGGAGACTCATGGGGGGGGTAATCTGGGGAAGGAGGAGCATCCCCTGGTCTCTGCCCACCTGGCGGCCTGCCCTCAAAGGCCACGGCTATTCTGGTCAGGCTAGCATTGATTGTTTCCGTATTGGCCTGGATAGCCTGGGTGGGGGCCCGCACATCCTAACCAAGGGCCCGAACATCCTGACCAATGTCTGCTGTGGTAGCCTGCTGTTAATTTTGGCAATTGATCTGAGCCAGGGAGTTGCAGGCCATGGCAGGCAGAACCTCGGCCACCCCCCTAGTCTTGTGGGTTGCCTTCCTGCCTCCAGATGAGGCTTGTGGCCGGGAAGAAGGGGAGCCCCTTGGGAAGAGAGCCCTGTTGGGGGAGGAGAGGGAGGGGCTACCCCTGACGGAGGCCTGGCTGCTGCCAGCCTTAGGGGAAGACTCCTCCAAAATTAACAAGTCATTCCCTGACATGACCTCCTCCTCCAACTCAAACTCCTCCTCCTCAACCTCCTCAGAGGACACCGGCCTTGTCTGGGGGTCTTCCTCAGACTGTTGTCCCGGGGATGGTGTGGACAGGCCAGATGGCCCAGCACCCTCCTGCACATCTGTGGATGACACAAAACATTCACAGGTTGGAGGATCCACACACTTGCCACATATTCCCTCCCCCCCCACACATGCTACACACCAGATAGAGAAAAAAAAAAAAAACGTACCTGTCCTCACGGCCTCCTCAAGGAGTCAAAGCCAGGCAGCCCCTCCACTTGCTGCCTGTTGAAGGTCTGGGCCACCGCACGCTCCCCCTCAGTCAGCCTAACAGGGCATGGTGGGCCCCCTCCAGTGGCATGTGCTGCAATCTTGCCCAGCTTCCCACGGACCACACGCCGGAGATCATTGATCTTCTTTTGGATCCCCTGGCGTGTCCGGGTCTCCCCCCCCAACGAGTTTACCTCGTCTCTGATGTCCTGCAATATCTGAGCCTTCCTGGCCAGGGTGGTGTTGGCACTCTCCGGGCCGTGCAGGAATCGCCCATGTTGGGTAATGGCCCTAGCAATAATTGCCTTCTCCCGCAATGAAAAAATTAAATTTTCGCTTCCTCTCAGTCATGTTCTCACAAACTCTCTCCAAAACAATCACCAAAAATCACTCTCAAAAACACTATCCAAAACACTATACAAAACAGTCACCAAATATCTCAAAGACAAGTCACAAAGCAACAAATGCGAACAAACAACAGAACAAAAGCACCTTGCTGTAGGAAGGAGAACAATTGGATGTACTTTTGCAAAGGAAGGGTGTTTCTCTCTGTCTAGTTAAGCACTGTGCGTAGCTCATTAAGTTGACCGGGCCTAGTTCTAATCTCACTGATTGCACCGTTCCAAGTTCTGAGCATGTGCAGAGAGGTGCTGACCATAGTCTGCTTCATGCGCGCATGTGCAATCAGACCGGCCCTTCATTTGCATGGGGTCACTGCTCATTTCAATGGAACACGCCCACGTCCTTCCCAATTTAAATTACACCGCCTTACGCCTCGGAAATTACGTTACACCGGCGCAAATTTCTGCGCAAATACTACGAGGATACGGTACTTGCGCCTCTACATTGTGCCGGTCTAACGTAAAGAAGGTGCGCTACACCGGTCAATATATGCGCCAATGTACGTGAATCTGGCCCAAAATCTTTAATGGTCAGCCCGTCTCCCTATTCTAAGACCTTTCCCACATTACTCTTAAAAACAGACGGGCACTGCATCTCCTACTGGAAGTTCTGAGAGAAAGGGGGATACCGTACAAATGGAAGTTTCCCTTCGCCCTCAATACTACATACAAGGGCAAACAGCATTACCTGCACATGTCGGAGGACATCACATCACATTTTTTGTGAGCAACTGAACTTACCACTGATTGGCCTACCTGAATGGTACCAGGAGTTCAGGGTTCCCGCACTAGGTTCTACACCCCCCCCCCTCTCACTGCAAGCATCACCAACAAAACCACCTTCATCCAAAAAATCCAAAATTTAACAGTATGCAGCCAAAAGGTCCCAGTCCCAGGAATATACTTAAGCAGCAAGTACCCCGGTATAATCTCATTCTCAATACACGGTAGACGCAAAATGTGTTATACTTGTTTCAACTGAACGTTGGCTATAATACTTATGGAATTAACTGTGTGTGTTAACGTTACATGCTGTTGGGCATATGCATGCTGGATGTTCGCCCCCTTTTGATTTTTGATTTTCTACACTGATACTGATATTCCCATTCCATACTGGATTTCAGACTTATATGCAGTCAACTGATTCTGGAGATATATTCTATCCACAGAGGACATCTATTGGCACCAAACAATACTGCACTTCAAGTTTTCCCAACAAGCATAGGCAGTTTCATAAGCTGTTGCATGTTAACTATATGCTAGACGACTACATGCAGTGGCGTAGCGTGGTGGGCGCCCTGGCCCCGGGCACAACATTTAGGGGGGCGAAATTCCACACCAGTGTGTGGAATCCAGGAGCAACTGTGATCCTTAACAGGCCAGCCCGGCCACTGCCCATGACCCTATATGCCCAATAACAGGGCGCCGGAGTCTGAACATGGCGGAGCGCGGGGGACACAAGAAATGGAGATTGTGAGCCGCTGATGTCTTCTCCTCCTCCTCTCCTCCAGACCGATAGAGAACAAAGAAGAGAAGGGGAGACTCCCTCGTGATCGTGAGAGTCGTGTTACTGGACTCGGGGGGATAGACACGGTCTGGGGAGAGGGAGCAGCCAGACAGAAAGAGGAGTATAAGAGTGTTAAGACCTGCAGTGGGTATGGTACTGCGGTCTTCTTTCCACCTCCCAATCGCCGAGCATAAAGGATTATCGCTACCATAGAAGGTAGACTGGATAGTGAAGATGTATGCAGTTTCCAAGATGATTCTTCCGAAAAGGATAGAGTATCCCCCCCCCCCTTCCCCAAGCATGAGCCAAGACTTCGTGAAGGGGTGTCCAGGTCAAGAATGCTTTATTGAGTGCAGGTTGCCTATATTTATACAGCAAAAGGGATACTTGATGTAATCAGATATACAATCAATCCTCCTCCCCCAACATCATACAATGGTGTACCAACGAGCCCCCTTTCAATAGACCTATTTTAGGAGACAGACGTCTGTCTCCGATAGAATCCACATGAGTTAATTACTGGTCATTTGTCCAGACGAGGTGATTCAGAGGAAAGAACTTCTCACCTGCTAAACAATAGAACTTCACACAATGAACACTTCTTAAGAGACAGACTAAAGATCATTTACATGACACATGGAGATATTGAGAGCAGTTTAAGGGATAAACCAATTACCTCCAGGCAGAGAGCACCCTCATTTTCCCAAACGTTAGAACACCCCTCTTCCAAACAACGTATACCTGCCACTACATAGCCCCTGATAGCCCCGATCTTTGGGACCAACATATCCAAATTTCACTCAGATCGGTCCAGGGGTTCTTAAAAGACAAACAGAGTCTATGAGAAAATCATGAATAAAGTCTATTTTCTTCACAAAGAGCAGCTAGAGTCATGCTGTGTAGTGGTCAGTACAGGAATATTGTAGGTAGGATAGTGTAGTGGTCAGTGTAGTGAAAAATGTAGTGTAGTGGACAGTATAGTGGACAGTGTAGCGTAGTGGACAGTGTAGTGTAGTGGTCAGTGTAGTGTAGTGGTCAGTGTAGTGTAGTGGTCAGGGTAGTGTAGTGGTCAGGGTAGTGTAGTGGTCAGGGTAGTGTAGTGGTCAGGGTAGTGTAGTGGTCAGTGTAGGAATCAGGTTGGTCAGTGTAGTGGTTGGTGTAGGAAACGGGCTGGTCAGTACTATTGTAGGAAGGGAAGGGCTAGGGAGTGTAGTGGTCATTGCAGTACAGTGCAGTTGACAGTATAGTGGGTAGTGTAGTTTAGTGGACAGTATAGTGTAGTGGACAGTATAGTGTAGTGGACAGTATAATGGTCAGTGTAGTGTAGTGGATATTTTAATGGTTAGTGTAGTGGTCAGTATAGGAATCAGAGTGAACAGTGCAGTGGTCAGTATAGTGGACAGTGTAGTGGTCAGGGTTGCCAACTTTCAGTAGATTTACAAACAGTTTGGAAAATCTGTAATTTTTGCATCTGTCCATGAATGTCTGTTAAGGATATGCAGTCTGTATTTTTGTAATGGACATTCACAAACAGATACAAAAATTATGGATTTTACGGACTGTTTATAAATGTTCTGAAAGTTGGCAACCCTGGTAGTGATCAGTGTAGTGGTCTAGTATAGTGGTCAGTGTAGTGTAATGTGTAGTGTAGTGGACAGTATAATGGTCAGAGTAGTGTAGTAGACAATATAGTGGTCAGTGTAGGGGTCAGTGTAGTGTAGTGGACAGTGTAGTGAATATTGTATTGTCAGTGTAGTGTAATGGTCAATATAGGACCAGGTTGGTTAGTGTAGTGCAGTGGCAGTGCGCCCATAAAGAGCGCATGAGCGCCGACCCCCTCTCACCTGTCACTAACTATAGATAGATTCATCTATTGCATGAATCTGTCTATGGTCGCCGCTACCGCCCCCTATTCATATGCTCGGCCCCTTGTCGGGCGACGGGCATATGAATTACAGTGGGGGCTTTTGCATGGAAGCTTCCTGATTAGTGTTGAGCAGAATATGCCATATTCGATTTCGCGATATATCTCGAATATATAGTCGAATATTCGAGATATATTCGCTAAATACGAATATTCGTGATATTTTTTGGAAATGAAATGATTGCGAAATTTCGCTATTGCGAATGCGAACGCGAATTGCGAATGCGAATGCGATGCGAAATTTCGAGAAATGCGGAAGGAGCACTCTGATTGGCTCAGAATATTCGTGATATTTTATAATACCAAATAATTGCGAAATTTCGAGAAATGCGGAATGGAGCACTCTGATTGGCTCAGAATATTCGTGATATATTACAATACAAAATAATTGCGAATATTCGGCAAATGCGGAAGGAGCACTCTGATTGGCTCAGAATATTCGTGATATATTACAATGCAAAATAATTGCGAATATTCGGCAAATGCGGAAGGAGCACTCTGATTGGCTCAGAATATTCGTGATATGTTACAATACAAAATAATTGCGAATATTCGGCAAATGCGGAAGGAGCACTCTGATTGGCTCAGAATATTCTTGATATTTTATCGTAATTTCGCAAAAATGCGAATGAGAAATTGATTGCGAAATTTCGACAGTAACACTCTGAAATCGAATATATGTGTTATTTTAGCTAAAAACAACATTGCGAATTTCTCTAAAATAATCGCGCGATATCGCTATTGCCGAATAATCGCTTTGCGATTTTTCGGCAATATAAAATGATCGATGCAGCTACTCGGCCCAAGGTCTCTAATCATACCAGCAATGCTTTTAGACGTCGATGGGGATCTCTAGGATGTGATCTGTTCTAAAAAAAAATTGGAAAAATACGAATATTCGAAATAGCGAATATTCACCGCGAAATTCGGAATATATCGCGAATACTCGAATATGCCATATTCGAGCCGAATATTCGCAATACGAATATTCGTGAGCAACACTATTCCTGATTAGAGCCGTGGGCTCTAACAGGCTTCCAAAGTGGTAAGCAGTGGGTGCAACACTGTGCATTCGCTGCTTACTCAGTGGTGTGTTAGGGAAGCTTCAGGTTGCCAGGTATGTTACCGGTCACATGATTGGCTGAAATGACATGCTCTGTGATTGGACGCCGCCTATCAGGCGTCCAATCATAGCAGAGAGAGGAAGAGAGGACGCAGCATTTTACAGGCACACTGTCTGCATTTGATGGGCACAGTGGCTGCAATTGATTTTTTTTTCAGTCTGTTTGTGCCCCCACCCAAAAGTTTTGAGCACCAGCTGCCACTGGTGTAGTAGTCAGTGAAGGAATTGGGCTGGTCAGTACTATTGTAGGAAGGGAAGGGACTTGTGTAGTGTAGTGGACAGTATAGTGGTCAGTGTAGTGTAGTGGTCACTGACCACTACACTATACTGACCACTATACTATACTGACCACTGGTCAGTATAGTATAGTGGTTAGTGTAGTGGTCAGTGTAGTGTAGTGGCTAGTATAGTGGTCAGTGTAGTGTAGTGGTCAGTATAGTTGTCAGTGTGGTGTAGTGGTCAGTATAGTTGTCAGTGTGGTGTAGTGGTCAGTATAGTGTAGTGGTCAGTGTAGTATAGTTGTCAGTATAGGAATCAGGTTGGTCATTGTAGTGGTCAGTGTAGGAATCAGGCTGGTCAGTACTATTGTAGGAAGGGAAGGGACTTGTGTAGTGGACAGTATAGTGGTCAGTGTAGTATAGTGGACAGTGTAGTGGACAGTATAGTGGTCAGTGTAGTGTAGTGGACAGTATAGTGGTCAGTGTAGTGGTTAGTATAGGAATCAGTCTGGTCAGTGTAGTGGTTAGTTTAGGAATCAGTCTGGTCAGTTTAGTGGTTAGTATAGGAATCAGTCTGGTCAGTGTAGTGGTTAGTATAGGAATCAGTCTGGTCAGTGTAGGAATCAGGCAGGTCAGTACTATTGTAGGAAGGAAGTGACAGGACATGGGGAGTGCTAAAAATCCGCAAGTTAGGGGGTGCAAATGACTTGGCTTTCCCCCGGGCGCTGACAACCCACGCTACGCCATTAACTACAGGAAGGACATCGCCACTCTAAAGGCGATGATGAACATCTTGATAAGACAATCCTTTTATTCTAGAACATGGAGAGTTGAGCAGTATCATGTAGAGAAACCCCCAGATTTGGTACACCTCTGTTTTTCTTCCCTGGGGAGTCCCGGTTTATGGGGGCTCGTCGAAAGGCATATGTCTGGAGGTGGACGAATCGGTGGGAGGAATGGAAATGCAACCTCACCAACCTTTGTTCCCTTTTTTGTTTTTGCTGTTATGTTCTCCATACACAGGGTGGTGCTGTTGCCACGAGGATGACTGCACTGTTAATATAAACTAATAATAATGAATTGTGAGGGGCTTAGCCCGGCAGTGGGTGTGTGACCCCCTGGATGGGTTCACCACTCAAAAAGTTAGGCACAGCAGACAATGGTAGGTGGAAAACAAAAAAGGGCGGTTTTATTTGAACTATATACAAAAAAAAAAAAACAGAAAACAAAAGAAACACAAAAAGAAATCCTGGTCAACTTGACCTGCTCACTATATACGTTGGCGTCCATAACTAACAACTGGGTACAGCCTTCTGCTGCCCCCAGACCCTAATGCCGCATACACACGATCATTTTTTGTGATGAAAAAAAACGACGTTTTCTGTGAAGTAAAAAACGACGTTTTTGAAACGTCACTTTTCAAAGACGATGTTGCATACACACCATCGTTTTTTTCACAAAAAGCGAGGTTACGTTCACCACTCTTCCATTGAAGCTCGCTTCATAACTAGCTTCTGGGCATGCGCGGGTTGAAAAACGTCGTTTTAAAAGACGTTTTTGCTACACACGGTGACTTTTTGTGAAACAAAAAACGACGTTTTGAAAAACGACACAAAAAATTCAAGCATGTTGGAAATTTTTTTTGGTCGTTTTTTTGAAGACATAAAACGTCGTTTTATTTCATCACAAAAAACGACCGTGTGTACGCGGCATAACTCCCTGCTTTTTAAAGTTCTTAGGGTCCTTTCACACGTGCGGACCGTTTTTTAGGGCTGGGCTCATCAAGTCCTCCCAGCAGGACTCCCAGCACTCCCCCTAGAGGTACAAACTGGCATAAAGCCTGAACCTAGGGGATATATACACTGCATCCTGGATGCAACCAGGGAATTTAACCTGCCTGTTGTCACAGAATCCATGATGGAAAGGTATGTCTACTATTTACTTTCTATTTTTACCAACTTTAATGGCATCCCAGTCTTAGTCCGTAAGGTTTAATATTGAGTTTTCCCACCCTTTGTAACTATAACAGCTTCAGCTCTTCTGGGAAGGCTGTCCACGAGTTTTAGGAGTGTGTCTAGACTCTATGGGAATGTTTGACCATTCCTCCCAGAAGCGCATTTGCGAGATCAGCCACTGTCTTCTAGCCGCTACTCTAATGCCGCGTACACACAATCGTTTTTCGGGCATGAAAAAAACAATGTTTTAAATAAATGACATTTAAAATGATTGTGTGTGTTTTTTCGGGTTCTGAAAGATGACAATTTTTTTTTCCGAACATGCTGCATTTTTTAACGACGTTTTAAACTATGTCGTTTTTTGGGTTGTAAAAAATGATCGCGTGTGGGCTAAAACGACGTTAAAAACCCGCGCATGCGCAGAAGCAAGTTATGAGACGGAAGCGCTCGTTCTGGTAAAACTACCGTTCGTAATGGAGTAAGCACATTCATCACGCTGTAACAGACTGAAAAGCGCAAATCGACTTTTACTAACACTAAATCAGTTAAAGCAGCCCAAAGGGTGGCGCCATCCGCATGGAACTTCCCCTTTGTAGTGTCGTTGTACGTGTTGTACGTCACCACGCTTTGCTAGAGCATTTTTTTTAAACGACCGTGTGTGGGTAATGTCGTTTTAATGATGAAGTTGGAAAAAACGTTGTTTTTTTTACATGCTGAAAATCGATTGTGTGTACCCAGCATTATTCATCCCAGGTTGAGGTGCAGGCCAGTCAAATTTCTCCACCTCAAACTCGTTTATCCATGTCTTTATGGACCTTGCTTTTGCACTGGTGCGCAGTCATCTTGAAACAAGAAGGGGCCATCCCCAAACTGTTCCCACAAAGTTGGGAGCATAAAATTGTCCAAAATGTCTTCGTATGCTGACACCTTAACAGTTTCCTTCACTGGAACTAAGGGGCCAAGCCCAACCCCTGAAAAACTACCCCACACCATAATCCCTCCTCCACCAAATTTGGGGCAGTGCACAGAGCAAGGTCCATAAAGACATGGATGAGCGTGTTTGGGGTGAAGGAATATGACTGGCCTGCACAGAGTTCTGGCCTCAACCCTATAGAACACCTTTGTATTGAATTAGAGTGGAGACTGCAAGCCAGGCCTTATTGTCCATCGGTGCCTGCCCTCACAAATGCTCTTCTGGAAGAATGGTCAAACATTCCCATAAACAGACTCCTAAACCTTGTAGACGGCCTTCCCAGAAGAGTTGAAGCTGTTACAGCTGCAAAGGGTGGGCCAACTCAATATTGAACCGTACAGACTAAGACTGGGATGCCACTAAAGTTCATGTGTGTGTAAAAGAAGGGATTCCAATACTTTTAGCAATATAGTGTACGTGCGGCTGTGGGTCCTGTGCATTTCTGTTCACTGGTTCAGGTGCAAATCAGGTCTAAATTTTTGCCTGAATTCGCAACAGAACTGGACCCAAAAATGCACAGGACCCTTTTGGAAACCACACCGCGCACGCCCCAGACATTTGTGAATCGGCTCCATTGAGTGGCAGTCACATTCACGTGCCATGTAAATTGGATGCAGTCAAAACCACATCCAAATGTGAATCCGACCTCAGGCTGCAAAGTGCATCATTCATCTTTACATATAAGAACATTTTTAAGAAACAGCCATCCTTTAAAGGAACACTAAAGTCAAAAATGTTATTTTTTTAAAATAACAAACATGTTATACTTACCTTTACTGTGCAGCTCGTTTTGCACAGAGTGTCCTCTAACCCTGTCTTCTGGGGTCCCTTGGCGGCTGTCTCAGGTCCTGCTCGCAAAAGCATTCCACCTTAATGCGAGCGAGCTCGCACGGTGGAAAGCTATTGCGAGCGCGCTCCCGTGATACAGCGGCGGCCATAGCCACCGACTGTATCACTCAATCCCCGCCCCCCGGCGTGCTGCGTCATCCGCTGCGATTGACAGCAGCGCTAGCCAATGGCTGCGCTGCTATCCATCCGCCCAGCCTAGCCAATCAACGGCCAGGCTGGTAACCATGCAGCTGAAGACCTCCACCACACACATATGCAAGTCTGCTTACCAAATGTAAATGGTCCCTGGCTGAGAGGAGACCAAAACAGCATACAGGATCAGCAAACAGCTGGGCTCGGTGAGAGAGTGAAACAATTCAGCTTGGGTCATCCGACAGTGGCTCCAATAACAATGGTCACATGAATGTAAAAGGAGACGAGAATGCCTCGATAGTGTAAAATCACTTGAAATTTATTGTACAAAATAATGAAGAAATACACTCACATTTTGCAGTAAAAGAAAGGCCTTAAACTTGCAGCATCCGGCCGGTCAGCATGCAGGTAAACCCATGTAGTATCGAGTAGTCCAAGGGTGATGACAGTGTGCCACTCGGTACGCCCTGAATAGTTTTGTGGTTAAAACACTTTTTCAAAGGGCACCGAGTCCAGCTGTTTGCTGATCCTGTCTGCTGTTTTGGTCTCCTCTCAGCCAGGGACCATTTACATTTGGTAAGCAGACTTGCATATGTGTGTGGTGGAGGTCTTCAGCTGCATGTCACATCAGTGTTAACCAATATCCTGCTGACTCATATTGGGATTCGGCTTCACCAGGGTGGATGTTACATTTTATTTCCTCTGGACTTTTGTTGTTTATAATTTATTATTCACAATTGGTTGTGTATGGAACCTTGTTAGCCCTCTCACTTTGGACTACAAAGGCCTTTTTGTGTTTTATGGACACTCAATAATGTTTGTTTTTGTTTTTTGGATTGTTTTTTCAACCTTGCATATATCACATTAATTCATCGGTGTGGTCCACATATTATTTAATGCATTTTATGTTTATTGGTCATTAGCGCGGTTTATTTTTATTTTTCTCACACTGCTATTCTGTTTATATGACACAGTTTAAACCGCAGCTCCATTTATGTTTAGTTTGCATTTCACGTGCACCTTTTACTTTATTTGATTTGATGCACAGCATTATATATTGATTAGCGCAATTTACCTCACTTTTTTTCGTTTATGAAGATATTCATCTTCAAAATTCACAACAGAGGAACTGAAATCTCAGCTTCTTTCTTTGAGAGCTTGACAGCGTGCCAGTCCTCTAATGTTAGCACACAACCAGAGTCATCTTTAATGCTGGGAAAAAGGGGAAGCTGCCCATGGCCCAATCATTGTTGGGGCGTCCAAATCAACTGTCCCTTGAGCCCATGATGTCTGCAAAATTTTTTTTTCGGGTGAAGCTGATTCCCTGCTTGCTTTCCTGGCTGGTTGATATAAGCGGTCCCACTGTGAGTGTGACAGGGGAGAGACAATCTGTGGCTGTACGTGCCATAGCCCGCTCGTCCCGCTTTTCCCTATGTCGGCACTGGAGTGGCTGTTACAGGAAGTGAGGTAGAGTGGCTCAGTGTTCCCCTGCTCACCCCCAGGGCTAAGATAAAAGAGACAGAGTGGTCTGTAATTGTTCTCCTTCACCGTTCTCCTATCAGCACCGGAGGGGGGTGGATTAATAAAGCTGCGGCTGTACCAGAGCAGCTTACAAGGGGGGACACTGAGTTACAGGAATCAATGAGCTGTTATGTGTAGTAACCTCTAGCAAGCAATGAGTGAGTGGTAGTGGTGTACCACTCTCCCATAATGGCCAGATTTGTGGAGAGCACGACTAATAGTTGTCCTGTGGAAAGATTCTCCCACCTGAGCTGTTGATCTCTGCAGCTCCTCCAGAGTTACCATGGGTCAAGATGGCTGCCTCTACATAGTGCTGAACAAAGCATAGTAAGTCAGTTACTGGGAGACCACAGACAATACTGGTGACAACCCCCCTGTATTTGTGACTTGCCTACGTATGACTTTTCTTAGGCAAATATTTTAGGAGTTCAGTTCCTCTTTAACCACTTGAGGCCCACGCTACCGTCGGATGACGGCAACAGCGCGGGCCTCAATATCCAACATGCCGTCATTTGACGGCATGTCTTTCTGGCGTTCCCAGCGCGCGCTGTAGTGCGCGCTGCGGGGAAGCCCTGTGTTGTCCGTGTCCCTTGGACACGGCCAATCACAGATCGCGGCAAACGGCCAATCAGAGCGGCCGTTTGCAATGCGATCTGTGGGCGAATGAGAGATGATCTCTCATAGATCATCTCTCATTGCCGGCTCACACAGAGACAATGTCCTGTCTCTGGAGAGGAGGAGCCCGATCTGTGTTCCTTCCTACATAGGGACACGGATCGGTCACCCCCCCAGTCACCCCCCCCCTCCCCCTACAGTTAGAACACACCTAGCATACACATTTAACCCCTTCCTCACCCCCTAGTGTTAACCCCTTCAATGCCAGTCACATTTATACTGTAATTAGTGCATATTTATAGCACTGATCGCAGTATAAATGTGAATGGCGCCAAAAATGTGTCAAAAGTGTCCGATGTGTCCACCATAACGTCGCAGTACCAATAAAAATCGCAGATCGCCGCCATTTCTAGTAAAAAAAAAATAATAATTCTCTCCCCTATTTTGTAAGCGCTATAACTTTTCCGCAAACCAGTCGCTTATTGCGATTTTTTTTTTTTTTTTTTTTACCAAAAATATGTAGAAGAATACGTATCGCCCTAAACTGAGAAAAAAAATGTGTTTTTTTTTTAATTGGGATATTTATTATAGCAACAAGTAAAAAATATTGTATTTTTCTTCAAAATTGTCGCTCTTTTTTGTTTATAGCGCAAAAAATAAAAATCGCACAGGCGATCAAATACCACCAAAAGAAAGCTCTACTTGTGGGGAAAATAGGACGTAAATTTTGTTTGGGAGCCACGTCGCACGACCGCGCAATTGTCAGTTAAAGCGACGCAGTGCCGGAAGCTGAAATTTCACCTGGGCAGGAGGGGGGTGTAAGTGCCCAGTATGCAAGTGGTTAATACAGCTAAGAATTTTATCATAATTCGCAACAGTTGCCCCATGTTATTGAGCTTCCCATCTGCATGTACCCACATTTTTTTTACTGTGTTTGCTTTCCCCAAAGGTACTCCAAACCGTCTATAACATACCTTATCAAACCACGACTTAATTGGTGTGTTATTAAATAACTGATCCATTCTTAGAGGGAAGAGATACACATTGTTATAAGACGACAGGGTTGGAAATTGTTGTTTTGCTCTCTTTTCATCTTCCTCGCTGGTAATATTCTCCAGTCCTTTCATGAAGAAGACCACCGGTCGGTCAGGGTAGACTCGTGCGGCTGATTCAATGGCACAAAGTACCAGGGATGGTGGATTCATTCTGTCCGTGGTCTCCATAAATAAGATTCCATTTTCCTTCTCTTAGAATGGTGGAAGCACTGAACGAATTGGCGCTGTTCGAGATTATAAAAAACTTGGAGACGAGGAGATCCGAACTTAGACCACTTTTATATTTAAAAGAGGTCCTGCCAACATAGGCTATAACCACCACTATAATGAATATAGTGCATATTTTTAGTTGTTTCTGCATGACTGTGGAGTACTGTGGTTGAGCTACAAGAAAAACAGAATTATTTTATATAAAATCCAACGTGCACATTTATTAAAGACAAGCATAAGAAATGTTTGGGTGAATGCCTATTTCAGCAGAACAAGGAGCGGTAGCATCACAGCAGTATGTCTGTTCCTGAGTATATCTACACCCAACAAAAAATAAATGTATTGCAGCTTACCAGTCCCTAAAATGGATATGATGGCCCAGATTCACAGAGTGCAAGGCGCACATTACGCCACCGTAGCGCAAACGCCGTATGCCACGCCAACGTATCGCGGGGGGGCAAGCATTGCATTCAGCAAGCCAGTGCTCCCAACGCTGTGCCAGCGGGGCGTAGGTTTTGAGGGCGCAGGCTGGCACAGGTGGAAGGGGCGTGAACCCATGCAAATGATGGTCCGAGCATGGTGCAGTGTTTTATGCCAGTCATATCGTGAACTGCGTATGCGCCGTGACGTTGCCGTGACATGGACGCATGCACAGCATCCTTATGCGCCTGCTCACAACCATGCCGGCACATCTGCCTAAGCTACGCCGTATCACCACGCACGCCGTGAACTTAACGTACGCCCAGCCAGACACACGTCCAACGCACAACATGCCGGCGTGTGTTCCCTGGTGCAGACCTTTGCATGTCTGTTGTCGGGTTGCACCTCATCTATGGAGAATAACTTTACGCCGGACGTACAACTTACGCGCACCTTGCGTAGCATGCGTCTAGCGCACTCACGTTCGTGAATCGCCGTATTTCCCTCATTTGCATGTTTGAATGCCTAATCAATGGGAGCAGCAACATGCGTCCAGCCCATATGTGCGCCCACGCTACACCGGAGTGTGCAAGCTACGTCGGCGTAGGGTGGCCAGTTTTTAGGCGTATGTTGGTTTGCGGGTCTGGCGCACACATACCCCGGCGCACATTTGCACTTAGGTCGCCATAATGTGCTATACATAGGCGTAAGTGCTTTGTGAATCTGGGCCGATGGCTACATTAATTTTCTTTTTTAGGCAAGTACTGAAAAATGTATATTATACAGGATGTATATACCGCCAACAGTTTGCACAGAACTTTACAACATTAAAGTTCTGTGCATCAGAGGAATCAGAGGGCCCTTAGAGCTTGCAATCTCTAAAATGGTAGGGTCAAGTGATACAAAAGGTAATAACTGTGGAGGGTGAATTTATGGAGAAATGCCTATTAATCCTGCCAGAAATCAAGTGTCCTTGTGACTTCCTGTGCACTGAGCTGAAATCTCACGTTCAATTTTTTTTTTCAAATACAGATGCAGGCATAGTGTCAGCAACAAGGCTTTAATTGGTTTTATAAAGCCCATTTGTGGGCTGAATAATGGAAGATTACGAGTTAGCTAGTAGGGGAAAGGGAGGTAGAGATGTGAACTAAGGGGTCTGTAGTTCGGGGGAGTCCTACCTGTCCCAGGCACCCCTAATGGGATCATCCTGTGCCCCGGTCATGCCCCCCCTAACCCGCCCCCTCCTATAAGATTACTAGCAAGGAAGTTAGTGAATCCAAAGTTCACTTCATTGCGCCCCTAGCTCGTAATCATAGATTCGATCAGGCCTACAGTGTTGCCAAATTGACTTCATAAAAAAACATAAAATAAAACATTACCCTTAAAGGAGTTGTAAAGGAAAAACATTTTTTTTTTTTTGCTGAAATGACTGTTTACAGGGTATAGAGACATAATAGTTAACTGATTCCCTTTAAAAATAATCAAAAATAGATACAAATCAATCATATAATGTGCCTGCAGTTTCAGTTTCATGCTTCTGTGAAGGACAGAGACACCGAGCTAATACAGGGCAGTGTTTGTTTTTAAAATGAAACTGAGGTTCTGAGGGGTTTTAGACACAAAGTAATCACACCTTCTTGATTAGAGACCATAGAGAGAAGTTCCCAGTACTTATTTCATAAGGAAACAGACAACCAGGAAGTGTGCAGAACAGAGAAGGATTACAGCAAAAACGAACAATGATGACATGAAACCAGGACTGCATTAGGGTAAAGTAAGCTATTTAGCAAAAAAAAAAATTCCTTTAGTGACCCTTTAAGTTATATCAACTATCTTGAGAGAATGAGAGGGGGGAAAGAGAAAGAGAGATGGGGGAAAAAAGGAAAAGAATGGAAAGGGAGCATGTGCCTAGAGCTTGAGGATGCAGGGTGCTCGGGATGCTCGGGATGTAACCCAGCCACCAGAGGTATACCACAGTGGGCTACCCATGGTTCCCACACAGCTTAAAATATTTGGGTCGTGTTTGATAATATACTGGCCAACTTTTCCTGCGCCATAATCTAAGAAATCTTACGTTTTACTCCTTCTATGGAAACCCTGGGCTGTTTCCAAGCCCTAGAAATGGTGATAATTCCCCCGAGGAGCATAAAGTAGATCAGCTTCTGATTGGGCTTGGATATACAAGGAATATAGGAATTCAAGAGAGCAACAGATGTGGACCTGGGGACCGAGCATATAGTGACTATGGAGAGAAAGGTTAAATATCTTCTTCCAGACTGATCTAATTCTGGGACATTCCCATCAGACATGCACCATCGAACCCAGGAGTTGGCAGCCTCAAAGTAACTGGGATCTGATGATGGGTAGATGGCCGCAAGTCTGGTGGGAGTCATGTACCACCTCATGAGTACTTTTAAGTTTGCTTCCATCAGGGAAGTATTTAAGATACCCCAAAAATTAATTGGAGCAAGCCGCTTGCCAGGTCCCTAGGTCCCATTCTTGTTGGAGGTCAGCCTCCCATGCTATCATGTAGGGAGACTTCTCGGTTGGGCTAGTGAGTGAAGAGTAGATGACAGAGATCCCTCCCCTTTGTCCCATTGCTTGCCCACACACAAGCTCATAATCTGTGAATTTGAGTGGGAGAGGCTTCTCTGTCCATATAGTGTGTAAAAAATTTGAAATCTGTCCAAATCTGAGTTTTTCAGAGCCAGGGAGACCCAAATTGGTTAAACAGTGGTCCAGGGTAAGAGGGCCCTTAGCTGTGAAATAGTGTCCTATGCGGTACAGACCGCTGTCCAACCACCAACTGAAGGCTTTATTGTCCAATCCAGGGGGAAATTAGGGTTTTGAAACATATGGGCTAGAGGTTGCCTCCAGGGCTGGAAGGTAACGGATTATGTCCAAAAGGGCGTAGGATTGAGAGAGGGAGGGGGACAGTATGGGTGGTCTCCTCTTTTGGGCGCCCAAAGTAGGTATTCCAGGGAGAATTGGGGGACAGCCTGTTTCTCTATGTGGACCCAGTCCGGTTTTTCCAGTTTGGAGTAAACTAAAGATTGTCGAGCTAGTCTGGCGGCTAAGAAGTATTTAAATAGATGTAGCAATCCCAGCCCCCCTCTTTTCCTGTGAAGATATAGGGTGTTTTGGGGGACTCTGTAACCTGATTTTCCCCAGATAAATTTGAGTATTTTGCTTTGTAAAGACTGCACCTGGTCCTTTCTGATGGGGATGGGAAGCGAGCCAAATAGATATAAAATTCAAGGAAGTAAGGTCATCTTTAAAGAGTTAATTCTGCCTAGCCAGGAAAGTTCATATTTGGCCCAGTTATTCATGTCTGCTGTAAGTTTTTGGTAAAGGGGAGGGTAATTGTTTGCGCCGTTGAGCCGTTAAGGTAATCTCTAGATATTTGAAATAGATAGGGCTCCATTCAAACTTGAATGACTGTTGGAGGAGGGATACTGTGGAAGGTAAGAGGAACACATTTAAGGCTTGTGATTTGGCGTAATTTTCCTGCAGCAGAGATTTTAGAGAATGGCCATGGTTTCAATTGCCATGGCAAAAATTATTGGGGAGAGAGGGCATCCCTGACTGGTACCCCTAGCTATGTCTATTGGGAAGGAATAATACCCCTGCATGTGGATTTGGGCCTCGGGGCAGGAATAGAGAGCTGGCATCACCCCCATGAAACGCGGTCCAAAGCCCCATCGCTCTAGTAGGGAGAGGAGATACTGCCAGGACACAGAGTCAAAGGCCGTCTGCAGATCAAGTGCTAGGAGAAAACCTTAGCTGTTTCGGACCTCCGTCCCAGTTGGATTGCAAGATGGAGACAATGTCCACTGCCCTTCTCACTTGATCTGGGCCTTGTCGACCTGGGATAAACCCTACCTGGTCCTTGTGAATATATTTACTAATGAAGGAGGAAAGGCAGTCAGCTAGAATTTTAGTAAGAATTTTTAGGTCATTATTTAACATGGATCTGAGCTAAAATCTCAAACACCTTACTCCCAGTGTCCACAGAGCCCAGGGCAGCCACCCTCTTGCCCACCCCTTGTCCCGGCCCTGCTTCCTCCTGTGTAATAGAGAGGAGGAGAAAGGGAGGTGTCCTGCAGTCCCAACACACTTCCTGTCCTCTTATGATAA
The DNA here is from genome assembly GCA_029574335.1 of Rana kukunoris. Taxonomy (NCBI): domain Eukaryota; kingdom Metazoa; phylum Chordata; class Amphibia; order Anura; family Ranidae; genus Rana; species Rana kukunoris. Next base: position 27,390,756 of record CM056052.1, on the reverse strand, counting down.
AGCAGTCCTACATAGACATAGCTGGGAGCTCGCCAGATCTTGCCCAGAAACGTTGGCTAACCAGTGAGCTATGAGTAAGCATCTCTTCATGATGTGAAACATGTGAGCTTTTTTGTCCCCTATGTCCACTTTCTACCTTTGATTGCAGTGTTGCATGAATTTTTGGATATCATACAGCTTTGGATTTTATCCTTTGTTCATTTTGTTTCAATAAATCACCTATCAGAGTGTGGCAGTCCAGGAACATTTCTTTTTTTCCACTAACCAGTGTTCCTGTCAGGTTTCTTAGAAGTTGAGAGTTTACTCCAGCGCTGAAATTTGAGAAATATAATTTGTGCAGAGATCAAGAGTCAGCTTGTCTCTTGCACAAAGTGATGCACCACTACAGTGCTACTGAGCCGCAGATGACTCCACCCCTTTCTGCAGCTGTGTGGGCATGTTAGACATAAGCCTTAGACAGTGCCATAGGAAAGAGGGAGAGGGTCAAGATAGGAGGGGGAGCTACCTGCTTATATGAGAAGTCCAAAAACCTGGATGGAAGATCTACTGTACCTGCAGAAATAAGAGGTCTAAGAGCAGGGAGAAGAGCTACTTGAAGAAATGAGAAGCCTAAAAGCTGTGAGGGAAAAGCTTGAAAGAAAAAGGTTTGGGAGTAGAGTTACCTGTGGAAACAAGGGGTTTAAAAAATGGGAGGGAGAGCTACCTGTGTAAACAAGAAGTCTAAGGCCTTGTACACACGATCGGACATATCCGATGAAAACGGTCCGCGGACCATTTCCATCGGATATGTCCGATCGGGAGTTTGATCCGATGGCGTGTACACACCATCGGATCAAATTCCCTGCCGCCGGACGGCGCGGTGACGCGGCGGTGACGTTGACGCCGCCGCGTCACCGCCACGTCACCGCACCAGGAAGTAAAACACTTCCGCGCATGCGCCGAATCCATTCGGCGGCGGCGCGGCGGCGGTGGGGGACGACATGTCTGCTGGTAAGTGTACTAACCAGCAGACATGTCGGGCGGACAGATTCCACCGGATGGATTTCAAAGCATGCTTTGAAATCTGTCGGGTGGAGAAATCTGTCCGCTAGCCCATACACACGAGCGGACCGCTTTCAGCGGACATATCCCCTCGTGTGTACGAGGCCTAAAAGTTGGGAGAACTTACCTGCCGAAACTGCTGAAATGAGCTGAGAGAAGAGAGACCTGCTGAAATAAGAAGTCTAAAAGCTGAAGGAGCATACCAACATTTAGGGATAGGTGGGTGGTACCTTTCCTCGTTGGGCACCAAGTGTGAGTCACTTCGGAGACCTACCATGGGGTGGGTTCTTCTAGGCTATGATAGGTACCTTGAACAGGGTCACTGCCTTACACATGTGGTACCTTTGCTTGATTGGATAACTGTGCTCTAGTTAAAGCGGAGGTTCACCCTAAACATAAGCCCTCCCATGTGATCCAGCATACTGGCGTCAGCGCCAGTATGCTGTTTTTTTTTTTTTAATCCATGTACTTACTGTATTTTGCTGAATTTTATTTTTTTTACCCCGCGGTGGACGGCGCCAGTATAGCGCGTCACATCTTACGAAAGTACCCGAAAAGGACTCGGTAATCTCGGCGAAAATGCGGCGCCGGCGCACAGACCTAGGAGCTGACTGCGCAGGCTCCGTATTTCTCCGAGTCCTATTTCGGCGTTTTTCGGAGGGCGTGACGCGCCATAGCCGTTAGGACTCGGAGAAATACGGCGCCTGCGCAGTCAGCTCCTAGGTCTGTGCGCAGGCGCCGCATTTTCGCCGAGATTACCCGAGTCCTTTTCGGGTACTTTCGTAAGATGTGACGCGCTATACTGGCGCCGTCCACCGCGGGGTAAAAAAAATAAAATTCAGCATAATACAGTAAGTACATGGATTAAAAAAAAAAAAAAAACCAGCATACTGGCGCTGACGCCAGTATGCTGGATCACATGGGAGGGCTTATATTTAGGGTGAACCTCCGCTTTAACTCTCTTGCTGTTACAATACACCACCACAGTCACTGCTGCATTTAGGAGGGACATGCAGAGCCAATGCCCTCTCCACCTGTCCAGGATATCTCTGCTATCTCACTCCCAGTAAAAGAAAGGGGTCCTTCCGTGCACCTAGTGCTGACTCATGCATGTACTTTCTTAATTCTTACACTTTCGTACTTGTGCACAGGCTGGGGACCTCTATGGTGCTTATTTGCTTCCGTTGCTATGGGAGATGGACTGCTTAAAGAGAGAGTGCTGACAACAACTCCTCCTGTAAGAGTCTATTCCACATGCCACATGTATACACTTATGACAGGCTACTAGAGAAACATTTGTTACCTTCGGTAATTAATGTCTTCATACCCCTGTGTGTTTCAACTGACTCAACAGTAGCGTATGTGTGCTAGTTAATTGCATTATACCTCTTAATAGCTTCAGGCCAGGAATAGACAAAGTTTCAAATGCTTTACTTTTATAATGAAGCATAACAATAGAACTAAAGCAACAGTCTTTCCCTAAACGAATCCTTATCTCAGGATGGTGGCAGCAGCAGCACACAGTACCTGTTCAGGCAAGAGTCCATACAAGGCAGAGTCCATAGTGACAGATCTCCAGAACTGGCATCTTTAGGGAAGACTACAGGCCCCAGAAAGCCCCCTGCATGGTGGATGTGACAGCAGGAAGACTTGTTCTGAGGTGGAATTGTTTCCCCTTCTCTCTTCTCTGCAAGCAGCTGGAGACTACATTCACTTGTCTGTGTCTTCTTTCCCATGCAGCAGATTAACCAACTGAGCAAAGCCCTATTCCCTTTTATTTTCAGCACAGGGAGAGTGGCAGAGCTCAGCAAAAAGTGCAGGAAACTAGGTTAACTGTTTCCCTCCCAACTGGGGCAGCAGCTATCTCACTAACTGGCATTTTAACCGCTTGCCGACCAGCCGCCGCAGTAATACGGCGGCAGGTCGGCACTGGTGCGCGAGAGCCCGTAGCTCTACGTCACCACCTTCGACGGCCACTAGGGGGCGCGTGCGCGCTGCCGGCAGCCCGCGCGCGCGCCCCCCGCTCGCCCCCGAGTCCCGTGCGTGTGCCCGGAGGGCACGATCGCTGCCGGGCACACGCGATCGCTCGTTACAGAGCGGGGAACAGGAGCTGTGTGTGTAAACACACAGCGCTCGTTCCTGTCAGCGGGGGAAACGCTGATTTTCTGTTCATACAATGTATGAACGGAAGATCAGTGATTCCCCCTAGTAAGTCCACCCCCCCCATACAGTTAGAACCCAAATAGGAACACACTTAACCCCTTCCCCGCCCCCTAGTGTTAACCCCTTCACTGCCAATGGCATTTTTATAGTAATCCAATGCATTTTTACAGCATTGATCGCTAAAAAAATGCCAATGGTCCCAAAAATGTGTCAAAAGTGTCTGAAGTGTCCGCCATAAGGTCGCAGTACTGAAAAAAAACGCTGATCGCCGCCATTACTAGTAAAAAAAATAATAATAATAAAAATGCCATAAAACTACCCCCTATTTTGTAAACGCTATAACTTTTGCGCAAACCAATCAATAAACGCTAATTGCGATTTTTTTTTAACGAAAAATATGTAGAAGAATACGTATCGGCCTAAACTGAGGAAAAAAAAAATTTTTAAATATATTTTTGGGGGATATTTATTACAGAAAAAAGGAAAAAATATTGAATTTTTTTCAAAATAGTCGCTCTGTTTTTGTTTATAGCGCAAAAAATAAAAACCGCAGAGATGATCAAATACCACCAAAAGAAAGCTCTATTTGTGGGAAAAAAAGGACGCCAATTTTGTTTGGGAGCCACGTCGCATGACCGCGCAATTGCCAGTTAAAGCGACGCAGTGCCGAATCGCAAAAAGTGCTCTGGTCTTTGGACAGCAATATGGTCCGGGGCTGAAGTGGTTAACCTGCTTACAAGTTGAAACAAGAAAACCATCACCTTAACTATCTCTCTGCACTGCCAGTTCTCCCTATCTTCAGCACCTACATCCTCTGTAATAAAGATGAGAAGAGGGGGAGGCATTTTGAAGTCCTAACATGCTTCCTGTCCTAAGTAGTGATGAGCGGAATACGCCATATTCGATTTCGCGAATATTTAGGAGAATATTCGCGAATATTCGTTAATATCGAATATTCGTGATATTTTATAAAAAAATAAAAATAAATTGCGAAGTTTCGCCAATGCGAAATTTCGCTATTTTTTTTGGGATAAAATATCACGAATATTCGATATTTACGAATATTCACTATATTTTATAAAAAAAAATTGATTGCGAAATTTGAAAAAATACGAATATTCGAAATAGCGAATATTCGCCGCGATATTCGAGTTATTCGCGAATACGCAATGCGAATATTCGTTAGCAACACTAGTCCTAAGGTGAAAAAATTACTCCTCCATAGACATAGCTGGAGACTCACCGAATCTTGCCCAAAGAATGGCTGATCAGTGTGCCTTCCAGGTCTCCTGGATGCCTGAAGTTCCCTCTAGTTCCATCCCCGAACTTTGGACATTTCATTTATACAGAGGGCAATAGTCAACTTGCCTCTTGCACACAGTGATGAAACTGAAGCCCTGTTGGGCTGCTGGTGGTGACTCCACACCTTCTGCAGATGTATGGGCATGTTAGGCATAGGAAGCAACATGTGGCAGAGGAAAATGGCAAGATCGGAGGGAGCGCAATATGCTGAAACAAAAAGTCAAGGGGGAAGGAATAGCTGTCTATGGAAACAAGACGTCTAAGTGCTTGAAGGGAAAGTCACGTGCTGAAACAAAATGTAGAAGAGCTGGGAGAAGAGCTACCTGCTGAAACAAGAAGTCTAAGACCTCAGAGGGGACTACCTGCTGAAACAAGAAGTCTAAGGCCTTGTACACACGACCGAGGAACTGGTCAAAAAAGACACATTGTTTTCCTCTACGAGTTCCTTGTTAGGCTTGTCGAGAAACTTGACAAGCTGTCTTTGCGTACACACTGTCAAGACCAAATCTCCTCGTTCTCAAACGGGGTGATGTACAACACATACGAAAGTAGGGGAAGTTCGATTCCACTGGCACAACCCTTGGAGCTGCTTTTGCTAATCTCATGTTACTGCGTGTTAGGTAAAAGTTTGGTAAGAGACATTTGCACTTTTTAGTCTGTTACAGCGTGACAAATGTGCTATTTCCATTACAAACACTACTTTTACCTAAGGTGCGCGGTTTTCTAAGCATACACACCAACGTGTTTCTCGCCGAAAAACCAGCCCGACGAGGAATACAACGAGGAAATTGAGAATCCCGTGGAGGAAAAAGAGGACTTGCTCTCTTCTTTCCTCGTCGAGTTCCTCGACAGTTTTCTCGATGAGAAGCATACACACGACCGTTTTTCTCAGCAAAAAAACCTCTCCCACCAAGTTTCTTGATGGATTCTGCCGAGTTCCTCTGTAGTGTGTACGAGGCCTAAGAGCTGGGAAGGAGAGCTACCTGCAGATACGAGCACATACCTAAGAGGGAGAACTACATGCTGAAATGAGAAGTCTTATGCCACGTACACGCGATCGTTTTCATTTTTCAGGCTCTAGAAAAAAACGAAGAAACTGAAAAATGCTCTAGCAAAGCACGGTGACGTACAACATGTACGACGGCACTATAAAGGGGAAGTTCCATGCGGATGACGCCACCCTTTGGGCTACTTTAGCTGTTTTTGTGTTAGTTAGGCCGCGTACACACCACTAAATAAATCGGTCTGACAGACCATTTTGAATGGATTTGTCTGCTGGGCTATTTTGGTTTGATCGTGTACACACGATCAAACCAAAATCCCTGCCGGCAGACATCGCGGTGACGTGGTGGTGACGTTGACGCTGCCACGTCACCATCACCAGGAAGTAAGATACTTCCACGCATGCGTCGAATCCATTCGACGCATGTGCGGACAGATATGTCCGCTGGTTAGTGTACTAACTAGTGTTGAGCAGAATATGCCATATTCGAATTCGCGATATATCTCGAATATATAGTCGAATATTCGACATATATTCGCTAAATACGAATATTCGTGATATTTTTTGGAAATGAAATGATTGCGAATTTTCGCTATCGCGAATGCGAATGCGATTGCGAATTGCGAATTGCGAATGCGAATATTCGAGAAATGCGGAATGGAGCACTCTGATTGGCTCAGAATATTCGTGATATATTACAATATAAAATAATTGCGAATATTCGAGAAATGCGGAAGGAGCACTCTGATTGGCTCAGAATATTCGTGATATATTACAATATAAAATAATTGCGAATATTCGAGAAATGCGGAAGGAGCACTCTGATTGGCTCAGAATATTCGTGATATATTACAATACACAATAATTGCGAATATTCGAGAAATGAGGGAAGGAGCACTCTGATTGGCTCAGAATATTCGTGATATATTACAATACACAATAATTGCGAATATTCGGCAAATGCGGAAGGAGCACTCTGATTGGCTCAGAATATTCGTGATATATTACAATACACAATAATTGCGAATATTCGGCAAATGCGGAAGGAGCACTCTGATTGGCTCAGAATATTCGTGATATATTACAATACACAATAATTGCGAATATTCGGCAAATGCGGAAGGAGCACTCTGATTGGCTCAGAATATTCGTGATATATTACAATACACAATAATTGCGAATATTCGGCAAATGCGGAAGGAGCACTCTGATTGGCTCAGAATATTCGTGATATATTACAATACACAATAATTGCGAATATTCGAGAAATGAGGAAAGGAGCACTCTGATTGGCTCAGAATATTCGTGATATATTACAATACACAATAATTGCGAATATTCGGCAAATGCGGAAGGAGCACTCTGATTGGCTCAGAATATTCGTGATATATTACAATACACAATAATTGCGAATATTCGAGAAATGCGGAAGGAGCACTCTGATTGGCTCAGAATATTCGTGATATATTACAATATAAAATAATTGCGAATATTCGAGAAATGCGGAATGGAGCACTCTGATTGGCTCAGAATATTCGTGATATATTACAATACAAAATAATTGCGAAATTTCGAGAAATGCGGAATGGAGTACTCTGATTGGCTCAGAATATTCGTGATATATTACAATATAAAATAATCGCGCGATATCGCTATTGCCGAATAATCGCATTGCGATTTTTCGGCAATATAAAATGAGCGCTGCAGCTACTCGGCCCAAGGTCTCTAATCATACCATCAATGCTTTTAGACGTCGATGGGGATCTCTAGGATGTGATCTGTTCTAAAAAAAAATTGAAAACATTCGAATATTCGAAATAGCGAATATTCGCCGCGATATTCGCGTTATTCGCGAATACTCGAATATGCAATATTCGTAGCGAATATTCGCAATGCGAATATTCGTGAGCAACACTAGTACTAACCAGCGGACATGTCGGACGGACGAGTTCCCAGCAGACAGATTTTAAAGCATGCTTTAAAATTTGTCTGCTGGAAAAACCTGCTGTCCGCCCGTACACACGATCGAATTTGTCTGCTGAAACGGTCCGTCGGACCGTTTCCAGCAGATAAATTTAATCGTGTATACGCGGCCTAAAAGACAATTTGCGCTTTTCTGTCTGTTACAGCGTGATGAATGTGCTTACTCCATTACGAACGGTAGTTTTACCAGAACGAGCGCTCCCGTCTCATAACTTGCTTCTGAGCATGCACATTTGTTTTACATGTCATTATAGCCCACACACGACAATTTTTTACAACCTTAAAAACGACAACGTTAAAAACGTTGTGAAAAAATAGAGCATGTTCGAATTTTTTTTTTGCCCATTTTTTAGAACCCAAAAAATGATTTGTGTGTACGCAGCATTAGAGCTGAGAAGGAAAGCTAATTGCTGAAACGAGAAGTCTAAAATAGCTTGAAGACGAGGTACCTGCTGAAGTAAGAAGTTCAAAAGCTGGTAGAGGAAACCTACTGAAACAAGAAGTGTAAGAGCTGGGAAGAGTAGGCTATGATTTATGTAGGATAGTAGATATATGATATGTAGGAATGTGTGTGTGTATATATATATATATATATATATATATATATATATATATATATATACTGTATATATACAGACAAGTCATAAATATTGGGACATCGACACAATTCTAATCTTTTTTGGCTCTATACACCACCACAATGGATTGGAAATGAAACAAACAAGATGTGCTTTAACTGAAGACATTCAGCTTTAATTTGAGGGTATTTACATCCAAATCAGGTGAACAGTGTAGGAATTACAACAGTTTGTATATGTGCCTCCTACTTTTTAAGGGACCGAAAGTAATGGGACAATTGGCTGCTCAGCTGTTCCATGGCCAGGTGTGTGTTATTCCCCCATTATCCCATTTAAAAGGAGCAGATAAAAGCATGTTGTTCCAGAACTGTGAAGGCTTTTTTAGATTTTGTTTGGCAAACTCTAATCTGGCCATCCTGTTTTTGAGGCTGACCAATGGTTTACATCTTGTGGTGAACCCTCTGTATTCACTCTGGTGAAGTCTTCTCTTGATCATTGACTTTCAACACAGTTGTTTTCTGTGGTCTTCCGAGTCTTTTGGTGTTGCTGAGCTCAACGGTATGTTCTTTCTTTTTAACGATGTTCGAAACAGTTGATTTGGCCACACCTAATGTTTTTGTGATCTCTCTGATGAGTTTTTTTTTTTTTCAGCCTAATGATGGCTTGCTTCACTGACAGTGACAGCTCTTTGGATCTCATATTGAGAGTTGACAGCAACAGATTCCAAATGCAAATAGCACACTTGAAATGAACTCTGGACCTTTTATCTGCTCCTTGTTAATTGGATAATGAGGGAATAACACACACCTGGCCATGGAACAGCTGAGCAGCCAATTGTCCCATTACTTTTGGTCCCTTAAAAAGTGGGAGGCACACATACAAACTGTTGTAATTCCAAAATCGTTCACCTGATATGGATGTAAATACCCTCAAATTAAAGCTGAATGTCTGCAGTTCAAGCAGATCTTGTTCGTTTCATTTCAAATTCATTGTGGTGGTGTATAGAGCCAAAAATATTAGAATTGTGTTGATGTCCCAAAATGAATGGACCTGACTGTGTGTGTGTGTGTGTATATATATATATATATATATATATATATATATATATATATATATATATATATATATATATATATATATATATATATATCGCACATTCTTTTCTCTGTGTCAAGATATGCAGGCCATGTTTTGACAGAAGTCAATTATATTCTAGTTAACAAACGTATAGCTTGGATTGGATTGGATTAAATACTTATAGAGCGCCAAATGCAAGTTGTGATACTCGCGTCTAAGCTAATGACTCTTTGCTCTGTTAACCACTTCCTATCCGGGCCATCGACAATTGATGGCCACAAGGTGACTCTACAATGCCAGGAGGCTGTCAATATACAGCCTCTGTCCTCCCACCACTGGGGGCGCACGCGCAACAGCAGCAGCGTGATCGCGTGCCCCGCCACGTCGCTCAGGTGCAAACTACAAGTGCAAAGGCAAACTACAAGTGCAAAGTGGACTTAAAATTGCACTGAAAGGGCACTTGGAAGTGCAGTCGCTGTAAATCTGAGGGGTAGATCTAAAACAAGGGGAAGCTCTGCTATTTTTATTATCCAATCATGTGCAAGCTAAAATGCTGTTTTTATTTTCCTTGCATGTCCCCCTCGGATGCACTTTCAGTGCAATTTCAGGGCAATTTCAAGTGCACTTTGCACTTGTAGTTTGCACTTGTAGTGCAAAGTGGATTTGCCTTTAGTAAAAAAAAAAAAAAAACACTGTTTACATACTTAAAGGATCACTAAAGGAAAACAATTTGCTGAAATGACTGTTTACAGGGTATAGAGACATAAAAGTTAACTGATTCCTTTTAAAAATGATTAAAAACAGATAAATCAATCATATAATATATATCAATCATATAATATGCCTCCAGGGCAGTGTTTTGTTTTTAAAATGAATCTGATTGGTTCTGAGGAGTTTTAGACACACAGCTTGGACCACAGTGAAAAGCTGCCATGAGATTTTTCATAAGGAGCCAGACAAGCGGGAAGTGTGGTGATCAGAGCAGAATTACAGTAACTTCAAAGCAAAAACGAACAATAAGAACATGAAAACAGCACTGCATTAAGGTAAAGGAAGCTATTGAGCTAAAAAAAAATGTTTCCTTTAGTGATCCTTTAAGAATGATAAAGAATGTTAGTTTTGAATGTTTTTTGACCATTCAAGAAGTATGTATTGATGGTAAGTAGGCTTGAGTGGGTATTCATGGGAAATGGTGGCTTGTTTACCTGGTAAACACAATTACAACAATTACTTTAAAGGGTTATTGCCATTAACCCTTTCTCCGCCAGGTCAGTACGTCATACGGACCTAACGGCGGGGGGTATTACACACACAAGTCGCTCCCGCCATGCTTACTGGACTCTGCTTGCCCATCGGTGTGCCCAGGACAGTAATGGCGGGTGCCAGGGGTAGAGGGTAGGAATGAGCTATATGTTTATGTATAAGTTCGATTTGAACATTTGCTGTTCAACTGTTCACCGAATAGCGAACAATTTGGGGTGTTCGCGGTAAATTCGAAAGCCGCGGAACACCCTTTAAAAGTCTATGTGAATTTTAATTGTTAATATGCAAGTTACTGTCATAAAAAGTGTTTGGGGACCCAGGTCCTGCCCCAGGGGACATGTATTAATGCAAAAAAAAGTTTTAAAAAACTAACGTTTTTTCGGGAGCAGTGATTTTAATAATGCTTAAAGTGAAACAATAAAATATTCCGTTCAATTTCGTACCTGGGGGGTGTCTATAGTATGCCTGTAAAGTAGCACATGTTTCCCGTGTTCATAACAGTCCCTGCACAAAATCTAATTTCTAAAGAAAAAAAAAGTAATTTAAAACTGCTCGTGGCTATTCATGAATTGTTAGGTCCCGGCAATACAGATCAAAGTCATTGAAAAAAATGGCAGGGGTTCCCCCCTCAATCCATTAACAGGCACTTTGGGTCTGGTATGAATATTAAAAAATTTGAAAAAGAAAAATGCGTGAGGGTCCCCCCAAATTCCATATCAGGCCCTTCAAGTCTGGTATGTACATTATATTAAGGGGAACCTTAAACCTTAAAAAGCTTAGAGCTGTGAGTAGTTTTAAATTACTTTGTTTTTCTTTAGAAACGTAATTTTGTACAGGGACTGTTCTAAACACAGGAAAAATGCGCTACTTTACAGGCATGCTGTAAACACTCCCCAGGTACGAAATTTGAAGGAATATTTCACTTTTATCATTTCACTTTAAGCAATATTAAAATCACTGCTCCTGAAAAAACTGCAGTTTTTAAAACTTTTTTTTGCATTGAAACATGTCCCCTGGGGCAGGACCGAGGTCCCCAAAACACTTTTTATGATAATACCATGCATATAAGCCTTTACAATTAGCATTTTAAATGTAAGTGTCCCATAGACTTTACAGGGTTCCACAGCTTTCAAATTTTCCCCGAACTCAGCATATTGTTCGGTGTTCACCAGAACACCCGAACAACCAAAGTTCAGCCAGAACTTGTGCTTGGGCAGAACCGTTCGCCCATCCCTACTCCTGATTGCAGGAATAGGTAGATATCCAGCTCCAGGCTACATAGAGATCAACTGGAAAGTAGAGAACTAAAACTGGCTCAAGACTGGAGTGGCATTGCTTGAACATGTCTGCACTGGATTTGTACGCAGTTATGCCTAGCTGGTTAATTTCTGCAAAAGACCTGAACCCGCATCTAAACGCATTTGAAGTCCATGGTAATGTAATGGAATTCAAGTGGGCTGTTCAGCAGTGTTTGTACATCACTGCAGACCTATAAAGGGGTTTCCTTGAGGTCTAAAGGATCAAAACTGTCCAGCTGGCATTGTGTTGGTGACGGTAAAATTGCACTTTAAGTGTTTTTATAATTTTTAGAACCTTAGGGGTGGGCCTTGGGAGAGAAATAAAGCATTGTATTGGCCATCTTGCTGATAGGTAGCTTCTAATTGTCTGAGATACCCTGGCCAGTCAGTGGCTTAGCTGTGAATGAGGTGGCCAAATAAAGACTTTGTTTAGTTTTGAAGGTCCATTTTAGGGTTTGTATAAATTGAGCTCAATAGCTGATTGTAAATGATCACCTTGTAAAACAACCCATTCAGTTTAAAATAGAACCGAAAGGGAAAACATTTGTGTATATACTGCATTGGCGGGATCCGGGGGGGGGGGGCAACAGGGCAATTGCACCCCCTGAGAAAATATTGCTCTGAGCGCTCTCTGAGTGACCATAGCTTCGGTCGGCACACCTAGCAGCCATTCTCAGCATGAGAAACCTCAGACTGCACTCTCTTCCCCCTGTACCTCCCCAGCAGTTTCCAGCCTCTCTCCTGCAGGCTGCTGCTTGAGTGGGGGATGTGCCTTTTCTCCTGAGGTCATGCTCATGTGGAAGAGGAAGCTGTGTGACCAACTACAGTGCTGAGTGCTGAGCAGATGGAGCCAGTGAAAGGAGGTGAGCTCTGCTCTGCTGCTTGCACTACAGTGTGGATTGTTTAAAAGCACCTCTATGCTAAGTTACTGCAGCTTGGCATAGGGGTGCTTTTAGCTGACAAATGACATCTTCCTTCTTCATCTTCTATTCATGTTGATTAGTGAGCTTCCTTGATCCCCCCCCCCCCCCCCGTGTAAGCTCTCCTGATCCCCCCCTAGTGTAATCTCTCCTGATCCCCCCTCCCCAGTGTAAGCTCTCCTGATCCCCCCTCCCCAGTGTGAGCTCTCCTAATCCCCCCTCCCCAGTGTAAGCTCTCCTGATCTCCCACTCCCCAGTGTGAGCTCTCCTGATCCCCCCCAAAGTGTAAGCTTTCCTGATCACCCCCCCCCCAGTGTAAGCTCTCCTGATCCCCCCCTCCAGTGTAAGCTCTCCTGATTCCCCCCTCCAGTGTAAGCTCTCCTGATCCCCCCCAGTATAATCTCTCCTGATCCCCCCCCCCCCCAAGTATAATCTCTCCTGATCCCCCCCCCAGTGTAAGCTCTCCTGATGCCCCCCCCGTGTAAGCTTTCCTGATCCCATCCCCCCAGTGTAAGCTCTCTGGACCCACCCCAGTGTAAACTTTCCTGCCCCCCCCCATTGTAAGCTCTCCTGACACCCCCCAGTGTAAGCTCTTCTGATCCCCCCAGTGTAAGCTCTCCTGATTCCCCTCCCAGTGTGAGCTCTCCTGACCCCCCCAGTGTGAGCTCTCCTGACCCCCCCAGTGTGAGCTCTCCTGACCCCCCCCCCAAGTGTATGCTCTCCTGACCCCCCCCCCCACCAGTGTATGCCCTCCTGGTCCCCCCAAGCCATTCTGACCCCCCAGTGTGTGCCGTTTTTACCCCCCTGGTGACACATAGTCCTTTGCTCTTTTGATCCCTGTACACTGCTCTTCATCCTAATGACCCCTGTCCTCTGTCCTGTATAATGTATTATACATTAAATTCAGTTATTTTCTGTCAGTGCCCCTCCTGAGACTAGACTCTGGATTCACCCCTGATATACTGTATATTAAAAAAAATAAAAAAAACACATACAATTTTTGCCTTTTTTTTTATAAGTGCCCTCCCATCTGGTTTATTGTATATTGTTAAACTTCAGATACATGATATCCCTTTTTTTCCTTCAACTGGACTATGATTGATTCCTGCCCCCTCACTATGCTCCAACCACCGACATGCAAACCCATGGGACCAGCTTGGCGAATGCTGCCTGGTAGAGGGTATGGAAATCAGTGAACATTGTATTGTCTTATCTCCCCTTCCTGCTAATGACCCTGAAGTGAAGTTTAAAACATTACTTCCGCAACCTGGTATCACTTTCCCTATCCAGTATGGCTGGAGAAGAAATGAACAGAGTGTGTGGTGTGCACTCTATTAGCTTCAATGGAGGGCACATAAGACATCAGAGGTATTTTAGACCCCTGATGTCTCATTAACTGCTTCCCGACCTCCCACCCCAGTTATACGGCGACAGGTTGGCTCCCCTGCACGAGAGCCCGTAGCTCTACGTCGGCTCTTAAATCGGCCACTAGGGGCGCGCGCGCCCCCCACTCGCCCCTGACTCCCGTGCGCATGCCGGCGGGCGCGATTGCCGCCGGGCACACGCGATTGCTCGTTACAGAGTGAGGACCGGGTCCTTTCAGGGAGAGAAAAGCTGGTCTACAATGTATGAACAGAAGATCAGTGATTTCCCCTAGTCAGTCCACCCTCCCTTCAGTTAGCACACTCCCAGGAACACACTTAACCCCTTTCCCCGCCCCCCTAGTGTTAACCCCTTCACTGCCAGTGGCATTTTTATAGTAATCAATGCATTTTTATAGCACTGATCGCTATAAAAATGCTAATGGTCCCAGAAATGTGTCAAAAGTGTCCGAAGTGTCCGCCATAATGTCGCAGTACCGAAAAAAAAAAAACGCTGATCGCCGCCATTACTAGTGAAAAAAAAATATTAACAAAAAATGCCATAAAACTACCCCCTTTTTTGTAAACGTATACGTATTGGCCTAAACTGAGGAAAAAAAAAAGTTTTTTTATTATAGCAAAATTGTCGCTCTATTTTTGTTTATAGCGCAAAAACTAAAAACCACAGAGGTGATCAAATACCACCAAAAGAAAGCTCTATTTGTGGGGAAAAAAGGACGCCAATTTTGTTTGGGAGCCACGTCGCACGACTGCGCAAATGTCAGTATAAGCAAGGCAATGCTGAATCGCAAAAAGTGCTCTGGTCTTTGACCAGCAATATGGTCCGGGGGTTAAGTGGTTAAAGAAAAACTGTCACCAAAAAAATAATTCATATAGGGGACTTTTTTCCACCACCGGATGAAAAAAAAAGTTTAGTAAAAATATAAATAAATAAAATGAGAAGTGTAAAAAACATTTTTTTCTTTGAGCCTCCACCACCCCCACATACACAAATGTATTTACATAAATGCACACACTAGGGGCATCTACACAATAAAATGTTGATTGTGCTATACATGTTACATATCACAGTGCACTCCAGAGTGTGATCATTAATTCTATGCCCATTTTTCATAACTAACTCTAAACTGATGAACCATAGGGGCTTTTAAAGCCCTGCCAGTGGCAAACATACAGTATGGTACTGAAGTGTGTTGCTGTTTCACTGACACATGCAATTATAAGGTGTGACATGTTGGTTATTTATTTAATGGCACAACCTTATCTTTAATATTTTACCATAAAACTAAGTAGTTTATTTAACTTGTGTCCCCTAAAATTATTTTTTTTTTTTGGGGGGGGGGGGGGGGGGGTTGGTCGTTTTTAACTATCCTTGTGTCCAAAATTATTTTTTAAAGATATGTGCACAAAATGAAAGGGTTATAGGGTTGAGATAAACTATTTCCACTGTCAGGGGTGCATACAATGGTTAGATTCAGGGCCGAACTTACCATTGGGCTTGACTGGGCTAAAGCTCATGGGCCCCGCCCAATAGGGGGCCCCTCTAAAAAAAAAAAAAAAAAAAAAAAATTTTTTTTTTTTTTTTTTTTTTTTTAGGGGTCCGGAGGTCCCCAGGGCCCCGGACAGCAACCCTTCCTTTTTTTATTTATTTTTATAAAAAAATATGTTTTTTTATATATTTATATATATATATACAGTATATTTATTATTATTATTATTAAAGGGCCCAGAGGTCTCCAGGGCCCCTGGATGGCAACCCCCCTTTTTTTTATAAAACAATTTACATTTTTTATATATATATATATATATATATATATATATATATATATATATATATATATATATATTGTTTTTTTATTAAAGGGCTCAGAGGTCCCCAGGGCCCCATGTGGGCCCCATTTTTTATATAAATGTTTATTTTTTTATTTTTGTTTATATATTTTTATTTTTTATTAAAAGGCCCAGAGGTCCTCAGACCCCCCGGATGGCAACCTCCCTTTTTTATGTATTTTCTATAAATGTTTATTTTTTTTTTATTTTTTTTTAGGGGTCTGGAG
This sequence comes from Rana kukunoris, assembly GCA_029574335.1. NCBI lineage: Eukaryota > Metazoa > Chordata > Amphibia > Anura > Ranidae > Rana > Rana kukunoris. The sequence continues at coordinate 27,374,689 of CM056052.1, read as the reverse complement.
GTCCCCAGGGCCCCGGACAGCAACCCTTCCTTTTTTTATTTATTTTTATAAAAAAATATGTTTTTTTATATATTTATATATATATATATGTATATATATATGTATATATATATATATTATCATTATTATTATTATTATTAAAGGGCCCAGAGGTCTCCAGGGCCCCTGGATGGCAACCCCCCTTTTTTTATAAAACAATTTACATTTTTTATATATATATATATATATATATATATATATATATATATATATATATATATATATATATATATATATATATATATATATATATATATATATGTATATATATATTGTTTTTTTTTATTAAAGGGCTCAGAGGTCCCCAGGGCCCCATGTGGCAACCCCCCCTCTTTTTTTTATATAAATGTTTATTTTTGTTTATATATTTTTATTTTTTATTAAAAGGCCCCATGTTTATTTTTTTTTTATTTTTTTTTAGGGGTCTGGAGGTCCCCAGGGCCCCGGACAGCAACCCCCACTTTTTTTATTTATTTTTTTATAAAAAAAATATGTTTTTATATATATATATATATATATATATATATATATATATATATATATATATATATATATATATATATATATATATATATATATATATATATATATAAAAATGGGCTAACTTTTTTTTTTTAATTCATTAAATACATTTTTTCCCAAAAAAAATGCATTTAAAAAGACTGCTGCGCAAATACAGTGCAACATAAATTATTGCAACAACCGCCATTTTATTCTCTAGGCCAAGGTCTTTACAAAAAAAATTATATAATCTTTGGGGGTTCTAAGTAATTTTCTAGCAAAAAAAAAAAATGATTTTAACTTGAAAAGAGCTGTCAGAAAAAGGTTTGGTGTTTAAGTGGTTAAAAATTCCTAATTTACATACAGAAGAAGTTAATTCCTTTGAAGAGATACAATGTTTAGACTTAACTTTCCACTGATAAAGAATGTTTCCAAAACTTGGCAGATTGCCCAGACTGACTTTTGGCTGAGAGCAGACAGGAAATTCTTTGCATACCAAAGTGCAGAGAGAAAATTATTTTCATGTGAAAGATCGTGAAACCCTGTATCAAGAATCGCAACGGGAAAAAGATCGCGATAACGATTCTTGGCGATTAATCGTGCAGCTCTAATATATATATATATATATATATATATATATATATATATATATATATATATATATATATATATATATATATATATATGTATTTATATATATATATATATATGTATTATTAAAGGCCCCAGAGGTCTCCAGGGCCCATGGATGGCAACCCCCCTTTTTTTTTTATAAAAATATTTACATTTTCTTTATATTTTTTATGAATGTTTATTTTCTTTATTTTTTTTATTTTTTTATTAAAGGGCCCAGAGGTTTATTTTTTCTTTTTTTATTAAAGGATCCAGAATTTTTATTCCGTGCACAGATGAGAGTCACACTTTAATGTGCACCCCCCGCTCAACAACTTTAATGCCCCCCCGGTCAACAACTTCAATTCGCCCACCCCCCCCCCCCCGCTCAGCAACTTTAATGTGCACCCCTGCTCAACAACTTCAATTGGCCCCCCCCGCTCAACAACTTTAATGAATGCACCCCCCCGCTCAACAACTATGTTCCCCCCCTCGCTCCAGGGGGCCCCTTCAACACTCAAGCCCAGGGGCCCCCACCACCATAAGTCCTGCCCTGGTTAGATTGTATTATTTATTGTAAAAACTTTATCCCACCTTACGCCCTGTCTGTGTCAGGTACGATTGTGGACAGGGGGTGATGTATAGGAGGACAGTAATGTGAGGGAGGACTGAGGACAGTAATGTGAGGGAGGACTGAGGACAGTAATGTGAGGGAGGACTGAGGACAGTAATGTGAGGGAGGACTGAGGACAGTAATGTGAGGGAGGACTGAGGACAGTAATGTGAGGGAGGACTGAGGACAGTAATGTGAGGGAGGACTGAGGACAGTAATGTGAGGGAGGACTGAGGACAGTACTGTGAAGGGTGACTACGGACAGTACTGTGAAGGGTGACTACGGACAGTAATGTGAAGGGTGACTACGGACAGTAATGTGAAGGGTGACTACGGACAGTAATGTGAGGGCGAACTGAGGACAGTAATGTGAGGGAGGACTGAGGACAGTAATGTGAGGGAGGACTGAGGACAGTAATGTGAGGGAGGACTGAGGACAGTAATGTGAGGGAGGACTGAAGACAGCAATGTGAGGGAGGACTGAGGACAGCAATGTGAGGGAGGACTGAGGAGAGCAATGTGAGGGAGGACTGAGGACAGCAATGTGAGGGAGGACTGAGGACAGCAATGTGAGGGCGACCTGAGGACAGTTATGTGAGGGCGAACTGAGGACAGTAATGTGAGGGAGGACTGAGGACAGTAATGTGAAGGGGGACTGAGGACAGTAATGTGAGGGAGGACTGAGGACAGTAATGTGAGGGAGGACTGAGGACAGTAATGTGAGGGAGGACTGAGGACAGTAATGTGAAGGGGGACTGAGGACAGTAATGTGAAGGGGGACTGAGGACAGTAATGTGAAGGGGGACTGAGGAGAGTAATGTGAAGGGGGACTGAGGAGAGTAATGTGAAGGGGGACTGAGGAAAGTAATGTGAAGGGGGACTGAGGACAGTAATGTGAAGGGGGACTGAGGAGAGTAATGTGAAGGGGGACTGAGGAGAGTAATGTGAAGGAGGACTGAGGACAGTAATGTAAGGGAGGACTGAGGACAGTAATGTAAGGGAGGACTGAGGACAGTAATGTGAGGGAGGACTGAGGACAGTAATGTGAGGGAGGACTGAGGACAGTAATGTGAGGGAGGACTGAGGATAGTAATGTGAAGGGGACTGAGGAAGGAATATAAAGGGGAACAGAGAACAAAAATGTGAAAGGGGACTGCGGACAGTAATGTGAAGGGGGGGTGAGGACAGTATTGTGAAGGGGGGGTGAGGACAGTAATGTGAAGGGGGACTGAGGACAGTAATGTGAAGGGGGACTGAGGACAGTAATGTGAAGGAGGACTGAGGACAGTAATGTAAGGGAGGACTGAGGACAGTAATGTAAGGGAGGACTGAGGACAGTAATGTGAGGGAGGACTGAGGACAGTAATGTGAGGGAGGACTGAGGACAGTAATGTGAGGGAGGACTGAGGACAGTAATGTGAGGGAGGACTGAGGACAGTAATGTGAGGGAGGACTGAGGACAGTAATGTGAGGGAGGACTGAGGACAGTACTGTGAAGGGTGACTACGGACAGTACTGTGAAGGGTGACTACGGACAGTAATGTGAAGGGTGACTACGGACAGTAATGTGAGGGCGAACTGAGGACAGTAATGTGAAGGGAGGACTGAGGACAGTAATGTGAAGGGGGACTGAGGACAGTAATGTGAGGGAGGACTGAGGACAGTAATGTGGGGGAGGACTGAGGACAGTAATGTGAGGGAGGACTGAGGATAGTAATGTGAAGGGGACTGAGGAAGGAATATAAAGGGGAACAAAAAAGACAAAGAAGGGTTCCCCAAATGGGCTTTTAGGCAGCAATATAAAGAATATAGAAGTATGTATAGGTTATATAAAGCAGTATTTATTGCCAAAATCCCCGGTAACCACATGAGTTAGAACAAGTTGGAACATTTGTATAAATGAAATAAAATAAAGGTCAACATTCCTGAATACAGTGTGCATAGAAAATACATATACAGTTTTGTATCGTTGAGCCCCGACGCGTTTCGACCAATCCGGTCTCTTCAGGGGGCAAAAATGTTTCTAGAAAATAATAATATTAAGGTATGAATTCAAAGTAAGTACATAACATCATATAAAACAATAAAATGGTATACTGATATAGTTACCACTGAATCAGGAAATGGATAACATAAAAAAAAAGCCGCTGTGAGGTCCGGAGGGGCCTGACTGCCCCTGCCCATCCAAAGTGGCGGGGGGGCCTGCCCCAGGGAACCTACAAGGAGCCACACAAAGAGCATCCGCCAGGAGCAACGGAGGGGCAGTCACCTGCAGAGGAACACCCACAAAGCCCATGATTAGTGGAAATGATTATTTCGGGTAGGTTGGTTAAAAAGTTAATTGCTGGTTTACAGCCAATTAATGTGTAGGTACATATATTAGGGTAATATAGTGGTACAGGGGCTGAGGGCAAGTGCCAATTGCCAACACATATAGGGAGAGTAAAGGCATACTTAGGGGTTCAATACGAGTAAGATAGTTGGGAGTATAAAATTAAGTGAGAAATTGCTGTAATGAAAATCAGTGAATACAAGTGAATGAGATAGTGAGTGTAAACTGATAAGGTGGGCGATTGTCAAAATAAGACAGACCAATGGTGAAATAAGTGTGTGAAATAAGAGTGAAAGTTGAAGTGAAAAACAATATGGTGAGAGTGAAATAAAAAATAGGAAGGTGGATGATTAGTCCCTCAATGAGATGGGGGATGGTGTGAGTGAGTGTGGTGAAGAGTGAAAGGATCTTAAAAAGCATGAATGAGTGAGATATTTACCTGATAAAATCAAGGGTAGAGGTTGGATAAAGTAATTATGGAACCCAGACAGCAGTTATGCATTCTAGGAATGGACACAATGCCAGAAAATAGGGACAGAGATGCATTAGCATCCAATCTGGCCTACATGGAACCTTGTGATGGTTCCCTGATGAGCTGCTCCCTATATATGCCCCTTTGTGGGTGTGGTGATCAGATGATCACATGCAGGTGGACTGCCTCCCTCCATTGAGCCATGGGGAGGCTTAAGGCCGCCGAAATGGCAGCCCACGTGTGGCTTCCTCGGCGTTCCTGGAGGGCTAAAACAGCCCCGACAATGTCGTCATCCCCGACATAGCAACGCGGCGTCGAAACGCTGCACGCACGCCCAGGAGCGTGCTTGCGCGCTGCGCCGCGGTTTGAACGGGGAGGATCCAAGGAACACCACCAGCTGGGAAAAGCTCAATGGGGCGTCTGGGGACTGGCTCCAGCACCCCACGAGCAATGGGAAGGGGGACAGGGACTGTCCCCCCTCCCCCAGCCGGGAAGTAACCGAGGGCCCGGCCCCATCCCCCATGAGGGTGGGGGGGGGTTTGGCCATTCCCCCGCCGGAAAGAACAAGCGGCCATAATACATTATAAAGACCATATGTGACAGTTGACATCCATATACTGAACTTCAAAAAAAGGGGAAGGGGGTATTTTATACAGGCATATTATATAGATAATGTATAGACATAAATAGCGTGTTAGTACCATGGCTATAAACCCCAAGCTTGTTGGATATGATTTAATTAGGACAAATATTCGGTAGGAGTATTTGAACATGCTAGAATACAGAAGTCTGTCCTGCAATTACTTCCGAAGCGAGCAAAAGAGGGGGGATTAGGGGTACAGTCCCCCCAAAAAAACAGAAGGAAAAATAATAATGATAAACCTTCTGAAAACCTCAACACCAAGCTGATGTATGATGCACCAGAAATGTGAGTCATGGGTTGGGTATGCAGGGTTTAAGCTGAACATGGAAAAACACACAATAAATGTCAATCTATGTATAGACACAAATTGCGTGTTAATACCATGGCTATAAACCCCAAGCTTGTTGGATATAGTTGGGACAAATATTCGGTAGGAGTAATTGGACATGCTAGAATACAGAAGTCTGTCTTGCAGTTACTTCCGAAGCGAGCAAAAGAGGGGGGATTAGGGGTACAGTCCCCCCAAAACACAGAAGGAAAAATAATAATAAACCTTCTGAAGACCTCAACACCAAGCTGATGTAAGATGCACCAGAAATGTGAGTCATGGGTTGGGTATGCAGGGTTGAAGCTGAACATGGAAAAACACACAATTAATGTCAATCTCAATATGTCAGGGGAGAAAGGGGGGTTTTAGCCCCCAAGTGTTAATGCGAAAGAGAGAGGACACATATTGAGAACATAGTTAAGCTGCTCGCCCCGAAATTACAAAAAAGACAAAGAAGGGTTCCCCAAATGGGCTTTTAGGCAGCAATATAAAGAATATAGAAGTATGTATAGGTTATATAAAGCAGTATTTATTGCCAAAATCCCCGGTAACCACATGAGTTAGAACAAGTTGGAACATTTGTATAAATGAAATAAAATAAAGGTCAACATTCCTGAATACAGTGTGCATAGAAAATACATATACAGTTTTGTATCGTTGAGCCCCGACGCGTTTCGACCAATCCGGTCTCTTCAGGGGGCAAAAATGTTTCTAGAAAATAATAATATTAAGGTATGAATTCAAAGTAAGTACATAACATCATATAAAACAATAAAATGGTATACTGATATAGTTACCACTGAATCAGGAAATGGATAACATAAAAAGCCGCTGTGAGGTCCGGAGGGGCCTGACTGCCCCTGCCCATCCAAAGTGGCGGGGGGGCCTGCCCCAGGGAACCTACAAGGAGCCACACAAAGAGCATCCGCCAGGAGCAACGGAGGGGCAGTCACCTGCAGAGGAACACCCACAAAGCCCATGATTAGTGGAAATGATTATTTCGGGTAGGTTGGTTAAAAAGTTAATTGCTGGTTTACAGCCAATTAATGTGTAGGTACATATATTAGGGTAATATAGTGGTACAGGGGCTGAGGGCAAGTGCCAATTGCCAACACAATGTTCTCAATATGTGTCCTCTCTCTTTCGCATTAACACTTGGGGGCTAAAACCCCCCTTTCTCCCCTGACATATTGAGATTGACATTAATTGTGTGTTTTTCCATGTTCAGCTTCAACCCCTGCATACCCAACCCATGACTCACATTTCTGGTGCATCTTACATCAGCTTGGTGTTGAGGTCTTCAGAAGGTTTATTATTATTTTTCCTTCTGTGTTTTGGGGGGACTGTACCCCTAATCCCCCCTCTTTTGCTCGCTTCGGAAGTAACTGCAAGACAGACTTCTGTATTCTAGCATGTCCAATTACTCCTACCGAATATTTGTCCCAACTATATCCAACAAGCTTGGGGTTTATAGCCATGGTATTAACACGCAATTTGTGTCTATACATAGATTGACATTTATTGTGTGTTTTTCCATGTTCAGCTTAAACCCCTGCATACCCAACCCATGACTCACATTTCTGGTGCATCATACATCAGCTTGGTGTTGAGGTTTTCAGAAGGTTTATCATTATTATTTTTCCTTCTGTTTTTTTGGGGGGACTGTACCCCTAATCCCCCCTCTTTTGCTCGCTTCGGAAGTAATTGCAGGACAGACTTCTGTATTCTAGCATGTTCAAATACTCCTACCGAATATTTGTCCTAATTAAATCATATCCAACAAGCTTGGGGTTTATAGCCATGGTACTAACACGCTATTTATGTCTATACATTATCTATATAATATGCCTGTATAAAATACCCCCTTCCCCTTTTTTTGAAGTTCAGTATATGGATGTCAACTGTCACATATGGTCTTTATAATGTATTATGGCCGCTTGTTCTTTCCGGCGGGGAATGGCCAAACCCCCCCCCACCCTCATGGGGGATGGGGCCGGGCCCTCGGTTACTTCCCGGCTGGGGGAGGGGGGACAGTCCCTGTCCCCCTTCCCATTGCTCGTGGGGTGCTGGAGCCAGTCCCCAGACGCCCCATTGAGCTTTTCCCAGCTGGTGGTGTTCCTTGGATCCTCCCCGTTCAAACCGCGGCGCAGCGCGCAAGCACGCTCCTGGGCGTGCGTGCAGCGTTTCGACGCTGCGTTGCTATGTCGGGGATGACGACATTGTCGGGGCTGTTTTAGCCCTCCAGGAACGCCGAGGAAGCCACACGTGGGCTGCCATTTCGGCGGCCTTAAGCCTCCCCATGGCTCAATGGAGGGAGGCAGTCCACCTGCATGTGATCATCTGATCACCACACCCACTAAGGGGCATATATAGGGAGCAGCTCATCAGGGAACCATCACAAGGTTCCATGTAGGCCAGATTGGATGCTAATGCATCTCTGTCCCTATTTTCTGGCATTGTGTCCATTCCTAGAATGCATAACTGCTGTCTGGGTTCCATAATTACTTTATCCAACCTCTACCCTTGATTTTATCAGGTAAATATCTCACTCATTCATGCTTTTTAAGATCCTTTCACTCTTCACCACACTCACTCACACCATCCCCCATCTCATTGAGGGACTAATCATCCACCTTCCTATTTTTTATTTCACTCTCACCATATTGTTTTTCACTTCAACTTTCACTCTTATTTCACACACTTATTTCACCATTGGTCTGTCTTATTTTGACAATCGCCCACCTTATCAGTTTACACTCACTATCTCATTCACTTGTATTCACTGATTTTCATTACAGCAATTTCTCACTTAATTTTATACTCCCAACTATCTTACTCGTATTGAACCCCTAAGTATGCCTTTACTCTCCCTATATGTGTTGGCAATTGGCACTTGCCCTCAGCCCCTGTACCACTATATTACCCTAATATATGTACCTACACATTAATTGGCTGTAAACCAGCAATTAACTTTTTAACCAACCTACCCGAAATAATCATTTCCACTAATCATGGGCTTTGTGGGTGTTCCTCTGCAGGTGACTGCCCCTCCGTTGCTCCTGGCGGATGCTCTTTGTGTGGCTCCTTGTAGGTTCCCTGGGGCAGGCCCCCCCGCCACTTTGGATGGGCAGGGGCAGTCAGGCCCCTCCGGACCTCACAGCGGCTTTTTTTTATGTTATCCATTTCCTGATTCAGTGGTAACTATATCAGTATACCATTTTATTGTTTTATATGATGTTATGTACTTACTTTGAATTCATACCTTAATATTATTATTTTCTAGAAACATTTTTGCCCCCTGAAGAGACCGGATTGGTCGAAACGCGTCGGGGCTCAACGATACAAAACTGTATATGTATTTTCTATGCACACTGTATTCAGGAATGTTGACCTTTATTTTATTTCATTTATACAAATGTTCCAACTTGTTCTAACTCATGTGGTTACCGGGGATTTTGGCAATAAATACTGCTTTATATAACCTATACATACTTCTATATTCTTTATATTGCTGCCTAAAAGCCCATTTGGGGAACCCTTCTTTGTCTTTTTTGTAATTTCGGGGCGAGCAGCTTAACTATGTTCTCAATATGTGTCCTCTCTCTTTCGTATAAAGGGGAACAGAGAACAAAAATGTGAAAGGGGACTGCGGACAGTAATGTGAAGGGGGGGTGAGGACAGTATTGTGAAGGGGGGGCTGAGGACAATATTGTTAAAAGGGAATGAGCACAGTAATGTGATTGAGGACTGTGGACAGTAATGTGAAGGGGGGCTGAGGAAGGAATATAAAAAAGGGGACAGAGGACAATAATGTGAAAGGGGACTGAGGACAGTAATGTGTAGGGGAGCTGTGAGTGTTGGTCTGTGGGTTGGGAAAACATGAAAATTCAAGTACATCCCCCAGCAACAGAGATGGGAACTTAGTCTCAGAGGAGAGGGGCTGTGATGTGAAGAATCATCACAAACGTGATTTGGACCTCTTCTGTAAGAACATTTTACTGACCTGACCTCAGTGAATATTAATATAATACCCTCACAATAAAAATTTCAAAAAGACCTCTGAATGATATGATCTTCCTCCCTACCCACCCCAGAGTTTATCATCTGCCGAGTGTTCTTTTTATCATGATCAGAGAGATAGCAGCATAGAACCAGAACAAGGTCCACCTAAAATTTACCTTCATTGAGAATCAACTCTTTTAAATAAATCCAAACGACATCAGATCAAGCCCCGCTTCTATCAGTCACACACTCATTAGATGTTCATTTTTAGCCTTTTCAGAACTGAATCTATGATGTTTAGGATTAATTCAAACCCTCAAAGACAGAAGTCCCTAAAAAGACAAAAGTATATATGGTAGGCTGAGTCCACCAGACTCTACTTGAAAAAGTCACTCTTGAATTGACTGGCTTTTTAAAAAAAAGTGAGACTTTCTTGTAAGAAAACACACTTACCTGCATAATAAACCTTCCTTTAACCCGCCAATAGTAACATCCACAGTATCCCTCAATGTAACCCTAATTATCGATCTGTAATCCCAACAATTTCCCCAACCTCCCGTAACCCTAGCGCCAGCCTTTACACTAAAACTCCACACTAACCTGCACACTGATCCTCTCCATAACCTAAACCTATATATTATTGTAATCCTTTGTACTCCCTTCTCATGCCCCTGGGATTATAAATGCCAAAGGCTAGCCTTTTGGTGTCAGGAACAGTAGATCTCAGAGACACAATCTATTGCTTTAGCCTCTCAGGCTTTAGGTAACAAAAATCTCAAATAAGAAAAAAAAAAAGAAAATACAAGTAACACAAATTAAATGTTCTGGGCAATGAGAATAAGTTGCTGCAGACTCACCTGACCTGTGAAGAGAAATGAGAATTGTGAAGGTAAACTCATATAACACTAACGAATATAATTAATTCTGTGAGCAGATGAATGCATGCCAAGTTTATAATATTATAGACATACAGTGCAGCTCACATCCTCAGTGTAATTGTAAGGCGAAGGGCACGCCTCAGCCCAGTGGTTCTCAACCTCAGTCCTCAAGTACCCCCAACAGGCCATGTTTTGTTCATTTCTCTTCGATAAAATAGCTGTCCAAAATACCGAACCATCTGATTTAAAGTACCTGTGCAAGATAAAGGCAAATCTGCAAACCTGGCCTGTTGGGGGTACTTGAGGACAGGGTTGAGAACCACTGCCTTAGCTAATGCCTGGTGGAACCTCCTTCAGCCAGTCAAGGGCACCCTCAAACATGTAATGCATCCACACAAAGGGCCTTTGTTTAACCACTTAAGACCCAGACCTTTAGGCAGGTAAAGGACCTGGCCAGTTTTTGCGATTCGACACTGCGTCGCTTTAACTGACAATTCCGCGGTCGTGCGACGTGCCTCCCAAACAAAAGAGCTTTTTTTGGTGGTATTTGATCACCTCTGCGTGTTTTGACAATTTAGAAAAAAATTCAATATTTTTTTTAATTTTTGCTATAATAAATATCCTCCAAAAATATATAAAAACTTTTTTTTTTCCTCAGTTTAGGCCGATACGTATTCTTCTACTTATTTTTGGTATACAAAAAACGCAATAAGCCTTTATCGATTGGTTTGCGCAAAATTTATAGTGTTTACAAAATAGGGGATAGTTTTATTGCATTTTTATAAAAAAAATTAAATTAGTCGGTTTTTTTTTACTACTAATGGCGGCAATCAGCGATTTTTTTTCATGACTGCGACATTATGGCGGACACATCCGACAATTTTGACTCATTTTTGGGACCATTGTCATTTTCACAGCAAAAAAATGCATTAAAAATGCATTGTTTACTGTGAAAAGGACAATTGCAGTTTGGGAGTTAACCACTAGGGGATGCTAAAGGGGTTAAGTGTCACCTCATCTGTGTTTCTAACTGTAGGGGGGTGGGGCTGGATGTGTGACGTCATTGATCGTGTTTCCCTATATCAGGGAACACACTATCAATGACAGCGCCACAGTGAAGAACGAGGAAGCTCTGTTTACACACAGCTTTCCCTGTTCTTCAGCTCCGGGGACCGATCGCGGGACTCCAGCGGCGACCGGGTCCGCGGGTCCCGCGGCCGCTGTCACTGAGCTTCGGAGCGGGTCACGGGCGCGCGCCCGCGACCCACGGCTGGGCACTTAAAGAGGAAGTACAGGTACGTGCTTGTGCCCAGCCGTGCCATTCTGCGGACGTACAGTATATTTGCAGGAGGCGGTCCTTAAGTGGTAAATATACAAAAATGAAACATAGTCAACAACCAAAGTAAACTATAGGTATTTAATGGAAAGAAATGCAGGATAGCACACATCACAGATCTTTATTCATGTGGGCCAAATTCACTAATCTCGTAGAATCACGTGAAACTATGGAGAGATGGGGCAGAGCTGTACTCTGCGTCATACTTTTATGACCATAGGTTGAACAATTAAAAGGCTAAAATAACTTTTAGTTGCCTGTCTGTGTTGCATCTATACCTTCAGTGCAAAATCTTAGGTCCACTAAGTGATAATAATAATAATAATAATAATCATATGTCAGATAGGCCAGTGTATGATTTCCTCCAAAGGAAATCGAGACTAAACTAGAAAGGGATAACGAGAATAATTTTGCATTCAAAAATTGGAGATTGAATATTCCTTCATTAAAATTATGCATAGATATGACATAAGTGTGCTAAGATGAGATACATAATGAAGTTATTAACATGTAACAAGATGAAGTCAGAAGGAAGCTATGTTGATGTTGTGTCCTAATGCCGCGTACACACGATCACTTTTTGTGATGAAAAAAAATGACATTTTCAAAAACGTCATTTAAAATCACTGTGTGTGGGCAAAATGTCATTTTATGTCTTAAAAAAAAACGACCAAAAAAAAATTCGAACATGCTTGAATTTTTTGTGTCGTTTTTCAAAACGTTGTTTTTTGTGTCATAAAAAGTGATGGTGTGTAGGCAAAACGATGTTGAAAACAACGTTTTTAAACCCGCGCATACTCAGAAGCAAGTTATGAGACGGAGCTTCAATGGAACAGAGTGCCATCGAACGTGGTGTACGTCACCGCGCTTTGCTAGAGCTTTGTTGAAAAACGATGGTGCGTATGCAACGTCGTTTTGGAAAATGAAGTTTGAAAAACGTTGTTTTGTTTCGTGAGATAAAATGACGTTTTTTTTCATCACAAAAAGTGATCATGTGTACGCTGCAATAGTCTTGACAATGAATCCATAATATTTTCTCCAGTTCAGGCGATGATCCTAATGTCTGCAGGTAGTAAGATAGAGATTGTTATTGAATGATCGTAGCATGCATGTTGATGGAAAGATCATTGAAAAAAGCTCATTGCAGCTCCATGTTCTTTTGCCATCCAAAGTCTGCCTACTGTATATCTTTAACTAATTTTTTTATTTTAACCACTTAAGAAAGACCCGGACCTTTAGGCAGCTAAAGGACCTGGCCAGGTTTTGCGATTCGGCACTGCGTCGCTTTAACAGACAATTGCGCAGTCGTGCAATGTGGTTTCCAAAAAAAAAATTAGCGTCATTTTTTCCCAGAAATAGAGCTTTTTTTTGGTGGTATTTAATCATCTCTGCGGTTTTTATTTTTTGCGCTATAAACAAAAATAGAGCGACAATTTTGAAAAAAAATCTATATTTTTTACTTTTTGCTATAATAAATATCCCCCAAAAATATATAAAAAAAATATTTTTTTTTCCTCAGTTTAGGCCGATACATATTCTTCTACCTATTTTTGGTCAAAAAAATTGCAATAAGCGATAGGGGATAGTTTTATTGCATTTTTATAATATTTTTTTTTTTTTTTACTACTAATGGCGGCGATCAGCGTTTTTTTTTTTTTTTTTGTGACTGTGACATTATGGCGGCCATTTTGGACAATTTTGACACATTTTTGGGACCATTGTAATTTTCACACCAAAAAATGCATTTAAAATGCATTGTTTATTGTGGGGGCTCTGAAGGGGTTATGTGTGACCTAATGTGTGTTTACAACTGTAGGGGGGTGTGGCTGTAGGTGTGACGTCATTGTTTGTGCGATCCCTTTTATAGGGATACACAATCGATGACGCCGCCACAGTGAAGAACGGGGAAGCCGTGTTTACACACAGCTCTCCCCGTTCTTCAGCTCCGGGGACCGATCGCGGGACTCTATGAGTAAGCACTGATTGTAGTGCGAAACGTCAGCTGTATGCCCCTGTCTTTGCTGTGATGTGTGGTGTTTGAAAACTTTTATCAATAAAAGGCAACCAAGAAGGTTTTTCCAGAGTGCGGCTGTCCAAACATTTCTTTCCACAATTCCCACGGTCCTGGTCCCGGAGCTTCGGACCGGGTCACGGGAGCGCGCGGCGGACGCTCGCCCGCGACCCACGGCTGGGTACTAGCACAGGACGTACCTGTACATGCATGTGCCCAGCCGTGCCATTCTGCCGACATATATGTGCAGGAGGCGGTCCTTAAGTGGTTAAACTTTGGATAAGACAGGGAAAGAACACAGTACCGACTGTGAAATATGGTGGAGGTTCAATGATGTTTTGGGGTTGTCTTGCTGCGTCTGGCACTGGGTGCCTTGAATGTGTGCAAGGCATCATGAAATCTGAGGATTACCAAAGGATTTTGGTTTGGGTCGCACTGTAGAGCCCAGTGTCAGAAAGCTGGGTTCACGTCCGAGATCTTCGGTCTTCCAGGACCCCAGTTTCTGTTTACCCTTTTTTACCTTTACAACCCCTTTAAGGATGATATACTTGCCACCTTCACCGACTAGGTTGTCACCAAAAGTGCTCTGTAAATAGATGTCCGCTTACCAGATGGTGTTGACCTAATTGCTAGAAAAGGTCAGTTGCGCTTTAGCAAGATTATGCTTGCTGCAATGGTGGAGACCATACACCTTGGGTCTTCAAACTACAGCCCCCAGTTGTTCAGAAACTACAATTCCCATCATGCCCAGTCATGTCTGTGAATGTCAGAGTTTTACAATGCCTCATGGGATGTGTAGTTCCGCAAGGTCCGTACCTCTCCTCGCTTAGAGATTCTCAAGCAAGGATATGTGTGGAAAGATATAAAGGGAGCCACAATAGTGTAATCCCATTTATTAAAAATGTAAATATAAAAACAGAACGGCCAAAAGGCTGCTTACATTTAAAAGTGCCTTCTCCCGGCACTAAGTCTGTCCTGCATGGTTGGAAAATCCAGACCAACTGACTTTTAAGTTGGTTCACAGCAAAGACCGGAAAAATAGAATGTGAAATGGGAAGAGAATTGGAAGATAACATAGGTAAAAGAAGAAGAATAATGCCCCTTACACACGATTGGTTTTCCTGTTGGAAAAAGTCAGATGAGAGCTTTTGGCCGGGAATCCCGACCGTGTGTATGCTTCATCAGACTTTTTCCAACTGAAAAACTGCTGGAAAAAGATAGAGTAGGTTCTCTATTTTCCCGTCAGGAAAAAATCAGATCAGAATTTCTTATTGTGTGTACAAATTCCGTCGCACAGAAACTTTAGTGTGACCGTATGTATGCAAGATGAATCAAAAAAAGAGGGGGGGGGGAGAAAGGGGGAGGGGGAAAAAATGAGTCTTCAGCATACCCTATGGCCAATATTTGTGCCTAAGACTAAATTGCTCTGATGACACGAAATTCAAGATGGAAGCGGACCTGCTGTATACTCGACTATTTAGTAGAGGTTACAACAGGAGCTGCCTTCAGAAGGCGTTTAATAGGGCAGTGGGGAAACGTAGAGTCAATATACTTTCCAAAACTACCAAAAAACCTGTATCCAACATCACCAGATTTATCACTACCTACTCTGACCAGCATGCCCAAATAGGGCTATCATGCAGAAACACTGGCACCTATTGACCATCAACCACACCATATCAAAATATTTAGGCCTGAATTCACAAAAGTTTTACAGCGGCGTATCTAGAGATACGCCGTCGTAAGTACAAATGTGCGCCGTCGTATTGTTACGCCGATTCGCGAAGCTAGATACGCCGTAAAACAAGGCTTTAGTCGCCCGACGTAACTTGCCTACGCCGGCGTATCGTGGGCGCATAGTTACGCTGGATGCATTCAGGGTACCCATGTAAAATATGCAAATTAGTAAGATGCGCCGATTCACAAAGGTACTTGCGCCCAGCGCATTAATATATACGCAGTTTACGTAAGTTGTACGTCCGGCGTAAACTTACCCCTCATGCAAATGTATGGGCCAGGGAACGATGCTGTCGAATTTCACGTCGCGTACGCCATTTACGTAGTACTACATGAATTGGGCTGTGCGTAGGTTACGTTCACGTCGTAGGCAGTGTTCGACGTATCTTAGGCAGATATTTCGACGTAACTGTGAGCATACGCACTGGGATGCGTCCAAGAGATGACGCATGTGCAGTTAGTTTTTTGATGCTGTGGCCATCATTTGCATGGGGTCACGCTTCATTACACTATATCACACCCACTTTCAGCCCACTTCCAGCCCACATCCACCTACTTTGACTTGCGTCGGCTTACGCCGACAACTGTATGCTAGACCGGTGCAAAGTTCAGCGCATATTCTTTGAGAATACCATGCTTGCCTCTCAACGTTGCGCCGGCGTAGCATAAACAAGATATGATACGCCTCTCTACGTGAATCCAGGCCATAGGGTGTAATCAAGAGATTACTTTCAGACGTGCTTCCTCAATTCGGGACCGTCTGGTTAAAAGTAAATACTGTAAATCGGGTTCAGAGTCATCTGATATCCCTGGATTATTCAAATGTGGGAGGTGCAATTTCTGCGATTTATTACTGGAGGGTACTACTGTTAAGCTACTGAATGGCCAAGTTCACAGATTACAGCATCATATAACATGCCAAACAAAAGGGGTGGAATATATTATACTATGTCAATGCGGCAGCTTCTTTGTGGGGAAGACCATTAACCCCCTCTGGAAGCGAATGAAAGACCACGTTTGTTATGCCACCAACGGCCTACTAAACACTACCATTGGCCACCATGTGGCATTCAGGCACAAACATGAACCCTCCCTGTTCAAATTTGCTTCCTTGGACTGTGTTCCTGAATACACAAGAGGAGGTCATTTTGATCAAAAGGTACTCCAACGTGAAACACAATGGCCCAGATTCACAGAGCAATTACGCCTGTCTAACTGGTGTTAGACAGGAGTAATTTCAAATTTTGCGCGCCGTATCACTAGTTTGAATCCTCAAACCATGATACGGCGGCTTCGGGCTTCGATCCGAGAGGCTTACGTCTTCGTAAGCCTTCGGATCTACGCTGCGATATTTTTGCGGCCGCTGGGAGGAGTTCGCGTCGTTTTCATGCGTCGGGGTATGCAAATGAGTTTTTACGGCGATCCACGAAGGTACGAGTGTCCCTCGCAATCGCCTACGTCATTTTTTGGCTGCGTAATGTTAGAGGAGCTTTTTGCTGGTCTAACAGTGCGTAACCCATGTAAAGTATGGCCGTCGTTCCCGCGTCGATTTGAAAATATTTTTTTTTTTTAACGTAACTCGTTCGGGAATAGGAATGTACGTAAACGACGCTACTACGACGTGACGATGTGTTTTCGCGCAATGCACGGCGGGAAATTTGCGAACGGAGCATGCGCAGTTCGATCGCCGCGGGAACGCGCCTATTTTAAATGCTTCACGCCCCCTACTCGCGCAGATGGATTGCGACGGAAGAAATACACTAGGCCGCCGTCGTTTACTGGACAAAATCTACCTGAATTCCACGTAGAGCCAGGTAAAAAACGGCGGCGTAGTGTATTTCTGATACTCTACGAGAATCTAATTCTCTGTGAATCTGCCCCAATGGATTTATCGACTTCAAGCTAATTACTTCCCAGGCTTGAACGAGGCCATTAGCTTTAAACACTTTTTGGTGGCCTAACCACCTGCTTCATTCTCAAAACCCTTTACCTGCCTATTGTCTAAATAACCCAGTTCCTGGCCATCCATATTGAATCTTATTTACTTTGATCCTTAATGCTACCCTATGTCAGGGATGATTTATTTACCAATATGAAGAATACATTGTTGGGACCACATTCTAATCTAAACCAATCAGGGGACTAGAAGATTCACGGGCTATATCCTGCCTGTATATATGTAACAATATACCGTTACTATGCTAGTTTTATATTAGTTAGGAAGTATTTTAATTATTTTTTAATATATTTGATGTATATGTTTTGTGTGCATGCATTTTGTGTCTTACTATGCACCACGGTGGAATATCAGTCCACTCTGGAGATGTCCCTTTTTTTACATTCCCTACCTTATCCAAACTTTTTTCCAATTCAGTATATATGCAGGTGTTCGACCACCCCCTTTTTGCTGGTTCTTTTTTAAGCATTTTTTTCTTTTTATCTCCCCGACTGAGAAATATGTCCTCTTTATGTGTGGATTTTTCATCTACATTGCTGAATGCATATCAGGGATATATTGCTCGATATGCATGTTGTTTTCGGTTGTTTGTTTGCTGTTAGAACCTCATACCCATGGCCTGTTTTTGATCTATGACCCCCCCTGTCTGTTCTCCCCATTGCCAGTATATGTTTATATGCGTGGATTGATACATTTAAGGCACCGCCCATCAATGCTGACTGCTCATTATAGGATTTATTTTCTGTATAGAGCGCGCTGACGTCACTACGTCGACCACGTCTCCCTCGCCCCAATCTACCCACATGATTTTACTTTTTTGTTTATGCGCCGCTAAATAACGCAGCGCACTATAATGACTAGGGATGACCTGAACATACCCGCGTTCGGTTCGCACCAGAACGTTCAAACAGACCGCGGGTTCGCGTGAACATTTAGAACCCCATTGAAGTCTATGGGACTCGAACGTTCGAATTCAAAAACACTCATTTTAAAGACCAATATTCAATTTAATGTTGGAAAACGTCTTTCAGAACCCGGGTCTTGCCCCAGGGAACATGTATCAATGGAAAAAAAAGTTTTAAAAACTGTAGTTTTTTCTGGAGCAGCGATTTTAATGATGCTTAAAGTGAAAAAAAAATGAAAAATTCCTTTAATTACCACACCTTATTTTGCCGCCCCCTTGGCTCCTCCCCTGACCCAACCCCCTTTGTGCTTGCCCTGACCTTTTTAATGGCTGCTCAAAAACAAAATAAAAATACCTTCAAAGTTGCTGCTTTCTCCACAAACCAAACTTCTCCTGCAATCCTCACTCCCAGCACCCTGCCATCCTGCTCCCAGCAATCGTCACTTCCAGCACCCTGCCATTCCTGCTCCCAGCAATCCTCACTTCCAGCACCCTGCCATTCCTGCTCCCAGCAATCCTCACTTCCAGCACCCTGCCATTCCTGCTCCCAGCAATCCTCACTTCCAGCACCCTGCCATTCCTGCTCCCAGCAATCCTCACTTCCAGCACCCTGCCATTCCTGCTTCCAGCAATCCTCACTTCCAGCACCCTGCCATTCCTGCTCACAGCAATCCTCACTCCCAGCACTCTGCCATCCCACCTCCCAATATCCTGCCATCACTTAGCCCAGCCTGTCACCTCTGTGACATGTGACAGCTAATGCATTTAGGTGCTATTAAACAGCACACGCGCAGTTACAGCAAATGTGTTTATGTGCAATTAAATAGCCCACGCGCATTAACAGCGACTGCGTTTAGGTGCAACTAAATAGCACACGTGCAGTTACAGCAAATGTGTTTAGTTGCTAATAAACAGCACATGTGCAGTTACAGCGACTGCGTTTATGTGCAATTAAATAGCCCACGTGCATTAACAGCCACTGCGTTTAGGTGCAAATAAATAGCACACGTGCAGTAACAGCTATGTAGTAAACACTATGCAGGCAATACAACACGTTAGAGCACTGCAGCTATGCACAATCTCCTGCCTGCACAATCTCCTGCCTGACAAATACTAATAGCAGATCTAGCTAAGCTATACAGTTTATAAATATATGTACAACTCCTAAGGATGTATATATATTCTCTACATACTGTAAATTTAACTAAACTGACTAGCCTTCCTACTCTATCTATCCATATATCTATTTTTCTTTCTATCTGGTAGAAAAGACACTGTGTCTCTATCTCTCTCTCCTTAACTGTCTGACTGATCTTCTCTTTAACAAAGCCGGAACACACTACACGAGGCCGCCTTGCAGGCTGCCTTTTATAGTGTGGGGCGTGTACTAAACCCACTGAGCCATAATTGGCCAAAGCCACCCTGTCTTTGGCCAATTATTGTTCTTCGTTTTTTGCGCGTTGTGATTGGCCAAGCATGTAGGGTCATGGTGCATGCTTGACCAATCATCAGCACGCAATGCCGCAGTGAATTATGGGCCGTTTCGTTTCACTCGAACTTTGCCGCGAACAATCGTTTTAGTTTGAATTCGTCGAACACGCGAATGGACGATGTTCGAGTCGAATATACGTTCGTTTCGAACGCGAGCTCATCCCTAATAATGACGTCATCACGTCAATGCCGCTATTTCGTGGTATTTAAACTCAGCAAACACTGATAGCTCTGTGTAAAGCAAAGGCTATTACCCTGCGGCACATGCACTCATACTTGGCTTTAAGTAAGTAACTTTTTTGTCAACATTTTCTCCATTTCTCTCTCCTCTGTACTGTGCCAGGCTTATCTACCGTTGAATCCATTTTGTATCTACCTTGATCCTTCAGGGGGTGCTGGCTCTTTGGACTATATTGTCCTGCATTTTTTTTTCTTTACACATCAGTCTCGACCGAGAGGTTAAGTAGTTTATAAAGAGTTCATTTTTGTCCGCCCTTCTTCTCTTCACATTTACTCTTCGGTATCGCATCATTTGTGTTTTATTTATCGTTTTCTTTTCTTCTTTTTTTTTTTTTTCCCTCCTCTCGTATCCCATCATGGGGGAGGGGTAACGTGATGCAAGTTACATATTGAGAGGGGTCACATAACAATTTTTAAACCTTTCATATACAGTAAACATTTCTCAATGCTCCCCTCTGTCTCGATATCCCTAGCTTCACCATTTTTTAAATTTATTTTTATTTCTTCCCCCCTACCCCCCTCTTTCCCCCCCCCCTTGCCCCCCCCTCTCTTCCCCCCCTGTTATTCCCACCCCCCTCCCGCTTCTCAGGCGTTTACATTTTTTGGGTCAGGCCGTTTTTTTTTTTTGTTTTTTGTTTTCTATGAGAGATTTTACTTGTCTGTTTCTGATGTTATTCGGACGAAACTTTTGGTTGTTTTAAAAGATCTCCAGTGGTCCCAGCTTTTTTTTCCCCTCCCCTCCTCTTCTTCCCCTAAGTCGGCCCTTCTCAGATACTCCATCTCCGAGATATAGTCGACCCGGTGTATCAGTTCTTTTATAGGGGGCTTCTGCGGGTGTAACCAAAATTTCGTGATTAAACCCTTTGCTGCATTTAGAATTACTGGGACCAGTGTCGAACTATATTTCTTTTCTCCTTTTACTATCCCTTGTCCGTGAAACAGACAAGTCTGGGGGTCTAGAGGGATCTTTTCTTTTGTAATTTCTTTTATTAAATCGAGGACTTCTTTCCAGTATTCCTGTACTCTCGGGCATTCCCACCAAATATGAAACGTAGTTCCCTCTTGATTACACTTCCTCCAACACAGAGGGGAATTAGTTGAATGTATTTTGTTTAATTTAACCGGGGTCAGATGCCATCTCATCAAGCATTTATAATTTGCTTCTGTTGTTGTAATATCCTTAGCGTAGCCGAAAGTAGCTTTAATCATTTGTGTGTCTCCGTTCTTTTCCCTAATGTCTTTCCCCCATTCCTCTATGCTTCGAATTGCTCCCTTTGACCCTAGTTCTATCAATATTTTATAGATCACCGCAATTCCATGCTGTAATGGTTTTCCGGTGGAACAGAGTTTTTCTATTAGATTCCGTGCTGTGTCACCTCTTACTGGTGCTGGCAGTGTACTAACAAAGTGCTTCAATTGTAGGTATTCCCAGTCAGTTATGTTTTGAGCCCCTTCTACTGTGAGTATATCTTCTTTTTTTTTTTTTTTTTCCCTTGTGTGACTATTTCCCCCAACCTTAGACTACCTAATTTATTTCCCAATTTAGTCCTATTTCCTGGTGCAAAGAAATCTGTGTTAGCTAGTGGGATTAATGGGGAATTATATTCCCATTTTTCCTGTTTACACGTTAAGTCCCATATCTTAAGAACCTGCTTTGTGATACTATGAGTGTCTGTGTAAATTTTGGTGGTATCCAAACTATTGTATTTAATTGTTGCTTACTTATTTTTTTTTCCATTTGTGCCCATTTTTTTAGCGTGTTCCTATTTGTCCATTCCACAAGTCTTGCTAGGATTACTGCCTGGTAGTATCTTTTTGTATCGGGGAGGGCTAATCCTCCTCTTTTTTTTTCTCGGGTAAGGGTTGCATAGCTTATTCTTGGTTTTTTATCTTGCCAAATAAATTTTATAATTATGGTTTTTAATATCTTAAAAAAGCTTTGTGGGATGTTAATTGGGAGCATTTGGTAAATATGTATAATCTTAGGTAACAACATCATTTTAAACGCGTTAATCCTCCCCATCCAGGAAATCTGTCTGTCCTGCATTGTTGACTACTCAAACAGCATTTGGATCTTTGCTCTGCAAGTGCTTGTTTATGACACAGCGTGATCCGCTCCAGCTCTACTCCTACATTTGGATTTTTAGGGAACTTGTTTATATAAACTTTTTGATTGAATTTTCACTTTTGTGCCTTGCCATTGTGCTACAATACTGTTTGAAAAATGATACGCTTACTACATCTTACTACATCTTTGCCGGTCTCCATCTACACCAGGGGTCTTCAAACTATGGCCCTCCAGGTGTTCAGGAACTACAATTCCCATCATGCCTAGTCATGTCTGTGAATGTCAGAGTTTTGCAATGCCTCATGGGATTTGTAGTTCTGTAACAGCTTGAGGGCCGTAGTTTGAGGATCCCTGATCTACACCATGTTTTTTTGTGTGTGCCTTTTTAGCAGATTGGGTTTACCCCTTGCCGATTATTCATTCATGATATTGGTATGTTTACCCCCTTTTTCATTGCTTTCCTTGCCCCCCTTCCCCTCGACCCCCCCCCCCGTTTTCCTTATCCTTTCTACACCCCCCCCCCCCCCATTGCCCTCGTATATACCTTAAAATAGCCATTCAGTCCTTTTGTTTGCAGTTACTCACATTCTTGTAACTTTATATATATTTTTGTATTTTTTCTGTCTAATAGATGGTCGACACTTTTCTGAAAGATTTGGAACTTCTATATAAAATCTTTTTGATATTGCTATATATCCTTGTGGAATGCTATACCGATACTCTGGGTGGCTATATCCACCATGGTGCTATAGGTGATGTAATTATGTGTTGTAATTTTTATAATTTTTTGGAAAACCATTAAAGATGTTGTAATGTTATACTAATGTAATATATATCATTTCAGACTATGAAATAATACCCGTACATTGTCAAAAATCCCCTTCTGTCTCGTCCTGAGGAAGTCCAACGGGAAAACCGACTGTAAGTATGGGGCATAATAGTCTGGATTAACATTTATATAAATGTGGATTGCAGACCTTAAAGCGTTACTAAAGGATTTTTTTTTTTAAATAACAAACATGTAATACTTACCTCTACTGTGCAGTTCGTTTTGCACAGAGTGGCCCTGATCCATGTCTTCTGGGGTCCTTCAGCGGCTGTCTCTCTTGTCCTCCCCGCAATCAGTCACTGCAGTCATGCAAGAGCTCGCATGGTGGTCACTAATTGCGGGCGCACTCCCAAGATACAGTGAGCAGCCATAGCCACTCACTGTATAACTCGGCCCCGCCCCTCGGTGCGCCGCATCACTGGATGTGATTGACAGCAGCGCCAGTCAATCCATCCGCTCTAGCCAATCAGCGGCCAGGCTGAGCAGCGAAGAGGATCGCGGGCCCGTGCGGGACTTTCGAGGGGTCAGGTAAGTATAAGGGGGGCTCGGGGGCCGCAGTATCAGATGTTTTTTCACCTTAATGCATAGATTGCATTAAGGTGAAAAAACATTTTCCTTTACAACTCCTTTAAGATAGAGATGGTTGTAAACCATATGACCTTGTAGTAGTAATAAATGGGGTTATTTTTGCCTTATGTTCCAAACTTGTGCTGTGTCCAATCGGCATGGGTCGGGAGGTTGCTTGTCCCAAACCAGAAAGAAGGTTGTACATTTAAGTGACAGTGCCTGTACCTATCACCCACTTGCAGTATATTTTCTGCTCACTGGTGGTTAAATGGTAAAAGTATTTTATGAACTCTTTGGGGTTGATTTATTAACGGTAAAGAGACTGTCCACTTTGCAAGGGAATTCTTTCCTAGCTCAAAGTGATAGTAAAGTGTGAAAAAAAAAAAAAAAAACTCCCCCCTGTATGGGAGCCGCGATGACGGCACATCACTTTGAATGAAGTGTATTTGGTGTCTCTTCAGAATGCAGTTCCAATGCGCAGGTGACATCACCGGCTGCATAAATTGTGAGCATCTCTCCTAGACGGTGTACATTTAGGAGATATTCTTTGTATCTACAGATAAGCTTTATTATACGCTTACCCAGAGCCGCATAGCAATTTCTTTTTGAGTGCGTGCGGGACAGACGAATGTGTTCACCTTTGCCTGTGAGCAAGGAGGGATAGGGACACTAACATTTTATTTTTTATTATTTTTTTATTTTTATTACACTATTGCTTTCTTATCTTTTTTATTGCTGTCAGAAGTAATGTAAACATCAGCAATAGACATGTGACAGTTACTTTTCAGGTCTATAAAACCTGCGATTCCTCCTCTGCCCTTAAGATCAGTGTGAGCAAATGCTTTTGATTTTTGAAAATGGGGCTTTTTACTTCCAGGTAAACCATATTACTATATCATAGAGCCAAACAAAGCAAATCTAGTCTTTGTTTGGCTCTGCGATCAGCAGGTGGAAGCACCAGCTGGTCAATCGAGACTCCCGGTGGAGTATGAGTTCCCGGTTAAGCCACAGAAGACGGCGGGAGGAAGGGAGTCCCTTCTCACTGTTTGTAAAAGCAATCCAGCAGCTTGTTAGTTGCTAGGATTGCTTTTATAAGAGAGCCAACTGTCAGCTATAAAAAAACGGTATAACCACTTAAAGTTCAGTAACGTACCAGGTACGTGGCTGTTCGCCAAGTGGCTATGCATCACAGAAATGGTTTTCAGTTGTGACTGACCGACACCTATTTTTTGGTACATAAAGCAAACATGTATAATAGGGGGGCATCGAATGTGACGAGCGCATGCTCGTCGTACGCGATGACGTCACCGCGTTCTTTCCTTTCAAGAGAACTGCGGTTCTGCGGAAACGAGAGTCTGTACACTCAGGCGGCAAGAGTTTCTTGCCAAGAATCTAGTCAGGGAAAACAATGTTTTTTTCCTGATGAGGTTCTTGCCCGTGTGTACAGGGAAATGTGACCCTAGGTGGACTCCAGAAGGTGAAGTAGCCATAGTGAGACACCAAAAAGAAACAATATACCTAAAGATAATGTAGGGGTTGAAGATATAGGGACCACTGGGCACTGGTGGTACAAACATGAGCTCAGGTGAAGAGTAGGGATGAGCTTCGAGTTCGAGTAGAACTCATGTTCGACTCGAACATTGCCTGTTCGCCGAACAGCGAACTATTTGGGGTGTTCGCGGCAAGTTTGTGTGAACTTTAGAACCCTGTTAAAGTCTATGGAACTCGGACGTTTGAAGTCTAAAGTGGGGTGGAGTTCCCCTTAAAATCCAGACCTGAAGGGTCTGGAATGGATATTTGGGGGGAACCCCACATCATTTTTTTTTATTTGACGCAGGGTTCCCCTTAATATCCATACCAGACCCTAAGGTGAGTGATTTTAAATGACTTTTTTCCTTCAGAAATTACACTGTTTGCAGGGACAGTTCTAAGCACAGGAAACAAGCGCTACTTTACAAGCATACTACACCCCCCCCAGGTACGAAATTTAAAGGAATATTTAAATGTTATTGTTTCACTTTAAGCATTATTAAAATCACTGCTCCTAAAAAAACATCAATGTTTTAAAACTTTTTTTGCATTGATACATGTCCCCTGGGGCAGGACCCGGGTCCCCAAACACTTTTTAGGACAATAACTTGCATATTAGCCTTTAAAATTAGTACTTTCGATTTCAAATGTTCGAGTCCCATAGACTTTAACAGGGTTCTAAAGTTCACACAAACTTTTGGTCTGTTCGGCTCATCCCTAGTGAAGAGGTCTATAGAGTGATATAGAAGAGGGTAAGGAGAAATGTAAGTACCATATTTATTGGCGTACAACATGCACAGGCGGATAACACGCACCCTAACTTCAAGAGGGAAGTTTCAGGGAAAAAACTTTTCACAACCCCTGCCTATAACACGCAGGCACAGTTTACCCTTTAATTTCAGGGTAAAAAAGTGAATATTAAATGCCAATAAATACAGTATCGAGCAGGAGGAAGAAACACAAGTCCATGTGTCTTACAGCGTCACACACCAAGAGACACAATCCTACCAACCTTTTCCTTTCCTCAGCTCAGGGTATGGATTTATTGAGTGGTCTGGGTAGTGCAGTGTGCTTACACTGAGTCTCTCCTATTGTAGATGGGTGGCACAAGACTCAATAGACTCCAGACAGCCGAGAAAACCGAGGGGAAAGCCGAGAACCCAGCAGGAAAACTGCCATGGAGCTTTGGCCAGAAATCCCGGCTGTGTGTATGCTCCATCGGCACTGCTTCACAGTCTTTCCCATAGGTAATTAATAGATCTGGCGGCAAAAAACGCCAGGAATGCCAACGGGAAAATAGAGAGCAGATTCTCTATTTTCCTACAGGGATTTCCAGCTGTTTTCCTGATGGGAAAACTGTGAGGAAGCATACACACATCTGGTTTTCCCAGTCAAAAGCTCTCCTGGCAGTTTTCTTGACGGGAAAACCCATCTTGTGTACAAGGCTTGAGACTTTCAGAGACTTTCTTCAAACATAGTGAGATTATAGTAGAATCCTCACTACCAGATGGCTCACCTGTTTTCTGGGTGAGTTGATATGTTGGCTACTAGAGAAGATTTCCAGGATTCAACAAACGCTCCTAAATGAGTCTAAATGGTCACTTGTACCTAAATCTCAAATAGCAGCAGTAGAGCCATTTTTAGAAAAAAATTATTAAAAAAAGGCTAATATTAGAAGGCCAATATGGTGGCCTGAGTTTATGGGAGGAGCCCGGAGGGTATTTAAGCAGCCCACTCACACATGCTCTTTGTCGGTTCAGTGTGCGGTACTACACGTCACTGGACCGACTCTTCCTAGCTCACCTCATGTCCGTGAGTCTGCGCATTCAATCGCATTCGACACCCTCCCGCCCTTCCCTTTTTCAGGGCACTTCTCAGCATATCCTTCTTCAATCAACTACCCAGTACTTATCTTTCACTGTAGTGTATAACAGAAATCCTGTTCTATGATTGGTTTAGTAAGACATGTCCGATAGTAGGTTCTGTTAGTGGGGGCTGCAACTAGACCCACCATGTGAGTGAAAAATGTTGTTCTCCCTCTGCCGTGCACATGGTCGTTTTTAAGGCAGGGCAAAAGAGGCAGCTTCACTGGGCCCTGTCATTGCTGTGGGGCCCAAAGCAGCTGCCTTACACTTGTCAACAATCCCAGTTTAAATTCCCTTGAAGTTTTAATCCTGTGTTGTGTCCTGATTTCTCAGTGTGAAATGCTGCTACTAATGCTGCCCAGATCTGCCCTATTTGTTGTGTACAGATGACTCACCTGCAGACCCTATGTTTGCATGTAAATAACCGTTATTCTCATGTAAATAACAGGAGTTATTTACATGAGAATGTAAATAACTCCTGTTATTTACATGAGAATAACGGTTATTTACATGTAAACACAGGATCTGCAGGTAAGTTATCTGTACACAACAATAGGGTGGTGGGATTCATATGTAAATAGCTGAGGCTGTCTGCATTTATATGTAAATTAAGGTGGCATTCATATGAATATCATGTCCCTCTGTATGAGAGACAGCAGCGCAAACCAATGCTTTCAATCAACCAATGAAT
Source organism: Rana kukunoris (assembly GCA_029574335.1). NCBI lineage: Eukaryota > Metazoa > Chordata > Amphibia > Anura > Ranidae > Rana > Rana kukunoris. Next base: position 27,347,043 of record CM056052.1, on the reverse strand, counting down.
GAGGCGAGAAGCCGACCAAGAAGCATGCACGTTCACGGCGTGGGACTTTCAAAGGGACAGGAAGTAAAGGATTTTCTGGAATACTATCAACCAGGGGCACAGTTAGGGCATCATGAAGGATGTCCCACATTCTGTATATTATTTCTAATGGACCGATATACATTTCTAAAAAAAAAAAAACAGTTTTGAGAAAATGATTCTTTACTCTCCACTTTCCACAGAATCAGTGATGCAAAAAGGGGCAGCATGGCAAAGAACATATTTACATTGCAAGATAAAATAGATTATGAAAGCTGCACAAACATAGACTCATCACAGCAATGTCTTTTTGTTTCTGTTGTTGCTCAATCAGGTTAAAGTGGCAGCATAGCATATTTTGTACTGTACAAGACTCTATAGCAACAAAGAGTCAAGCTAAGAATCACCCCTTCAATAAAACGTTAAAGAACACAGGTACTATCGCCATAACCTGTAAGAGAAACCCAGTTAACAAGCACGCACTGTTGCGCAGGCGTGAACATTCTAAGAGATGCACAAGAAAGGACAGGTACTGGCCCTTGCGTGCGCGGGGGCGAGCCTGCGTGCGCACATGTGCATTGGCGCTAGTCTGCCTATTTAAACTTGCCAGTGCCATGCACACTTTGCTGAGTGGTCTTTTCAGCTAGTGCCTGTTTACCCAATCTGTACCAGATTCCTGTATCCTGACCCGGCTTGGCTGATCCTTCCTTTTGACCTCTGCTTGCCGGCTTGTGCTTGACTCCCCTTCTGCCTGATGTTCCTGTACCTCATTGCCCGACTGTGTACCAAACCTGGCCTGTGTCCCATCTTTGCCTCCATTTCACATCTCAGTACCCGATCTCTCCGGCTGTTGATGACCCTCTGGCTCACATCCCAGCTACGCTTCCAGCTGCTGATTCAGCGACATGGAGCTCCTGTTCTCAGTTCAGGCTCATAGCTCTCCAGTCACCTGGTTCCTGCCAAGACCCAGCCAGAGCCATCATCTACATCGGCCCTCGTGCAATTCTGTGTCCTCTACTCCCTGTCACCACTACCAGGGGTGTTGGACAGGAGGTTCAATGAGTAATCAATGACAGGCTGCACTAAGTTTAATCGACCCACAGACTCAGGAATCGGATCTCACAGGCCAACTGCCTGTAGGCAGGAGCTGATGCACAGCAATCTTCCCTCTCTCTATCTTGGCACTGAAAAATGACCAAACCTTCCCAGGCAGAACTTATTCAGAGTATTTCCAAACGGCTCCGAACCATTACGAGTGTCACTGCACCTCTGGCCATTTTTGGTACTGCACACCCCATTTGCTTGAATTCTGCTCGTTTTGTGAGACAACAGTTGCAAAGCGAGTCAGGATTTAAAAAAAAGTTGCTTGTCTTTCAAAATGCTCATTAACCGTGTTACTTGTAAACCAAGGTTCCACTGTATATGATTTACTATTTTGGACCAGATATCCATTACCATTAACCACCAAAAGAAAGACCAATTTGTCCTGAAAAAAACGAGGTATAATCGACCTGGATACACAAAGTAGCTGTTATGACATTTACAGTTTTACAGTTTTACTAACACATGCCAAAGTTGCAAAATGGTGCTTAGGTATTAACATTTGTTTTACCCTTAGTCACCAAAGGTTTAACATGTACAACTGCAAAATGTATGTTAAAGCTGGAGTTCAGCTGTACACTGAGCCCTCTGAGTCAGTTTTTTATGCCACATTTATAGGTTACCCTTTGAGGTGCTTCCAATATTTCCAATTTGTGCTCTTTCAATGAATCACACAATCTGTTTTATAAGCTCAACAAATTTTGTTACAGGCGAGTTGTTTTCTTTCTCAAGATATATCCATAGGTGGTAGGACATTGTTTCTGGTAGAGATGTTCCACCAACGTGTTGCTTCCAGGTACCATGGATGTACCTTCTTTATTCATGAAATTCCAAAGATGTAAGGCATAGGAGTCCTTAAATGTTGGCAAATTCTCCCAGACTTCAAAGTATCTTCTCCATGATGGATAATTGATGGGGTAGAAACGTTGAGAATGAAAATAATTGATGTTTCCACACATGACATCATCTGTAGAGGTAAATACCGGCATGCCACACAATTTCTTCACAACACGAGTGAAAACCCCCGGTCCTTGGTGTCCCCATATTTCTCCTCTGTAGTTCTCAACAAAGTTCTCCATAAACTGCCATGCCAACTGGTGATGTGAGGAAAGGCCGAAAACACTACTGCTAGTAAGTGTGACATCCTGGGCTGCTAGAAAATGGTCCTGGGGTATTGGACGAAGTGAGATGACATCAGCATCCATGTAAATTCCACCGTATTTCCACATCATGGCAAACCTACAGGCATCTGAGCTCACATGGGTCCAGTAGACTTCTCTTTTAGGGTTTACCTGGAAATCCAGAAAAGTACATTTAAAATATATCTTAGCTTATAAATTAAAGGGTAGTTTTTCTGTTACAAAAAAAAACAAAACAAAAAAACTGCATGCATTAGCTGTGTGCTGTCATAATAAACAGAAGAAATACCTGTGTGTCTCATTAAGGTGACCCCTGTTGCAGCCTGGATACTATGTATACTGTCTCCAACAATGTTTTCTCAAGCCCTGTACACATGGCCGGGAAGCTCGTCAGGAAAAAAAAAAATGTTTTTCCTGACGAGATTCCTGGCAAGCTTTCCTTGCTTGCCGAGTGTACACACGGCCATTCAAAAGAACTCCTATTCTTTTGAATGGCAAGAACGCAGTGACGTCATCGACTATGATGAGCATGCGCTCGTCACATTCAATGCTGTCGCTGCCATCTTGCTACACCCTACACTTTGCCTTGGACGCTACCACGCATGCGCCAAAGTCTCATGGAGCATGCACGGGATTTCATGGAGATGGGTAACTATACAGACGCTAGGGTTTCTCGGCAAGAAAAAACTGCAGAGTTTTCTTGCTGTTTCTGGCCAAGAAAACCATGCGTGTGTACGAGGCTTCGGTCAATATTATCTATGAGCCATCATGAAGCAAAACTCAACTCAGAGGGCCAGATTCACATACAATCTGCGGTGGCATAGCGTAAGCCATTTACACTACGCCGCCGCAACTTAATGGAGCAAGTTCCGTATTCCCAAAGCACTTGCTCCGTAGTTGCCCAGTGCGCATGCTCCAGCTCACGTCAGAAAGCGTCGTTGAAACCGACGTCAAAACGACATGATCGTCATTTACGCAATGCCCTATTCGCGAACGACTTAGTAAAACGACGTAACCGACGGAAAAAGACGACGCTGACCCGACGCCATACTTAACATGGCAACGACGGAACTTCATAAACCTACCCCTCATATAGCAGGGGTAGGTTTGCGCTTACGGAAACGACGTAAACGATGACGGGGCGGCATAAAAACGTTGGGAATCGGCGTATTAGGCTCATTTGCATAGGCAAATGAGAAAACAACGTAAAGGCCACCTAGCGGGCAGCGATGTCATTACATCTACGATCCGATGGTGTAAGTGTTTTACACCTGTCGAATCTTCACTGTATCTATGCGTAAGTGATTCTAGGAATCACACGCATAGATACCCAGTAAAAAAAAACAGAGCTACGACAGTGTTTCCTGCGATACACCATCGTATCTCTTTTGAGAATCTGGCCCATAGTCTCCAATTTGGAGCACATTTCACACTCCAAGGTCAGGCTATAATGTACATTATATAATGCCCATAGTCTGGGCACAGGTGCCCTAATGTAATTCATCCAACTGGTTTAGAAATTAGCTTCCTATGTCACATCCTCCTTGGACAGTGAATAAGTATCAGAGGGTGTAACTACAGGGGGCCACATGCTCTGTGGCTCCCCTGTTCACCTGAATAGGAGTGGAGGCGGGCAGCATATAGAGGAACCCGGGGATTGGTTCCTCTATATGCTGCCCCCGTTGCCCCTCCTATCGAGGTCCTGCATCAGGGACCTGTTTAGACCCCTGATTTCTCACCAAAGCCCCCAATGAGGCTCCTAAAAATGTGTTTAAAAATAATAAAAAAATAAGATTGAAGGAAAAAAATAGATTAATAGATAAATTGAAATGGTAAAATATTAAAAAACAGGAATAAAAAACTTCTGACACCAGTGGCGGAACTACAAGTATTGCAAAGGTTACACTTGTGACCGGGCTATGGCTCCGGGCGCGAAAGGAAGGGCTCTGGGCTCAAAGGAAAAGAGCCTCAGCAGCTGGGGGACAGGCTTCTTGAACCGTGACCCTGAAGGTTTAAGTTACACCTCTGATAGGGATCATCACCTCTGACCTTTGTTTTATGAAAGTGCTACTGTGCTTGACACTATTTCAGTGGAGGGCTTTTGGTTCTTTTTAGCCAACCTATCACCACAACTTGTTGGGTTATATTTTCTTGTTTAAAGTGTAACTGAACTCAAAAAGTGAGGATTTGCTATGCTATATGGAAGTGTACAGCTTGTATAACAGTGTAAATTTGCTGTCCCCTCAAAATAACTCAACATGCGGCCATTAATGTCTAAACCACTGGCAACAAAAGTGAGTGCATCCCTAAGTGAAAATGTCCAAATTGGCCCAATTAGCCATTTTTCCACCCCAGTGTCATGTGACTTGATAGTGTTACAAGGTCTTAGGTGTGAATGGGGAGCAGGGGCATGGGCGTCCGCTCCATAGGGCAAGGGGGGTCAATTGACCCCCCCTGGAATCGTAAGAAGGTGTTGAATTGTTTTGGCTAAGAAGCTTCATACTGCAGCAGCTCTCGCAGTGCTGACTGAACAGTATACTGAACTTTTCAGACGCTCCCTTGCTAACCCCTCCCATATAGGGAGTGTGGCCGGGGAAAGTCTGCTTCAGCAGTGGGGCACTGTGTGGAAAGATATTGTATTTCCATACGTCCCTCCTGCTGGGCGGGGGCTGGGGCTAGAACGAGCTATGCACGGGTCTCATTTGTGTGTGGTGAGGATGATGCTGCTGGCTCAGAGGACGCTGAGTGCAGGAGTGAAGAAAATGTGTTCTTGGGCATAAAACAGGGAAGGTAAAGATAAAGAAAGCAACATGCCCATGCATTCTACTCATGGAACTGTGTACAACTCCTAATATTATAAATTCTTCAAGTTGCTGCTCACCATCAAATGTGTTCCCACATTCCACAACTTAATATACAAAGATTAATGGTGTTGCACTACCCTTTAACCATGTGCAGAAACATATTTTAAATAAATTATATAAAAAAAGTGATAATTGAATAAACAATCCCAGTGCAATAAATCTATAAATACCCCAAAAAATATTCTCCAAAATATTACCTCATATGTTGAAATATTATAAATGAATTGCATAAAACATGGTAATTGAATACACAATACCAATGCTGCAAATCTACTGATAGAATATAACAATAAGTCGCTTTTAACCCCCAATAGCGGTCGAAGAAAGAGTTAAATGTGCCAATAGCGGTCGAAGAAAGAGTTAAATGTGACAAATTGTCAGTGGACGCCCATGAGCAGGGGTGTTACATTTGGTGTTATCGCTCTCACTCTCTCATACTGGTCACTGGAAGTTCAACATGGCACCTCATGGCAAAGAAATCTCCAAGACCATACAGCAGTTTAACAGGACAGGTTCCACTCAGAACAGGCCTCGTCATGGTCCACCAAAGAAGAGTGCACATGCTCAACGACATATGCAGAGGTTGTCTTTGGGAAATAGACGTATGAGTGCTGACAGTATTGCTGCAGAGGTTGAAGGGGTGGGGGGTCAGCCTATCAGTGCTCAGACCATACGCCGCACATTGCATCAAATTGGTCGGCATGCCTGTCGTCCCAGAAGGAAGTCTCTTCTAAAGATGATGCAAATGAAAGCCTGCAGACAGTTTGCCGAAGACAAGTAGACTAAGGGCATGGGTTACTGAAAACATGTCATGTGATCTGATGAGACCAAGATAAACTTATTTGGTGTCAGATGGTGTCAGGCGTGTGTGGCAGCAACCAGGTGAGGAGGACAAAGACAAGTGTGTCTTGCCTACAGCCAAGCATGGTGGTGGGAGTGTCATGGTCTGGGGCTGCATGAGTGCTGTCGGCACTGGGAAGCTACAGTTCATTCAGGGAACCATGAATGCCAACATGTACTGTGACATACTGAAGCAGAGCATGATCCCCTCCCTTCAGAGACTGGGCGCAGGGCAGTAGTCCCACATGATAACGACCCCAGACACACCTCCAAGACCACCACTGCCTTGCTAAAGAGGCTGGGGGTAAAGGTGATAGACTGGCCAAGCATGTCTCCATACCTAAACCTTATTGAGCATCTGTGGAGCCTCCTCAAATGGAAGGTGTACAAGCGAAAGGTCTCTAACATCCACCAGCTCTGTGATGTCATCATGGAGGAGTGGAAGAGGATTCCAGTGGCAAACTGTGAAGCTCTGGTGAACTCCATGCCCAAGAGGGTTAAGGCAGTGCTGGAAAATAATGGTGGCCACACAAAATATTGACACTTTGGACCCAATTTGGACATTTTTACTTAAGGGTGTACTCACGTTTGTTGCCAGTGCTTTAAACATTAAGGGCCCTTTCACACGGGGTTGTCTGTGTGTCGGGTCTGTTTTAGCTCAGGGGGGATCGCTCCATCGATCCCTGCTTAGCAGGCCGGTGACAGGTCCGGCTCTGCACACTGTGCAGAGACCGACCTGTCAGAGCGGCGCTCTCCCCTATGGGGGATCAGATGATGACGGACCGTAGAGTCCGTTGTCGTCCGATCCGATCCACCAGACGGATGGAAAATAGGTTTTTCCTCCGTCACACTTTGGCGGATCAGAGCTGGTCAGATGTCAGCGGGCATGTCACCGCTGACATCCGTTGCTCCATAGGGGTGCACAGAGCGCCTGTTTAGGTCTGCCTAAAAAACTGACAGGAGTCATGCGTCCATCTGTGTGAAAGGGCCCTAATGGCTGTGTGTTGAGAGTTATTTTGAGGGGACAGCAAATTTACACTGTTATACAAGCTGTACACTCACTACTTTACATTGTAGCAAAGTGTAATTTCTTCAGTGTTGTCACATGAAAAGATATGATAAAATATTTACAAAAATTTGAGGGGTGTACTCACTTTTGTGATATACTGTATATGTGTGAAATATAAGGTACTGCTCTCTGCCAAGATGGCTGCTGTCACATAGTGCTGAACAAAGCATAGTAAGTCAGTAATGGGGAAAGATCAATTGCTGGCAGACCAAAGACAATACTGGTGACTAGTAGTGTTGAGCGGAATACGCCATATTCGATTTTGCGATATTTCACGAATATATAGAAGAATATTCGTGAAATATTCGCTAATATCGAATATTCGTAATATTTTATCAAGAAAACAATATTGCGAAATTTCGCTAATGCGATCGCGAATTGATTGCGAAATTCTCGTCCGCGCATGCGCGAGAACAACACGCGAAAACGAAGATCATTTCCTGGATCTGTGCCAGTCTATTTTCGGATCGCTTTTTTGTGCTGCCCTGCGAAGCGAAGATGGTGGGGAGTAACTTTACATCCAGTGAGGAAAAACTGCTGATTAGTGTAAGTAATTTCACCACTGTTATTCCATTATCCTTAACTGCATTTAGACTATTTTAAAAGTTAGGATATAAGATCAGATATTAGTATTTCCCAAAAAGTGTGTCTCCAGCTGTTGCAAAACTACAACTCCCAGCATGCCTGGACAGCTGCAGACACCATGGTTGGTAAATGTGCATTTAGGCACTTTCCTTGCAATTTAGCATAATCAACATGTTGTGGACATAGGACGTATGCGAACGTCCTGACTTCAGGGTCCTTAAGGCCCAAGGACGTTCGAATACATATTGCCCTTTAGATGTTGCAGAACTACAACTTCCAGCATGCCTGGGCATGCTGGGACTTCTAGTTTTGCAAGTTCTACAGGCCCTCATTTTTCAGACCACTATACACGGGTCTCTAAACTGTGGCACTCTAGATGCAGCAAAAGTAAAATTCTTAGCATGCACTGACAGACCATGCCTGATGGGAGTAGTAGTTTTGCAACTGCTGGAGGCGCACTGGTCTTGAAACCCTGAGTTAGGTAACAAACTTGCAGTGTTTTGCAACCATTGTGCCTCCAGCTGTTGCAAAAATACAACTCCCTGCATGCAACTGGCTGCAATAACCCCCCCCCCTCTCCAGGGTACATTCACATGGGCTGGGGCTTACAGTGTGCTTCTAGCTGAATCAAATTTGGCACTGCAGCTCAAACCCTCAGCGGGAAACTACTGTGAACCCCACGCCCCTCTGACTGTACCATAAAAACACTACACCACACAAAATAAAAATTAAAAAACACAACATATACACATACCCCTACATAGCCACCCTCCCCTCCACAATAAAAAAGAAAAACGTCTGGTACGGCACTGTTTCCTAAACGGAGCCTACAGCTGTTGCAAAACAACTCCCCAGTATTACCGGACAGCCATTTACTGTCCAGGCATGCTGGGAGTTAAAGTATAATTGTGGTACAGCTGGTGACGTTGAGCTACATGGTGTATCAGAGCATGCTGGTAGTTGTAGTTTTTAAATAACATCAACTCCATTATTTATTCAAAATTAATTCATCAAAAAGTCAAAAGAAACAAACATATTATTGTTCATATATAAAGATAGGGATGGAAAGTAGTATAAGGGTCAAAAAATAATTATAGCGGTCAAATGAATATCAACTCATTTCTCCCCTATACGTGTATCCTGTGGTGTTACTCATATATACATAATTATGCAAATGATAATGGCTGCTATATTTATGCAAACAAGGTGGCGACCAAAATGGCAAGATATAAAATCTGTCATGTTACCCCTGTCAGTGATTAATAAGGCGAGAATGCTTCCAATTGTTGAATACCATACATTTACGTCATATATCCATATAAGGGTTTAAACAAAAGTATTATAATATACTTTGTTCTTCATCTTGCAGACATTCCTGCAACAGGGATATGACCAAATTCGAAGCCAGCAGAAAAAAAAAAAAATTGTCCGCACCCTATTGCCGGAGTTACGCAAGGTGCATGGCCGCACACATGACCGCATGGCCATCTTAAAAAAGTGGTCTGACCTAAAGAGGCGCCACATGGCCCGGGTCACACAGTTACGTGATGAATTTCATCCAGGTAAGTTATTGGTGACAGTTATGTAAGGTTATATGTAATTAACCTTAGGGCAGATGTTGTTAATCCAGACGCCATGTTGTGGTAACATATATCACCACCCAAGGTATTCATAGTACTGTTGAAAAAAGACATGGGACAGCAGACAGGAACACTTACTAACTATGAATGAATGAATGAAGAACTTATATAGCGCAGCACATGCGAAGTAAATCGCCTCTGGGCGCTTGTTGTTCCTGTCTCCTTTGAGATCAAAAGAGGTGAGTCTTAATCTTTCTCCTGAAGACTAAGTAGTTCTCCTCCAGCCGAATGCTGGCTGGTAAGGTGTTCCATAGTCTGGGACCTTGGACAGCGAATCTCCTGTCTCCTTAATTAACTATAATTAAACTAAATAAACAAGACACACCAATAATGTACTAATACTGGCCGAGGCTGCTTTATTATTGGATTTCAGACATATATTTTAACCCCTTCCTTACGTGGCCATAGGGGAATGACGCTATGGTCATCCCCTCGCTGATGAGACTGGACGTTGCACAACGTCCTGTCTTCACGGCGTTCTAGGGCGCGCGCGCACCCGCGGCACCACTCGCGATCCCGCACGCGTGCCCGACGGCTACGATTGCCGCCGGGCACCCGCGATTTCCGGCAATCACGTCAGGAGTGTGGATCTGTGTGTGTAAACACACAGATCCACCTCCTGTCAGCGGTGAGGAGATCGATGTGTGTTCCCAGTACAGAGGAACACACATCGATCTCCTCCCCCTGTGAGTCCCCCTCCCCCTACAGTTAGAACATACTTTAGGACACATTTTAACCCCTTCAGCGCCCCCTAGTGTTAACCCCTTCCCTGCCAGTCACATTTACACAGTAATCAGTGCAGTTTTATAGCACTAATCGCTGTGTAAATGTGAATGGTCCCAAAAACGTGTCAAAAGTGTCCGATATGTCTGCCGCAACGTCACGGTCACAAAAAAAAATGCAGATCGCCGCCATTACTAGTAAAAAAAATAAAATAAAAATGCCATAAATCTATCACCTATTTTGTAGACGCTATAACTTTTGCGCAAACCAATCAATATACGATTATTGCGTTTTTTTTTTACCAAAAATACGTAGAATACGTATCGGTCTAAACTGAGGGGAAAAAAAAGTTTTTAAAAAAAAAATATTGTGATATGTATTAAATAAAAAGGAAAAAATATTGTGTTTTTTTTTTTAAATTGTCGCTCTTCTTTTGTTTATAGCGCAAAAAATAAAAACCGCAGAGATGATCAAATACCACTAAAAGAAATCTCTATTTGTGTGGGGAAAAAAACATAACGATTTCATTTGGGTACAGTGTTGCCTGACCGCGCAATTGTCATTCAAAGTGCAACAGCGCTGAAAACTAAAAATTGGTCTGGGCAGGAAGGGGGTGAAAATGCCCTGTATGGAAGGGGTTAAATAAATACTTTAATAACTTAAAAAACAGCCTAGTCACTACGGCTCGGGCTGTACATAAATATATTCCAACTTTAAAATGTATCCAACAACAACTAAACTAAACAGATTTGTCCCCCTTAGTATAATTTTTTTTTTTTTTAAACAAAGGTGACCATCCCACATAATTAGCAGCCGCGACAAAAAAAAAAAGAAAAAAGAGGGGGGGGGTTGGGGAACACCACAGTCCTGTCTACTGAGGCGACTGAGAGCAAGGCTGACGGAACCCTACTTATATACCCCTAAATAACACTGGATTTTTCCAGAACCAACTGGTACCAGGCCCACAGGCCTAATAAGAGCGGGAAAACATCTAAAGAGCCCTATTAGGTTCCCAAAAGGGGAACTTTAAACCGTCACTACTAATTTTATTAAGTCCTGCCGATTTCCCATGAGAAAAAGGGGAATTGAAACCTTCTCCCCCTTTTCTATCATTATTCCATCAAGTTAAACCATGGAATTAAAGTGGTGGTGTGGTGGGTTAAAGGGGAAGGGGTGGTATTTTATAACTGAATTACCACTGTGCTAGGCGTGGGGTTATCATAGTAATCCCGTGTACTCCATCAGGCCCTTTTTTTAACATGAGATCATCAGAATAATACAAAGGAAACACGAACAGCTCATTTTACCATGGTGGCAGCCCAGCTCACACTCAGTCCCCTGTAGTGCCAGCAAGACCATTTAATATAACATTATCCCATTGGTTAACTGTCTATATAAATAAAATTGTATTCATATACAATACAGCAGAGTACACAGAATATGCATACGTTATTAGAAATCATTTTTACATATATGAACATTGTGTTATTATAGGAGCTCCTCTACCATCTGTGCGCCCCAAGCGCACAAGGCGACAGGCCGCCGAGGAGGAGGAGGAGGATGAAGAGGAGGAGCAGGAGGAGCAGGAGGAGGATGCACAGAAAGAGAGGGATGAGGAGCAGCCAGGGCCCTCCCAGTCTTTACCCCCAGCTCTTGTTGAGGAGCAAGAGGATGAGCTGCAACCCCCCCCCCCCCAAACTCCTGGTCAATCGGGTGATGGAGAAGAGGAGCAGGAGGATGAGACGGTTCCTGTGAGCCTCAGTCAGGAGGGTAAATATGTGCACAAAGATTAATAACATTTCAACAATAAGATGTAGATATAAAAATGGACAGCATTTAAAGCGCACCCGTCAGATTTCAGAACAATAATATGGTATTTATGATAGAAGTATATGTGCTAGACACATAACAATTGTATAGACATGATGATGATTGTTTAATAAGCAACATAAATATTTTATTAAATTGGTAACGGTCTTTGAAATCCAAATTTTTTTTTTCTTATATCCTAACAGTTGTAAAAAAGATGGTAGAAAACCACATTCTGACCCAGAGGACCAATGAGAAAATCCTATCAAATCGTAGGAAAATCCGCATATTAGACCTCCAAAACCAACAGCTGGAGCAACAGCTGAGAAAGAATTTGGAGGCGATGACTGAGCTTCAGAAGCTCATGCAAAATCAAGTTTAATTTTTTTTTTCTTTTAATAAAAAATGTTATTCTTTTAAAATGTTTCCTTTCTTATTGAGATTGTTAGGTTTTTCAACACATCTAACTTCACATCTAACACATCAACATCAACATCAACATCAACACATCTAACTTCATAATAACCAAAAACATTTTATACTATTATTTTATTTAACACAAACCTAAGACAAAATAAAATACATGGACACAGACACTACTAACACAAACTAAACTGTTGAAAAATTTATATAACAAAAGCTACAATATATATATAGATATAGAGAGAGAGAGCGAGAAAGAGAGAGAGAGTGCAGATTTGCTCTTGCAGACAGGCTAATGGTTGCAGTATAAAGGCCGCAAACCAGGGTTAAACATAAAGTTCAGTGTTTTAGTCACACTTGCTGTTACGATCCGGTCTGGTAGCTTGTAGCGGAGGCTGTTGGTGGATCCACTGTGCCAGAGAGGTCATGAAGCATTACTCAGCATGAAGGCAGCAGCAGTAGTATTAAAATATAATGTAATTATCACACAGGCAACATTTACAAGCAGTAGTGGTAATAGTACTAGATAGCATCTAAACACTTGGGCAAGACTTGACAGCAGCAGTAGTGGTAATAGTAGTATATAGTGGCAAATAACTTGTGACATAGGTGTCTGAGCAGTGAGCAGCAGCAGTAGTAGTAATAGTAGACAATATAGTGTTTTATCACTCGAGGAAGAGGTGTCATGAACAGCAGCAGCAGCAGTGGTAATAGTAGTATATAGTGGCTAATAACTCGTGACATAGTTGTCTGAGCAGTGAGCAGCAGCAGTAGTAGTAATAGTAGACAATATAGTGTTTTATCACTCGGGAAAGAGGTGCCATGAACAGCAGCAGCAGTAGTGGTAATAGTAGTATATAGTGGCAAACAACTCGTGACATAGGTGTCTGAGCAGTGAGCAGCAGCAGTAGTAGTAATAGTAGACAATATAGTGTTTTATCACTCGGGGAAGAGGTGCCATGAACAGCAGCAGCAGCAGCAGTGGTAATAGTAGTATATAGTGGCTAATAACTCGTGACATAGTTGTCTGAGCAGTGAGCAGCAGCAGTAGTAGTAATAGTAGACAATATAGTGTTTTATCACTTGGGGAAGAGGTGCCATGAACAGCAGCAGCAGCAGTGGTAATAGTAGTATATAGTGGCTAATAACTCGTGGCATAGGTGTCTGAGCAGTGAGCAGCAGCAGTAGTAGTAATAGTAGACAATATAGTGTTTTATCACTCGGGGAATAGGTGCCATGAACAGCAGCAGCAGCAGTGGTAATAGTAGTATATAGTGGCTAATAACTTGTGACATAGGTGTCTGAGCAGTGAGCAGCAGCAGTAGTAGTAATAGTAGACAATATAGTGTTTTATCACTTGGGAAAGAGGTGCCATGAACAGCAGCAGCAGCAGTGGTAATAGTAGTATATAGTGGCAAATAACTCGTGACATAGGTGTCTGAGCAGTGAGCAGCAGCAGTAGTAGTAATAGTAGACAATATAGTGTTTTATCACTCGGGGAAGAGGTGCCATGAACAGCAGCAGTGGTAATAGTAGTATATAGTGGCTAATAACTCGTGAGATAGGTTTTTGAGCAGTGAGCAGCAGCAGTAGAAGTAATAGTAGACAATATAGTGTTTTATCACTCGGGGAAGAGGTGCCATGAACAGCAGCAGCAGCAGTGGTAATAGTAGTATATAGTGGCTAATAACTTGTGACATAGGTGTCTGAGCAGTGAGCAGCAGCAGTAGTAGTAATAGTAGTCAATATAGTGTTTTATCACTCGGGGAAGAGGTGCCATGAACAGCAGCAGCAGCAGTGGTAATAGTAGTATATAGTGGCCAATAACTCGTGACATAGTTGTCTGAGCAGTGAGCAGCAGCAGTAGTAGTAATAGTAGACAAAATAGTGTTTTATCACTCGGGAAAGAGGTGCCATGAACAGCAGCAGCAGCAGTGGTAATAGTAGTATATAGTGGCAAATAACTCGTGACATAGGTGTCTGAGCAGTGAGCAGCAGCAGTAGTAGTAATAGTAGACAATATAGTGTTTTATCACTCGAGGAAGAGGTGCCATTAACAGCAGCAGCAGCAGTGGTAATAGTAGTATATAGTGGCTAATAACTCGTGACATAGGTGTCTGAGCAGTGAGCAGCAGCAGTAGTAGTAATAGTAGACAATATAGTGTTTTATCACTCGGGGAAGAGGTGCCACGAACAGCAGCAGCAGCAGTGGTAATAGTAGTATATAGTGGCAAATAACTCGTGACATAGGTGTCTGAGCAGTGAGCAGCAGCAGTAGTAGTAATAGTAGACAATATAGTGTTTTATCACTCGGGAAAGAGGTGCCATGAACAGCAGCAGCAGCAGTGGTAATAGTAGTATATAGTGGCAAAGAACTCGTGACATAGGTGTCGTGAGCAGCAGCAGTAGTAGTAATAGTAGACAATATAGTGTCAAATCACTCGGGAAAGAGGTGCCATCAACACTCAACAGCAGCAGTGGTAAGAGTAATAAAAATGGCAAATAACTCGGGCAAGAGGTGCCTTCAGCAGCAGCAGCAGCAGCAGCAGCGGTAAGAGTAATAAAAATGGCAAATCACTCCGGCAAGAGGTGCCATCAGCAGCAGCAGCAGCGGTAAGAGTAATAAAAATGGCAAATCACTCGGGCAAGAGGTGCCATCAGCAGCAGCAGCATCAGCAGCGGTAAGAGTAATAAAAATGACAAATCACTCGGGCAAGAGGTTCCATCAGCAGCAGCAGCGGTAAGAGTAATAAAAATGGCAAATCACTCGGGCAAGAGGTGCCATCAGCAGCAGCAGCAGCAGCGATAAGAGTAATAAAAATGGCAAATCACTCGGGCAAGTGGTGCCATCAGCAGCAGCAGTAGTAATAGAAAGTGGCAAATCTCTCGGACAAAAGGTGACAGCAGCAGTATGAGTAATATATCGGTACATAATCACTCAGCCTTTTGGCATTAGCAGTAGGAGCCCATATCGTGGCAAAATTACAAAAGCTTGAAGTTGCAGTAGCATGGTGATTAAATTTGAAAAGCAGAATGACACAGGCCTTAAGTAGCTGTAGCCTGACTATACCATAGTGCCTCATAATTTAAAAGTTTGATTAACGTTATTTCTATGCTATACGTGACTTTTTAAATTCATGATGAGCATTGAGCAATTACATTTCAAAATAATGTGGCAGCAGCATCATTACTCCTTATAGTGGCTTAATGACACAGCATGGAAATATTTATGCCCTTAACACTACCTGCCCACTATGAGTTTCAAAGTTATAAAAACATCAAAGAGGTAATGATTGACAAGGGACCATTCAGTGCCCTGAACCGACGGCGGGTGCCAGAAAGTCACCGCCGATCCAGGACTCATTCATCTTGATGAATGTGAGTCTGTCCACGGAGTCTGTGGACAGACGGGTCCTCTTGTCCGTGACCACCCCACCTGCCGCGCTGAATGTCCGTTTAGATAGTACGATGGAGGGGGGTGTAACGGTCACCACCGCTTACGACCTTCCATCCATCCACGACAGCTTATCTGACACACTCCGACAATATTGCATACACGATCCATATCCTTTCCCAGAATAAGACGAGACAGAGCTCCGTTCTTGCTTCCAAAGGTATGACAATTTATTGGTATTTTTCTCAGCTTCTTATACAGTCTCAAGCATAATGCAGTTTATCACAGGACAATGCAATCTCCACCCCCCTATTCACTCACTGAGGATAATTCTTTAATTGGTAGCTAGACATGACGGCACCGTATCATCAATAGGGTTCAATTAACCTTGAATAGTAACACAGACATCTAGTTGAATAAGTTCTCTAGACAGCTTTATCACACAATGGCAGAGTCTTGTGAGAGTGGGTGCAATCCACACCTTCAACGGAATGTCTTTACAGTGAATAGCTAACACCTTAAGATATTTCAATAGCATATTATACAAAGGTATGACTCACTCTGGTCTTGTAGACCTGAATTAACACCTTTCAAAAGCATGTGTGCCCAGATTGCATAGCTAACAGCTTTTGATATTTGAAGACATCCTGCAAACATGAATTATTATTAATGTCCCTTATTAATGTCTTCTGTAACATATGAATTATGATTCTTTGTCACCCTATGGCCCTAGTGGACATAAGGTGACCCTAGACATAGGAATATCTCAGTCTGTCACGGTGCATTCCGTTACATCTCTCCCCTTTCGGTGGGAGACGGACACAGGTGGTAACCCTAAACGGGTTGACTCCGAAGTCCGTCAGTAGTTCCCGTCCTCCAATGCTGGTATCCATACTGTACCCCAAATAAATGGCTCCAAACTGAGCATTACTGACCCAGCCAACCTCTGCCTCTCTCAGAGAACACGCCTGCCGCTGGGGAGAAGGCAGGGTAGCTGGGCTCAGTCCATCATGCTGTTGGGGGTCTGGGCCAACTGCCCCCCCTTCCTGGGGTATACCAGTGGAGACTGAAGTCCCATCCACTGGTGCTTGGTGAAAACCCCCCGGTGCTTGCAAAGCAAAGCCGACATCCTCCTGTCCCAGTCCTGTACCATTTTCTGGGGTTGTGCCAGTGGAGACTGAAGTCCCATCCACTACCCCAGGAACCCCCTCTTCTGTTAGTGAGGAGCAGAGGCCTATGACACTCTGCTCTGTTGCCAGCTCTTCCGCTGGCTTGCTGTGAGTGTAGACCACAGTCCCATCCACTACCACATGGTCCCCCTCTTCTGTTAGTGAGGAGCAGAGGCCTGGGGCACTCTGCTCTGTTGCCAGCTCTTCCGCTGGGTTGCTGTGAGTGGAGACCACAGTCCCATCCACTACCACAGGGTCCCCCTCTTCCGTTAGTGAAGAGCAGATGTCCGTGACCCTCTGTTCTGTTGCCAGGTCTTCCGCTGGGTTGCTGTGAGTGGAGACCACAGTCCCATCTACTACCACAGGGTCCCCCACTTCCGTTAGTGAAGAGCAGAGGTCCGTGACCCTCTGTTCTTTTGCCAGCTCTTCCGCTGGGTTGCTGTGAGTGGAGACCACAGTCCCACAGTTGAGGCCGACATGCTCCCTGCTCACCATCTTGGTCGCCTGCTCGAAAGGGGCCAACACATGGCAGACCTGGTGTATCTGCCCCCACTCCGCACTGGTGATGTACGGGAGTGTTTGTGATGGCCCGCCAGTGCCTTGCTCCAGCAGGTATTCCTTCACAGCCCTTCACTGCTCCCACAACCTCTCCAGCATATGGAGGGTGGAGTTCCACCGCGTCACACTGTCCACAATCAGCCTGTGAAGGGGCAGGCTGTTGTCCCGCTGCAACTTGGACAGGGACGCGGTAGCGGTTGGGGAGCGCCTGAAGTGGCTGGCAATCCTACGTACCCTTAGCACAATGTCACTCAACCCGGGATAGGTGCGCAGGAACTTCTGCACCACGAGGTTGAGGACATGTGCCAGACAGGGCACGTGGGTCAGACTGCCAGCCTGGAGGGCGGAGAGTAGGTTGCTGCCGTTGTCACAGACAACCATACCTGCCTGGAGCCTAAGGGGTGTTAGCCACTTCTGGACCTGAGCCTGAAGTGCGGTCAGCACTTCTTTTCCAGTGTGTCTCCGGTCCCCTAAACTAACAAGCTGGAGCACGGCCTGACAGCGCACGTGCCCCACACTTGAGTAGCTACGGGGGCGCTTGCTGGGAGGCTCAGCAGCTGCGGAGACAGTGGCTTGAGGGAGACCACCAGTTCTCCCCTGGACACCCCAGGGCGGCACCACAAAATCTGGTGCCGCCAATCCCTCCCCGGCGCCTCGGAGGGAAACCCAATGGGCCGTGAAGCTGATGTATCGGCCCTGCCCATGCCTGCTGGTCCAGCCATCCATTGTGAGATGCACCCTGTCGCTGACAGCGTGATCCAGCGACAGGGTTACATTCTGAACAATGTGCTGGTGTAGGGCAGGGACACCAGTCCTGGCAAAGAAATGGTGGCTGGGGACACGCCATTGGGGTTGGGCATGCTCCTACATCTGCCTGAAGGGGTTGCAGTCCACAATGTTGAAGGGAAGCAGATGTTGGGCAATAACCCTTGCCAGGAGCCCATTGAGGGAACGCACACGTCGGTCTCCAGGGGGAAGGGAGTGGTGCATTCAAAGGCATCGGAAAGCGACGCCTGGCGCCGGATGGCAGTGCAGGACACCGAAGAGGAGGGTGCTGTGGAAGTAGAGGTCTGGCTGCCGGTACCAGTACCTCTACTAGAGGGAGCGGGGGGGCATGACCTGCTGGGAACATATGAAGCTGTGGCAGGGGCTGCTGTACCCTGCACACTTGTGGTGGTGGCGCTGCTACCACCACCATGCTTCATCTGGTCATACTCCCGCCAGTGGTTAATTCTCAGGTGCTGGTTCAGAGCAGTGGTACCCACCCGAGCCAAGCACTTCCCTCTCTTCACCCTGGCATGACAGATATGGCAGATGGCTACGGTCTGGTTATCTGCTACCAGGTGAAGTAGGCCCAGACAGGTGACTTCAGCGCCGCTCTCCTGTCAGATGGGGTGACGCTGACTTGCACCTGCTGGGACTCGGTGCGCACAGGTGGAGCTGCCTGCTGCTGCTGCTGCTGCTGACACCTCGTGCTGCCATCACCAGTGGAGACCCTGGTGCACCGTTTCCCCAGGGTGCCTACCTTCCTCGTCGTCACTGCTGCTGTTAACCAACAAGTTAGGTGGCACCCATGTTGGGTCACCCTCCTCTTCGCCCCCAGATATGTCAGACCCAGGGCTGAAATGTGGTGGTCTGCGGGAAACAGCTGACATGGAGCCGCTAGCCTGGCTCCGCTGTCCCCTCACTGACGGCTGGGTCTGACTAGGTACGGGTGTTTCCTGCACAAAAACACCAGCACCACTTTGAAGGGATGTCTCTGGGATACTGACAGCAGGTACCCCATCCTCCTCCTCCATCAACTCGTCAAAAAGGTCCTGACCATCAGGACAGAACTGGATGTCTGCCTGATGCAGGGCCTCCCCCAAGATATCCCTCTCACTGTCGCTGTCATCAAACAGTAAGAGGCTGGACCCTTGGGGGCTGGGGCGGGTCCTAAAGGCACCGGTGTACTGGTGGTGCTACTGGGAGTCGGGACTGACGACTCAGTGGCACTGCTGTGCCCCATATACTCCACCACTACTGGAGCCTGAGAAGGCAATATCGGGCGGCTGCCCGAAGGAAAAAAATCACGGATGAGGCGGACTCCCCTTCCACCTGATTCTCTACCACTAGTAGGGGCGCGAGAGGTACGACCGTGCTGGCAGCAACCCAGCACTGGGAGTAACTCCCCTACCCCTGCTGCCATGGCCACGGCCACGTATGCTGCTCATACTTGCTGATGTGGGGGGGGGTAAACTTTATTGGTGGGGGGGGGGAATGTGAGAAAGGAGTGTTTGTTTTTTTAGCAAGACAGGCACGCAGACAAAGACGCAGACAAAGACGTAGACAGCTACTAAACTAGAATAAAACTACTACACCTACAATTTTTTATTTTTTTTTAGACTGAAGGACGCAGACAAGGACGAGGACTACAAATACTAAAGTAATATGTAACACTAACTTACACAAACTTATATGACTAAACTAAAGGTATTTTTATTTATTTTTTACACTGACTGACAAGGACAAAGACGAGGACTACAAGTACTAAAGTAATATGCAACACTAACTCTGCTTATACAAACTTATATGACTAAACTATAAAACTAAAGCTAATTTTTTTTTTTTTTAACACAAAAAAAAGACACTAAACACACACTAAACTAAAACTAAGCTACCTTAAAGAAATGTACACTTACACAAACTACACAGAAATCTATCTAACACTAAGCTAAACTAACCTGGACAAAACAACACAAATCTGAGCTTTTAGAAAAGCTGTTGGGTCTTTTGCTTTGAAAAAAGCAGTTTAGAAGCAGGAGCCACAGAA
This sequence comes from Rana kukunoris, assembly GCA_029574335.1. Classification (NCBI taxonomy): domain Eukaryota; kingdom Metazoa; phylum Chordata; class Amphibia; order Anura; family Ranidae; genus Rana; species Rana kukunoris. The sequence goes on along the minus strand of CM056052.1, from coordinate 27,326,899 downwards.
CTGAAAGCACTAGGAAGCACAATGCTGATGCTCTAAGCTCTAAGATCGCACAGAAACACTCCACTCTCTCTAGCCAGCCACCTTGTGAATCTGCACTGAAATACAGCTGGGAGTGATCTTATATAATGGTCGTGCAGGCAGGTTCCTATTGGTTGCTATGGAGGTTGCTAACCTCTGACAACTGTGGTTGGAGAACTCTGATTGGCTCTGATGCAAAAGAAGGGCGGAGAAAATAATCGCGCAAAATTCCTTTTGCCGAATATTCGCATTGCGAATATTCGGCAGCATAGAAGGATCGCATCAGTTACTCGGCCCAGTGTCTCTAATCATACCAGCAATGCTTTTAGACGTCAATGGAGATCACTAGGATGTGATCTGCTTTAAAAATAAATTTGAAAAAATACGAATATTCGGAATAGCGAATATTCACTGTGATATTCGATTTAATCGCGAATACTCGAATATGCAATATTCGTTACGAATATTCGCAATGCGAATATTCGTGAGCAACACTAGTGACTAGCACCCTGTATTAGTGACTTGCCCCCATATGACTTTTGTAGGCGAGTATTTCATGCCCTGTACACACACAAGCAGAATTCCCGTCGGTTAAAAAAACGATGGTTTACCTGATGTAATTCCTCTCAAGCTTGTCATGCATACACACCAAATTCTGCCCGTCAAAAGTGCGGTGACCTGCAACACGTACGATGGCACTACAAAGAGGGAAGTTTCATTCCAATGGTACCACCCTTTGGGCTTCTTTTGCTGATCTTGTGTTAGTAAAAGTTTGGTGAGAGATGTTTCGCGCTTTTCAGTGATTTTTAGACCGTTTTCTGCTGTTCAGTTGGGTTCGTATCTGTCTTTCAGTGTGTGTAGTGAGTCTGGTTTTCAGTGCGTTCTTGTAAACTTGTTTCTGCTTTTCAGGTCATTCTTCATAGGTCTTGTTGTTTCATCAGTGCTTTCTGTTTGACCAACCGACCATTTTCTACCCATGTTGCGGGTACGTACTTGTCGTAGAGTTTGTGCTGTGCATATGTTTGGTGTTGGGGTTCTTGCTTTAGCCCACGCTCAATCCATGAAAAGGGTGAGTTATAGGGATGAGCCGAACACCCCCTGTTCGCACCAGAACCTTCGAACAGACCGAACGTTCGCGCGAACATTTGAAACCCCATTGACGTCAATGGGACTCAAACGTTCGAATTCAAAAGTGCTCATTTTAAAGCCCCATATACAAGTTACTGTTGGAAAACGTCTTTGAGAACCCGGGTCTTGTCCCAGGGAACATGCATCAATGGAATTTTTTTTTAAAAACGGTAGTTTTTCTGGAGCAGTGATTTTAATGATGCAGCACTGCTCCAGAAAAAACAACCATTTAAAAAAAAAATACATTGATACAGTATATGTTCCCTCGGGCAAGACCCGGGTTCTCAAAGACGTTTTCACAGGCCAGCTATAGACACTAGACATGTGCACAGAATTTTTTTTCGTTTTTTTTGTTCCGTTTCGTATCGTTCCATAGGTTCGTTTCCGTTCGTTTTTCGTAAGATGCCCGTTTTCCCGTTCGTTCCCGTTCGTTTTTCGTACAACACGATTTTTCCGTATTCCGTTCGTTTCGTATTTTCGTTACAGTTTTATTTTCATACATGCGGGATGGTTCGTTATTCTGTTTATTTATTTAATTTTTTATTTATTTAATTTATTGTCGTTTCTTGTTAGACAATAATTTTCGTGAATTTTTGTCATTTTGTACTTTCGTAAATATATCGCGGGATTCGCGGCACTTTCAACACGCGGCTTATCCATAGTAACTATTGTTAAGCCCCATACACTTGGTCAGACTTTTTTAACAACAAACATAAAAACGATTGTTTTCTGATCGTTCTCAGAAAATTTTTTGTTTTTAAACTCCATCAGAAAACCATTTTTGGGTTCAAAAGTCTGGCCAACTGATCAACCTTCAGATGAAAATCCACAGAAAAGTTTATTTGGCTTTACTCAGCACAAAAAAAGCTGCTTCACTAACTACACTCACTGCATTCTGCAAATCTTTTGTTTATACTATAAACAGAAGATTTGCATTCTGTATTCAAAGACAATACAGAATGCCAATCTTCTGTTTATGCTATAAACAGAAGATTGGCATTCTGTATTTAAAAAAAAAATACAAACAGAAAAGGCATTCAAACAAAATACAGCATGCAAATCTTTTGTTACAGATTTCATTTTCGTTCTTTTGCCGTTTTCGTTTTGTCGTATTTCCGTCAGATCGTTCGTTCGTATTTGCGGTCGTTCGTTATGTGGCTCATTCGTAATCCCGTCATTTTCGTATTTTGGTGCTTTAATTGTACACATTATCCCGCAGGTACGAAAATGAACATTTTCGTACAAAAATAACATTCGTACGAACGGGAATGCACATATCTAATAGACACCCAGCAGGTACAATATTTAAAGGAATTTTTTTTTTACTTAAGCATCATTAAAAGCACTGGGCCAGATTCACAGAGAGATTACGCCTAATTGTGCGCATGCCAAAAACGACATACGCAAGAAATCTAATTTTTTTTGTCCAGCGTAATTTCGTTAGACAGGCGCATCCGTCCGCGCAAAACTGCGCTAGACAAACCATTGATTTGCTAGTCAAATATGCTAATGAGGGATTTACGGGGATCCACAAAAGAACGTTGGGGCAGCGCAGGCTACGCGGTGTGCGCAACAGCAAAATGTCCTGTCTAAAATTAGACCATATAAAAGCTGGTCTAAAAAGCGAAAAATCGTCTACATGTCAGATAAAGCAACACTGTTAGTGAGGAGCTCAGCAGTCACACGTGTTGCCCAACAAACTGAATGCCAACATGCCAGGGGCATTGTCGCACATAGCTATACTACTGACTTTAGATGAGCAAAGAAGGAGGAGGGCACTGAGGAGGGCACTGAGAAGGGCACAGGATTATTTTTATTTATTTTTTCTAAATTATTTTTTTGGCTTATATAAACTTTTCAATTTAATCTAATCTAATACAATATTCTTAGCTGATACAAGCCCCTCAATCTTCACTCTTCACTCTTCACGGGAGAGGATATATCACACACGCCTAGACATCTATGGCATGAGTGATTCTGAGGTGTATCGCATCTTCAGATTCACCCCTCATGCCATCATGGAATTAACCACAACCCTGCAGGAGGACATCACCAGCCCAACACATGACACTACCCATAACACCCATGACAGCTACATATACAATCAGAGCCCCATCCCCACAGATTGCGAACAGAACATATATGGGAACAGCTGGCTGGTTGGTGAGTGACATGGGTGGCAGGCATGACTGCCCCCCCCCCCATGATGCACACATCACAAGGGGCACATGCACTACTAACATCCTCCTGTCTTTTCCCTTCAAGGTGACTCTGCATATGCACTGGGACCCCATCTCATGACCCCATCTCATGACCCCATCTCATGCCAGCTCACATTATGCATCTTTGCACGTTAAACACACACATTAATCATGGCACAATGAGAATGCATGCATGCACACCACTGTGGTCCCTAGCACACACACCCCACATCCTCATCACATTGGATTGGCACCAGTCCACCATGCAGGACTTGTGAGCAGCAACGCCACGCCAAGGCTCCAATTATGTCACTGTACATTCATACACCATTCACACGGACCTGGGGATCACTTCTCCCTGGTCCTGGGGAACCCTTCTCCACCAAAATTGAGGGTGACACCCCTTTTCCCGCAGGAATATCACCCCCACATTCCCAAATCATACACAAACAGAACCAAAAAAAAAAAAGACAAGCAAAAATATAATTTAAACAAAATAACAACAAAGAAAACACATAAAAGACAAAAATCACTCTCAAAGACACGTCACAAACAAACAAACAAACAAACAAACAAACAAACGCTAATAAACAACAGAACAAAAGCACCTTGCTGTATAGGAAGGCATACAAAGGGATGTACTTTTGCAAAGGAAGTGCGTTTGTCTCTGTCTATTTATGCTGTTTGCGTAGTTCACTAATTTGCCCTAGTCCACTTCCAATTTCACTGATTGCGCCGTTCCCGAGTTGTGAGCATGCACACAGAGGTGCTGACCATGGTCTGCTACAAGCACGCATGCGCGAGCCGGCCGGCCCTTCATTTGCATGGGGTCACGGCTCATTTCAATGTAACACGCCCACGTCCTTCCCAATTTGTATTACTCCGCCTTGCGCCTCTGAAATAACGTTGCGCAGGTGCAAATTTCTGCGTAAAAGCGAAGAGAATAGGGTGATTGCGCCGATACATTGCACCAGTCTAACGTAAAGGTGGTGCGCTACGCCGGTCCAATAATGCGCAGATGTACCTGAATCTGGCCCACTACTCCTAAATCAGGAGCAGTGCAGTGATTTTAATGATGCTTAAATTAAAATAAAACTGAAAAAATCCTTTAAATATTGTACCTGTTGGGTGTCTATAGTATGCCTGTAAAAATGTCTTTAGCACAATCACCTGCCTGCCAGTAAATTAGGAATAACTGATCTAGCTAAACTATACAGTGTATACATACATGTACAACACCTGGGATGTATATATATCCTCTATACACTGTAACATTAACTGACTAGCCTGCCTGCCTGCCTGCCTGCTCTATCTACCTGCAAAAAATGACACTCTCTCTGTCTCTCAGTCTCTCTCTGTTCTCTCTAACCACCGCCGCAACACACTACACAAGGCCGACCTGCAGGCGGCCTTTTATAGTGTGGGGGGTGTACTAAACCCCCTGAGCCATAATTGGCCAAAGCCACCCTAGCTTTGGCCAATTATGGCTCTCTGTTTTTTGCACGCTGTGATTTGCCAAGCATGCGGGTCATAGTGCATGCTTGGCCAATCATCAGCCAGCGATGCCGCAGTGAATTATGGGCCGTGGCATGTCACTCGAATTTGGCGCGAACGACCCGTTTTGTTTCGTATTTCGGCGTTCGACTCGAACACAAAGCTCATCCCTAGTGAGGAGTTCATGGACGAACAATTGGTTGCTCCAGCGTGACCAAATCTGTCACATGCCTTTGTTGCGGGATATCCAGGAGAATAATCCTAAACACTTCAGGAATTATCTCCATATAACAGACCCCATTTTTGACCGTCTGTTGGCTTTGCTGTCCCCTCATATCACAAAGCAGGACACCTGCATGTGGCAAGCCATCACTCCCGAGTAAAGGCTAGTTGCCACGTTGCGATACTTGGCGACAGGGAGAAGTCTGCAAGACCTCAAGTTCACAACAGGCTCTGGGGATCATTACCCCAGAGACCTGTTCTGCCATCATCCAAGTCCTGCAGAAGGACTATATTAAGGCACGTTTTCTCCTTTAACGTTGCATTCTATGTATTTAATGTATGCTAATGTATTGTATTTCTTTCATCATTCCCTAATTACCATGATTGTAATATGCTGTGAATGCCCCCTTTGTCCTCATGCATGCTGTAAGCTTTTAATGCTCCTTTTTTGGCCTACATGCATATTTTCCTTCATGCTATCCTTGGCCCATACACACTTAGCTTAGTCACTTAACAATGTATTTTGTCAGCTCCATTGTAGTGCTTTACCCTAAACACCCCCAAAAATGTGTACAAAGGTTTTTGTTCTCTTTAAAATTCAGGCAGAGGCTTTTTTTGGAGGGTCCAAACTAATTTAGAACCCCCCCCCCCCCCAATTTGTACAAATGTTTTTGTTTTCATTAAATTCAGGCAGAGTGGCAGAGGCTTTTTTTGGAGGGTCCAAACTAATTTAGAACCCCCCCCCAATTTGTACAAATGTTTTTGTTTTCATTAAATTCAGGCAGAGTGGCTGAGGTTTTTTTTGGAGGGCCCAAACTCATTTAGCAACCCACTAAAATATTTACAATTGGCCATCAGTGGGGATGAGGAATCTGATAAGTGGACCTTATATTTTTGTCTTTAAATACTCCTTAAAATAAATGTTATACTGATGTTGGCCAAGAATGTTTTTGTATAATCTGCTTGCAATGTTATGTGCAAAAGTACTATTTTTTTCCTGGTTTGACTCCAGTTTCCTTCAACGCCACAGGAATGGCAGACCGTGGCATCCCAGTTTGCCCACCGGTGCAATAGATGGAAAGCACGTCCACATCGTGACACCACCCTATTCGGGGTCATACTATTTTAACTATAGGGGGTTTCATAGTATCGTGTTGATGGCAGTGGTGTCGGCACAATATGAGTTTCTCTATGTCGACGTGGGGTAGAATGGCCGGATGTAGGATGGTGGAGTCTTCGCCCAGACAACGTTTTCCCGATGTCTCCAGAGTGGTGGCCTGGCATTTCCCCCTGGTGAAGACAACGTGGAAGCACTCCCATTTGTGTTTGTCGCAGATAAAGCCTTTGGTCTGGGAGAACATCTGATCAGGCCATTCCCCCAGAGGACCCTCACCCTGGAGAGGAGTGTTTTTAACTACTGGCTGGCCAGAGCCTGAAGAGTCGTTGAGAATCCCTTTGGGATAATGGCCAGCCGGTTCCACCTATTTCTGACAGCAATACATATGGCGGACTACATATTATCCTGCTGCATATTGCACATTTTTTTATGGCAAACTGCCCAAAATTATCTTGCCTCAGTTGGGCCTGAGGCTGGACTTCCTGCTAATCCCCTGATGGGCCTAGAATCTGGCCATCCTGGCTTCCCCCCCCCCCAAAGCACCGTGAAGTTCACCAGTAATATGTTGATTATTTTATGGGTAGGGGGGCCATTGCTATGCCATACAATGTCTATTTTTTTTTTTTATGATAAAAATGTATTGCTTGTGTTTCTTTTAGCTGTCTCCTAGGTTCTCCGAGTGCACATGTAGTGCCAAGTGGATTTTCCTTTAGTAATTAACCCCCATTGTCACTGTAAACACCAACTTATTAAAATCAATGGTATTGAGCGTTGAAATAAGAAACCACACATCATAAAAAGTTTTACTCTGTGCACATTCACATGTGCATTATAATTGTTTTTGGTTAAAATACAACATTTTTTTTTAGAAATTTTAGAATTTTTTTTACATACTTGTTTTGTGTTTTTGCATAAACAGGAAATGTTTAACAACATGATATACACTGGGAGCTGTGGTGGCTCAACGTGATTGGCACTGTGCTGACAAGCCGTTAACCTCTGCAGCCAAGGGTTTGGATCCTGGTCTCGGCTACATGTGAATTGTGTTTGGTGGTCTCAGCCTGACTCCCAGTGGGTGTGCTATGCAGGGTACGCCTGTGCTTAGTACGCCCACCCCCACAAAAACCACCACACTTGCACGCACACGAAATTGGTTTAACACACATGCACTTTGGCCATGCGGTCTCCTAAATTAAAGAGAGGCGAAGGACCTACGGGGCTGGCTGGGTGGACTAGGCTCCCTCATAGGGGGAGTCCCTCTGCCCCATTGGGGTCACGTTGGGCCCTAGTTGGGCTCCCAAGAGGAGCAGGTAGGGCGGGGTGAGTGGGAGGCCCCCCTCACACCCGCCATTGCCACCAGGGGCATGGAGAAGGATGGCGATTGCCTCCGGGGGGAGGGTCTGCCTACTCCCAACTCCTGCAGTCCGGCTCCTCTCTCTCGAGTTCACGCACAAAAAATACACTTTAAAAAAAAAAACATAATATACACAACTCTGAAACTTACAAAGTTCAACATTGAAAAACTGAACAAGCCAAATTTTGAAGATGCAAACAAATTGTGAGGCAAAATAGGTATTTTCATCCTGGTCCCATGCCTACATGTGGTGTCTCCCATCATGGGGGGGGCACCCACAAAACACTTACATTAATTTTCCCTGATGGGAGATAGCACATGTTGACACACTGGGCCAGATTCACAAAGGACTTACGACGGTATATCTCCACGTACGCCGTCGTAAGTCCGAATGTGAGCCTTAGTATCTATGCGCCTGATTCTTAGAATCAGTTACGCACAGGGCTTTTTTTCTGGGGGAACTTGGGGGAACTCAGTTCCACCACCTTTGGCTCAGACCCTTTGGTGCCTGCTCACCACAATCACTTGTAAACACAGAAGTCTGGTTTCTGTGTGTACAAGTGACAGCTTTGTAACCCCCTGAACTCTGCACTCTGTATGTAATGCAATTCTGGTATTTAATGCCCCTTTAAGACCCTTCTACTGTTTGTGAAATCTGAACGGGTCGTGGTTGAGTTCCTGTACCTATTTTCTGAGAAAAAAAGCTCTGGTTACGCATAAATTCGGCCAAGATACGAGCGGCGTAAGTCTCCTACGCCATCCTATCTTGGGTGCATATTTACTCTGGCCGCTAGGTGGCGCTTCCGTTGATTTCTACGTTGAATATGCAAATGAGCTAGATACGCCAATTCTCGAACGTACGTGCGCCCGTCGCAATTAGTTATGCCGTTTACGTAAGACATACGCAGGCGTAAAGATAAAGCTGCTCTCTAGGTGGCACAGCCCATGCAAGGTATGGACGTCGGAACAAGCGTATCTTTTTACGTTGTTTGCATAAGTCGTACGCGAATAGGGCTGTGCGTAAGTTACGTTCACGTCAGAGGCAGTGTTCGACGTATCTTAGGCATTCTATCCGACGCATGCGCACTGGGATACGCCCAAGGACGGCACATGCGCCGTTCTTTATAAGCGTCAACTACGTAGGGTCACGATTATTTTGCATAAAACGCGCCCACCTCTTCCACATTTGTATTAGGCGCGCTTACGCCGGCACATTTACGCTACGCCGCCATAACTTAGGATGCAAGTGCTTTGAGAATACTGCACTTGCCTCACTTAGTTGCGGCGGCGTAGCGTAAATAAGATAGGCTACGCCCGCTGAAAGTTACGCCGCCCTACGTAAATCTAGGCCACTGTGTGCATCTTCAAAATTTGTCTTGAAGAAAGAAGTAAAAAAATCTTAAATAGTGCATAAAAAACAGAAGGGGGAGGGAATTTTGTGTTTCTTCATATTCGCCCCAAAACATCAATCATGTTCTTAAATTTTTGATCAAGAAGATTGATATTATTCCTCATGATGTCTATTTCTCGACTACGCACCATAATTTTCTGGATTAATATTTGTGCACTAGCACTTGTGAAATGTAGTGTTTCTTCTTCTTCACCAACATATTCATCACCTAAAAATAAAAAAAAGGGTATTATAAATATGCAGGCCTACATCTCTTACCTGAAGCTGTGGTGACAGACACTGACCTGTTGTGGTGACAATTTCTACCACTTCATCCACCTCTCCTTCCTCCACATCTTCATCTTGAGGTTCTCTCTGGTCCTCTTTTTTAGGAGGTGTGGGATTCCTAGTGTCCTCTGAGTGTTGTCCTCCGAGTCTTTGCTCTCCTATGAGAATGAAACAAAAGGTATACTTAGCACACAGATATTTGAGGCCAGAAAAAGGAATATGAAACATTGCTTGGAAGTGGGGTACAATTGTCTGTTTTGGCAGAGTTCCAAGCTGAAAACATGATTCTTTCCCCTTACCAAATCTAGAATACTTACCTTTTTTGGCCAGGTTTCACACATGGAGACACCCCAATTATCCACTGGAGCACCTGTGTGGGACACCCTAAAAAGGTTGTTCTGTTGTCCCACAGTGCTCCTGAGTCCAGATGTCTAAACAGCTGCTGAGTGTCCCCTCCTTTACACTGAATAAAGTTTGCATTTCATTCTAGTTGCAAACAAATCTAGACAACAATATACTAAACTCCTTTTAATACAAATAGGCATGTCCAAATGTAGTTAACCATGTAGCTACCAAAAACATTGTATGTAGTGGGCGAACAATGTTTCATACGACAAAAAAAAGCACATGGGCAACATGCAAGTAATAACAATAATAGGAACACACTGCAAATACGTACTTTTTTTACGCATTTTCTTGATCCTCCTGTACTGGTCGTGCTCCCTCAATTTCAGGTCTGACTGGCATTTCCTCAATTGCTCCTTGTATTGTCTTACCCCAAAATTCCTGAGCAGACTCATCACAACTTTAGACGTTATCTTTGTCCTCCTCAAGATGTCCACCATCTTCGCCATTTCTGCAAAGGACATATTTGAGGCCTTATATCTCCTCCTGGATCGGGACGTTTCTTGCTCCGGGCTTTCCTCGTCATTAGTTTAATTATCATGCACCGGCTGTGTCTCCACCATGTCTCTCCCACTGGATGCCCAAAGAGAAGATGCGGGGAATATACTAGAAAGAACGTCAGGGGCACAGAGTATATAAAGCTAACAAACCTGTGTCGTAACTATGTTCTGTGTGTGGAGGAAGGAGTAAGGGCCGGACGTGAGACCGAAGGTAACTTTTTAACTTGGGTCATCGGGGGCCTATACTGCTTTGAGATTGAGGCCTATATGGGGAAAAGATTAGGAGAGTTTAGATGACATTAGTATTTACTGTATGTCTTGTGTTTTATCTTGCAGAAATAAGGAATGCTTTTAAAAATCCAGATTTTATGAGCAAGTTCCTTGACAGGTACAGGGATCTGCCTGTTTTGTGGAAAATCAAAAAACCCCTCAGTAAAAAAAACAAAAAAACAAGGAAGGCAGCACTGGAGAAACTGCTGCAATTGGTAAAGACACAGGACCCCAACGCAACCATCGAGTTTGTGGAGAAGAAAATTGGGAACTTGAGAGGCACATACAGGAAGGAGTACAATAAGGTGCTAGAATCACAGAGGTCAGGAGCAGCAGCAGAGGATGTGTATGTACCCAGTCTGCGGTACTACAATAAATTGCGCTTTCTGGACGACCATCTTGAAGTGAGGTCATCACTTTCTATCCTTCCCTCCAGCCTTCCCTCCATCCCAGCTGAGGCTTACGAGGACCAACCTGGGCCTTCCATCCTGGAAGAAGTGTATGCGCCCAGCTTGGAGCCAGGTATAGTATTTTTCAAAATATTTATTGTCCTAAAATGTATGATGTAAAATAGATGTTAATATTCATAACAAATTAATGTTTGAACAAAAAGTGATTTACATATCAATAGACAGTAGGGGCCAAAATGATTGGGACAAGCATGAAAACTGCTGTGGTCAGAATGAGATTATTTTCTATTTTTTAACATTCAATTTGCAACAGTCATGAGCTGGAAATTGTGTGTGATTGATGAACCAAAAACTAAAACTATGTCCCTTTTTTATACACAGGATGAGCTCGGTCAGGATGATGGTGTGGAAAGTGGTAGGCAGGAGGAGGCAGGGATCAGTGTCAGCCAGGAGGTGGCTGCACCCAATCCTAGGTGCCTCCCCTCTGCCTTCAAATAAGAAGGCCCAAGAGGAGTAGGAACATGGATGAGGCAGCACTGGCCCTCATTTGGGAGGCACATGCAACACTGAAAGACCCCCCCACCACCGCTCAAGAGGGCTATGCCTGCCTATTCACAGCCAAAATGCTTCTCCTCCTCCTCCTGCCACAAGTCCACCTCCAGAGCCACAGGTTTCAAGGAAGCGTGGAGTGAAGGGTGCAGGGAAGGCTGCAAGGAAGGGTGCAGGGAAGGCTGCAAACAAGACAAGAAAGTAATGGCCTGGCTTCACTCTAGTCTGACAGAAGACGCAGGCTGTTGTAGTACCACAGACTGGGGACATATATGTCATCTGCTGCTGTTCCTGATCCCTGGGAGTCCAGGACCAGATTGTGCTCCCTATTGTATGTACTTCTCAAGCTCCCAATTTTCTTTTTCAAATTCTTGATGTCTGCTTTGGGGTCCAAAGTCTTCAAAAATTGCAGCAGTTTCTCCAGCATTGCGTTCCTCTTTATTTTGTTATGAGCCAGAATAAATGGAATTTATTTTTACAGTAAATACTTGCCTATGTGTTTTGATTTAAAAAAGGACAGTTTGTTTGTGAGTAGGCAGGTACATTTAAAAAAATACAATGTCAAAATTATCAAGGGACACTAACCTCCTTGAGGTTAAAAAATACAAGATAATCATTTTGTTGTGGTAACTTAACACACCAAAATTAAAACAAAAAATATGGAGATCACTAGAATTTTTTTTTTAATAATCCCAAAAAATGGAGATCCTAAATCAAATATTAACAAAAAAAGACAATAAGAAAAAAAAAACGAAACATTATTATGGAGATCTGGCTTAAAAAACAAACAAAATTTTCATGAGATCACGAGAAATAATAAAGAAATACGTTTGTCAGAACTCTGTGTGAATATCAGCAGCAAAACAACTTCATTATTGTAGCACTATAAAGAAGAAAAGAATGTGCTGCATTAAACGATGCCATAATTTGCAGCGTGACGAATGTGCTATCTCCATTACGAACGCTTGTTTTATCAGAATGAGCCCTCCACCCCATACTTGATTCTGAGCATGCAGATTTTTTTTTTTGCCCATTGAAATTGCATACAGATGAACGGTTTTCCCGCTCTGATTTTTTCCTGACAGGAAAAAAGAGATCCTGCTCTCTTTTTTTTCCCGGCAGTTTTCCTATGAGAAAAAGTCTGATGGAGCATACACACAGTCGTAATTCCCGTCCAAAATCTCTCATCGCAGTTTTTTAGACAGGAAAACCGGTCGTGTGTACGGGGCATCAGACTTCAATTCCTCTTTAATACAGCTAAGAATTTCATGATCGTTTGCAACAGTTGCTACATGTTATTGAGCTTCCCAACTGCATGGACCCACATTTTTTACTGTGTTTCTTTTCCCTAAATATACCCCAATCCATATCAAACATACCTTATCAAACCACGGCTTAAGTGGTGTGTTATTAAATAACTGATCCATTCTTAGAGGGAAGAGATACACATTGTTATAAGACGACAGGGTTGGAAATTGTTGTTTTGCTCTATTTCCATCTTCCTCTGTGGTAATATCCTCCAGTCCTTTCATGAAGAAGACCACCGGTCGGTCAGGGTAGACTTGTGTGGCTGATTCAATGGCACAAAGTACCAGGGGTGGTGGATTCATTCTGTCCGTGGTCTCCATAAATAAGATTCCATTTCCTTCTCTTAGAATGGTGGAAGCACTGAACAAATTGGCGCTGTGCAAGTTTACAAAGTACTTGGAAAAGAGGGGATTTGAAATGAGACCACTTTTATATTTAAAAGAGGCCCTGCAAATATAGGCTATAGCCACTGCCATAATGAATATAGTGCATATTTTTAGGTTTTTCTGCATGACTGTGGAATACTGTGGTTGAGCTACAAGAAAAACAGAACTATATTATATAAAATCCAAAGTGCACATTTATTAAAGATAAGCATAAGAAATGTTTGGGTTGTCATCCGGGGCCCTGGGGATCTCCGGGCCCATTGGGACCTCTGGGCCCTATAATAAAAAATACATATATTATATACAATATATATAATATATATAAATATATTTAAATATATATATATGTTTTTATAAAAAAGGGGGGGCTACCATCCGGGGCCATGGTGCCCTCCAGGCCCCTGGGGACCTCTGGACCCCTTACAAAAAAAAGGGGGCTGCCATCCGGGCCCCTTACAGGTGTACTGCCTGTACCCCCCTGATGGCACCCCTGAGTACAGTTACAATACAATACAGGAGGAATCAGAGGGCCCTGCTTGTTAGAGCTTACAATCTAAAAGGGAGGATCAAAAGTGGTACAAAAGGTAATAACTGTGGGGGATGAACTGATGGATAATTGGCTATTAAATCTACTAGAAATCCAGTGTCCTTGTGACTTCCTTTGTACTGAGCTGAAATCTCAAACAGTATGTGCCTTTGAAGTTTTCTTCTGTGAAATATAAAATACCTTCCTCCCAGTGCCGGGACAAGATAATCTAGAGTCCTCCTGGGCGAACATGCCAAACTGCTCCCCCCCCCCCCCTTAAAATGTATTGAGCTGTAATCTTCCCGCTAACCCCCTAAGCATATATCCCCCGAGTACAGATCCACCCCTTGCTGAAATGCCCCCTCCCAGCACAAATATTTGCTCCAAACCCAACAAAAATACCTCTCCCCAATAAAAGTCACCCCTCCTAGCACAAATCCTTTACCCCTCAAATTTCTACCACAACAACATTTTCCACTCCTAGCACAATTCCCCTCTGCCTTTCACCTCCTTACAGCACCCCCCCCCCTCCTCACATGAAACAACAATGCCCAGGGCAGCCGCTCCTCCTGCCAACCCCTTGTCCCAGCCTTGCGTCCTCCCATGTAATAGAGAGGAGGAGAGGATGAGGTGTCCTGAAGTCCCAATATACTTCCTGTCCTGTTGTGAAGTTGAGTTTCCTCTGGCACTGAAATTTGAGAAATATAATTTGTGCAGAGATCAAGAGTCATCTTGCCTCTTGAACACAGTGATGTACACTACCGTGCTACTGAGCCGCAGATGCCTCCCCCCCATTCTGCAGCTGTGTGGGCATGTGAGGCCGCGTACACACGATCGAACATGTCCGCTGAAACTGGTCCGCAGACCAGATTCAGCGGACATGTTCGATCGTGTGTACGGCCTATCGGACCGTTTTCCAGCAGACAAAGATTTCCAAACATGCTTGAAAACATGTCCGCTGGAAACCATCGGACCAAACTCCCCCGCATGCACAGAAATCAAGTCGACGCATGCTTGGAAGCATTAAACTTTGTTTTTTCATCACGTCATTGTGTTCTACGTCACCGCGTTCTGGTCCGAGGGGATTTTGGTCCGATGGTGTGTACACACATCAGACCAACACAATAAATGTAACATTCTATGTTAGTGACCTAAAAAGAAGTTGCCAACACCCCGGATGAATAAGAATTATACAAATCCCCCAAGGAGGGGCTTTAAAGGCAACAATGGTAGGCGTAGTGATGCAAAATACAGAGTTATTTATATTAAATAGTTAATCGTATAAAAAAGTCATACAAAATAGTACATAATAATATAGATACAAATACAATAGCATAGGAGAGTCGAGACTGATCCACATGGAAAATAACAGGGCCCTACGCGTTTCGGGTAATTCCCTTCTTCAGGGGCCAGGGTCTAAGTGGAAACAAGATACATTCAATCAAATGTGTATAAACATATTGTAAAAATGGTTTTTATAATTGATTTTTATAGTTACATCAAACAACAAGGACAGCGAGTATAAAAAGTACAATGAACAGAGTGATACCAGTCATGGAATATCAATCTCCGTAAAACAAACAGGGCATCTCGACCGTGGTTAAATGTTCCTAAGCAAGATGATATATGGGAAAAATGGGCAGGCGTCTCATATCCCAGAGGGAGATAAACCCTATACCATATGTGCCGAAGTGTGAAGAAAATGTCTATACAGCCCCTATAAAAAAGGGGGGACAAGTTACGTTTATATAAGAAAAAATAAGAAGTAAAAATGTATAGATTAATTATTATAGTAAAATTGTACCTATCTTGAGGGCGTAATATCTAGAATGGCCAGGGGAGGTCAGTAGGGAGCACACACACAACAGTAGCCAAGGGAGGTCAGCATAGAACACAGCAACGGTTGGCTAAGTAAAAAAAGAGGAGAAAAGTAATTTTCTATTGTATGATACCATCTTGCTTAGGAACATTCAACCACGGTCAAGATGCCCTGTTTGTTTTACGGAGATTGATATTCCATGACTGGTAGTGATGAGCGAAATACGCCACATTCGATTTTGCGATGTTTCGCGAATATTTTGAAGAATATTCGCGAATATTTCAAAGAATATTCGCGAATATTTCAAAGAATATTCGCGAATATTTCAAAGAATATTCGCGAATATTCGTTAATATCGAATATTCGTGATATTTTATAAAAAAAAAATAGCGAATTTTCGCCAATGCGAATTTTCACTAATGCGAAATTTTGCGATTTTTTTTTTTTATAAAATATCACGAATATTCGATATTTACGAATATTCGCTATATTTTATTTAAAAAAAAAATAGCGAAATTTCGCATATGCGAAAGCGAAAATGATTGCGAAATTTCGCTATTTTTTTTGGATAAGCTATCACGAATATTCGATATTTACGAATATTCGTTATATTTAAAAAAAAAAAAAATTGCGAAATTTCGCATATGCGAAAGCGAAAATGATTGCGAAATTTCGCTATTTTTTTTTTGGATAAAATATCACGAATATTCGATATTCGAGTTATTCGCGAATACTCCAATATAGCGAATATTCGTGAGCAACACTAATGACTGGTATCACTCTGTTCATTGTACTTTTTATACTCGCTGTCCTTGTTGTTTGATGTAACTATAAAAATCAATTATAAAAACCATTTTTACAATATGTTTATACACATTTGATTGAATGTTTCCACTTAGACCCTGGCCCCTGAAGAAGGGAATTACCCAAAATGCGTAGGGCCCTGTTATTTTCCATGTGGATCAGTCTCGACTCTCCTATGCTATTGTATTTGTATCTATATTATTATGTACTATTTTGTATGACTTTTTTATACGATTAAATATTTAATATAAATAACTCTGTATGTTGCATCACTACGCCTACCATTGTTGCCTTTAAAGCCCCTCCTTGGGGGATTTGTATAATTCACATCAGACCAACAGACCACTTCAGCGTGGTCCGATGGAAACGGTCCATCGGAAAGTCTCCTCGGACATGTCTGATCGTGTGTATAGGGCCTTAGACATATGCAGTGCCATAGCAAGGAGGGAGAGGGTCAAGTTAGGAGGGGGAGCTACCCAGGGCCGGTCTTAGGCGAGCTAATTCTGTAGCGCCCCACTTATGTTAAGTCCCTTATATCCTCGTCCCTCTCCCCTTCTGTGTGTAGGCTGGCTATAAAAAGTAAATACTTTTTCTTTTTTTCTTTTTATCTGAAAAAGTAGATGCATGCAGTGTGACTTACCTTTCAGTGGACAGTGAGGCTTTGCATTTAAAAATGGCACCGCCCGGCGGGCGTTTTCTGGCGTTTTCTGGCTTCTGGCGTTTTCTGGCTTTCCCGACTCCGGACAGCGTCCAGGTGCCGAGGGCAGGGGGACCTGGCAGCGCGCAGGGGGACCTGGCAGCGCGCAGAGGGACCTGGCAGTGCCTGCTGCTGTGACTCGTAGGAGTCGGACTCCTGTGATGATCATGTGAGTAACTGACTGCCACTCCCATTCTGTGAGCTGTGATGGCCGAAGGGCGCCCCTGTTGCCCATGGCGCCCTGTGCGGCCACACAGCTCGCACACCCCAAAGGCCGGCCCTGGAGCTACCTGCTGACATAAGAAGTCCAAAAACCTGGAAGGAAGGGCTACCTGCAGAAATAAGAAGTCTTATGCTGGCGATACACTCCACGAAAAATCGTCCGAACGAACTTTCGAAAAACGAAAGTTCGGTCGTGAGTGCAAACGATAGTGCCATCATGTAATGACCGATAAATCGTTCAGTGGACGTAAAAAAAAAACATTTTTTTTTTTTTACATATACCTAGTGCAGAAAGTTCGGACAGGAAACACATTAACCTTCCGATTTATCGTTCGTTCGGCAGAAAATTTCCAAAACTTGTCCTTCGTTTTTTTGGGCTCAATAACTGGCTGAAAAATGAAAGATCTTTCTTAACCACTTAAAGGGGTAATTCCCCCAAAAACCTTTTTTTAACATTGATTGAGGCTCGGTTTTTTATTAGAAACGAAGCAATACTTACCGTTTTACAGATGCATCGTCTCCGTCGCTTCCGGGTATGATCGTCTGGTCTGGGCGTGCCTATTTGATTGACAGGCTTCCGACGGTCGCATACATCGCGTCACGAGTAGCCGAAAGAAGCCGAGCGACGGTGCGGCTCTATACTGCGCCTGCGCACCATCGTTCGGCTACTTTCGGAAAATCGTGACGCGATGTATGCGACCTCGGAAGGCTGTCAATCAAATAGGCACGCCTATAGTCGGAGCCCATACCCGGAAGCGTCGGAGACGATGCATCTCTAAAACGGTAAGTACTGCTTCATTTCTAAAAAAAAAAAACCTGATTCCCCTTGACATAACGAGCCTGAATAAATGTTAAAAAAAAGGTTTTTGGGGGAACTACCCCTTTAAGCCCCGGACCAATATGCTGCTAAATGCCCAGAGGCGTTTTTACAATTCGGCACTGCGTCGCTTTAACAGACAATTGCCCGGTTGTGTGACGTGGCTCCCAAACAAAATTAGCATCCTTTTCTTCCCACAAATAGAGCTTTCTTTTGATGGTATTTGATTGCCTCTGCGATTTTTATTTTTTGCGCTATAAACAAAAATAGAGCGACATTTTTACTTTTTAATATAAGAAAAATCGAATAAACTAAATTTTAGTCAAACATTTAGGCCAAAATGTATTTAGCCACATGTCTTCAGTAAAAAAAAAATCGCAATAAAAAAAATTAGCTACCTAGCGGCAACAGCGGCACTAATACAGCGATCAGAAAAATGATCGCTTAGTGACGCTGGTAATAGGGGGGGAAAGGGTTAACTAGGGCAGTGATCAAGGGGTTAAAACTTAATTAGGGGGGGTACGGGGCTACCCTGGACCTAACACTAACTGCCTGTCACACTAACTGTCACACTGACACTAAATGCAGTGAACCGTAAATATATGATCACTGCATTCAGTGACACTGTGACAGGGGGGTGGGGGGCTGATCGCAAGGGGTTAAATGTGCCTATGTGTACTGGTGTCAGTGTAGTGTTAGGTGCGACTTACTGTGAGTGTTCTCTCCTCTCGACGGATTGAAAATACCGCCGAGAGGAGAGCTGCATCACTTCCTCTGCCAGTGTTTACATTACACAGGCAGAGAAAGTGACACGGCGGAGGCTCATGGGATTGGCTGAGAGCGATCATGAGGGGGCGGACAGAAACGAACAGCCGCCCCCTCAAGACGGATCGCTCCTGCAGGTAAGCCGCCCGCCGCACGCAGCGAAAGGGGTCCCGATCGGACCCCCGACTCTCTAGAATGCAGGGACGTATATTTACGCCCATCTGCCTGTACGTGCCATTCTGTGGACGTACATAGTCGTGCGGCGGGCGTTAAGTGGTTAACGACCGATTTTCGGACAAATTTTCATATAGTGTATAGCCAGCATAAGAGCAGGGAGAAGAGCTACCTGAAGAAATGAGAAGCCTAAAAGCTGTGAGGGAAAGCTACATTTTGAAACAAAATGGTTTGGGAGAAGAGTTACCTGTGGAAACAAGGGGCCAGATTCAGGAAAGAGATAAGACGGCTTATCTCCAGATAGGCCGTCTTATCTCTGCGTCTGAGCCCTCCTATCTATGCGACTGATTCATATAATCAGTTACGCTTAGTTTTCCATTAGATCCGACTTGCGTAAGTCCCTTATGCCGTCAAATCTTATTTTCATATTTAGGCTGGACGCTAGGTGGCGTTCCCGTCTAAAATATGCAAATTAGCGTATACGCCGATTCCTGGCTGGGCGTATCTGTTTACGCCGTTTACGTTAGGCTTACGCCTGGCCTAAAGTTATCCCTGCTATATGAGGCGCAGCCAATGTTAAGTATGGACGTCGGGACAGACGTCGTTTACGTCGTTTGCATAAGTCGATTCAAAATGGGGCTGGCCGTACGTTATGTTCACGTCGCTTTCATTGACAATTTGCAACGTGATTTGGAGCATGCGCACTTGAAAACTTTCATGGCCGGCGCATGCGCAGTACGTTTGGCGCACAATTGCGCTTCATTTAAATAATAGACGCCCCCTACCCGCCCAATTTGAATTACGATGGGCCATTTACGCTACGCCGCCACAACTTTACAGGCAAGTGCTTTGTGAATAAAGCACTTGTCTGTAAAAGTTGCGGCGGCGTAGTGTAAACAGCATACGCTACGCCTGCACAAAAATAGGCGATTCTACCTGAATATAGCCCGAGGTGTTTAAAAAATGGGAGGGAGAGCTACCTGTGTAAACGAGAAGTCTCAAGCCCTGTACACACGGGCCAGAATCTTGTCAGGAAAAAAAAAAATTTCTTGACGAGATTCTTGGCAAGAATCTCTTGCCACCCGAGTGTATAAATACTCCTTTCAAAAGAACCATGGTTCATTGTAGGGGCCCCAGAGCATTACTTTGCCTAGGGGCCCATGATGCTATTAAGAAGGCCCTGGATGGAATTGCTTCCCCTTCTCTCTACGGCACTTTCCTGTAAGTGTCGGTCGTGCCACCCCCCCCCCCCCCCAGTTCCTATGGATTTTAAGGGGAACTCCACGGCAAAATCTAAAAAAATAAAAAACACTAAATTACCAACAGTATTGGGACGCCTGCCTTTACACACATGTATTTTAATGGCATCCCAGGTTTAGTCCATTACGTTTATCCTGATCCTCATCAAACCTGGCACCCCACTGGAACCTTACTAACATATTCCCCCCCGTCATCCTCATCACACCTGGCACCCCACTGCAACCTTACTAACACTTCCCCCCTGTCATCCTCACTCTCATCACACCTGGCACCCCACTGCAACCTTAGTAACACCTCCCCCCCCCGTCATCCTCACCCTCATCACACCTGGCACCCCACTGCAACCTTACTAACACCTCCCCCCTATCATCCTCACCCTCATAACACCTGCCACCCCACTGCAACCTTACTAACACCTCCCCCTGTCATCCTCCCCCTCATCACACCTGGCACCCAACTGCAACCTTACTAACATCTCCCCCCCCCCCCCCCCCGTCATCCTCACCCTCATCACACCTGGCACCCCACTGCAAACTTACTAACACCTCCCCCCTATCATCCTCACCCTCATAACACCTGGCACCCCACTGCAACCTTACTAACATCTCCCCCCCCCCCCCCCGTCATCCTCACCCTCATCACACCTGGCACCCCACTGCAACCTTAGTAACACCTTCCCCCCCGTCATCCTCACCCTCATCACACCTGGCACCCCACTGCAACCTTACTAACACCTCCCCCCTATCATCCTCACCCTCATAACACCTGGCACCCCACTGCAACCTTACCAACACCTCCCCCCTATCATCCTCACCCTCATCACACCTGGCACCCCACTGCAACCTTACTAACATCTCCCCCCCCCCCGTCATCCTCACCCTCATCACACATGGCACCCCACTGCAACCTTACTAACACCTCCCCCCTATCATTCTCACCCTCATAACACCTGGCACTCCATTGCATCCTTACTAACACCTTCCCCCTGTCATCCTCACCCTTATCACACCTGGCACCCCACTGCAACCTTACTAACACCTTCCCCCTGTCATCCTCACCCTCACCACACCTGGCACCCCACTGCAACCTTACTAACACCTTCCCCCTATCATCCTCACCCTCATCACACCCGGCACCCCACTGCAACCTTACTAACACCTCCCCCCTATCATCCTCACCCTCATCACACCTGGCACCCCACTGCAACCTTACTAACACCTCCCCCCTGTCATCCTCACCCTCATCACACCTGGCACCCCACTGCAACCTTACTAACACCTTCCCCCTGTCATCCTCACCCTCATCACACCTGGCACCCCACTGCAACCTTACTAACACCTCCACCTTGTCATCCTCACCCTCATCACACCTGGCACCCCACTGCAACCTTACTAACACCTCCCCCCTATCATCCCCACCCTCATCACACCTTGCACCCCACTGCAACCTTACTAACACCTTCGCCCTGTCATCCTCACCCTCATTACACCTGGCACCCCACTGCAACCTTACCAACACCTCCCCCCTATCATCCTCACCCTCATCACACCTGGCACCCCACTGCAACCTTACTAACACTTTCCCCCTGTCATCCTCACCCTCATTACACCTGGCACCCTACTGCAACCTTACTAACACCTCCCCCCTGTCATCCTCACCCTCATCACACCTGGCACCCCACTGCAACCTTACTAACACCTTCCCCCTCTCATCCTCACCCTCATCACACCCGGCACCCCACTGCAACCTTACTAACACCTCCCCCCTATCATCCTCACCCTCATCACACCTGGCACCCCACTGCAACCTTACTAACACCTCCCCCCTGTCATCCTCACCCTCATCACACCTGGCACCCAACTGCAACCTTACAAACATCTTCCCCCTGTCATCCTCACCCTCATCACACCTGGCACCCCACTGCAACCTTACCAACACCTCCCCCCTGTCATCCTCACCCTCATCACACCTGGCACCCCACTGCAACCTTACTAACACCTCCCCCCTGTCATCCTCACCCTCATCACACCTGGCACCCAACTGCAACCTTACTAACATCTTCCCCCTGTCATCCTCACCCTCATCACACCTGGCACCCCACTGCAACCTTACTAACACCTTCCCTCTGTCATCCTCACCCTCATCACACCTGGCACCCCACTGCAACCTTACTAACACCTCCCCCTTGTCATCCTCACCCTCATCACACCTGGCACCCCACTGCAACCTTACTAACACCTCCCCCGTATCATCCTCACCCTCATCACACCTGGCACCCCACTGCAACCTTACTAACACCTTCCCCCTATCATCCTCACCCTCATCACACCCGGCACCCCACTGCAACCTTACTAACACCTCCCCCCTATCATCCTCACCCTCATCACACCTGCCACCCCACTGCAACCTTACTAACACCTCCCCCCTATCATCCTCACCCTCATAACACCTGGCACCCCACTGCAACCTTACTAACACCTCCCCCCTGTCATCCTCACCCTCATCACACCTGGCACCCCACTGCAACCTTACTAACACCTCCCCCCTATCATCCTCACCCTCATCACACCTGGCACCCCACTGCAACCTTACTAACACTTTCCCCCTGTCATCCTCACCCTCATTACACCTGGCACCCTACTGCAACCTTACAAACACCTCCCCCCTGTCATCTTCACCCTCATCACACCTGACACCCCACTGCAACCTTACGAACACCTCCCCCCTGTCATCCTCACCCTCATCACACCTGGCACCCCACTGCAACCTTACCAACACCTCCCCCCTATCATCCTCACCCTCATCACACCTGGCACCCCACTGCAACCTTACTAACACCTCCCCCCCCCGTCATCCTCACCCTCATCACACATGGCACCCCACTGCAACCTTACTAACACCTCCCCCCTATCATTCTCACCCTCATAACACCTGGCACCCCATTGCATCCTTACTAACACCTTCCCCCTGTCATCCTCACCCTCATCACACCTGGCACCCCACTGCAACCTTACTAACACCTCCCCCCTGTCATCCTCACCCTCATCACACCTGGCACCCCACTGCAACCTTACTAACACCTTCCCCCTGTCATCCTCACCCTCATCACACCTGGCACCCCACTGCAACCTTACTAACACCTCCACCTTGTCATCCTCACCCTCATCACACCTGGCACCCCACTGCAACCTTACTAACACCTCCCCCCTATCATCCCCACCCTCATCACACCTTGCACCCCACTGCAACCTTACTAACACCTTCGCCCTGTCATCCTCACCCTCATTACACCTGGCACCCCACTGCAACCTTACTAACACCTCCCCCCTATCATCCTCACCCTCATCACACCTGGCACCCCACTGCAACCTTACTAACACTTTCCCCCTGTCATCCTCACCCTCATTACACCTGGCACCCTACTGCAACCTTACTAACACCTCCCCCCTGTCATCCTCACCCTCATCACACCTGGCACCCCACTGCAACCTTACTAACACCTTCCCCCTATCATCCTCACCCTCATCACACCCGGCACCCCACTGCAACCTTACTAACACCTCCCCCCTCTCATCCTCACCCTCATCACACCTGGCACCCCACTGCAACCTTACTAACACCTCCCCCTGTCATCCTCACCCTCATCACACCTGGCACCCAACTGCAACCTTACTAACATCTTCCCCCTGTCATCCTCACCCTCATCACACCTGGCACCCCACTGCAACCTTACTAACACCTTCCCCCTGTCATCCTCACCCTCATCACACCTGGCACCCCACTGCAACCTTACTAACACCTCCCCCCTGTCATCCTCACCCTCATCACACCTGTCACCCAACTGCAACCTTACTAACATCTTCCCCCTGTCATCCTCACCCTCATCACACCTGGCACCCCACTGCAACCTTACTAACACCTTCCCTCTGTCATCCTCACCCTCATCACACCTGGCACCCCACTGCAACCTTACTAACACCTCCCCCTTGTCATCCTCACCCTCATCACACCTGGCACCCCACTGCAACCTTACTAACACCTCCCCCGTATCATCCTCACCCTCATCACACCTGGCACCCCACTGCAACCTTACTAACACCTTCCCTCTGTCATCCTCACCCTCATCACACCTGGCACCCCACTGCAACCTTACTAACACCTCCCCCTTGTCATCCTCACCCTCATCACACCTGGCACCCCACTGCAACCTTACTAACACCTCCCCCGTATCATCCTCACCCTCATCACACCTGGCACCCCACTGCAACCTTACTAACACCTTCCCCCTGTCATCCTCACCCTCATTACACCTGGCACCCCACTGCAACCTTACTAACACCTCCCCCCTATCATCCTCACCCTCATCACACCTGGCACCCCACTGCAACCTTACTAACACTTTCCCCCTGTCATCCTCACCCTCATTACACCTGGCACCCTACTGCAACCTTACTAACACCTCCCCCCTGTCATCTTCACCCTCATCACACCTGACACCCCACTGCAACCTTACGAACACCTTCCCCCTGTCATCCTCACCCTCATCACACCTGGCACCCCACTGCAACCTTACCAACACCTCCCCCCTATCATCCTCACCCTCATCACACCTGGCACCCCACTGCAACCTTACTAACATCCCCCCCCCCGTCATCCTCACCCTCATCACACATGGCACCCCACTGCAACCTTACTAACACCTCCCCCCTATCATTCTCACCCTCATAACACCTGGCACCCCATTGCATCCTTACTAACACCTTCCCCCTGTCATCCTCACCCTTATCACACCTGGCACCCCACTGCAACCTTACTAACACCTTCCCCCTGTCATCCTCACCCTCATAACACCTGGCACCCCACTGCAACCTTACCAACACCTCCCCCTATCATCCTCACCCTCATCACACCTGGCACCCCACTGCAACCTTACTAACATCTCCCCCCCCCCCCCGTCATTCTCACCCTCATCACACATGGCACCCCACTGCAACCTTACTAACACCTCCCCCCTATCATTCTCACCCTCATAACACCTGGCACCCCATTGCATCCTTACTAACACCTTCCCCCTGTCATCCTCACCCTTATCACACCTGGCACCCCACTGCAACCTTCCCAATATACTACTCCTGTCACACTAATCCTAATCCTATAACTGGCACCCCCTCCTGAACCATACCCCATGTCATCCTCAACCTCATCACACCTTGCATCCCCTGCAACCTTCCTAATATACTACTACTGTCATACTAATCCTCATCAAACCTGGCACCCCACTGCAACCTTACTAACATCTCCCCCCCCCCCGTCATCCTCACCCTCATCACACCTGGCACCCCACTGCAACCTTACTAACACCTCCCCCTGTCATCCTCACCCTCATCACACCTGGCACCCCACTGCAACCTTACTAACACCTTCCCCCTGTCATCCTCACCCTCACCACACCTGGCACCCCACTGCAACCTTAGTAACACCTTCCCCCCCGTCATCCTCACCCTCATCACACCTGGCACCCCACTGCAACCTTACTAACACCTCCCCCCTATCATCCTCACCCTCATAACACCTGGCACACCACTGCAACCTTACCAACACCTCCCCCCTGTCATCCTCACCCTCATCACACCTGGCACCCCACTGCAACCTTACTAACATCTTCCCCCTATCATCCTCACCCTCATCACACCTGGCACCCCACTGCAACCTTACTAACACCTCCCCCCTATCATCCTCACCCTCATAACACCTGGCACCCCACTGCAACCTTACTAACACCTCCCCCCTATCATCCTCACCCTCATCACACCTGGCACCCCACTGCAACCTTACTAACACCTCCCCCCTGTCATCCTCACCCTCATCACATCTGGCACCCCACTGCAACCTTACTAACACCTCCCCCCTGTCATCCTTACCCTCATCACACCTGGCACCCCACTGCAACCTTACTAACACCTTCCCCCTCTCATCCTCACCCTTATCACACCTGGCACCCCACTGCAACCTTACTAACACCTTCCCCCTGTCACCCTCATCTGACCTGGCACCCCACTGCAACCTTACTAACACCTTCCCCCCTGTCATCCTCATCACACCTGGCACCCCCCTGCAACCTTACTAATATACTACTCCTGTCACACTAAACCTCATCACACCTGGCACCCCCTCCTGAACCATACCCCCTGTCATCCTCATCCTTATCACACCTTGCACCCCCTGAAACCTTACTAATATACTAGTGCCGCCGTATAGTGCCGTCGTACGTGTTGTACGTTACCGCGCTTTGCTCGAGCATTTTTTTTTCACGATCCTGTGTATGCAAGGCAGGATTGACAAGAATCACGTCGAGAAAAACTTAGTTTTTTCCATGACATTAAAAACGGTTGTGTGTACAAGGCATAACCCTTTGTTTGTACTCACTTCCCTTCATGTCCCTGGGATCATAAATGCCAAAGACCAGTCTTTTGAGTGTCAGGAACAGTAGATCCCTGAGACAAAATCTACTGATTCATCCTCTTGAGCTTTAGGTAACAGTAATTTAATAAAACAATACATAAAAAACACTCTAAATATTCTAGGCAATGAGAAGGGATAGAGTGATTGCAGACTCACCTGTCCTGTAAAGTGAAATGACAATTGAGCTGTACACGAAGGAGGAAATATATGACACCAATTTAATCGAATAAACTCAGTGAACACATGAATGGGTGCCCTGTTTACAAAATAATAGACATACAGTGTGGCACACATCCTCAGAGTACTTGTAATGTGAAGGGCACGGCTTAGCCAATACCTGGTGAAACCTCCTTCAGCCAGTCAAAGTCACCCTCAAATATGTAAATGCATCCTAAACCCACACCAAAGTCCTTTATTGAAATACCAGGAGTTATGTTTTATACTATTGTTTCTATAAAATACAGTAACAGAGCTCTCTAAATAAAATACCTGGCGGATTATGTAGAATGCTTTTACATGAAGCTTGTCATGAGCTCGCCATGATTACTGTCTCAAGATGACAGAAAAATACCATTCCTGTAAAAAAGTTTAGTGAATATGCGTTATTATAACTGCGCTCTCTAAATTAAAAATGTGCACACTGAAATATTTAGTTTCGGAATTTCGTTTTCGATCTCGTAATTCGTTTTTATTTATTTAGTCTTTCGTTAAAAAAAAAATGCATTCGTCCGAAAATCTGAATTAATTAGGGTCGAATCTGTCATTGAAGGCTTATGGTGTCTGTCGAATGCTCTAAGAAGAATCGACAGAATCTTTAAAAGAAAACAAGAAAAAAGGAGATTTGACGGAATCTTTTAAAAAAAAAGATTCGACAATCGTACATTTCCGGTCGAATGTTCCGCCTAAAAGCTATAGAAGAATTCTAATGTTGTATGACTAATAATAATTATATTTATCAATTATTATTACTAATCAACCAACATTAGAATTCTTCTATAGCCTATGAGCCGAGCATTTCACCATAAATGTCCGCTTGCTGCGATCGTATGTTTTTAGCTACTTCGTCAAAACTTCACGTCTCTCAATGTTGAATCTTTTCTCTCTATGTCGACTTTTCTTCATGTCCCTATAATGTTGAATCTTTTCTCTCAATGTCGAATCTTTTCTATCAATGTCGATTCTTTTCTCTCTATGTAGAATATTTTCTCTCTATGTCGACTCTTTTTCATGTCTCTATAATGTTGAATCTTTTCATTCAATGTTGAATCTTTTCTCTCTATGTCGACTCTTGTTCATGTCTCTATAATGTCGAATCTTTTCTCTCAATGTCGAATCGTTTCTCTCGATGTCGACTCTTCTTCATGTCTCTATAATGTTGAATCTTTTCTCTCGATATCGACTCTTCTTCATGTCTCTATAATGTCGAATCTTTTCTCTCTATGTTGATTCTTTTCTCTCTATGTAGAATCATTTCTCTCTATGTCGACTCTTTTTCATGTCTATATAATGTCGAATCTTTTCTCTCTATGTCGACTCTTCTTCATGTCGCTATAGGGCCAGATTCAGGTAGAGTTGCGCTAGAGTATTTCGATATGCGCCGCGTAACTGTGAATATGCGCCGTCGTTTCTATGTGGCCGTACCCACCAAACTAGATGCGACAGAAAACGAGCCATTTCCGATCGGCTTAACCTTCCGATGCCAGAGTCTCGTCAGCGCATAATTTCGCTTGGCGCATCAGTCGCGCCTATTGATTTCCCCTGCAAATATGCAAATGAGGGAGATTTCCCGATTCGCGAACGGATTAGCACCATACGCTGGCTACATGCCCTGCGCGTATCTCGTCCCTCCGGCGCAAAGTTATTTCTACAAATAGCTGCTTTATCTTTACTCCAGACGGCCACAGGTCAGCAGGAGAGCAGCTACAGCAGCGTTACCGACGATAAGAGCTAGCTGAGCACCCCCACTTGCAGGACAACACCTCTGTCCATGCTTGTCTGTCAACTTTTACAGCCATGGAGGAAGACATCATAGGTCTCCATAGCCGAGATGACGGCTGACAGCTCCTGGCCTTTAGAGTTCAGCTTTCTCCTGTGTGTTTGCGGGGAACGGGAGCAGCCATCTCAGAACAAAAGTAACTTCACTGCGGGGAGGGGGAACAGGATATACTTTAGTGCCGGAAGGCGCATCTATGGGCACATTTAAATGCCCAACGGAATGCATTGCGCTGACGTTTCCTGTGAAGTGGTGCCGACGGAAGTTGTGAGCATGCGCACAAGGGGGCGAGTGAAGCCTCACTTACTGCGCATGCTCCGTGGATTGCAGACTCACCTGTCCTGTAAAGTGAAATGACAATTAAGCTGTACACGAAGGAGGAAATATATGACACCAATTTAATCGAATAAACTCAGTGAAGACATGAATGGGTGCCCTGTTTACAAAATAATAGACATACAGTGTGGCACACATCCTCAGAGTACTTGTAATGTGAAGGGCACGGCTTAGCCAATACCTGGTGAAACCTCCTTTAGCCAGTCAAAGTCACCCTCAAATATGTAAATGCATCCTAAACCCACACCAAAGTCCTTTATTGAAATACCAGGAGTTATGTTTTATACTATTGTTTCTATAAAATACAGTAACAGAGCTCTCTAAATAAAATACTTGGCGGATTATGTAGAATGCTTTTACATGAAGCTTGTCATGAGCTCGCCATGATTACTGTCTCAAGATGACAGAAAAATACCATTCCTGTAAAAAAGTTTAGTGAATATGCGTTATTACAACTGCGCTCCCTAAATTAAAAATGTGCACACTGAAATATTTAGTTTCGGAATTTCGTTTTCGATCCGAATTTTTTTTTAATTTAGTTACTCGTAATTCGTTTTTATTTATTTAGTCTTTCGTTAAAAAAAATGCATTCGTCTGAAAATCTGAATTAATTAAGGTCGAATCTGTCATTGAAGGCTTATGGTGTCTGTCGAATGCTCTAAGAAGAATCGACAGAATCTTTAAAAGAAAACAAGAAAAAAGGAGATTTGACGGAATCTTTTAAAAAAAAAGATTCGACAATCGTACATTTCCGGTCGAATGTTCCGCCTAAAAGCTATAGAAGAATTCTAATGTTGTATGACTAATAATAATTATATTTATCAATTATTATTACTAATCAACCAACATTAGAATTCTTCTATAGCCTATGAGCCGAGCATTTCACCATAAATGTCCGCTTGCTGCGATCGTATGTTTTTAGCTACTTCGTCAAAACTTCACGTCTCTCAATGTTGAATCTTTTCACTCTATGTCGACTCTTCTTCATGTCTCTATAATGTTGATTCTTTTCTCTCAATGTTGAATCTTTTCTCTCTATGTCGACTCTTCTTCATGTCTCTATAATGTCAAATCTTTTCTATCAATGTCGAATCTTTTCTATCAATGTCGATTCTTTTCTCTCTATGTAGAATAATTTCTCTCTATGTCGACTCTTTTTCATGTCTCTATAATGTTGAATCTTTTCACTCTATGTCGACTCTTCTTCATGTCTCTATAATGTTGATTCTTTTCTCTCAATGTTGAATCTTTTCTCTCTATGTCGACTCTTCTTCATGTCTCTATAATGTCGAATCTTTTCTCTCAATGTCGAATCTTTTCTCTCGATGTCGACTCTTCTTCATGTCTCTATAATGTTGAATCTTTTCTCTCGATATCGACTCTTCTTCATGTCTCTATAATGTCGAATCTTTTCTCTCTATGTTGATTATTTTCTCTCTATGTAGAATCATTTCTCTCTATGTCGACTCTTTTTCATGTCTATATAATGTCGAATCTTTTCTCTCTATGTCGACTCTTCTTCATGTCGCTATAGGGCCAGATTCAGGTAGAGTTGCGCTAGAGTATTTCGATATGCGCCGCGTAACTGTGAATATGCGCCGTCGTTTCTATGTGGCCGTACCCACCAAACTAGATGCGACAGAAAACTAGCCATTTCTGATCGGCTTAACCTTCCGACGCCAGAGTCTCGTCAGCGCATTATTTCGCTTGGCGCATCAGTCGCGCCTATTGATTTCCCCTGCAAATATGCAAATGAGGGAGATTTCCCGATTCGCGAATGGATTAGCACCATACGCCGGCTACATGCGCCGCGCGTATCTCGTCCGTCTGGCGCAAAGTTATTTCTACAAATAGCTGCTTTATCTTTACTCCAGATGGCCACAGGTCAGCAGGAGAGCAGCTACAGCAGCGTTACCGACGATAAGAGCTAGCTGAGCACCCCCACTTGCAGGACAACACCTCTGTCCATGCTTGTCTGTCAACTTTTACAGCCATGGAGGAAGACATCATAGGTCTCCATAGCCGAGATGACGGCAGACAGCTCCTGGCCTTTAGAGTTCAGCTTTCTCCTGTGTGTTTGCGGGGAACGGGAGCAGCCATCTCAGAACAAAAGTAACTTCACTGCGGGGAGGGGGAACAGGATATACTTTAGTGCCGGAATGGCGCAATTACGGGCGCATTTAAACGCCCAACGGAACGCATTGCGCTGACGTTTCCCGTGAAGTGGTGCCGACGGAAGTTGTGAGCATGCGCACAAGGGGGCGAGTGAAGCCTCACTTACTGCGCATGCTCTGTGGATGATGCGCTGAACGTAAGCCTCTGTGCTGGGCTCCGCCCATCATTTACATATGATCACACACACTTCCACTTGCGTCGGGTTACGCCAGCGCATTTTCGTTACTCCGGCGCAAGTTTAGGAGCAAGTGCTATGTGAATTACAGTACTTGCGCCGAAAGTGTCGGCGGAGTAACGTAAATGAGAAACGTTACTCCAAACTAAAGAAGCGCCCATCTACCTGAATCTGGCCCATAATGTCTAATTTTTTCTCTCTATGTCGACCATTCCTCATGGCTCTATAATGTCGAATCTTTTCTCTCTATGTCGATTCTTTTCTCTCTATGTAGAATAATTTCTCTCTATGTCAACTCTTCTTCATGTCTCTATAATGTTGAATCTTTTCTCTCTATGTTGACTCTTCTTCATATCTCTATAATGTTGAATCTTTTCTCTCAATGTCAAATCTTTTCTCTCTATGTCGACTTTTTCATATCTCTATAATGTCAAATCTTTTCTCTCTATGTCAAATCTTTTCTCTCTATGTCGACTTTTTCATGTCTCTATAATGTCAAATCTTTTCTCTCTATGTCAAATCTTTTCTCTCTATGTCAAATCTTTTCTCTTTATGTCGACTCTTCTTCATGTCTCTATAATGTTGAATCTTTTCTCTCAATGTCAAATCTTTTCTCTCTATGTCAACTCTTCTTCATGTCTCTATAATGTTGAATATTTTCTCTCAATGTCGAATCTTTCTCTCTATATCGACTCTTCTACATGTCTCTATAATGTCGAATCTTTTCTCTCAATGTCGAATCTTTTCTCTCAATGTTGACTCTTCTTCATGTCTCTATAATGTCAAATCTTTTCTCTCTATGTAGAATGATTTCTCTCTACATCGACTCTTTTGCATGTCTCTATAATGTCAAATCTTTTCTCTCTATGTCGACTTTTTCATGTCTCTATAATGTCAATTATTTTCTCTCTATGTCAAATCTTTTCTCTCTATGTCAAATCTTTTCTCTCTATGTCGACTCTTCTTCATGTCTCTATAATGTTGAATCTTTTCTCTCTATGTCGAATATTTTCTCTCTAAGTCGACTCTTCTTCATGTCTCTATAATGTTGAATCTTTTCTCTCAATGTCGAATCTTTCTCTCTATGTCGACTCTTCTTCATGTCTCTATAATGTCCATTTTTTTCTCTCTGTGTCGACCACAAAGCAGTGAATACGTTGCTTTGTGGTGTCATGGGTCAGGAAGGGTCGGATTCTGTTGCGGAGGTTAAGGCAGCAGGATTTAGCCAGTGATTTAAATATGGGGGTTGAAGGAGAGGTCAGAGTTAAGGATTAAATGTGTGGAAGGACCAATGGTTGTGTTGTTGATATTAATAATAAAGTCATAGGGGGGGACCGTGAAGGAGGAAATATAACAAGCTCAGTTTTAGAAAGATTGAGTTTGAGGAAGTGGTGTGACATCCATACCAATATATCATTCAAGTAAGTTTGAGATCCGTGAGGAGATCGAGGGGGTGAGTTGAGGACGGAGTAGAGAGATAGATCTAAGTGTCATCGGCATAGATGGAGTTCATTGAGGGATCCATGAATGAACTGTGACATACTGAAGCAGAGCATGAGCCCCTCCCTTCAGAGACTGGGCCACAGGGCAGTATTCCAACATAATAACAACCCCAAACACACCTCCAAGACGACCACTGCCTTGCTAAAGAAGCTGAGGGTAAAGGTGATGGACTGGCCAAGCATGTCTCCAGAACTAAACACTATTGAGCATCTGTGTTCCATCCACAAATGGAAGGTGGAGGAGCGCAAGGTCTCTAACATCCACCAGCTCTGTGATGTCATCATGGAGGAGGGGAAGAGTACTCCAGTGGCAACCTGTGAAGCTCTGGTGAACTCCATGCCCAGAAGGGTTAAGGCAGTGCTGGGAAATAATGGTGGCCACACAAAATATTGACACTTTAGGCCCAATTTAGTTGAGGGGCACATCTTGGAAGCCTCTGAATCACACTGCTGCCTGCTTGCATTACAGATTGGATGACGCGTCGACATACAAACAGCTTCTTGGTGCAGCTCTGCATTTTTCACCCTGCTGACCTTTGCAATAGCCCATGGCTCCCCAAGTGGCTTCACTCCAAGTTGGATGACATGCTGCTTAACCCCTTCCATTCAGTGAATGCATCTGTACCCCTTTTTTTTTAATGTTTTAATAAATTCTCTACACTTGCTGGTGTCCTCTTGTAACTTTATATTTTTATTTATGAGTTCTCCTAGCTACTCATGAAGCCTAAGGCCGTGTACACACGATCAAATCTGTCTGCTGGAAACGGTCTGCCAGACCGTCCCAGCAGACAGATTCGATCGTGTGTACAGGCGAGCCGACGGATTTGGCCAGCCGACAGATTTGAAAGCATGCTTTCAAATCTGTCGGCTGGGAACCCGTCTGCCCGACATGTCTGCTGGTTAGTACGCTAACCAGCAGACATGTCTTCTCGCACACGCGTCGAATGGTTTCGACGCATGCGCGGAAGTGTTTTACTTCCTGGTGTGGTGACGTGGCGGCGTCAACGTCACCGCCACGTCAGCGCACCGTCTGACGGCGGGGATTTTGGTTTGATCGTGTGTACACGATCAAACCAATACGTCCCCAGCAGACAGCTTTGTTCAAATCGGTCTGTCTGACCGATTTGAACAAATATGTCTGGTCGTGTGTATGGGGCCTAAGCCTTGAAGAAGGAGATCTTTGAGCCCACAAAATGTGTTGTTTTATGAATTAACTACTTACATACCATAGGATGTCATATGATGTCCTGGACTTGAAGTGGAGATATCTGAATGATGCCGTAGACCCGATGGTCCCTGGCCATCTCTATGACCTTCAGAGGCCGGGCGCAATGTTATGATGTCACTTCCCGCGTCGGCAGATGTAAAACTGAGGGTATTTTTGCTGAGAAGCTGAGATTGTGTTGTTTTGTTAGGTATCTCGTTATTCTGCGTAACATCATCTTTGACATTATACAAGAAAATTGGGCTAACTTCTTTAGTGTTTTCTATTTTTTTAATTCATGAAAGTGTTTTTTTTTCTTAAATAAATTGTGTGTGACATAAAAATTGAAACAACTGCTTTTTTGTTCCCTAGGGCTAAATATAAATATATATATATATATATATATATATATCAAATACACTGCCACTAACTAATCACTCTGCCTAATCTAGCTCAATCTATCTCTGTCCACACATTATACACGGCCGCTGTGTAAGCAGCCTTATATAGTGTGGGGGCGTGGACTTAGTCTCCCTGAGCAATGATTGGCCAACGGCACCCTGCTTTTGGCCAATTATGTCTCTCTCAGCAGAGCACGCTGTGATTGGCCAAAGCATGCAGGTAGGTGCATGCTTTGGCCAATCGTCTAGCAATGCACTGCATTATGGGGCGTTCTGTGGGGGGAATATGTTCAGCTCGTTATAGAACAAATGATTGACTCGAACAGCAAGCTCTTCGCTACTGATAATGAAGAAGTGCCAGCACAGTACAGAGAGGATTAATTATATTAAACATTTCTCCATAGTCCTCCTTCTAAATCTTACAAAGTTTGTTAGGATTTCTAAGCAAAGATGTCTTTCTCAGACCTCAGTACACTTTCTGGTTGCTTATTAGGTTGCTTTATGTTATTTGCCATGGAATTCCATAAATGGCTGCTGTGGCCACTAAAATCCAGTCTAATGCCGCGTACACACGGTCGTTTTTTGCGATGAAAAAAAACGAAGTTTTTTAAAACGTCATTTAAATTGATGGTGTGTGGGCAAAACGTTGTTTTTTGTCTTCAAAAAAACGACCAAAAAAAAATTCCAACATGTTTGAATTTTTTGTGTCGTTTTTCAAAACGTCGTTTTTTGTTTCACAAAAAAGTCACCGTGTGTAGCAAAAACGTCGTTCAAAACGACGTTTTTCAACCCGCGCATGCCCAGAAGCTAGTTATGAAGCGAGCTTCAATGGAAAAGAGTGGTGAACGTAACCTCGCTTTTTGTGAAAAAACGATGGTGTGTATGCAAAATTGTCTTTGAAAAGTGACGTTTCAAAAACGTCGTTTTTTACTTCACAGAAAACGTCGTTTTTTTTTCATCGCAAAAAACGACCGTGTGTGCGCGGCATCAGTGCGGTAAAAAAAAAAAAATGATGGGAAATTGGTGGTTGGGAAAGGATTTTACAGACACGGATGACCTTGTTTCATGTGATGTCTTTGGGCTTGCCATATCTTTGGCTAGAATATCTAAGCAAACAGGAAAGTTTTGTCAACAGTCATTAATTATTGTTTGTATATTTTTTTTTTGTATAATCAGTTTTTATTGCATAACAACCAAGGACAAGACATGTCAAGTAAAACAGAAAGCATAGAGCCATGGACCACGCAGCGTCAAAGAATTGGCAGTAAATACAGGCAGTACAAACTTCCATGCCAAGCACCGGCATACATGTCTTGAGACCACGTATTAACAAAAAGATAAAAAAATACAATAAAACAACAGCGAGAAAACAATAACAAAACGGGGTGTTGCATAATACAAATAAAACAATACTAAGAGGGGAGGGGGGGGAGGGGAAAAGGTAGGTAGTGGGGAAAACGGACTCGGGGGGGAGAGGCTGACTCCATTCGAGACAGGAGGACCAAGGAGGGGCAAGCCCCGGTGGTCCGCGACGGGGGGGAGGGGGGCAAATCACCTCCATCTAGCCAACCCACACCCCGACACCCACCAAGGTCAACCGAACGTGTGGTCTTACGCCCAAACGGGAACTCCAGCTCCCCAAAAAGCATGGGGCCGTCCCGCGGGTTGCGGAGTTATATGATCAGCATATATTTTCAAAAAACAATCCGCAAGGAAGTACGAGGTAAGGGGAAGAAGGATACAGTAAAAGAAGGAGCGGAGCTCCCAGTAGAGATCAAAAGTGTAGTGAAAAGGGAAAAAAGATAAAGAAAAAGAAAGAGAAAGAAAAAGAAAGACTAGAAACAGAGATCACAAGAGCCAGGTCACCTGCATGTGTGTGCCAAGATACATTTAGAGGAGCAGCTTCCAAGTCCGCACCGAGCGTACCGCAATTAGGGTGTGAAGACTCCAAATACACAGCAAACACCAGCGGGTCAAATCGTTGTCTCTCGCGCTCCAGCCAGCCTGAGAGCCTTAAGCGCGGGATCTGCTAATTCTAATAGAGCAGCATCTAAGCTCGAAGGTACATAAACAGGGTCTGAAACATATTCAGACCAGGGCGCCCAAACTGCACGAAAACGTTCCTCCGTCCCCTTACAAGTAGCAACCCAGTCCTCAGCCTCCCGAACCGCATTCACTCCTTTAATCCATTCTTCCCGAGTGGGAATCCTGGGCGTCTTCCAATAGATTGGTATCAAGCGTCGCGCTACATTCAAAAGATGTGGTAGCACACTGTTTTTATAGTGACTGAGCGGTATCGGAGGGACATGGAGGAGAAAATGTTTCGGGGAGAGAGGAACGTCTACACCAGTCACTATCTCTATATTGTTTGTATATTTGAGGGAAATTAGTTTGTACATGAGAAGCTAGAATCATAGTCACATATGTCCTGGAGCAACTAATATATTTACTGTACATAAAAAGTGCAATAAAGCAAAAGTTCTGTAAGTACCGTATATTCTCGAGTATAAGCCGACCCGAATATAAGCTGAGGCACCTAATTTTATCACAAAAAAATTGGAAAATTTATTGACTTGAGTATAAGGCTAGGGTGAGAATGCAGCTGCCACTGAAAGTGGAAAAGAGGGTCAAAAATGCCCATTTGCATGCCTCACTGTGCCCATTTGCATGCCTCACTGTGCCCATTTTCACGCCTCACTGTGCCCAACATCACTGTGCCCATTGCAACCTCACTGTGCCCAACCTCCCTGTGCCCATTGCAACCTCACTGTGCCCATTAATACTTCACTGTGCCAATTGCAACCTCACTGTGCCAATTGCAACCTCGCAGTGCCCATTACAACCTCACTGTGCCCATTACAGTGTACCTGAAATTCTTGACAGGCTGTGCTACGGGCGTCCATTTTTTAAAACTCACGGCTTCCTCCTGGTCCTGCTCCCTTCCGTGATAGGCGTTTGACACTATGTTCAGTGTTCCACCTATCACGGACGTTCTTTCATCCTCGGATTAATTTTCCCAAAAGAGACCATGTTCAGTGTTCCACCAATCACGGACATTCTTTCATCCTCGGACAAGAGAAAGTTCGTCATAGGAGGAATAGGTATATAACCAAGAAAAATAATTTAGGTGTGCAAATTAGTCATATAATTATTCTTGAGTTCCCTGATGCATATTGAAATTGCTGAATTCAGCCTAAGCATCTAGGCATCCATGACATCTGGGTACGATATGGTTAAAGGGGTTGTAAGGCTTTGATTATTAAAGAAAAAAATAACAAACATATCATGCTTACCTCCACTGTACAGAGTGGCCCCGAACACCGTCTTCTGGGGTCCCTCGGCAGATCTGGCGGCTCCTCCCCGCATCAGATAACCCCCTAGATTCAATTTGATTGGCAGCAGCTGGAGCCAATGGCTCCGTTGCTATCAATATATCCAATCAAGAGTTGGGACCCCGTGAATAGGGGGACAGCACGTCCCCGCCGAGGCAAATTTGGGGCTCAGGTAAGTAAAACGGGGACGTGTGGGGGGGGGGGCACTGTTACTGCCAGGTGTTTTTTCACCTTAATGCAAAGGATGCTTTACAAACCCTTTAACCACTTAAGGACCGCATCCTGCACATATACGTCAGCAGAATGGCACGGCTGGGCACAGGCATGTACAGGTACGTCCTGTGATAGTACCCAGCCGTGGGCCGCGGGCGCGCTCCCGCGGTGCACTACCGTAACCCGGTCTGAAGCTCCGGGACCAGGACCGCGGGACTCACGGACCCGATCGCCACTGGAGTCCTGCAACGTTCCCCGGAAGCTGAAGAACGGGGAGAGCTGTGTGTAAACACGGCTTCCCTGTTCTTCACTGTGGCGGCGTCATCAATCGTGTCATCCCTTTTATAGGGAAACACAATCGATGACATCACACCTACAGCCACACCCCCCTACAGTTGTAAACACAGATGAGGTCACACATAACCCCTTCAGCGCCCCCTTGTGATTAACTCCCAAACTGCACTGTCATTTTCACAATAAACAATGCATTTTAAATGCATTTTTTGCTGTGAAAATGACAATGGTCCCAAAAATGTGTCAAAATTGTCCGAAGTGTCCACCATAATGTCGCAGTCACGAAAAAAAAAATTGCTGATCACCGCCATTAGTGGTAAAACAAAAAAAAAATTATAAAAATGCAATAAAACTATTTTGTAAACGCTATAAATGTTGCGCAAACCAACCAATAAACGCTTATTGCGATTTTTTTTTTTACCAAAAATAGGTAGAAGAATACGTATCGGCCTAAACTGAGGAAAAATATATTTTTGGGGGATATTTATTATAGCAAAAAGTAAAAAATATTGCATTTTCTTTCAAAATTGTCGCTCTATTATCTACTGTTCTTGGTTTATTAGAGTGATGATCAGAGGGAAGAATGCTCCTTAGATGTGTGGCCATTGGGAAGAATCCCACCATTACTAAGATCTAAAAGATCATTGGTGTCAATCGTTACTCATCTAAAGGAACAAAAGTTTATCATAGCTCAAGGAGCCCCTAACAACCGCTGAAGGAAACCTAGGGTTCAACAGAACTCTGGTTGATTAAGGCTGATATAGAGTATGAGATACATTGGTGTGAA
Organism: Rana kukunoris; assembly: GCA_029574335.1. Taxonomy (NCBI): domain Eukaryota; kingdom Metazoa; phylum Chordata; class Amphibia; order Anura; family Ranidae; genus Rana; species Rana kukunoris. The sequence goes on along the minus strand of CM056052.1, from coordinate 27,287,901 downwards.
GAGACCTCTCAACAAGGAAGTGACTGCTCTCCTCAGACCTTAAAAAAATGGCAGCTCCGGGTAATAAGAAACAGAGAAATTCTCAGAGAAATTAACAGTTTCCACTAGTGTAGCGCTACCCCATTCAGGAGCCGCTGGTTAGATGTGGGATCGGCATAAGTTAAGTTACCTTTGATGTGTCTAGGGAAATTGATGGTAGCAACTGTAAAAGCAGTAACGGAATGTCCAAGCCAATGGTTGATGTTTTCTAAGTGCTTTATTTTCGGTCCAATATCGACCAACAGTCAACTTGAGGTAGACAGGATAGGTTGGTGAAGAGAATAACTTTGCAGAGTCAGGCTCTGGATAATGAACAGAAGCAGTCCTGCCTCTAGAGCAGTGGTTCTCAACCGTTCTAGTGTCGTGACCCCTTGATAAAATTTCCGAAGTTGTAGGGACCCCTAACAGTAAAAAAATTTGTAGCGTGTTTTGTCAGCCCCCTAGGCAAAACAAGTCATTTGCGCCCCTAACCCTTACATTTGTGAAGTATTAAAACCCCTTATGGTACATTTTAGTATGTACCACTCTTTGTTCTCCGTTCTTTCCCTTTCATCTCTCTCTATCCTAATTTATTTTTTATTTTTTCCCCATCCCTCAATCTAGCCATCATTTTTGCTCTTTCTCTTAATCTTTCTCTCCCTTTTTATTTGTTGTTCCCCCTCTTTTCCTTTCCTTTCCACATATTCTCTATTCTTATTGCTTCCTTTACTCCTTGGGGGTGGGGAGTTGAGATGAGTGGCAGTGGGGGTGGGATTGTTGAGATGAGTGGCAGTGGGGGTGGGAGAGTTGGGATGAGTGGCAGTGCTGGTGGGAGAGTTGGGATGAGTGGCGGTGCTGGTGGGAGAGTTGGGATGAGTGGCAGTGCTGGTGGGAAAGTTGGGATGAGTGGCAGTGCTGGTGGGAGAGTTGGGATGAGTGGCAGTGCTGGTGGGAGAGTTGGGATGAGTGGCAGTGCTGGTGGGAGAGTTCTGATCAGCCAACATAGGTGCTCTTGATCAATGTAATTTCCTGATCTGAGAACTGTAGTGGGGACTTTTAATGGGAACTATAATCACAGGTAGTGTTACTCACTATGTCTCCCACTTCACATTCCTCACCAGTCAGCTGACCTAGAGTCTCTGCCCCCCCCCCCCCCAGCCATGTTGTGAACTGAATGGTGCAGCTGCAAAGAGGCTGAGGGGGTGGCTGTGGGCTCCAGGGACAGCCCTGCTGGGTGGCTGCAAAAGAGGTGCGGGCTTCAGGAACAGCCCAGGATTTGGTGACCCCTGGAAAATCTTCATTTGACTCCCGAGGGGGTCCCGACCCCCAGATTGAGAACCACTGCTCTAGAGTGTATTCTTTTCTCCCGTCGCCACTCCCGCCGGAGTGGGTGCAGTGCACCTGGACAGGCCTCTCCCACAGACCTGGCAGCCAGAGTGTCACCGAGAATGCTGAGAAGGAACAAGTCTCTGCCACCGACTTGGCTCTAGTAAATTAGTAAAGGCCTCTGCCACAGGTCTGATACTTGAGAGCAATAGAACATATCTTCTCAGTCAATCCCTCTTGAAGTGTGGGGACCCAGTAAGTCACTGGGGCCCCTCGGCAACTCAGTTTCTCTGAGCCATGAGGGCCCAGAGTAAAGAACTCTGCGTGGCACAGGCCCCGGCCAGGTAGGCCATAGTGGTGGGGCCCACCCTGAAGCATGCCTCGCGAGGGAAAGACTCCTCTAATTGGCTGCTGAGGAAAAGTGTTTCTGCCTGAACCCCTCTGGTGCCACCTGCTGCCCAGAGATGGAACTGCATCCATGGAGCACAGAACGACCCACAGGATAATTCAGGGCTGACAGCAGGCTAATTTAACATAAATCAACCTGGGTGAGAGCAAATAAGTCTCTCACCCTACTAAATTTGAACAGCGTCCCTTACTGAACGTAAGGGGGCGCTACACTTGTTTAGCAAGTATGATTTAAAATATGAAAAAAAAAATTAATGATTTGGGTTAACGGTGATTTTCACTTTTATTAGAAAAAAAAAAAAAGACAATGTAGCATATAAAATGTTAATGTTATTAAAATGTACCTTTACATATCAGTTTGTAGAAGCTGTCAAAAATCTTTCACTCTCGGAAATTTGTTAATAGGCTGGAAAGAGCCTACAGGTATGGCTTGGGAATTAAATATCTTTTTATAAAACCTAAGGACTGCATTTTCATATAATAGAGAAGCTAAATTTTTGGAAAATATAAGGGGAACAAATTCTTTAATCACTTCCTGCCTAGTCTATAGGCAAATGGCGACCACGCAGGGGGCACTGCTATTCCAAGTGGACGTCATATTATGACCTCCCGGGGCACACAGCAGGATAATCAGTCACCCACTGTGTCCACCGAACACAACGAAAGACCAGTAATTTTACCAGGCAGATCAGAGATCACATGACAGTTGTACTCAGTAAATCTTTGTAAACATAAAGGCACCTAAACAACAAAGCTGCTTCCCTATAGTAAAAATACTGAAACCAAAAAAGGGGAAATCGGCGCTATATCAACTTCAACATAAAACAGCTATAAAAATAAAGTCCATAGATAAAGTCCATAGCTCAACCGTGATGATCCCACACCATAAAACATCCAACAAATCACTGATAACAACCATCAATGTGAGGATATTGATTGGCCCATCAGAATCGATCACAGTCTTCTATTAGATTTCCAGATATTTTCCTAGTCTCCCTCTCTCTCTCTCTTCAAATGATATCACCACCATAAGCCAAAAAGGTACTTTAGTGTAGTATGTTTATTCACCGATTTAAGAGGTAACAAAAGGTATTATACTTGCATGAATCGGCACAAATGTATACAGCCTTTGTCATGATCAGGCGTCAGACTTGAAGACCAATTGCAATAGCAGTGACAGGACAGGGATACTGGCAGTCACTTCTGGCTGATGACACAGGCTCATCTGAGGTGCGGAGTCTAATAGGCCCTACACACGATCCGAATATCGGACGAAAACGATCGTCCGAGGAAGAATCGTACGATTTTCGGATCGTGTGTACACTACTTTCGAGACCCGATCACGACAGTTCATCTGATATTATTCGATCGGACAAGCACGAAAATTTTCCTTGTACAATGTTAGATCATACGATTTTCATTTAGTCAGTACAGTTGTCGTCCGAAAATACAATACAAATACATTACAACACATGACATCACTTCCGATTATTTTTTTCTGTCGTACAAGAATTTTCATGACTTTAGTAACCTATTTCATTTTACTTGAGACAATTAAGCAAAAAAAGTTGCACGATCCGTCGTACGATATTTGGATCGTGTGTATGGGGCATAAGGCTGGGTTCACACTATACTACACAACAGCAGTACAACTTTCATCCTACTTTGCTCTGCGACATCGGTTCTACATTGGTCCTACATCCATCCAACTTTCATGAACAGTATACTACTTTGATACGACTTTGCGATAGTCTGACTTGTTCTTTGACCAATCAAAACAATCCCAGAGTGAGATAAATTCCTTTTACTGCTGCTGTAATCACATGTCGGATGTCAAAAGTCGGATGGTAAGGACAAGGCTCCTACTTTGGTCCGACTTCAATGATATTCAATGGGCAGAAGTAGGATTAAAGTCGGACCAAAGTAGTGCAGGGAGTATTTTCAAAGTCGAAACCAACTTGTGTCGGACCAGTTAAGACGGCTCTCATAAGGAAACATTGATTTTCACACGTCATGCGACATGAGCTCCCAATGTCGGAGCGCTTGTCGGACAAGTGTGAACCCGGCCTAAGTACTAGCTGGTTTTCCCCAGAGCTCCTGATGGTGGAGATGGATTTAGCTGCAAGGTCACGGTCCTCAAGTTTGCCCCACCAGGTTGTGAGCAAGGCGGGGGACAATAGCGGATAAACAGACAAGGATGAAACAGCAGTGTGGTTAGTAAACAAGGCAAAGGATCAATCATGAGTGGCTGCAGGTTGGGATCAAGCAGTAGAGTAGTCAAAAACAGGCCAAAGGTCAAACACAGGTGGTTGCAGATTGGGATGAGGCTGTAGCGTAGTCCAGGAACAGGCCGAGGGTCAAACACAGGTGGCTGCAGGTACAGGTAGTGAAGGCACAATAACCTGGTAAAGAGGAAGTGCTAAGACAAGGATTTTATAGGAAGTTCATGGGAGGAGCAAGGGGTTCAAGGTTCAACAGCATTCAAGACACCAAGCAGAGTAGTCTAATGGATCAAATAGGTTTATCCAGCAGATCAGGCAGGGAACTCTCCAGTATCCCAGATAGCTCAGTGGGAAGAGCCAATGCCAGACACAGAAGAGGTCCCAAGTTCAAGCCCAGGTCCTGACAACCTTTGTGTTTGAATGCACTGCAACCTCTCCCTTCTGGGATCTGCATGTGCTCCACCCCCAGGAGGTCTGGGTCAGATGTAACCGGAAGGGATGGAGGCTTTTCTGAAGTTGTGATTTTGTTAGAAAGCTTTACGGCCACCGTCTCTTCCAGTTACATCTGTCGTCACACCGGTCCTGACTTCCTAGTGGTGGAGCGCCCAACGATCCTGGGAGGGAAAGACGTGACGTCAGATGTAACTGGAAATGACGGCGGCGCTAGGCTTCTGACTAGTTTGGCAAATCGCGTCTTCAGGAAAGAGAGGGCCTTTCACAATTAATCTGTACTATGCGAAAGCTGTGGCAAATCACAGCTATCACAATAGCAAACAATGAATGGATGCCATTAAAAAAAAAAATTACTTATAATTATGATCATCACTGTTATAAGCAATCATAGTGTAAACAAAAATCCTAATCACTTGTTCAGGATTGTACAGTGTCACTATTGTAACATTACATGACTTTGGTCACATTATGAAAAAAATAAAAAGTGTAAAACAAGAAAAAGAAAATAGTGAAAAAATGTAAAAAAATAAAATATTATTATTTATTTATTTTTGGCATACTATTTTCAGCAGTCAGTATCCCTGATCACTACCACACCCGTCATATGCTGATGCGTTCTTGCTCTGGTATCAGTATGTAAAAAATAATTGGAAAAAAAAAAGTTTAATTTAATTCCTTAATTTTTCAAAAAAATATGGCAAAAAAATTACAACTTCAAATAACTCGCTATGCCTCTTAGTAAATATCTTGGACTGTGTTCTTTCCGAGGGTATTTGTACTGTCCTAGCATTTTATGGCCTCAAGAATAGAGATTGGCCGTCAGTACATCAGAATTGATCAATTTTCAAATATATACCATAGTTTGTAGAAGCTATAATTTCCCTACAGACTAAATATTATAAATACCACCAAAACAAAGCTCTATCTGTCTAAAAAAAAAAAATATATATTATTTTTATTTCATTTGGGTACAGTGTTGCATGAGTAATTGTCATTCAAAGTGTGAGGCGGCGTACACATGACCGAGGAACTCGACGGGCGAAACTGTCGTTTTCCTAGTCGAGTTCCTTGTTCCGTTGTCGGGGAACTCAACGAGCCAATTTTCTCCATTCCCGTCGAGGAAAAGGAGAACATTCTCTTTTTTTGGCTCGTTAAGTTTCTTGACAGTTTCCTCGTCGAAAAATGTACACACGACCGGTTTCCTCGGCAAAACACGTCTCCCAACAAGTTTCTTGCTGGATTCTGCCGAGGAAACCGGTCGTGTGTACGAGGCCTGACAGTATGGAAAGCTGAAAATTGTCCTAGGCAAGAAGGGGGTTAAAGGGGATAAGTCGATTTTAACTTACCGAAATCCACAATAATGTGACCCCCCATGGTGCCTCTTTCAAAAATAAATACCTATGTTATACCACTGCTCTCCAGTCCTAGGCTGTTGTCACCGAACCAAGTGTGATGTCATGATGGCCCCCGCTGGAGACTTCAGGACTTTATGAAGGACCATCAATTGACCCAGTGCAGTCTAAAAGTGGGAAGACTCAGGACCCTGCATTACCTTAATGGGGGGCCACACAGTAATGCAAGGCTTTCTTCCTGTTGTTGAGTGTGGTGCTCGCCCCCTCCCTTGGACTACAAGAGAGTCAGGACGCTCTCTATTTTGCAGATAGAGAAAGAAGCTGTGTGTTAGTGGGCGTCCTGACTCTCCCGTAGTCCAAGGGAGGGGGCGGGCACGACACCTCACACCAGGGAGGAAGCCTCGCATTACTGTGTGGAGTTACAGACAGAACAGGAAGTGAGGATTTCTCAGAAGAAATAAGTGTAGTAATATTAATATAGATGTGTTGGTATTTAAAATATTGTGTTATACAGTATGTATGGTATGGTATTTAGGCATTCGAGGTTACACATCAAAGGAAGTTTGCTGACCAAATCTTGTGGCCAAAGGATCAAAAGATACAGAGGACCCTTTGATGTGTAAATCTTATCTAAGACAACCTAGGTATGTGAGATGGCCTGGTACTTCCTGACATACATAAGGAAGTGTTTATTAATGGTAAGTAGACATTCAATGGGAACATTTGGTTGACCCCCCTCCAGTATGATACCATTATATGAGAAAGACAGGCTGACATTCAGTTCATTTTGTCAGAGAGAAGGTACTCTCTGTATGAGTATGGGGGCGCAGGTAGAAATCTGAATGACTCTGCTGGATTTTTGTATCATCTGTGGACTGTGGAACTTTGTTCTGTATGGGAAGATCCATTGAATGCCTTCTCTGGACATGATATCACTACATTGATATGAAGTCTAACATACACATTTTATGAATTACTACATTGGTGCCGTGCAAGTGACCAGAAGCGCATTTTCAGGACTTGGTAACAGAAGTCGGTGGTGACAGAAATCCTGTGAGTTGGACAAGAAGTCGAATGAAGAAAAAGACCTGTGTTGTGACTCTATGTCTGGTTGTGACATAAGAGAGTGATATACAAGACTAAACAAGTTTGGAACCCCAGAATTATTCTCTGGAGACTGGAAACTGAAGAAAGAAAAAGACTGTCCTGTATCAGAAGACTGGAACTGGCAAGGTGGAGCTTCAAATGCGGTGAGTAAAATATTTCCTTTTTTTCTTTAAATTATTAATAATATAGTCAAAATGCTTACTCAGTGTGAAGCTAGTGTCAGTTCTGATAAAGTTAACAGATGGGTATCAAAATGTATTAAGCGTCATGGCGGTCCTTATGAAATTCCAGAAAAATGTAAGCAGACGTGGACTATGATGAAGGAATTTTTAGAGAAAAGTGTTTTTGATAGCAAAATTTCAGAAAGTAAGAGAAAGGGTTGTATTGTGCAGGGCTTGTTATCTTGCTGTTTAAAAATGGAAAGTTCTTTGAATGATAATGTTATGGAAATTGTGCAGTTACAGAGTGAAGTTGATAATACCCATAAGGTTTGTCAGAGGTTACAAAACCAATCAGACACTGAGACAGTAAATTTAAAATTGCATGCAGTTACTATTGGTGGAGCTTTGCTTGAGAAATCTAAACGGTGTGATGAATTATCAGAGGAAAATGAGAGATTAAAATTAAGAATTATGGAATTAGAGAAGAGATCTCAGGAATGCAGATGTGCATCGAATCTTGGATTAAGCAATCTGCAGCAGAATACAAACACAAACTTTCTAGCAAATGAAACAGAACCTCATATTAAATCTGATAATTCATTGCCAGCCGCACCCACTGTGACCACCATGGTTTATAATAATAATACAGGGGAGGTTCAGCTTGTAATGAAGCATTTGAAACCAAAAGAACTGGATGCAATTCTTAAAGAAATAGGAATGGTTCCCTGCCATGATTTAAACAGATTTTTGAAATGGTTTTGTGACTTGCAAAATATCAGGGACATGTACAGTCTCAACCCATCAGACTTAGAAAGAGTTTTGCAACATTCTATAGGGAATAGTCTTTGGATGAGAATTAAACAGATCTGTATTCAGCCTCTGAGAACAAGAGACATATTGCTGGAATTATTATGTGTCTTGTATGGAGTGCGTTCTGATGTTGCGATTCATGGGAAGATCCACCAAATGCAGAGTGAATCTCCCTATGAATTGTCGCACAGGTTAGCAACTATTATGGAATTATTGGTTGGTAATAATCTTGCATTTGAGCGGGGAGGCTCCATACATATCAGTATGATTCTAGATGCTTTGCATGAAGATATCAAACAAAATATTTTATTAGTTACCCCGAATCCTCATGATTTAAAAGACGTATTATTGAGAGCAGATCATTTATGGAGAAAGTCAAACGAGCAAGCTGTCAGAATTGATGTAGCCACATTGTTTAGGCAGAAAGATCAGAAGATAATATTTAATGATCACAACAAGAGAGGGAACTCTGCATCAAACATAAGTGATATTAATATGAAAAACAGAGCTGGCCGAAATCATAATAAGAAAAAGACCTGGATACCATTTCCTCAGTTAAAACAGAAATATGACCACCTTAAAATTGAGTATGATAAGATTAAAATAGAATAATACACACTATTAGAACAGTTGAAAGGTCCAGATCTGTTTTTGAATGGAAATGACACTTCTATAGCAGTGGGGGTGAACTAGCTTTAAACTGTAAATAATACTTTGTTTAAAGACTTTGCTAATGAGTTTTGTCTGAGAGTTTTTGTCTTTCAGGTACAGTTTGCATGTGAACAGCTAGTGGGGGAGAAACACTGAATGGACAAATGGACAATATATCACTATACAAGTGAATATCTCTCAATATTCATACAAGCAATGGACTTTTTTTTGAACATTCAAGTTTTTTTTTTTCATTATTTTTTTTCATTTTCTTTTCAATGGACTTGCCCAATGCCCTATTTTTTTCATTTTCTCCCTTTTACCGATATATTTTGCTTTTTTATTTGTATTATGTTTTATTTCTTGAACTTAATCTTAAAATCAGAGTGAGGCATTTAAACCTAAAATAATTTTAAAACATCTGTACATATGACATGATGCATATTGATATCAATAGATTTGACATCTGAGGTGATGCTGCACAATGGCTTAACATAGCATATAGTATATAGTAAGTTGGGTGGCTTTCCTAAATTTATAGGAGGGGTGAGTGAAATTCATCACTATAGTCGTGATTTGAAACATGTTGAATCAGTTGTTTATAATATGCTGAAGGCTGTGACACATATGGATGAAAAATAACTTTCTACCTTTTATAAAAAAATACTGGCAAGAATTTCCACTGCCGCATTGTCTGGACAGAAGATCTGATAAACACAGATGTCAAGCTGATAATATCTAAACCATCGCATGGGGGAATATATATATGTTGGCATACCATTGTGGTGGAATTATGGACTGAATGATACAAGTAACGGCTCTATTAAACGCAATGAGGTGTCAGCCTACAGCACATTATGAATGCAAATCGTTGATGGCAATCAACGAATGACACAGGTCATCATTGTTCAAATAAGAAATGGAAAGAAGGAGATGGACTACAGCTTTATTATCAGAGAATATTGAGGGTTTGATGTTAAAGGAACCAAGTATCCTGATTGGTGGATTAATGATTGAAGGTGAAACTCATGAATGTCGGGTGCAAGGAAATAGTTTGCAGCACAGAATTTCTACTGCCATACCCAAACCTTTTTGACCTTGAAAGGGACTGCTGGTACATTAATGGTTCTTCTTACTATGAAGATGAAAGTGGTATTTCAGGATTTGCTGGTGTTTGTGCAAAAGCATCTTTAAAGATATAAACGTTGAGCCTGGAGATGAGAGAATCCTGGACTTATGTGGATTGGACCTCCCAAAAACACACCAAGCTTTACTTTCAGTGAGATGGTGAGAGATGTGATGAAGTCAGAATGGACGGTGACATCTGCTCGTTTTTTTTGCACAATATTCAAGATTGTTATGTGATTTACTCAAGAAAAAGCAAGCTTTGAAATAAGGCCTAACAGCTATACGAATACGGGCCACTTATGTTTACCAAACCCTTTTCCAGTCATGGTCTAAAGTTATATTATCTAATAACTGTTTCATGGGGATATTTTAGAGGTTGGTGAAGAGAGATGTAACCAGTCTCAACTTAATATTTCATATGAGCCATTGGAAAGCATCCAGTACCTCAAACCATGATTGCGTTTGTTGTTTGAATTATGAATTGGTTCTAGTAGTTAGAACCGATCCAAATGGTGGAATATGTAGTAATATTAATATAGATGTGTTGGTATTTAAAATATTGTGTTATACAGTATGTATGGTATGGTATTTAGGCATTCGAGGTTACACATCAAAGGAAGTTTGCTGACCAAATCTTGTGGCCAAAGGATCAAAAGATACAGAGGACCCTTTGATGTGTAAATCTTATCTAAGACAACCTAGGTATGTGAGATGGCCTGGTACTTCCTGACATACATAAGGAAGTGTTTATTAATGGTAATTAGACATTCAATGGGAACATTTGGTTGACCCCCCTCCAGTATGATACCATTATATGAGAAAGACAGGCTGACATTCAGTTCATCTTGTCAGAGAGAAAGTACTCTCTGTATGAGTATGGGGGCGCAGGTAGAAATCTGAATTACTCTGTTGGACCTTTTTTGTATCATCTGTGGATTCTTTGGACTTTATTCTGTATTGAAGTCGTTGAATTAAAATTGCGTTCTCTGGAGGACCTGGTGTTTTGCTGCGAGAACAATCTACTAACATCATACTAGACACTATACATTGGTATGAAGGATGAAGTCTATTATACCTAATATTTGAAGACTACAATAAGGACATTTAACCACTTGACAACTGGTACTTAAACCCCCTTAATAACCAGACCAATGTTCAGCTTTCGGTGCTCTCACAATTTTGAATGACAATTACTCACTGTACCCAAATTAAATTTTCGTCCTTTTTTTCACACAAATAGAGCTTTCTTTTGGTGGTATTTAATAACCGTTTGGATTTTTTATTTTTTGCCCTATAAGAGAAAAAAAGACTGAAAATTCTGTAAAAAAAAAAAAATGAATTTTTCTTTGTTTCTGTTATAAAATTTAGCAAATTAGTATTTTTTATTCATACATTTTGGCCACAATTTGTACTGCTACATATATTTGGTAAAAATAAGTACACATTGGTGTATATTATTTGGTCTTTGTGAAAGTTATAAAGTCCACAAGCTATGGTGTCAATTTCTGAAAATTGATCACACCTGATGTACTGACGGCCTATCTCATTTCTTGAGACCCTAACATGCCAGAAAAGTGCAAATACCCCCTAAATGACCCCTTTTTGGAAAGAAGCCATTCCAAGGTATTTAGAAAGAGGCATTGTGAGTTTTTTGAATTTGTCATTTTTTCCCACAATTTTTTGCAAAATCAAGATTTTTTTTCTTTCATTTTTGTTTCACAAAATGTTCATATTAGCAGGTTATTTCATTCTGCTATTCCTCCCGAGTATGGCGATACCACATGTGTGAGACTTTTACACAGCGTGGCCACATACAGAGGCCCAACATGCAGGGTCTCTTTATCGTGATCCGTGATGTGCCAGGTTCTCTAGACCCGGCGGTCAAGGACACTCCCGTGTGCGCGCCCCAGGGCCTCCCAGAGTTAAGCAACCGCCCTGTAGCCGTACTTTGGCTATGGGCCGGTTGTTAACTGGTTAAAAGCAAAATGGAAGGATGAGGTAAGTGAAGGAGGACTGCACTAAAGTAAAGGAAGCTATTTAGGGAAAAAAAGTTACCTTTACAACCCCTTTTACCACTTCTCCACGGGAGGACATCATATGACATCCTCCACTTTGTGCGGTGATATCTGAATGATGGGTGCAGCTAGAGGCATCATTCAGAAATCGCCGTCTTCAGCCGGCGATTCTGTGCGCGATAAGAATGATCAAAGTGGCAGTTCCGCCGCTTCATCGTTCTTATAGGCACTGCAGCAGGAAGGAACGTCCCGCCCCTCCCGCCATCCGGTGCTTCTCCGGGCTCTCCCGTGCCATCGGGGGCCCGGAGAGCAGATCAGCAGGCGCTCACTGGGTTAGCATAGAGATGACTGGTGACCAGATGGTCACAGTCATCTCTATGACCATCAGAGGTCCAGGCGCGATGTTATGTTGTCACGCCCGATACCCGGAAGTAAACAAAGCTGCAACCGCGGCTGTCGGCATGTGATCGGTGATTTTTTTTCACCGATTTCATGTTTGTAAGCCTGGAGGAGAGATGTCGGGTCTTATTGACCCGACATCTCTCCATAAAGAGGACCTGTCACAGTGATTCCTATTACAAGGGATGTTTACATTCCTTGTAATAGGAATAAAGGTGACCAAAAAAAATGTATATATATATATTTTTTTCAAAACGCCCCTGTCCCCATTATCTTGCGCGCAGAAGCGAACACGCATGCAAGTCCTGCCCACATATGTAAACGCCATTCAAACCACACATGTGAGGTATGAGAAAAAGAAAATAAAGGTCTGGTGTGACCCCGCTAACACCTCCATCCCTATTACTACACAAAAAGACAAAAGGGGGCAGCCCTGGGACTTTGAATGAGGTGAGAAAGGTTTAGCCAATGTTCATAACCAACAATGAGACAAAATCCATTTATTATTTCCAAAGTGTTATGTAACGAAATGGCAACAACAATGATTGTGAGTTACCCGACATAATAGCCAATGTACACAGCACAAATGAAAGTAAATATATAAAGATTTATTACAATTGTTATACATTAATGGGCAACAATAAAACTTGAAAGTTGCAGGGCCAGTGGATGGCCCACTGGGAGCGAGATGTGGTTTTCCATGATACACTTCCTCAGCTCCTCTGCTACCGCAGATATATTGATGACCTAGTAATGATCTGGGAAGGAGATATGACTTCATTGGAGTCGTTTATGGATAAATTGAACACCAATGATAAGGGTATTGTCCTGACTTGGACTATTTCTCAAGATCGTGACACCTTTTTGGACCTGGAAATTTTCAAATCCGGATCTAAATTACTTACTAGGAACTTCTTTAAGACAGTTGATCGCAATGGGTATATTCCCCTTGCGAGCTGTCACCATCGGTTATGGTTGTGTAACATCTCTCGCGGCCAATTTGTCAGGCTTCGTAGGAACTGCACTCTAGAGTCTGACTTTTTAGTGCAGTCTCAGGAATTGGCTACCAGGTTTGTGTCTAAAGGTTACTCCTTGCCTGTAATTAAGCAGGAGATTGAGAGAGTCAGGAATACTGACAGGAGTTTAATAATAGCTGACAAACCTCCCCAAGGGGACAAAGGAGTAGCTAATTACAAAATGCTATTGGATTTCAATATCCAACACAAAAAAATTGAAAAGATTGTGGCCAAACATTGGCCTATCCTTAAAGGGGATCTAGTTCTTGGTCCGGTGCTTCCTGAACGTCCACAGTTTATTTATAGGAAGGCCCCTTCCCTTAGAGTTCGTCTGGCCCCAGGTGTCACCGACCCACCAGTCATCCCCCGACCCAAACTTTTTGATTTTTTGTCAGGCTTTTATGCCTGTGGCAGGTGTGCGACTTGTAGGCATGCCAAATTTAACATCAAAAAACGTAAGTCCTTTATGTCCAATGTCACTCGAACTGAATATCCGATTAAGCAGTTGATCACGTGCTCCACAGTGGGCGTGGTCTATATGCTTGAGTGCGAGTGCGGATTACAATATGTTGGACGTACCTCACGGGAGTTGCATGTGAGGGTGGGAGAACATATTAGTAACATCAGACGTGGCAAAAGGAACCACAGTGTGTCCAAGCATTTTAGGGAATGCCACCATAAGGACCCCAAGGGCCTCAAATTTTGGGGAATAGAGAAAGTCTCCAAACATTGGGGAGGTGGGCATTATATTCGCCAACTGAGTCGCAGAGAATCCTTTTGGATTTATGAAACAAAAGTTTATTTTCCGGCCGGCCTCAATGTTGAGTTTGATCTCAACTGTTTTATATCTAACCGGTAATTAGTGTATTGGGGGTATTTTATTTTTTTTATTTTATTTTATTTTATATCTTATATCTTATATTTTGTAAGGATGAGAAATACCAATGTTTTTGCATATTTGTATGTATATAAGTATTTTCTCTCATTACTAATTATTGTGGTGATATGTATACCTTTTGTTGTTGCTATGGGTGATAACTTAATGATATTGGTAATGTTTATCATCTATTTTAGTTGTAATGAGGAGGCGATTGCGGATGACGTCATTAATTATAATCTTTTAATATTGATTTTAAATATTATACTTTTGGTGTAGTTTTCACTATACTCTATTTTGATTTATATGTATATATATATATATATTTATATGAGCCGAGTTGTGAGAATGACATTGGGCAGTTTTTTTTATTTCATTGCCGTACATACTGTATTTTCACCTTGGCTTCCGGGTATATAATCTGCGGGACTGGGCGTTCCTAAATGATTGACAGGCTTCCGACCGGCGCATACAGGGCGTCACGAGTTGCCGAAAGAACCCGAACGTCGGTGCGCAGGCGCCGTATAGAGCCGACTCGCAGTCCGGCTTCTTTCGGTGACGCACTGTATGCGCCGGTCGGAAGCCTGTCAATCAATTAGGAACGCCCAGTCCCGCAGATTACATACCCGGAAGCCACGGTGAAAATACGGTATGTACAGCAATGAAATAAAATAAAAACTGCCTAATGTCATTCTCACAACTCGGCTGAATGTAATGTTAAAAAATTTATTTTTTTGGGTGAACCTCCGCTTTAAATATGAATGAGTACTTGGAGCATTTAGATCATTTTGTTTGAACTGCAGATGCTAGAAAGGGCATGTGGAAAGTATTGTTTGGGCTTCTTGACAATTTTTTTTTTTTTAAATGTTTGCATTTCAAATGTCTGTCGCCGGGACCTACTTACTGTATTTGTTTTTCTCAGGAAGCATTCATCCTTAAAGTAGAAGAGACAAACATGAGGTTCATTTTACAGTATTAAGGTTAGAAACTTGGAATTGTCTCGCTGGAGAAGCTCCTCATTATCAATTGCACCATTGTCTTCTTCTTGGCAGGAAAGCCTGAATTATTTAATTTGGATTTAAATTATGAAACATCTTTACAATTTGGGCTGGGAGGCTCACAATACGTAAGTAAAAGACAAAACAAGACCAAACATTTTCCCAGATTCACATACATTGGCGCATACTGTATTTATGCCGCCGTAGCGTATCTTCTTTATGCCACGTCGGCGCAACGCAGAGAGGCAAGCATGGAATTCACAAAGCAAATGCTCCCAACGTTGCACCCGGCGTAACGTAAATTTGTTGGCGTAAGCCGGCCTAAGTCAAAGTAGGTGGAAGTAGGCTGGAAGTGGGCGTCATACATTTAAATGAAGCGTGACTCCATGCAAATGATGAGCCGAGCTTCAAACAAGTACTTAAAATGAACTGTGCATACGTCATACCTTGGACGCATCCCAGTGCACATGCTCACAATCACGTCTAAAACAACTGCCTAAGATACGTCGAATCACTGACTATGACCAGGGCAGGATTTGCTCTCCCAACCGCCCCAAGGCCAGGTTACGCAATGCACCCCCTCCCCGCCAACCGAACCACCCCCCCCCCAAATTAACGGAGAATGGCAACCGGATGGCAGGGGCGGCACGGTTAGTTTAAATACTATTTTTATTTTTATTTTACTTTTTTTATCACTTTTTTTATTTTGTAGCTTGTCGTTTACTTTTTTTTGTTTACATTTTTAATTACTTTTTTATTTTAATAATTTAATTATTATTTCTTATTTATTTATTTTTATCTTTTTTTTTTACTTAACTTTATTGCTATCACACAGGAGAAAACAATCCCATGTGTGATAGCAATTGGAGGTGACAGGTTCTCTTTATTGACCCTGTCACCTCCAAAACAGGAGTCCTAGCACTGTGCTAGAACTCCTGTCACAGCTGAGATGGGAAGAGCACAGCTCACTGTGTAAATCGGTGGCAGGGATAGTCACATGAGACAAACTCGGCGGCCTGGGAGAGCCAGTATGTGGCGAGAGGTATGTGGGGGGGGAGGATGGACAGCAGCACAAGTTTTACAAGTGATTGCGGCGACATTGCCGCAATCACTTGTTAAAGAGCGAGCCAATTCAAGAAAGCAACTTACCGCCCTTAACTAGCTGTTGCCGCCCCTCTGCACTCTGCCTCCCCGAGGCCCGTCCTTGGTGGTCTTGTGGGAAATCCGGGCCTGACTACGACGTGAACGTAACCTACGCCCAGCCCTATTCACGTAAACTACATAAAATTCGACGGCGTTCGTTCACTGGTCCATACCTTTGCATGAGTTGCGCCTCCAATGTGGGGAATAACTTTACGCCGAACGTAAACCTTGCACAAATCGCTTAAATTATGCGCCGGGCGCAAGTACGTTCGTGAATCGGTGTATCTCCCTCATTTGCATATTTGAATAGGAAATCAATGGGATCGCCATATGCGTCCAGCGTAACTATGCACCCACTATACGCCAGCGTAGGCAAGTTACATCGGTGGACTGAAGCCTGTTTTTAGGCGTATCTTCGTTCTGTGGGCACGGCGCACAGATACGACGGCGCATATTTACACTTACGCGGCGTATTTCGTGAATCCGGGCCAATGTGTCCAAAGAAATGCAATGCAAGGCAGGTCAAAGGCAGCTTCATGCTGCAATATTGAAGTACAGTGTGTAAATTAGAATCTGGCGATCTTCATATAATACAGTGCCTAGCAAAAATATTCACCCCCTTAGCTTTTTACCTATTTTGTTACATTGCAGCCTTTAGTTCAATGTTTTTTTTTTTATCTGAATTATATGTGATGGATCAGAACACAATAGTCTGAGTTGGTGAAGTAAAATTAGAAAAATATATACATAAAACTAGGGTTGTCCCAATACCACTTTTTTAAGACCGAGTGCAAGTACCGATACTTTTTTTCAAGTACTCGCCCATACCGATTACCGATACTTTTTTTTTTAATGTCATGTGACAGTGACGCACTGATAGATGCCACTGACTGGTGGGTACTAAAAGGTGGCTCTGACAGATGGTTGGGACTGATGGCTGGCAGTGGCACTGATGATTGGGCACCGGACAGGTGGCACGCACTGATGGCTTGCGCTGATTCAGCAGTGCACTGATCGTGGCACTGATTATGCAGAACTGATATGTGGCACGCACTGATGGCTGACAGTGATAGGTGGCACAAGATGTCCGCTGCTGCTTTTATGGGCCGAGTGCAGGGTGTAACAAGACACGGCCGTCAGGGGTGGGGCCGATTCATACACTCGGTGGCTATGTACGCCATGTGTATGACACGGGAGCGTGCCCGCAAGGTAACCACCTCGGGAGAGAGATTCCCAGAGGGGGTTATCAATTGCGGAGAGGAGCCGCAAGAGCCGCCGTGGGACCCCAGAAGAGGATGATCGGGGCCACTCTGTGCAAAACGAACTGCACAGTGGAGGTAAGCATGACATGTTTGTTATTTTAGTTTTTTTTAAATGTGAACCTATAGTATCCCTTTAAGAGTGCCTTGTGCCGTTATATGTTGGCTGGTAATTCTATCATATTTGTACAGACTATTTCAGCAATACATTTTGTTCTAGGTCTAAATAATGTCATCTATGAACAATATTTTACATATTGATATCTTCAATAAAATCAATATGTCTTAGACCCGAAATGATTGCCTCTCAGCACAATTTATGAATAAAGTTTAAATTTTCTGAAGAATATTAACAATAAACATAAAAGTACAGCACCATTGTAAACAAGATGAACAAGATGAGCCGTGGTGGCCCCTCTCCTGTAGTCACCAAAAAAACTTCCACTTTAAGAAATAAAATAAAAAAATGTCCTTTAACTAAATGCACTGTGTTCGGGCGCCAGACACAGTGCTTTTTGGGAAGCGCAACGTCAATGCAATCACGAGATTGCAGATGTGGCTTTTCATTTGTGGGCTTTTAACCTGCCTTGCGGCGCAATGCAAGTTCTTTTCCTCTCATGTCATTTATTTCAGTGCCCATAAGTGCCAGAGGTCAGTGCCAGCCACCTGTCAGTGCCATCAGTTTGTGCCAACCATCAGTTGGTGCAATCAGTGCCATCAGTCACTCGCACAAATGCTCCCAATGCCTAATCCAATACCTGGGATGTGAGAGAGAGGCAGCATGCAATAGGGGCGGAGTCAGTGGGTGGAGTCAGCAGGCAGAAAGTGAGTCCTTAAGCAGGTAAGCTGGCCTGACAAGGGTGCAGTGCGCAGCCGCATCATCCATGATCGTGAACGGTGACCGGAACCGTCACATTCGGTAACTGAAGTGACGCTCCTTGTTGCCATCAGTGCTTGGACATCCCAACGCCCATCTTGGTACATCCTGCACACGGCCACATTAAAGCGGTTGTATACCCACATATACATTTTTTTTTTTTATATACCTGCAAGGCAAAAGCCATAATGAGCTAATATGCACCGGATATTAGCTCATTATGAAATACTTACCTCAGAATGAGGTGAGAGGAACTTACCTGGACCACACCGAGCGAGATGTCATCTTGCCTGGCATGTCTTCCAAGTATCGCCGCTCCAGCAATGTGATTGGCTGGAGCGGCGATGTCGTCACTTTTTCTTCGGCTGGAGATGGCTCTCTTGGAACTGCAAGCAAGTGACTCTGAGTCAGTGTGTGCTGTGGCCGAGTCATGGACTATGCTATGGGAGAGAGAGTCATAGCATGCAGGAGCATCCACTGCCAGCTACTTCTGACCACGCGGCCGCAGTTCCGAGTTCACTCTTCACATGTCCACACCAGATCCAAATGAGCTGCATTGTGGTGTGTCACAGAGATGCACTATCCCTTGAGCAGGGCTCTACATAGGCCTAAAGCAGAAACCCATGCCACTTTCCAATACCGAGAGTCATTGGGACTGGTGAGTGGGCACTTGCCCATTCTTATACCACAAGGGACACTGCAAACAGACATCATTGTCTTGTTCTTTTGCCTAAACCTGTAGGGCCTGGTGCTACACTTACCCTTTGTAGAGCAGCAACCGTGTTTATCTTTCCACAGGACACCACAAGTACACTTTGGTATACACTGCTTGTTAAGACATCACCAGGCTACTTCACCTCTTCCTGATTACCAAGATATCTTAAGCACTTAACTAAAGAGCTAGCTGAAGACACACGGTTTTCTGTCCTTTGAGAGACTACAACATATCTCCCTCCACTAAGGGGTTAAAGCAGTTAGTGCTGTAAGGACAAGTACTTTCACTCAGGACATTTGCTAATTGAGCAGGTTTAAGCACTCAAAGTTTTAATTATACACATCCAATTAAGTACAATGTTGTAACCTTCTGTCTATTCTGGGTCTGTGGTGTTGAGGCATAGAAGGGAGTGGTTTAACATAAGAAAGGCCATTCCGCTGCCTGTTTACAAAGGTTTCCAGGGGCTTTTGGAGGGGACTGCAGGGTGGCTTCTTGCCCACTGACCATGGGCCCTGGCTTTTAAGGGAACACTACTTTTTGAGAGGTGTATGCCTGGGGGACCCTTGGAATGGTCTTGTTTCTGATTCAGATAGACAGTCCAAGGTATTTAGTAAGAGGCACGGGTAGTTTTTATTTTTTTGTCATATTGTTGGGAAAATTAAGAAATGAAAAAAAAAAATCACAATTTAATTTAATTTTTTTACATACTGTCACCGGTGCAGTATAGCTTTATCATATAACGGTGTGGCGGTGATCAGGGGCAGTGACAAACTGACCAGAGCAATATAATGTTACCATAGTAATTGTAACAGAATGGCCCGTGACACCCAGAGACGTTGGAAGGATGAGAGATACTCTTGTGCCAGCAGCACCAAAAACTCTTGGGTCGAAATCCACCCTGTGCCCTTTTGGGTATAGGGTGGCTAATAGTGAATCATAATTCATATTACATGAGATGGGACATTAATAATACTTCATATTGCAGGACTGAGATATCACAAGGAGTCATGATGACATGACCAGGTCAGCCAGTGAGTCATACCTTTTGTATAATAGGCTATTGAAATATCCTAAGGTGTTGGCTATTCAATGTAAAGACACCCACTCTCACTGCCATTGTGTGACAAAGCTGTATAGAGAACTTATTCAACTAGATGTCTGTGTTACTATTCAAGGTTAATTGAACCCTAGTGATAATACGGTGCCGTCATGTCTAGCTACCAATTAAAGAATTATCCTCAGTGAGTGAATAAGGGGGTGGAGATTACATTTTCCTGTGATTAACTGCATTCTGTTGTACTGGATATA
Organism: Rana kukunoris; assembly: GCA_029574335.1. Lineage (NCBI taxonomy): Eukaryota > Metazoa > Chordata > Amphibia > Anura > Ranidae > Rana > Rana kukunoris. Next base: position 27,267,658 of record CM056052.1, on the reverse strand, counting down.
AGCAAGCTAAGAACCAATAAAGTTATTCATACATTTTGGAAACCAGAGAACGGAGCCCTGTCTCGTTTATTCTGGGAAATGGAATGGATCATGTCTGCCTGGTTGTTGGTGTGTCAGATAAGCTTGTCGTGGATGGATGGAAGGTTGTAAGCGGTGGTAACCGTTACAGTAATATTGTTCTACTCTGAGGAAGTGATCAGGATTTTAAAAAAATATATATTATATTATATTATATTAGTACATTACATTGCTATAATCAAGAATTTTACTGAATTAAACTGATTCCATTCAGCTTGTTCTGTTTTGATTAACTGTGATTGGCCAGAGTCAATCACATGGTACAGCTTGGCTGTGATTGGCCCTGTCTGTATCAAGTGATCACACTGATCAATCACAGCTAGCAAAACAATTGTACAAAAATGATGGCATGAAAGGAAGCCATCCATTGTTTACAACTGTCATGTGACCTGTTGTGATTGGTCACATCGGTCATATGGTACCGGCAGCGAACCGGTACACTGATCAGTTATCTGCTGTGCCCTGTAGATGCAGCTGGTGGCAGATTGTGCTGCTGCTGCTGTGTAGCTCCGTGCTGCTGCACAAAGTGCGATTTGGGAGGCCAGCATATGACGTCCACATGGATAGACGAGAGGCCCAGTCAGCCATCATTTTGCTTTAGGCGGGGAAGGAAGTGGTTACGATGTTATAATGTGCCATCAATCATATATTATCATGGACGAAAAGGCCTGGCTCACAGTCTCTGCTCTAATTTGTCCAAAACGTGTTCTATTGGGTTGAAGTCAGGACAGTCAAACTAAATAAACTAAAATCCTTCCAAATCTTTGTGTCCATTTGGAAAACATGGACTTCCTGGTATGGTGCCTAGATCCTAGCATATACTAGGATTTTAGATTGAATATTCACACTTTGTAAATTAAATTCCTAATTTCCACTGCCATTGATGTACCTTATGACCCTGTATCACCCTGCACTATTGCACATGATACTGCTCTCATATAAATGTACCCTTTCTGTTGATGTTGTTCTCTTAAAGGGGTTGTAAAGCCTCCTGTTTTTTCAACCTAATGCATTCTATGCATTAAGGTGAAAAAAACATCTTACACTGTCCAGCTTCCCGAGCTCGCGTCGTTCTCCCCGCGGTTTATCGGCTCTTCATTGAACACATTGATAGCAGCGCAGCCATTGGCTCCTGCTGTTGTCAATCAAATCCAATGACACGGCCGTCAGGGGTGGGGCCGATTCATAAACTCGGTGGCTATGTACGCCATGTGTATGACACGGGAGCGTGCCCGCAAGGTAACCACCTCGGGAGAGAGATTCCCAGAGGGGGTTATCAATTGCGGAGAGGAGCCGCAAGAGCCGCCGTGGGACCCCAGAAGAGGATGATCGGGGCCACTCTGTGCAAAACGAACTGCACATTGGAGGTAAGTATGACATGTTTGTTATTTTAGTTTTTTTTAAATGTGAACCTATAGTATCCCTTTAAGAGTGCCTTGTGCCGTCATATGTTGGCTGGTAATTCTATCATATTTGTACAGAGTATTTCAGCAATACATTTTGTTCTAGGTCTAAATAATGTCATCTATGAACAATATTTTACATATTGATATCTTCAATAAAATCAATATTTCTTAGACCCGAAATGATTGCCTCTCAGCACAATTTATGAATAAAGTTTACATTTTCTGGAGAATATTAACAATAAACATAAAAGTACAGCACCATTGTAAACAAGATGAACAAGATGAGCCGTGGTGGCCCCTCTCCTGTAGTCACCAAAAAAACTTCCCCTTTAAGAAATAAAATTAAAAAAAATGTCATTTAACTAAAGCTGAGCTCTGAAGCCCACACACGATTGTTTTTAATGACATAAAAAAAAACTTAATTTTTTAGAACCCGAAAAATGATCGTGTGTACGCGGCATAAGTTTTAATTTTCATTTAACAAAGATAAACATGTTGGGCCAGATTCTCAAAGAAGTTACGTTGGCGTATCTAGAGATATGCCGCGTAACTTCTAGGATGCGCCGGCGTATCTATTTTCTGTATTCAGAAAGCAAGATACGCCGGAATTTTGCTTAGATCCGACCGGCGTAAGTCTCTTACGCCGTCGTATCTTAGTTGCATATTTACGTTGGCCGCTAGGTGGCGCTTCTGTCGATTTACGCGTTGAATATGCAAATGAGCTAGATACGCCGATTCACGAACGTACTTGCGCCCGGTTGCATTTGTTTATGTAGTTTGCATAAGCATAAATCCGGCGTAAAGTTACCCCTGCTATATGAGACGTACGTAATGTTAAGTATGGACGTCGGATTTTCAGCGTCAAATTTTCCGTCGTTTACGTCGTTTGCGTAAAACGTTCACGAATAGGGCTTTGCGTAAGTTACGTTCACGTCGAAACCAATGAGTATTTGCGGTGTAATTTTGAGCATGCGCACAAGAGCGTCAATTATGTGGGGTCACGATTCATTTACATGGATCACGCCCCTACCTGCCTATTTTGAATTAGGCGTGGTTACGCCGGCCCATTTACGACACGCCGCCGTAACTTTGGGCACAACTTCTTTGTGAATACGGCACCTGCCTCTCAAAGTTACGGCGGTGTAGTGTAAATGAGATACGCTACGCCCGCACAAAGATACGCGTCTGTACTAGAATCTGGCCCGTTATACTTACCTGGTCTGTACAGTGGCTTTGCACAGAGCAGCCCAAAGCCCATTTTAAGGAAATTTCAGGAATGAAAACAGGAAATATATAAAACAGTCTGTTCTAATAGACAAAAGCCTGTAGGGTCATTAAAACAGGTGAGAGCACAGCTTGTCTCACATTTGTTCAAGCACATTGGGTGATTTATGAAGCACAATAAAGGTGATAAGAGACTTTTATTGTTTGTAAATCACAGAGACTGAATATTGTTGATTTTGAGATTTGTATCTATTATAATTATTTGTGTACACAGTGAATGGACATTAGTTTGCACATTTGATGATAATATTTTACTGACAATTGCGCGGTCGTGCGAAGTGGCTCCCCAACAAAATTGACATCCTTTTTTTCCCACAATCAGAGATTTATTTTGGTGGTATTTGATCATATTATTTTTTGCGCTATAAACAGAAGTAGAGCGATAATTTTGAAAAAAAAAACAATATTTTTTACAATAATAAATATCCCCAAAAAAGTCTATAAAAAAAACAAAAAATCTTCCAGAGTTTAGGCCGATACGTAATCTTCTACATACTTTTGGTAAAAAAAGTTATAGCATATTCTATTCTGTTTTATTCTATTGTATTTATTTTTATCCTATAAAGCAGCCTATGTAGGAATCATCACCTTATTTCACTTTTATACATTACTGTAATCACTGCAATATGTTTTCATTTTAAATTCCAATTCATTAAAAAATCTGAAGTTGATTTAAAAAATAACGAATATACAAAACAAATCCGAATATACAAAATGTATTCCCGAAAAATGAATCATTCTAACATATTGAATATGACAAAACGAAATGATTAATTTAACAAACAAATCCGAAATGAAACAGAACATATTTTTCAGTCATGCGCATCTCTATTCATTTGACACAAACAATAATTTACATTTTAGAGCAAAGATGAATTGAAGGAATTGAAGGAACCGACCTCTGTTATTTTTCTCTATCACCCTTTTCAGATAGTTATTATGCCTTTTTTCTCCATTAAACATTATTCAACCAATACCAACTCCTAAGATTAATCCACAACAATTGTATTTAAAAAAAAAAACTTTATTGCATAGAATTAGGAAACATTATATTTGTGCCATTACTGTTGATAACACATTCTATTTTCTCTATCACCCTTCCAAGCTTAATACCACACCCCTTCCCTATTTTTCTTCAATAAACATCATGCAACCTAAACCAATTCTAAACATTATTCCACCACAATTGTATTTTAAAAATTATGTTATGGTATTTAAAGCGGAGTTCCACCCTTAAAATCACTTTGTTTCATTACATCCAGCATACTGGCGTCAGCGCCAGTATGCTGTTTTTCTTTTTTTTTTAATGCACGTACATACTTTATATAAAATCATTGAATTTCAGGCGCACCGCGGAATGACGCCGCTATAAGGCGTCACGCCTTCCGGAAACAGCCGATTAGCATTCGGCTTTTCTCGGCGCCTGCGCACAGACCCAGGAGCTGACTGCGCAGTCGCCGTATATAGCCGCGTCACGCCCTCCGAAAAAACCCGAACTAGGACCGGCTATTTTCGGCGCCTGCGCAGTCAGCTCCTGGGTCTGTGCGCAGGCGCCGAGAAAAGCCGAATGCTAATCGGCTGTTTCTGGAAGACGTGATGCCTTATAGTGGCGACATTCCGCGGTGCGCCTGAAATTCAATGATTTTATATAAAGTAAGTACGAGCATTAAAAAAAAAAAAAAACAGCATACTGGCGCTGACGCCAGTATGCTGGATGTAATGAAACAAAGTGATTTTAAGGGTGGAACTCTGCTTTAATTAGAATACTTTAAAAAATAATTCCAGGTATGGATATCTGTACATAGTTACAGGTGTCCAACATGGACCAATGTAAGCTTGCTCATACCATAACTTTGGTATTCATCTAGAACAGTGGTTCTCAACCTGGGGGTCAAATGACAATTTGCCAGGGGCCACCGAATCCTGGGCTCTTCCTGAAGCCCACGCAGCTCTCCCAGCCTTTTCGCGGCTGCCCAGCAGAGCTGTCTCCCTGGAGCCTGTGGCCACCCAGCTGGGCTTCTCCTGGAGCCCGCGGCCACCCACTCAGCCTCTTCGCAGCCACCCATTCAGTTCATGGCATGGCTGGGGAGAAGAGACTAGAAGTCAGCTGACTGGTGAGGAATGTGAATAGGTGTCACTGCTACGAGACACTACAAAGTCGGAGACACAGTGAAGCCGGGGACACAGTGCGTAACACTACCTGTGATTATAGTTCCCATTAAAAGTCCTCACTACAGTTCTCAAATCAGCAGATGACCTTGATCAAGAGCACCTAAGTTGGCTTATCCAACCCGCCTCCAGCACTGCCACTCATCCCATTCTCCCTACATCCCCAACAACGAGTAAGAGAAGGCATACAAATAGAGAATACGTGGAAGGGAGAGGAAAAGAAAAGAGGGGGAGGAACAAAGAAAAAGGAAGAGAAAGAATAAGAGAAAGAACAAGAAAGACGGCTAGAGGGAGGGATGGGGAAAAGAGAGAGATAAAAGGAGAACAAAGAGAAAGAGTGGTACATCCTAAAATGTACCATAAGCGGTATTAATACTGTATGAGTGGAAGGGACTCAGGTAGCACCAGGGCTTTTTTTCTGGGGGAACTTGGGGGAACTCAGTTCCACCACCTTTGGCTCAGACCCTTTGGTGCCTGCTCACCACAATCACTTGTAAACACAGAAGTCTGGTTTCTGTGTTTACAAGTGACAGCTTTGTAACCCCCTGAACTCTGCACTCTGTATGTAATGCAATTCTGGTATTTAATGCCCCTTTAAGACCCTTCTACTGTTTGTGAAATCTGAACGGGTCGTGGTTGAGTTCCTGTACCTATTTTCTGAGAAAAAAAGCTCTGGGTAGCACTAAATATCAGTGGGTAAGGGGCACAAATTACTTGTCTTGCCTTGGGTGCTGACAACACACTATACAAAAATAATATTACTGTTAGGGGTCCCCACAACTTGGGAAATTTTATCAAGGGATCACAGCACTAGAAGGGTTGAGAACCACTGATCTAGAATATGGGTCTTCAAACTACAGCCCTCCAGTTGTTCAGGAACTATAATTCCCATCATGCCCAGCCATTTCTGTCAATGTCAGTGTGTTACAATGCCTCATGGGATGTGTAGTTCTACAACAGCTGAAGGGCCGTAGTTTGAGGATCCCTGAACTAGACGCTGGACATCATTGTAGTTTAATGGCTAGTGGCTCAGGAGTGACCTATGAAGCTGTTTTTGCATTTTTCATGTTATTTCAACCCTAATAAGACCTATTAAATATTAAAACTCTCGGTCTCATATGGAAAGATATACAAGACAGTACATGGGCACCCATCATAGATCCCTTTTCATGTGGGCCAATTCATTAATCTCTTGTCAAGAATCACATAAAACTATGGAGAGATGGGGGAAGATTTGTCATGCTTACAACTTTTCGGCCCCATGCACACTGCAACTACTCTAAACGTCCTTCTCCCGGAAGGAGAAAGCAACACGAAAGGCCTAAAACCATGTTTCTTTAACCACTTAACCCCCGGACCATATTGCTGCCCAAAGACCAGAGCACCTTTTGCGATTCGGCACTGCGTCGCTTTAAATGACAATTATGCGGTCGTGCGACGTGGCTCCCAAACAAAATTGGCGTCCTTTTTTCCCCACAAATAGAGCTTCCTTTTGGTGGTATTTGATCACCTCTGTGGGTTTTATTTTTTGTGCTATAAACAAAAAGAGAGCGACAATTTTGAAAAAAAAAAATTTTTTTACTTTTTGCTATAATAAATATATAAAAAAAAAACATTTTTTTTTTCCTCAGTTTAGGCCGATACTAATTCTTCTACAGATTTTTCGTAAAACAAAAATCGCAATAAGCGTTTATTCATTGGTTTGCGCAAAAGTTATAGCGTTTACAATATAGGGGGTATTTTTATGGCATTTTTATTAATATTTTTTTTTTACTAGTAAGGGTGGCGATCATCGATTTTTTTTGGTACTGCGACATTATGGCAGACACTTCGGCCACTTTTGACACATTTTTGGGACCATTGGCATATTATTATTATTATTATTATTTTATAGCGATCAATCCTATAAAAATGCATTGGATTACTATAAAAATGCCACTGGCAGTGAAGGGGTTAACACTAGGGGGCGGGGAAGGGGTTAAGTATGTTCCTGGGTGTTTTTTCTAACTGTATGGGGGGGTGGACTGACTGAGGGAAATCTGATCTTCTGTTCATACATTGTATGGACAGAGGATCAGCGTTTCTCTCTCTGACAGGACCGGGAGCTTTGTGTTTACACACACAGCTCCCGGTCCCTGCTCTATAACGAGCAATCGCGGGTGCCCGGCGGCGATCGCGCCTGCCTGGCACGCGCACGAGACTCGGGGGCAAGCGGGGGGGCGTGCCTCTCGCGGCGCACGCGCCTTCTAGTGGCCTGCGAGAGAGCCGGCGTAGAGCTACGGGCTCTCGTGCAGGGGAGCCAACCTGCCGCCGTAAACGACGGTGGCAGGTCGGCAAGTAGTTAAAGTGGTTGTACACCCTGTACAACCACTCTTACCTACAGGTAAGCCTAGATTAACCACTTCTCTACCGTGGGTGTTTTTCAGATTTGGTGTTTACAAGACTAAAACATTTTTTTTGCTAGAAAATTACTTAAAACCCCCAAACATTATATATTTTTTTCCTAACACCCTAGAGAATAAAATGGCGATCATTGCAATACTTTTTGTCACACCATATTTGCGCAGCGGTCCTACAAGCGCACTTTTTTTGGAAAACAATCACTTTTTTGAGATACAGAGGAGGTCTAGGGCTAGAATTATTGCTCTCGCTCTAACGATCACGGCGATACCTCACTTGTGTGGTTTGGACACTGTTTTCATATGCAGGCGCTACTCACGTATGCGTTCGCTTCTGCGCGCAAGCTCGTCGGGACGGGGCACTTTAAAAAAAAAAATTGTTTTCTTATTTATTTTTATTTAGTTTATAATTTTTTACACTGAAATAATAATAAAAAAAATTGTCACTTTTATTCCTATTGCAAGGAATGTAAACATCCCTTGTAATAGAAAAAAGCATGACAGGTCCTCTTGAATATGAGATCTGGGGTCAAAAAGACCTCAGATCTCATATTTAGACTTAAAAGGAAAAAAAAGTAATTTTTTCAAATGACAGAAAAAAAAATGTTTCTTTAACCTCCCTGGCGGTATGATTCTTTAAGATTTTAGGTGCTGAAAGCGGTACCATTATTTGCAAGGGAATTTGGCGTTTTATACTGTAGGCTTGTAATTCTTAGGAATAACTCACTTAAATCTATCCAAACAAGAGTCTAATAGGCAGGCATCCCGGGTATGATTTTTTTTTTTTAATTAAAAATTATAATATAATAAATAATTATAAAAAAATTATAACAAATAATAAATAATTATAGTAAAAATTATTCAATAATGTAATCAAATCAAAATCACTGAAATTTGCTCAGTTGCAGAATTTTTGCTGTCATCATTTTTTTTTTTTATGCCGAATTTCCCCACAAATCGCTATCGCTAAATTCTGCAAGTGATTATAATTTATTATCGCTGATCTAAACCCATTTTTGACATAAAGGGACATTTTTGGTTACTATGGGCAATCTACAGTTTCCAGGCAGAAAGAACAGTTTTTATTATATAAAAGAACATGCAGGGCACTGGACAGACCACTAGGGACATGGGGGGGTGTGTATTTTTTACATACAGTACTGTAATCTATAAGATTACAGTGCACTGTATGTATAGTGTTTGTTTACATTTTTGAATTTGGCGCCGTTCTCCGCTCCCGTGCGTCGTAACGTCGCAGGGAACGGAGCTCAGCGGCACACGGGGACGCTGTGTGAATCGAGTGAGCACCCGCTCGCTCACACAGCGGGGATGCATCGCTGGATCCAGGAAGAAGGTAAGCCAGCGCGCGCTGCAGGCTCTGCATGTCTACCCCGAGCGTGACTCGGGGATACCGATCTCAGCAAGAAAAAAACTAGTCACGCTCGGGAACACCGCCAGGGAGGTTAAGACGTTGGGCGGGACTGACGTTTTGACGTCACTTCCGTCCAGCAAAGGTATGGGGATGGGCGAGGAAAATGTTTCCCTCACTCGCATCCCCATTGAGCAGACGAGCAGATCCGATCGCCTCCGCTGCTACCGACGGCTCCGGTAAGCGGCGGAGGGTGCGGGAGAGCGGCGGGAGGGGGGGCCCTCTCTCGCCGCCGATAACGGCGATCTTGCGGCGAATCCGCCGCGGAGACCACCGTTATCTTTTACAGGATCGCGTGTACTAAAGATGGATACCTCGGTTGTGGCAGCAGCTGCTGCCGTTACCGAGATATCCATCTTTAAAGTGTGGCCGTAAAAACACGTTCGGCGGTAGGGAAGTGGTTAAGGCTTACCTGTAGGTGCTGGAAATATCTCCTAAACCTCCACTGTTTATGAGATATTTACAATCAAGATGTGGGCCGATGTCTACAGCGCATGCGTCGTAGACAACGGCACAGGCGCACTTTAGAAACGGCGATCGTGACGTTTCTAAAGAAGGACATGCCATGACTGGCGGCACCCGTACGCATGTGCGGGAGTGACGTCACGTGACTCCAGCCAGTCACAGAGCCAGGGTTTGCGGCCCCCAGAAGGAAGAGGGGTGAAGATGGGCACTCGTTGCTAGTGGGGACATTGCAGGCTTCAGTTTCAGGTAAGCGACACATAATGGGCTACTAATGAATAGTGTTGAGCAGAATATGCCATATTCGATTTCGCGATATATCTCGAATATATAGTCGAATATTCGAGATATATTCCCTAAATACGAATATTCGTGATATTTTTTTTTAAATGAAATGATTGCGAAATTTCGCTATTGCGAATGCGAAATTTCGAGAAATGCGGAAGGAGCACTCTGATTGGCTCAGAATATTTGTGATATTTTATAATACCAAATAATTGCGAAATTTCGAGAAATGCGGAATGGAGCACTCTGATTGGCTCAGAATATTCGTGATATATTACAATACAAAATAATTGCGAATATTCGGCAAATGCGGAAGGAGCACTCTGATTGGCTCAGAATATTCGTGATATATTACAATACAAAATAATTGCGAATATTCGGCAAATGTGGAAGGAGCACTCTGATTGGCTCAGAATATTCGTGATATTTTATAATACAAAATAATTGCGAAATTTCGAGAAATGCGGAATGGAGCACTCTGATTGGCTCAGAATATTCTTGATATTTTATCGTAATTTCGCAAAAATGCGAATGAGAAATTGATTGCGGAATTTCGACAGTAACACTTTGAAATCGAATATATGTGTTATTTTAGCTAAAAACAATATTGCGAATTTCTCGAAAATAATCGCGCGATATCGCTATTGCCGAATAATCGCATTGCGATTTTTCGGCAATATAAAATGATCGCTGCAGCTACTCGGCCCAAGGTCTCTAATCATACCAGCAATGCTTTTAGAAGTCGATGGGGATCTCTAGGATGTGATCTGTTCTAAAAAAAAATTGAAAAAATACGAATATTCGAAATAGCGAATATTCACCGCGAAATTCGGAATATATCGCGAATACTCGAATATGCCATATTCGAGCCGAATATTCGCAATACGAATATTCGTGAGCAACACTACTAATGAATATAAGCAGGGCTGTCTTTAATGTTGATTGGACCCTGGGCAAAACTTTTCTTGCCCCCCCCCCCCCCCCCATGCAATTTTGCTCTCCACCAGCTCTGAGACATACAATAAATATCAGCTAGACTTAAAATCAGTTTACTGTATCAGATTAGGCAGTGATTGTGATTGGTTGCCAGAGGTTAGAGCATATCATTACCACTTACTGACTGGTTGCTAGAGGTTACAGCACACATTACGGCTCACTGATTACAGCTCACTAATATTTGGGAGGCCCAACATCGAGGAGACAAAGGCACACACCTCCCCCCAGAAGTCCAGAATTATTGGGCATGATCAAAAACAATTTATGGGCCTCCTGGCCGGCCCCATAAATCTTTAATGACAGTCACAACCAGATCTCAAAAACTGGTTCCAGAAGCTCTAATAACAGACCAAAAATTGGTTACTTGTTGAATAATCCAGGACAACTGATTTTTATGTTTGTTCATTGCAAGGATCAGGAAAATAGAATGAAGAATTGGAAGAAAATTTAGTATGACATAAATAAAAGAAGACGAATAATAGGCTGGATTAACATTGATAAAAATATGGATTGCACAGCTGAAGAAAGAGATGGTTGTAAACCATATGGCTTTGTAGTAGGAATCCAGGTGAGTCATTTTTGCTTCACGTTTCATTCTTCTGGCATGGAAACTGAGATAGGCAATGAGAGGAACAGCCGCCAAGAGGTAGATTAGGAATGGCATGGTATTCCACAGCAAGAACATTTGAACTTTTGGACGGGTGAAATCAAGAGTAAAATCAAAAGTATAATTGTTTGAAAATTCAAAATGAGTGATCCAGACATTCAATGAGGCTTGACTGGCAGATAGCAACACGGAAACAACAATCAGATGGACGACTCTTGTAGATATGATGGTCCTCAGACATTGAAAGAAAACATTGTGAAAGTTGGAGATCTTCAAGCAGAAGACTACAGAGAGAAGAGCCAAAAACCACACACAGGAGTAGTTGGAAGCAATCTGTACAAAATGAAAAAGAATGGTAATAACTACTGCCTTTTTTAATAAAAGCTTTGATGCACCATCAAACATGCAGGTCAACAGGAAGATGACTCTTGATATCTCGAGAGAGGTGATAATCTGGTCAGTAGAAGCTAGTGGTCTTCCTTTCATCCAGGCAACGATGTTCCCAACTATGACAAATACATGTACGATTATTCCAATTACAAAGACAACTGTAACTGAAACAATATAGGTCAAAGCTTGAGCTGCATTGCCTTCCATTGAAGAAGCCATCAATAATCTGTCATTCGTTCTCGTGAAAGGCAGAATGGGAAATGTTGCCTACATCAAAAATTTAACTTCAGGGCATGATGCAAATGGCAATGCAAAACATTTTAGATATTTATACTTATACAAATAAAGATGATGAAACGAAATGTCTAAATTCACACCGCTTGCAGCTGTTAATCAAATGTGATTTAAATGTCATTTATTTAAATTGTAAATGTGTTTTATATGATCATTTTATGTACTCAAATGGGGTTATTTAGTAAAATCATGTAAAAATCAGCAGATGCTTACCGAACACCTTCTCTAGTTAGTTGTATTAGCTTCTTCATATGTGCTCGGGATTGCCAGGCTCACCAAACTAATGATGAATACTGTATACCTGGATGTATCAAATACTACAATACGGATTGCAATTATTTCCTGCTCAATTAAATCAAAAAATATAAATATTACAAAAAAAAATAATATATTACCAAAAGTATTGGTACACCCCCCCTTAACACGCATTTGAACTTTAATGGCATCCCAGTCTTATGCCGCGTACACACGATCATTTTTTGTGATGAAAAAAAACGACGTTTTCTGTGAAGTAAAAAACTACGTTTTTGAAACGTTACTTTTCAAAGACGATGTTGCATACACACCATCGTTTTTTTCACAAAAAGCGAGGTTACGTTCACCACTCTTTTCCATTGAAGCTCGCTTCATAACTAGCTTCTGGGCATGCGCGGGTTGAAAAACGTCGTTTTAAACTACGTTTTTGCTACACACGGTGACTTTTTGTGAAACAAAAAACGACGTTTTGAAAAACGACACAAAAAATTCAAGCATGTTGGAATTTTTTTTGGGTCGTTTTTTTGAAGACAAAAAACGACGTTTTGCCACACACGATCAATTTAAATGACGTTTTAAAAAACAACGTTTTTTTTCATCGCAAAAAACGACCGTGTGTACGCGGCATTAGTCCGTAGGGTTCAATATTGGGTTGGCCCACCCTCTGCAGTTATAACAGCTTCAACTCTTCTGGGAAGGCTATCCACAAGGTTTAGAGCCGGTTCACACTGGGGCGACTCGTCAGGCGGCTCAACCGCCTGACGAGTCGCGTCCCATTCAATGCAATGGAACCATTCTAATACTTAGAAAAAGACTTAGGAAAAGGTTCCTGCACAACTCCGGGGGTGGCTCGGGGGCGACCAGAAAATGCTTCCAGAAAATGTAAACACTCTGGTATGTCTGCGTGACTGGCTAAAGTGATGCCTACTTGCCTACTATAAAGTGACTGACTGTTAATATACCAGGTAAGTTTTATAATTAAAGTTAAACTAACTTTCTACATGTTTCTAAAAGTTTAATAAAAAACAGTTACAGTTTGAATTTAAAATGTATTTGTGTGAACTGTGAAGTTAAGTCATGGATTGTGGAAACTAACTAGTGTCAGGTGATTGTATATAGTGTATACCAAATTTACCACTGACTAATGCAGAGTTGCAATGCAAGGAGATCAGCTAAAAGTAGTTGGATCTGTATGTGCGTTATAATTAATCAAAATTAGAAGTCTGGTGGGTGTATTGTGGCCCCTGCTGAGCTGAGGGCACAATGACAGGCATACAATATTTAGCAACAAAATAATGATAGCAGGGCTCAAAATTTCAAGTCCTGAGCTACTAGTCAGGCCTCAAGGGTTACTCGCCATCAGTTGCCCCACCCAACCCCTACCCTGCCACCGCCCCTAATCACGTCCTCATAAATTATATCATGAAATGACACTTAAATGTCCCTGTTCACATCTGAGCGTTTTGTCACCTGTAGTAAAACGCCTGAGGCTGCATTCACACCTGAGCATATACTTTTTAGGCAGAAAGTCACGCTATTTTTTTTACACGATTTTGTACAGGTCAAAAGGTCACCAATGTACAAGAATAAAAAACGCCTGTAATCTGCCAAACAAGAAGCTCCTGTACTTTTTTGAGCAACAGGCGTTTTGTTTTAGGTGACAAAACGCTCAGATGTGAACAGGGGCCTTTGAAATTAATGGGATTTTTTTTAGAGCTATGGCTGAGAGCAGAAAAATGCCCAAAAAAGCCCTGGGTGTGAACAGAGCCCAAGCTCAAAAAAGTACATGAACTTCTTTATAGGCAGATTGCAGGCGTTTTTCCGCTTTTTACATTGGTGACCTTTTGACCTGTACAAAATCGGGGCAAAAAACGCAGCAAAAATTGTGGTAAAAACACGTGACGTTCTGTGTGAAAAAAAAAATATGCTCAGGTGTGACTGCAGCTCTAACCATTTAGGTAAGCCACAGTGTACATGTGTTAATTAAGTCCGGGTTCACACTGATGCGATGCAGGAACCAGTGCGATTCCAGCGCCAGTTGCCGCATCGTATCTCTTCTGTGGGCAGTTCACACTGCCCTCTGCAAACCGCTACAGGTGTCAATACATTGTTAACAACACCCCCAGTTTAGTTCACAGATCGCAGTGTGAACTGTTAACTCGCACAGGAATCAGATTGCATAGGTGAGAACACTCATGTGATCTGATTCTAGTGCGGGAAAAACAAGTCCCTGAGATTTTTTGATGTATCTAACTATAACTGTATGGCTGAACTTGCATCTCACAGACATCACATGCGATCGGCTCCACAGGTGCGGGTGCAAATCGCATGCGATGTCTCTAATCACACTGTGTGAACCTGGGCTAAAGCAGAGAAGAAAAGCACAGTCCTCTCCTACCAAGGACACAGAGGGGGTGAGTTTACTTGATAAATACTCAAAAAGAACAATCACACATTTAGGTTATAAAGTGAACTGCTGCTATGCAATAACACAATATAATTTCGCAAAGGCCCTTGCAGACATTAAACAAGAACACTTAATAGATGGAAAAGAAGATCTATGCTAGAGAATGGTACCATTCAGCTAAACTAGATGAGCAGTCTGTGCTCGCAAGCTCCCTCTAGCGAGCGATCCTGCGGGCAGCTAAAGTTCACGTTGCGGCCGGGAGGTGCACATTAAAGTTATAATCCACAAGGAACCGATGACAATGGGGAACTAATCTGGTAAAGTGTGATGAACATCAACATTGGTGAGCTGATCGCTGGCCAGCGTCAGTTACGTCTGCATAAGCACTATGAACAGTGGAAGGCCTCTAAGTTTAGGCTGGGGCCAAACAGAGATGGGCAGCCTGTGAGGTGGCACTAAGGTGTCTGTCTAGAGAGAGTTAGAAGTTGAGCATGTGCTCTCTCACCCGACAGGTCGATCCGCCTGGATTCCTCTCAGAGGGTGCGTCTGTAAGTAGCTGCTCCACAGCACAAGGATCCCGGACGAGGGTGTTCCACTGTTTCAGTTGTCAGCTGGGTTGGCTCTCTGATCTCCGGGTACACGGCTGGATACTAGAGTCTTAATTCCTTCCGGATGGCTGGTCTCTCGGTGAATTAGCAGCACGGCTGTCTCTGTCAGCAGCTCCGCAGAGGAGAAGAGGCTGGTTCTGAGAGAGCGAACAGGCACCACACCCCTTGATTAAGTAACCTCCCCCACAAGTCTGTGCAGAGGTCTCACATGTTCAAATCTCGCAGGGAATTGTGAGAATTGTAGTCTGTTTCTCCTTAGAGTCAATGGAGTCCATATCGTAGTCCCACAATGCCTAACTCCTTAACGATAACTTAGTATTTGCAACGTGAATACAGTACTGGCGGGAATTGCCTGTCATTAGACTCTGACAGGGGGACCCCACTACACACTCCCCCCACCTGAAATCTTTGGTTCCCAAAGAAGGTAAAAGTATGTATGCTGGTACATGCTTCTCAAATACAAGCGGAGAAAGAGGTTGTTAGAATATGAAAGGGAATACGTTTCGTGCATCATCTCTCACATTGCTCAAAGCAAAACAACTCATTGACTGACATAGAGCGGATAGGGGTGCCTCCCACCAATCATTGGGTATGGGCAGGTCGTCCCGTCCACTGTTCACTAGCACTAAAGCATTAGGTTCAGATGTGTCAGGGGGTGAGCAGGGGTTATCCTCCACTAAATTTGCAATGGGAGGATCACATAAAGCATTAGATCTCTTGGAGAAGTGGATCGCTTCTTCAGAACACTCTCCCAATTGCAAGAATGTCAATATCCCTCAATTTCAGCTCTCATGCCAGGCCAGTAGAACCTGTCTCTGACCAACTGGAAAGTCCTTTCCGGGCCCAGATGACCATGCTGGTCATGGAGCGCAGTTAGTACCGTCTCTCTGTGTTTGCTGGGCAAGAACATCTGCCATTTCTCTTTTAGACCATCAGAGGGGCCCCTTAAGTAGACCACCCCTTGATGGAGCTGCAGCCTGTCCAACTCTTTCGAAGGACTGGTAGGGAGTATCTCTGGATTCCGACGTTCCAAAGCCTCTAGGACTAAATTACCAAGTGGATCTCCCTCTTGGTCTCGCCTCAGTTCCCTCTTTGACAGCTGGGGCAAATCCCCATTCTTCATTTGGGTCACATTACAGTAGAATCTGGGCACTCCTGCTGTCAGAATACCTATTTCCTCGGCTCGAGGTCCTCCCTTCGTCTGCAAATCAGCCCCTTGGCACAGTGCCCGCACCCCTTCAGAGGATATTTGAGTCCATTCCGACTCTGGGGCAGCGGATCCTTGGGACCACCTAGAGAGGGCATCAGCATCCTTGTTGATCGCTTCTGGGCGATACTTCAGGCCGAAATTAAAACCCAAGAGGGCTGCCAGCCATCGGTGTCCAGTTGCATCCAGCTTGGCAGTGGTGAACAGGTAGGTGAGTGGATTGTTGTTGGTTCTCACCTCGAAGTCAGCCCCATATAGATAATCTCTCAATTTGTTTATGACAGCCCACTTCAACGCTAGGAATTCGAGTTTGTGAGTAGGATAATTATTTTCCGACAGGGTTAAACTCCTGCTCACATATGCCACTGGGCGCAGACAACCACTGTGCTCTTGATACAACACTCCTCCAACCCCTCCCTACTGGCATCCACATGTAGCTCATAAGGTTTTGACGTATCTGCATAGGCCAGAACAGGGGCAGTGGTCAAATTCTTCTTGAGCTGGACAAATGCCTCCTCACATTCAGAGGTCTATTGGTCACGAATAGACTCTTTGGGTTTTCTGGGGCCCATGTAGAGCTTCACTGGTTTCGCAGGCTCAGAAGCGTCATCTTCACCTTCAGTTTTCAGTAATTCGCTTAGGGGCTTGGCAATTTTTGAGAACCCCTCCACGAACCTCCTGTAGTAGGAGCAGAATCCCAGGAATGACCGCAACTCTGTCACATTGGTGGGCCTAGGCCAAGAGGTAACTGCCTCCAATTTCTCCGGGTCTGTTGATATCCCTTCTGCGGAGATGATATGTCCCAGATAGTGGACAGATGACTGATAAAACTAGCCTCAGTGTGCACACCAAATGCAGCCACGGTGCCCACCAATTGCAGCTGCTGTGAAATCACATGCAGTCACTGTGCCCATCAAGTGCAGCCACTGTGCAATCAAAGGCAGCCACTGTGCCCACCAATTGCAGCCACTGTGCGACCAAACGCAGCCACTGTGCCCATTAATTGCAGCCACTGTGCCCATTAATTGCAGCCACTGTTTCCATCAATTGCAGCCACTGTTCCCATCAATTGCAGCCACTGTGCAATCAAACGCAGTCACTGTGTCAATCAAAGGCAGTCACTGTGCCATTAAACGCTGACACTTTGCCATCAAACACAGCCATTATGCCATCAAACGCTGCCATTGTGCCCCATCAAATGCAGCCACTATGCCCCATCAAACACAGTTACTATGCCTACCAATTGCAGCCACTGTGAAACCAAAATCAGCCACTGTGCACCGATAGGCGTCCAATTGTAACGCCTGTCCTTTCAGCCAATCAGGTGATGGGTAACAGACCCCTGTACCTGATTGGTGGAGAAGCAGTTCAGGGTAAGGAAAGCAAATATTAATTTGCTTTTTTACACACCTGGGTGGGCTGGTAGTGCAATGCTTTGCGCCACAGGTCCACCTTTTTTGAAGCCTATTAGGGTCTATGGTTTTAATCAGGTGCTTCAAAAACACACCCCCGCCACTGTAATTCAGGCCTCAGTGTCTGAAAATTGGTCGGACACCTGAAAAGGGGGTGGCGGCAGCGGCCATGGATAGATTCATGCAATGCAAGAATCTACCCATTATACACAAAGGGGGGTGGCTGGAGAGAGGGGGCAGCGCCGTGCGCCCTTAATGGACGCACCACCACTGGTAGGCACAACGGGTGCATAGTACCAAACTTGCTGAAGCACAGAGGGAGTAGTTCCAATTGATAACAACCTTGATTCCAAGGCAAACAACCAGGGGACAAAAGTGAGCAGAGCTCTGACTTTCAAACAGGATAGTATGGGCAAATTGTAGATCCAAGCTCTAAGGATGCATCTCTGGGTGAGATGAAGAATCTGGTAGTTTTGCCATCCTGGACCCTCAGCCAGGCTGGGAAGAGGACACTGTAGTGTATACCCGGGTGCGCACAGCTGTTTTAACCTGAGAGAGCGAATGCCTCAGCTTCTGTTTGAAGTTTGATATTCTGGTAAGCAAGGTCCTTCTGCAACTGGGCAGCACCAAGATAAAAGTCTCTGGTGGTGTCCCTAGGGGTCCAGGCTTGGGTGGGATGTGGTGGGCTCTTTCCACAGCATAGAAAAGTAAAAACTTTTTTTTTTTTTTTCTCCCTTATCTTCAATTGTGCATTAATATTTATATACTGGACGGTGTTATTTGATTCTTTGACTGTTTTCTACATTTTTGGGACGCTGAATTTCCTGTCCTCCGGCTTTTTTTTTTTTTATCATGCATGAAGAGTGACGGCCTGTAATTATGTGCATATTGTACAGTGTTGTTTGATTGCTCCCTACACTTTTGGAATGATGAAATTCTTTTTTTTTTTTTTTTTCTCGGACTCATGCAAGTCCTGATACACTTACGGGTCAATGTTTTATAAATATGTATTTTTTTTTCTTTTTCCTCTAGGCTGCAGGTGTGAGTAGCTGCTTTTCTGTTATTTAACGTAATAAATACATTTTGTTCTCTGACCATTTCACTGTTTTTTCCCACGTACCCCACACTGTGTCTATCCCGGGTGTCTCACCAGGCTATTTTCCTTCTGCCAGTGTACCCCTGGGTAGACACAATAGGAGAAGCCCCTCTGCAGTGGTAGAGGAGTGCTCGATCGGTTATTTGTATATATCTAGCCTGTTTATTCAGGAGACTTCCTTTTTTTTTTTCTTCTTTTCCTTTTCTTGACGCTGTGCTGAAATGACTTATCATTCATTAGGCAAACACCCCACCCTGATCTCTCATAATCTAAGGGGCCTTAATATCCCGGAAAAGAGGGTATTACTTCTAAGAGAACTGAAAAAAGCCAAACCAGCTTTTGTGTTTATCCAGGAGACCCATTTCCAATCCTCTTCGGTACCTAGATTATTTGATAGACATTTCCCTGAGGCATACCATGCGCCAAACCCTAACTCTAAATCCAAAGGCGTGTCTATTTTGCTACATAAACATGCACATTTTAAAGTGTCTCAACAATACACGGACCCCATGGGGCGATTTCTGTTCCTTAAGGGAATATGGCATAATAGAGAGATCACCTTGGCAAATGCTTATTTCCCTAATTCAGGCCATCTTGCATTTTGCCGTCACCTAATAGACGAATTAAAGGGTTTTGCCACTGGCTGTATTATCTTAGGTGGGGATTTTAATATACCATTGCTACCCCTACAGGACACTTCCAATGGCAAATCCAGCATCTCATATTCTATTATACAGAAAATCAAATCACAGCTAAACTCTTTGGCCTTGGTGGATGCTTGGCGCCTGGTATACCCAATGGGCAGAGATTATACATATTATTCTCCACTACACAAAAAACACTCTCGTATTGACTATTTTTTTTTTTCGCAACGTGATTTATCTTTGCTCCAGGCAGCAAACATAGGCATACAATCCCTTTCGGATCATTGCCCGGTATTGTTCTCTCTTTTACAATCAGATACCCCCCTAGACCATGCAGCTGGCAGTTGAACTCCACCTTATTGACGGATCCATCTACTTGCCAACAAATCCATGAGGCGCTTAAATTATATTTTCAGCTTAATACTACAGAGGATATGTCACCACTGACAATCTGGGAGGCGCACAAGTGCGTCCTACGTGGCGAACTTATGCGCCTCGGCTCTCTTAAGAAAAGAGAAGCTGAAAAAGTTACTCTGACATTAGCGGAAAAAATTGCCTCGTTGGAAAGCCAACATAAACAGTCACATTTGGAGGCGCACTTGTTGGAACTGTCAGGCCTTGTACACACGACGGGAAATATCCGCTGTAAACGGTCCCCGGACCGTTTACAGCGTATATTTGCGCCGGGATGTTTTGATCCGATGGCTGTACACACCATCGGATCAAATTCCCCGCCGGCGGACAGCGCGGTGACGCGGCGGTGACGTTGTCGCCGCCACGTGACCGCCACGTCACCGCACCAGGAAGTAAACACTTCCGCGCGCATGCGTCGGATCCATTCACAGGATACGACGCATGTGCGGCAAGATATGTCCGCTGGTTTGCCGTACTAACCAGCGGACATATCTGCCAGCCAGCTATCCGGCGGAAATATTTCAAAGCATGCTTTGGAATTTTTCCGCCGGATGAATCCGGCAAAAAGCGTCCGTTTGCCCCTACAGACGAGGGGATTTTTCCGCTGAAATGGTCCGTCGGACCATCTTCAGCGGATTTATTCCCTCGTGTGTACAAGGCCTCAAAGATGCGGGAAAAACTTAACTCTTTACTTAATTTAAAAGCGAAACAAATTCTCTATTTCAAGAAAGGTTTTCATTATGAACATGGGGATAAGTGTGGCAAATTCCTTGCAAAGACCCTTAAAACAATTTCTCATGCACATTCTATTCTTTCTATTAAGACTTCCAAGGGCCAACTTATACAAAAAACGGATCAGATTGCATCACAATTTCATGCGTTTTATACTAAGCTCTATAATCTCCCCCCGACACATAAACCCGTAGAGCTTCAAGGAAATAGAGAATCCGTTCTGCGAGAATATATTATGGAGAGTGGCATGCCTACTTTATCTTCAGTTGAGAGCGACTCTTTGGAATCGCCGATCTCAGAAGAAGAACTTATTTTGGCAATTAAGACTCAAAAACCGGGTAAGAGCCCAGGCCCAGATAGGTTCACGGCCCATTATTACAAAACTTTTATAGACATTCTGAAAGCTCCCCTACTCCGTGCCCTGAAACATATCCGAACCTCTTCATCAATGTTGAGCTCTTTTACGACGGCATATGTAACATTGATCCCTAAACTAGCAAAGGACCCTACTGATTGTACAAGCTATAGGCCGATTTCATTGTTGAATTTGGACCTAAAAATACTGGCGAAAGTATTGGCATCTAGACTGACAACTTTTCTCCCCAAACTTATAGGCCCAGAACAGGCGGGTTTTATGCCAGGGAGGGAAGCCCGGGATAATGTTATAAAAGCCCTTAATCTGATTCATTACGCAAACACCCGGGGAATTGAGGGCCTTCTCCTGTCAACTGACGCGGAGACTAGTAGTGGTTAGTAGCGGGTAATATCCTAGGTTGTGATGTTTCCCTTTGCTATCTTGTGTTATAAGATATAAAAGTAGCTTACTTTTCAGAGTATGTATTGATATGTTTTGATTTGTGTTATCGGTACCCTGGCTGTATTTTGTACTCTGATTTTTTTTTTTTTCAATAAAAAAACTTTAGTGAGGAAAAGTAAAAACTGTGCCGTAGGGAGAGGGGTGCACAGCAGCTGCTCCACAGACTCTGGCGGATGTTGCCGCCAGTGTTGCCAACCGTCCATGAAAGTCCGTAAAAAGATGCCCGCGAGTCGACCATGCAACTACGCATGCGCCGTTCCGAAGCCGGCTTTGTTTCAGGAAAGCTTGTATGCCCTCGGCCGGGCGGCGTATGTGCAGTAACGTAATGGCTCCGCCCGGCGCCATTTTTGCATAGACGATCAGGACAGAGTCTTGTGTAGTTAACTCGCCATAGGAGGACTCTGCCAAGCAAGGGTGAGGAGGAGGAGGAAGGGAGTAAAACTGGGGGGGGATACGAAGTGAGAGGAGGACTGCGCTGGGACTGGGAGCCTGGAGGGTGAAGCGGCCATGGCATGCAGGGGAGGGACAGAGATAGAGTCCAGCATCATATAACTTCTCCACATCATCAGCATGCTGTGTCCTCCTCCTGTTCCCCTTTCACCTCTCCACAGGTCCGAGCTGCCCTGATGGTGGACAGAGGAGGAGGCCACTGTAAGGGGACACTATCGTATCTGCAGCCTCTGTCTGGATGTTGGGGCATTTTGGTGGGCATGATTTTTTTGGGGGGCAGTATTTCACTCTTGGTACCAGGCAGCACAATGCCTTGGGGGCGAGGGGTGAAGATGGGGGGGGGGCGCCACAGGATTAGCTCACACAGGGTGCCTGAACACCTAAGGCCGGCCCTGCCCATTAGGATGATTCCTAAGTACCCATTAGGATGATTTCCACCTACGTCCTGTCCAGGGGACCCCATATCACACACTGATAGACCGGGTGTCACCAAAACAGGAAACCTTGAAGGCCAGATAGCAATAAATTATTAACATGGGTTTTAACTCCTATCACCGGTTTATATAGTCTTCAAGGGGGCCTTCATGAAAGAAAAACGTTTCTGGGCTCCCATTCAGGCCTTGAGGCGATTTAGTTTGCATTTGTTAGCTCTATACAAGTTACTCACTCACTCACTGCTCAAAAACAAGCACTAATGATTGTGTATAGATCAGATAATCAAAGAGTAAATATCACATTCACGTTCAGTCCAAAATTAGAACATCATGAAGGGTCTCCTACGTGACAGCAGTAAGCATCTCAGCAACCTTTTAGCCTTCATATAGTATTTAATTTGTCCCCTACATCCAGAGGATCTTGGTGTAGCTACATTGTCTGCATAAATGGTTTGTCATCTCTTAACTTCTTTTCACTGTACAAGAGGTTTTTAGTTTATTTCTCAATCTTGGTTGGATAGATTTTCCCTCACTCTCTAAATGCCTCAATCTCTAATGCCGCGTACACACAATCGGTCAAACCGATGAGAACGGTCTAATGGACCGTTTTCATCAGACCAAACCGATCGTGTTTGGGCCCCATGGGTTATTTATCCATCGGTTAAAAAAAGTAAACTTGTTTTAAATTTAACCGATGGATATCTAACCGATAGCAAAAAAACGGTTAAAAATCCACACATGCTCAGAATCAAGTCGACGCATGCTTGGAAGCATTGAACTTAATTTTTTTCAGCACGTCGTTGTGTTTTACGTCACCACATTCGTTTTTTTAACCGATGGTGTGTAGGCATGACTGACCATCAGTCAGCTTCATCAGTTAACCGATATCCATCGGACCGTTCTTATCGTAATTAGGGTTGTCCCGATACCGATACTAGTATCGGTATCGGGACCGATGCCGAGTATTTGCGTGAGTGCTTGTACTCGCGCAAATCCTCCCGATGCCTGATCCGATACCTGGGAGAGAGAGAGAGGCAGCGTGTAATGCCTGTCTGTGTCCGTGTATAATGCAGACTGCAGCCATCCAGTGTAGTAAAGCCGCGCTTCCTCCTCCTCCTCCTCCTCGTTTGTGATAGGGGAACACTCCCAGCAGTGAGTCAGTGTTCTGCCTATCACGGACACCCTCTCATCCTCATCCCATGGATGAGAATGAGAGGATGTCCATGATAGGCGGAACACTGACTCACTGCTGGGAAACTAAGTTCACCTATCACGGACGAGGAGGAGGAGGAGGCGCGGCTTTTGTACACTCGATGGCTGCCGTCTGCATTATACACGGAGATCTGGAGAGTCTTACAGTTCTCACTTCTCAGGATGGTTATTTGGTGCGTTTTGCAGACGAGTCAGCATGGGGATTTGGAGAAAAATGTGGAAATGTGGTTGTTCCGGATCTGCAGTCATTGTTGGCAGAGAGACTGTCAGCCCGGGGTGAGTGTGGGGCAGAGGTCACGCCGATATCTCCTGCCAGTCTTTGCTACCTTTCTTAAAGGGAATGTGAACCTCAACTGGATGACGTTTAATTTGCTACCATTTTCCCCTTTTTTGTGTGATTTTAGAGTCAGTACTGCCCATCTCCTGCAGCTTCTTTACAGCATTACACGCTGCCTCTCTCTCTCTCTCCCAGGTATCCGATTGGGTAAGTCGTTGTCCTCCAAAATGGTATTAACACACAGTAAAAAATAATAATGGAATAGTGACATATACAGTAACCACAGAGATCCATGTTCCCAAAAAGGGCCACAAAGGACATGAACCACATTAAATAAAATAAAACACCACCATGATATTCACATTGTGCCCATCAGTGGTCAGCATACACTTCCATGCTGCAGACAACAATACAGGCCAATAAAACCTGCAGACTGTCTGGTATCTTTTATCAAAGGACTTCTAAACTGAGACAACAGGTTTCAAAGTGTCACTGTCACATGACATTAAAAAAAAAGTATCGGTATTCGGAATCGGCGAGTACATAAAAAAAAGTATCGGTACTTGTACTCGGTCCTAAAAAAGAGGCATCGGGACAACCCTAATCGTAATGCCCCGTACACACTACCAGGTTTTCCGACAGGAAAACTGCGAGGAGAGCTTTTGGCCTGGGAATCCCAACCATGTGTATGCTCCCTCGCAGTTCTTCCAATGGGAAAACTGCCAAACCCGCCTGACAAGAAAAAGAGAACCAGCTCTCTTTTTTCCTAATGCACTTTTTCCCGTCAGAAAACCCGGCCGTGTGTAGCAGAAACCGGACATTTTTGGCAGTTTTCCTGTGGGGAAAAACTCAGATGGAGCATAAACACGGTCGGGATTCCCGAGGAAAAGCTCTTATCTGAGTTTTCCTGACGGGAAAACCGATCGTCTGTACGGGGGAAAAGTAGAGAGCAGGTTCTCGGTTTTCCCCTCAGGATTTCCGAGGGACCTTTTCCTGTCAAGAATCCTGGTCGTGTGTACTATGCATAGTAGGTATGCAGGTAGTAAAACCTTGATAGAGGTCTGACAAATAAAAAAAATGCTCACATCAGGAGCTGGGATTTTTAAAGTTCCCATAGCTCAATTTAATAGACTATTCTGTTAATTAAAAGTTTGAACCTAGCAATATATATATATATATATATATATATATATATATATATATATATATATACATACATACACCATATATACTCGAGTTTTTCAGCACTTTTTTGAGCTAAAAATGCGCCCCTTGACTTATACTTGAGTCACCTTTTTGCGGTACCGGCCAGCCATAGGTCCCCTGGACCCCAATCTTGTCACACATGTAGCACCGATTTTTCAAAGCCAGGCACCCCTTTCATAGACTCCCATGTTAAATGGTAATTTCTATGGTGAATTTGGGGACCCAGTACTGGCCGGTCGTAGGTCCCCTGGACCCGGAACTTGGCACACATGTAGCCCAATTTCTCCTCTTCAAGTGTGCAAAAGTTTGTTATTTAGGGGGCCTACGGCTGGGGAGCACTGATTTTTTAAAGCCGGGCACCCCTTTTATAGACTCCCATGTTAAATGGTAATTTCTTCAGTGATTTGGTGACCCGGTACCGGCTGGTTGTAGGTTCTCTGGACCTGGAACTTGGCACACATGTAGCCGCATTTCTCCTCCATAAGTGTGCAAAGTTTGTTGAGGGCCATGCTGTAGCCATCTATGAGCTATAGCGTGGGCGGGAAGAAGTTCATTTTGAATTTATATAATCCCTTACATGCTTGTTCAGTAGGTTTTTCACATGACCCTATGTTAAACCTCATTTTAATGTTACATTTTACATTTTAATTTTACATTCCGATAGGGAAGTGCTGCAGAGGGTTCAGAGTCATAGCAGTCATTAAAGGGGTTGTAAAGGTAAAAGTTTTTTTTTTATCTTAATGCGTCCTATGTATTAAGGTAAAAAAACATCTGACAGCACCGCCCCCCACCCCTGAGCCCCCGTTTTTCTTACCTGACCGTTCGAAATTCCCGGCCGCGTCCATGTCATCCTGTTTGGTTCCCAGCTTGGTCATTGATTGGCTAGGCTGGGCGGATTGATAGCAGCGCAGCCATTGGCTGGCGCTGCTGTCAATCACAGCGGATGATGCGGCGCGCCGGGGGCGGGGACGAGTGATACAGTCGGCGGCTATGGCCGCCGCTGTATCACGGGAGCACGCTCGCAAAAGCTTTCCACCATGCAAGCTCGCTCGCATGAAGGTAGAAAGCTTTTGCGAGGAGGAGCCCAGACAGCCGCCGAGGGACCCAAAAGACAGTGTTCAGGGACACTCTGTGCAAAACGAGCTGCACAGTGGAGGTAAGTATAACATGTTTGTTATTTAAAAAAAAAAAATCCTGACTTTAGTGTTCCTTAAAATTCATTAATTTAATTTTGCACCATTGTTGGTTTCATTGTGAGGAATTGTCCGCCATTGTTGGTGTCTTTGAGAGAAATTGTGCCCAGAGGCGGACAGACCATTCGGGTACTCAGGCACTGCCCGAGGGCCCCACGCCACTAGGGGGCCCCATCAGGGTTGTCAGCCTCAGTAAAACCAG
The DNA here is from genome assembly GCA_029574335.1 of Rana kukunoris. Taxonomy (NCBI): domain Eukaryota; kingdom Metazoa; phylum Chordata; class Amphibia; order Anura; family Ranidae; genus Rana; species Rana kukunoris. Next base: position 27,241,293 of record CM056052.1, on the reverse strand, counting down.
GGACACTATGTATAAATATGTGTTTTTTGACATCTGTCCCTGAAATGTCCCTTACCAACATCCCTTTGGTCTAAAAATCCCAAGATTATAGCTGCCCCGCCTCTACCTTTTCAGTGTGTGTATGTATACTGTGTGTGTCTGTATGTGTTTTCCTGTGTGTATGTATACTGTGTGTGTGTATATTGTGTGTATACTGTGTATGTATACTGTATGTGTGTGTATACAGTACTGTGTGGCCCCATAATCTATTGCCTGGGGGCTCCATACTCTCCTATTGCTTAGGGGCGCTATAATCTCCTATTGCCCGGGGGGGCCCATAATCTCCTATTGCCCAAGGGCCCCATGAGTTGTCTGTCTGCCCCTGATTGTGCCCCATCATTGGTGTCATTGGGAGGAACTGTGCCCCATCACTGGAGTCATTAGCCTCATTGAGAGAAACTGGTGTCCCATTGTTGGTGTCATTGGGAGGAATTGTGCCCCATCGTTGGTGTCAGTGGATAAAATAGTGCCCCAAGGGCCAGATAAAAGCATGCAAAGGGCTGCATCTGGGTGCAGTTTGGATACCATGATCTAAAACAGAAGGAAAAGTTCATTAGTGGGACATTAAGGAATAGAAAATTAGGACCGGAATGAAAGTCAGCTTTTAAGCTGTATAAGTCCTCTTGAACTTAATCTCATAATCTGCTTTTATAGACTCAAAATACCTCTTTGACCACTTAAGACCCGGACCATTATGCAGGTAAAGGACCTTGCCCCTTGTTGCGATTGGGCACTGCGTCGCTTTAACTGACAATTGCGCGGTCGTGCGATGTGGTTTCCAAACAAAATTGGTGTCCTTTTTTCCCCCACAAATACAGATTTCTGTTGATGGTATTTGATCACCTCTGCGGTTTTTATTTTTTGCGCTATAAACAAACATAGAGCGACAATTTTAAAAAAAAAAATATTTTTTACTTTTTGCTATAATAAATATCCCCCAAAAATATATTTAAAAAAAAAAACATTTTTTTTCCTCAGTTTAGGCCGATACGTATTCTACTTATTTTTGGTAAAAAAAATCGCAATAAGCGTATATTAATTGGTTTTCGCAAAAGTTATAGCGTTTACAAAATAGGGGATAGTTTTATGGCATTTTTATTAATATTTTTTTTTACTAGTAATGGTGGCGATCAGCGATTTTTTTTTTTTTTTTTGTGACTGCAATATTATCTTACACTTTTGACACATTTTTGGGACCATTGCCATTCTCACAGCGAAAAGTGCTATACAAATGCACTGTTTACTGTCAAAATGACAATGTCAGTGAAGGGATTAACCACTTGGGGGAGCTAAGGTGTTAAGTGTGCCCTAAGGAAGTGATTCTTACTGTAGGGGGGTGTGGCTAGACGTGTGACATCACTGATCGTCGTTCCCTATAACAGGGAACAGACGATCAGTGACAAGCCACAGAGAAAAACGGGGAAGGTTTGTTTACACTCACCTCTCCCCGTTCTTCAGCTCCTGTGACCCAATCGCGGGACACCGGCAGCTATGGTTAACCACTTAAGGACCGGCAGATTTTCCCCCTTAATGACCAGGCTATTTTTTGCAACATAGCACTGTATCGCTTTACTGTAACTGACAATTGCAACGCTGTACCCAGACAAAATTGACGCCCTTTTTTTCCAACAAATACATTTCTTCATCAGTTTAGGTCAATATGTATTCTTCTACATATTTTTGGTAAGAAAAAAATCGCAATAAGCGTATATTGATTGGTTTGCGCAAAAGTTATATCATCTACAAAATAGGGAATACATTTATGGCATTTTTATTTTTTAATTTTTTTACTAGTAATGGCAGTGATTAGCATTTTTTTGCGGGACTGCGACATTGCGGCGGACAGATTGGACATTATTGACACTTTTTTTGACCATTGACAAAGGTCAGTGCTATAAAAATTAACTGATTACCATATAAATGTCACTGGCAGGGAAGGGGTTAACACTAGGGGGCGATCAAGGTGTTAAATGTGTTCCCTGGAGGTGTTTCTAATTGTGGGTACAGTGTTCTGACTGGAGGAGGAGAGAGATCATTGTTCCTAATCACAAGGAACAGATGATCACTCTCTAATCCCTTGACAGAACAGGGATTTGTTTGTTTATATACACAGATCCCCATTCTGCCTCTCTGTGGCCACACGCATCAGCTCCCCCACCGTGCAGTGGGCGCGTGCCTGCTATAGCTGTTTAAGGGGCCGACATATAGCTATGGCGATTGGCGGGAACAAGCTGACCTGCCGCAGTATAATGACAGCGGCTGGTCGGCAAGTGGTTAAATGTGAGTTGTCTTATTTCTCAAGATATATCCATAAGTGGTAGGGCACTGTTTCTGGTAGAGGTGTTCCACCAATGTGTTGCTTCCAGGTACCATGGATTTAGCTTCTTTATTCATGAAATTCCAAAGATGTAAGGCATAAGAGTCATTAAAATTTGGCAAATTCTGCCAGACTTCAAAGTACCTTCTCCATGATGGATAATGGATGGGGTAGAAACGGTGAGGATGAAGATAACTGATGTTTGTACACATGAGGTCATCTGTAGTGTTAAATACGGGCATGCCACACAATTTCTTCACCACACGAGTGAAAACCCCCGGTCCTTGGTGTCCCCATATTTCTCCCCTGTAGTTCTCAACAAAGTTCTCCATAAACTGCCATGCCAACTGGTAATGTGAGGAAAGGCCAAAAACACTACTGCTAGTAGATGAAAAACTTTCGGCTGCTAGAAAATGGTCCTGGGGTATTGGACGAAGTGAGACGACATCAGCATCCATGTAAATTCCTCCATATTTCCAGATCACGGCAAACCTACAGGCATCTGAGCTCACATGGGTCCAGTAGACTTCTTTTTTAGGGTTCACCTGGCAATCCAGAAAAAAAAATTGAGATTATAGAAAACATATTTCTTCAGATATAAAATGCCATGTTAAACTTTTTTTTATGGACATTGTAAAAGAGTGTATATATATAGAAAAACAGGGTATATAAATGGTACCTTCGTCCCATGAAGTTATAGACAAGGGAATTAGGAGGCTGGGTGTTGGGCTTTAATGGTATCCAGTCAAGATTTAAGAAAGTACAAAAAAGTTTTATTACAAAGACAAAATAATTTTACATATTCATAGAATGAAATATTTGATCATGACAATTATGAAGTAAAAAAGAACATATATTAATATTGATTATCACAGTGTGAATATAAACAGTTGTATTTGTTTTTGTATAAACAAAAGCATCCTTCTCCTAAATATCCCCCCAAAAAACACACACAGATGGGGAGTTGCGCCACTGGAAGAGGAACCGGTTCCTCTTCTACACTGTAATAATCAATATTAATGTATGTTCTTTTTTCTGTTCATAGTCTCATGACAACTCTATGTATGTACCATCTGAAAAGAAAATATTTGCAAGCAACGCTCCTGAAGAAGCGGGTAATACAATAAATCCGCGAAACACGTTGAGCAATTAAAAATCTATTTATTATGGATGGTTTGATATTCTATTTTGAAATGATAGGATGTATAGCTACTTCATAATTAACATGATCAAATATTTTATTCTATGAATTGGTAAAATTATTTTGTCTTTGTAATAAAACATTTTTGTACTTTCTTAAATCTTGACTGGATAGATGCGCCATCTTTTTGGTAGTTTATCTTTACGCCGGATGTAACCCTTACGCAAACCGCGTAACTGGCGCATCTACGTTTGTGAATGCGTCCAGCATAACTATGTGCCCACGATACGCCGGCATAGGCAAGTTACGTCAGACGACTGAAGCCATGTTTTTTGGCGTATCTTGCTTTGAGAATCGGTGCAAGTATGCGACGGCGTATATTTGTACTTTCTTTGGCGTATCTCGAGATACGCCAGTGTAAGCCTCTCTGAATCCGGCCCGTTATGTGTAGGCTTATATACTAGATACTTTCTTGTATAAACAGAGCTATTGACTCCAGAAAAAGGCAGAGGCATAATAAACCTTCCAAGTTCATAGGATTATGGAAGAGCCCCGGGGCCATCAAAAAAAAAGAATGACAGGATTATGATTTTTTTTATTTTTTTTTACAGAATTAGGAGTTGCATTTTTTTTTTACAAAGTTCTGAGTTTTAAAGTCAGAATTTTGACTTTGAAAGTCAGAATTCTGAGATTAAAAGTCAGAATTCTGACTTTCAAACACAGAATTCTGGGATTAAAAATCAGAATTCCCACTTTCAAAACTCAGAATTCTGAGATTAAAAGTCAGAATTGTAAATTAAAAAAAATAATCTATAGAATTCTGACTTTTAATCTCAGAATTCTGACTTTGAATCTCAAAATTCTGACTTTTAAACTCAGAATTCTGACTTTTAAAATCAGAATTCTGACTTTTAAAATCAGAATTCTGAGTTTAAAGTCAGAATTCTGAGATTAAAAGTTAGAATTCTGAGTTTCAAAGAGATGTTGAATAAACCATTAGGCATAATTTTCACACACAAAATAAAATAATTTTGTGTAACTGGAAAGAGTGCCAAGAATTGAGCATGGAGAATGAGGGGACCAACAACTAAATAAATTGAATGTATTCTCCCTTGAGAAGATGCTTTTAAGGAGGATATGTTCAGCATGTATGAAAACATAAATGCTCAATATAGTAAACTTTGTTGTTAACTTCAAAGGCATGAGCAATGCCAAGGGGCACTCTTTGCACCTGAAAAAAAAGAGGTTTGACTGCCACATATAGAAAGGCTTCTTCACTGTAAGTATTGTGAAAAAGCATAACAGATTTCCACAGAAACTAGTTCAAGATAACTATGTAGATGGTTTCCAAATAAAAAAACGTGTGTTTTTAAAAGCACAAAATATATAGTATATATCGCCATTAATATTTATAAGAAATAACATTGTAGACTCTTAAGCCCCATACACACTATCAGTTTTCCTGATGGTTTTCTCTTCAGGTTTACCAAAACCATCTAATATGAAGTCAAACCTCAAGAGTTTCAATTTGCATGCAATCAGGCAGGCCCTTGTACTACATGGTTTTGGTAAACCTGAAAAGAAAACTGTCAGGAAAACTGATAGTGTGTATGGGGCTTAATACACACGATAGGAAATTCCGACAAGAAAACTGGATGTTGCCTCAAACTTGTCTTGCATACACACGGACGCACAAATGTTGTTGGAAATTCCGAACTCCAAGAACGCGGTGACGTACAAGACGTACAACGGCACTATTAAAGGGAAGTTCAATACCAGTCGTTTTAGTAGAAGTTTGGTGAGAGACGATTTGCGTTTTTCAGTTTTGTGCTTTTCAGTTTGTTACAGCGTGACAAATGTGCTATCTCCATTACGAACGGTATTTTTTCGCCATTACGAACGCTTCTGTCTCATACTGGATTTAGAGCATGCATGGATTTTTGCGCATCGGAATTGTCCACACACGATCGGAATTTACTAGAACAGATTTTGTTGTCGGAAGATTTGAGAACGAGCTCTCAAATTTTTGTTGTCAGAAATTCCAACAGCAAATGTCCGATGGGGCCTACACACGGTCGGAATTTCCGGCAAAAAGCTCTCACCGATCTTTTGTTGTCGGAAAATCCAAACGTGTGTACGCGGCATTAAACCAGTGAGCATCTGATTGTCTAAGGGAATCAAGGATTTTTTTTCCCCCTGTAGAAATAAACTGGACCATGCATTTTACAGGGTTTTACGCCCTCCTCTGGATCATCTGAGGCTGGTTTTAAATTTAACATTTTGTTTTGATGATAGTAGTACTTCTTTGATCAGTAATTATGACCTGGAATGCCTTATAGAGGAAACACGCTAGTTAGGCCCCTTTCACATTGAGGCGTTTTTCATGCGGTACAGCGCTAAAAATAGCGCTGCTATACCGCATGAAAAATCATGCCCTGTAGTGTTCAATGTGAAAGCCCGAAGGCTTTCACACTGAAGCGGTGCGCTAGCAGGAACGCTCCAAAAGTCCTGCTAGCCGCATCTTTACCGCGGTATAGGAGCGGTGTGTTCACCGCTCCTATAGCGCGCCTTCCCATTGGAATCAATGGGAAACCGCGGCAATAGCGCGGTAATACCGCCCGCAACGCGGGCGGTATTAACCCTTTTTCGGCCGCTAGCGGGGGTTAAAACCTCACCGCTAGCGCCCGAATATCGCGGTAAACACGACGGTATAGCGGCGCTACAAATAGCGCGGCTATACCGTCACCGCGGCTCCACGCCTCAATGTGAAAGGGGCCTTAGGGTCATCTTAAAGCATGGGCTCCATGCCACCTTAAGTCATATAGCCTCATGATCATCTTGCATTACATCATACTTGCCAACTGTCCTGTATTTGCCGGGACAGTAACACTTTTTACAAAGTTGTCCCGGGATGGCCATGTTCTGGGCAGCTTCTACTAATCTGGACATTGAGAACAGCAGAAGCAGCAAGTCACTGGACTCCATCTACAATCGGAGTGACATCTCCCCCTACTACTTTCCTTCCACAGTTTCCAGTGCTTTGCAGAAGTTTAGGAAGAACCCCTGAGGTGAGGCCTTTTACCACTGCTGTTGCGTGAGTGGGATGTGAACTGCGCCGATCACGTGGGATGAATAGGAGAGCAGGGCCAATGAGAATCGGAGCAGAACACATTACACCCACACAACCAACAGCAATAAGATGGTCCATTCGGGGGTTCTTCCTTAACCTTTGCAAAGTGCTGAAAACTTGGGGGGGGGGGTAGAGGGGGGAGAAATTCCATTATGATTGTAGATCTAGCCCAGTGACAACCTTCCAGAACAGATAAGATCTGTGATAGCAGCTTCCCTGCACTTCTCTGCTTGAAGAGACCATATCTCTGTTATATATTACTGCACCCTATACTGTGTCCTCCTGCCCCCCTCTGTACTGTGCCCCCTGCCCCCTGTACTGTGCCCTCCTGACCCCTGTACTATGCCCTCCTGCTCCCCTCTGGACTGTGTCCCCCTGACCCCTGTACTATGCCCTCCTGCTCCCCTCTGGACTGTGTCCTCCTGACCCCTGTACTATACCCTCCTGCTCCCCTCTGGACTGTGTCCTCCTGACCCAAGTACTGTGCCCTCCTGTTCCACCTACAAGCTATAGTAGAATTCTAATGTTGTATGACACTGGTAATAATATTTATTAATTATTATTACTAGTCAACCAACATTTGAATTCTTCTATAGCCCATTGGCCGAGCATTTGACCGGAAATGTACGATTGTGGCGTCGTACAGTTTAGCTACTTGTCAAAACTTCTTAGAACTTTCGACAGACACCGTAATCCTTCAATGAGAGATTCGACGTTTGTATGTTTTTCGCTGCTTCGTCGAAACTTCGTCGTTCATGTCGAATGGTCTACCCCAACACTGTCTCTATAATGACGAATCTTAGGTTAGGCACATTTGACCACAGGTTCGATAGACACAGATTGCTATTGTTAGGGTCATGTTGAATCTCCTATCTATATCGAACTGTTGTAGCAACGAAAACGAAAATAAAGCATTTTTTTAAGTCTGATTTTTCGGATTTCGGATTCTTCGCATTTGTTTTCGTTTGTTAAAACGATAACGAAAAATACCCCAAATTCGGACGAAAATGCATTCGGACAAAAACCAATGCACATTTCTACTCACAACTCCCTAAAACCTATGCCATGTATTTTAGTAAAGGTACTACTTTCCTTCAAAGAAGATCAATGCTGAATTATTAAAAAAAAAAATACTTTTATTTGCTATATTGTAAATTAATGACCCTCAGCAAAATATTATTCAGGGATGACCTTCAAAATTGGTTTTGTAAACAGATGAGAGGTTTTGTCAGCACGCCTCTGAAAGTGAATTCCAAAGTATGATCACCAAAATGCCCCTTTGTGTCAAGACAAAATGGTTTCTCTTCAAGACTTTATATATGTCCACTAATCATTTGTCCTAGAACTATAAAGCAATTTAGACAGTAATTATTCTATAAAGGGAACCTGTTCTGAACACAGGCAAGCTTTATTATAGCTAGCCAAACTTAACTGAAAATGTATTTATTGTATGCTTTGGCCCTTTTTAAGCCCATTGAAGTCTTATAGTGGATGTAAAGCCACTCTCATCCTTTCTAAACTACTGCCATAGTGCTGATCTATGTATCCTTACCTGTCAAATGTCTCCACTCTGTTATAAGAACTGAAAAACTGCAGATTCTGTGGGTGGATCTGGTCTGGAGCTCAGTGGGTGGAGTCGTGATGTCAGTAGACTCCCCGCCCTCCTCTACACTCCCCTTACACTAAATTCTGCTATGATCACTAACATCCAGTCAAAATCCAGAAGAGTAACCACATGACTTCAGAAAGGCAGTGGGGGTGGGAATAAAAAAAAAAATTTGTGTCTCCAGGCTAGTGCATGTAAAGAAGATATGCTACGCCCGCACAAAGATGCACCCAGGTACGTGAATTGGGGCCGAGGTCTTACTAATGATTTGAACAGGGGCAAAATAATATTGCTCTCTCTGGAGTCCATGCCTCTCTTAATACAAGAAAGGACTTTGCTCGCTTTGGAAACCGCAGCTTGGCATTGCATGCCATTATTGAGCTTATGATCTACCAAAAGAAAACTAAGGTACCCAACTTAGTCTATAATTTACCTTATCAAACCATGGCTTAAGAGGTGTGTTATTAAATAATTGATCCATTCTGAGAGGGAAGAGGTAAACATTGTTATAAGACGACAGGGTTGGAAATTGTTGTTTTGCTCTCTTTTCATCTTCCTCTGTGGTAATATTCTCCAGTCCTTTCATGAAGAAGACCACCGGTCGGTCAGGGTAGACTCGTGCTGCTGATTCAATGGCACAAAGTACCAGAGATGGTGGATCCATTCTGTCAGTGGTCTCCATAAATAAGATTCCATTTCCTTCCCGTAGAATTGTATTTGCACTAAAAGCATTGTCCATGGTTACTAATGCCGAGTTGTTTGAAATGAAGAACTCCCAGATATAATAGGCTTTAACCTTAAAAGTAGTCCTACTGATATAGCCCAAGGCTGCGATCATCAAAAAAATTGAAAATATTCTTATTTTTTTCAGCATGGCTGTAGAGTACAATTGCTGTGCTGTAAGAAGAACAGACAAAAGTTCATAAAATATTATGGATACATTTACTAAAGTCAGTGGGCCAGATTCTCAGAGGCACTACGACGGAGTATCTCAGATACCCCGTCGTATCGCCGTTTTTTTTTGCCAAGTATCTATGCGAGTGATTCCTTGAATCACTTTGGCATAGATACGCCTGAAGATCCGACAAGTGTAATACAATTACACTTGCGGATTGTAGTTGTAATGACAACTCCGGCCACTAGGTGGCCTTTACGTTGTTTTCTCATTTGCCTATGCAAATGAGGCTACTACGCAGATTCCCGGAGATCAGGATCATGGTTGTAGCTACAACCATGATCCTGTTATAACTACATGTATGTGTAAAAAGGTTGTAGAGTTTCCAGAAACAGATGGTGGTATCTCACAATCCCTAAAAACTGTAAATAAAAAGAAGTAGAGAGAGACACAACACTCCCAGAGTATGGGATTTTGTTTGGAGATACCAATTCTGTTATAAGGTGAGCACACTAGACAACATTGATTAAAAAGTATGAACATTTATTAATAGCATTAAAATATAATAATAGGTTTTACATGGACCGTGAAGAATTCAGAAACAAGATACTTCTTTTACGCCGCCCCATCGTCGGGTACGTTGTTTTCGTCCACGCAAGGTTACCCCTGCTAATATGAGGGGTAACCTTACGCAGTACCGTTGGATGCCGTCGGGTGCCGTCGGATGCCATGTTAAGTATGGCGTCGGGTCAGCGTCGGCTTTTTCCGTCGCTTACGTCGGTTTACTAACTCGTTCTCGAATAGGGCATTGCGTAGTGACGAGCACGTCGTTTTGACGTCGGTTTCAACGACGCTTTCCGACGTGAGCTGGAGCATGCGCACTGGGCTTTTTCCCCGGCCGGCGCATGCGCAGTTAGATCGACGCGGGGGCGCGCTTAATTTAAATACAAGCCGCCCCTTTGAATTACGCGGCCTTACGCTGGGCCATTTACACTACGCCTCCGCAAACTACAGAGCAAGTGCATGGAGAATACGGCACTTGCTCTGTTACGTTGCGGCGGCGTAGTGTAAATGGCTTACGCTACGCCAGCAAAATTATATGAGAATCTGGCCCTGTATGTTTAAAGCCACACTTAAAGGTGTATTTAATAAATACCACATTGTATATAAGGGTACAAATGACAAAAAAAAAAAACAACACAATTTGATCAGCTGCTTTACAACCCCATAACGACTTGTAAATAAACAAACCAAAACAGATGTGACAGAATTCTTGTAGCTTCTGGTTTCTGATGTCACAGCGTAGAAGACACAATGGAAGTTCCTCTAATTTTGTCTTGTGCATTGTATGTGTAGTGCACCCCCATAACCACTTCCTTACTGGGCACTTAAACACCCTTCCTGCCCAGACCAATTTTCAGCTTTCAGCGCTGACGCATTTTGAATGACAAATGCGCGGTCATACAACACTGGACCCAAATGATATTTTTATCATTTTTTCCCACAAATAGAGCTTTCTTTTGGTGGTATTTGATCACCTCTGCATTTTTTGTTTTTTGCGCTATAAACAAAAAAGACAGAACATTTTGAAAAAAAACACAATATTTTTTAATTTTTTGCTATAATAATATCCCAATACATTTAAAAAAAAAATTCTCAGTTTAGGCTGATATGTATCATTCTACATATTTTTGGTAAAAAAAAACAATAAGCGTATATTAACGTATTTATCACCGTATAACACGCGCCTGTGTATAACACGCACCCCAATTTAAGAGGGAAGTATCAGGAAAAAAAAGTTATTTTTAATTTTATGGTCAGTGTCCATCTGCAGCCTCAATGCAGCCTAATCTGTGCCCAACTCCAGCCTATGTGCTCATCTCCAGCCTAAATGCAGCCTATGTGCCCATCTCCAGTGTATGAGCCCATCTCCAGTCTAAATGCAGCCTATGCGCCCATCTTCAGCCTAGATGCAGCCTATGTGCCCATCTTCAGCCTATATGCAGCCTATGTGCCCATCTTCAGCCTAGATGCAGCCTATGTGCCCATTTGCAGCCTCACCATTAGTGTTGCTCACGAATATTCGCATTGCGAATATTCGCTACGAATATTGCATATTCGAGTATTCGCGAATATCTCGAATATCGCGGCGAATATTCGCAATTTCGAATATTCGTATTTTTCAAATTTCGCAATAATAAAATTTCGCAATTTTTTTTTTTTTATAAAATATAGCGAATATTCGTAAATATCGAATATTCGTGATATTTTATAAAAAAAAAAAAATCGCGAAATTTCGCATTGCCGAAAATTCGCATTGCCGAAAATTCGCATTTTTTTTTTCTAAAATATAGCGAATATTCGTAAATATCGAATATTCGTGATATTTTATAAAAAAAAAAAAAAACGCGAAATTTCGCATTGCCGAAAATTCGCATTGGCGAAAATTCGCAATTTTTTTTTTTTAGAAAATATCACGAATATTCGATATTAACGAATATTCGCGAATATTCTTCGAAATATTCGCGAAATATCGCGAAATCGAATATGGCGTATTCCGCTCATCACTACTCACCATCTCTCGTGGATTGAGGGAATCATCGAGCCGTCATGCCTCACCATCTCTCGTGGAGTGAGGGAATCACCAAGCCGTCATCTCCTGTTCACTCGGCGGCAGTCACATACGCAGTCCCGCCTCAACCATCGGCATTGGACCAGCTCCTGTAATTGATAGAACACTGGTCCAATGCCAGTGGCAGAAGCAGGACTGTGTGTGTGACATTAGAGTAAACAGGAGATGACGGCTCTGAGAAGACGGCTTGGTGAATTCTGCTTGTCCCCCTCCTTCCCCTCCGAGCCCAAGGTACACTATCGGCGTATAACACACACCCGTGATTTTCCCCCTATTTTCAGGGAGAAAAATACGGTAATTGGTTTGCAAAAAGTTATAGCGCCTACAAAATAGGGCATATATTTATGACATTTTTGTCAGGCCTGCAATATTGCGGCAGACATATCGGACACTTTTGACACTTTTTTGGGACCATTCACATTTATACAGCGAACAGTCCTATAAATATGCACTGATTACTGTATAAATGTGACTGGCAGGGAAGGGGTTAACACTAGGGGCGATCAAGGGGTTAAATGTGTACCCTGGGAGTGATTCTTACTGTAGGGGGAGGGGACTGACTGGGGAGGTGACCGATCTGTGTCCCTATGTACAAAGGACACAGCATCAGTCTCCTCTCTCCCTGACATGACGTGGAGCTCTGTGTTTACACACAGAGCTCCACGTCCTGCCTCTGTAACTGCCGATTGCGAGTACCTGGCGGACATCGCGTCTGCCAGGCGCACGCATCAGCACCACGTGAAACGGCGGGCGCGGGGGATATGTAAACAGTAAGATGTCCAGGGACGTCCATCTAGCAATTGAGAGCCACGCTGTGGACGTCTTTCGTCTATAGTGTGGCTCTCAAGTGGTCAAGGGGGTTGTAAACCTTGTTTTCTTTTTTTGCAGCTCCTCCCCACATCAGATAGCCCCCTAGGAGATGCGCTCTCCTGGGGGGGTTATCTTGCGGGCGTGCTCCCGAGTCCAGCATTTGCGTCCATAGACACAATTTTTTTTTTTTTTCGTTTTATTGAGGGATTAGAACTTGGATAGGCATTGGAAAAATTATGGGATGCCCACTTGACTTCAGTACAACTTCAGGAACAACTCTTCCTAAATAGTTTATATACAATCCTCTGCTTCCTCCAGCATTCGCTTGCAGAACTCCAACTGGCACACTGTTAAGAGATCTAACAAAGCACTCAGTCAGATTAACGCAAAAGCCTGTTATAAGCAGGAACCCAAGCCCACTCAAATGTTTAGCAAAAAAGTCACTGTCCAGAATTAATCGCTCCTCCTGTGGCTACTGATCCCAGCACCACCTCTATAAGGACTGCAAACCCGTCTGGCTGCAGCTGCCCCTTTCACTAGACCTCCTGGCTAACTTCGACACAGTCCTCCAGAATAACTCTCTCTTCACAGTCCTCCCAGACTGAACACTACCAGCCCACCCAGCTGACACCCCAGGAGATCTCCCAGATGTGCAGACCTGCTGTCCTCTCTTTCATGCCTCCAGGAAGGTTTTCCTCCATGTGTTGTGGGGGATCTTTCCAGCACCCAAGCCCCAGGACTGAGGTCATCCCCCTCAGACTAGGGAGCGCCCTGTGAGGGCCTCAGACAGCCTTCTTAGCACTCAATCTCCATCTTCCACCCGACTGCCCCTGCTGGCATTACTTATGAGCTGAGCTGCCCCTTTCCATACCCTTTTTGCCGGGGATTGGCCAGGGTCCTGTAAAATAATCATTACAGCCCCTCCTTGCCTCCACCCATTACATCTAGAACCTTCTCCAAGGTTCCAGAACACAGGGTGAGGCACCAGAAGAGCTGTCAGATGAGTCATTCAGCCTGAGTCACTAAACGTTCATCCAGGTTCAGTCCAGGTCTGGCTCTCAGCCAAGCCAATTTACCAACACTTATGCTGTGTACACACGATCGGAATTCCGACGGAATTCCATTGGAGAAAAATAGAACATGTTCTATATTTAAACTCTGATGAAATTCATCGGAATTTCCGATGAAAAAACTCAGATGGGGCTGCACACAATTGGAATATCCGATGGAAAGAGTCAGTCGAAATTCTGATTGCGTGTACAAGGCATAAGAACTAAACTATGTACACTAGCACACTAGATAGAGGGTGCTACAGATGCGAATGGTCACATCAGTGTCCATCGGTGGTTACATCGGAGGCATAGGAGAGCTTGGGAAAGGCGTCGTCAACATCAGGAGGGAGAGACACCATTCTGCTACCTGAAAAAGTATTTTTTTTTGGAGGTATCACTGATCTGCTCTTATCACTTTTGCAAGTAAATCACCAGCTGAAAAGGAGATCAGGATCATGGTTGTAGCTACAACCATGATCCTGTTATAACTACATGTATGTGTAAAAGGTTGTAGAGTTTTACAGAAACAGATGGTGGTATCTCACAATCCCCAAAAACTGTAAATAAAAAGAAGTAGAGAGAGACACAACACTCCCAGAGTATGGGATTTTGTTTGGAGATACCAATTCTGTTATAAGGTGAGCACACTAGACAACATTGATTGAAAAAGTATGAACATTTATTAATAGCATTAAAATATAATAATAGGTTTTACATGGACCATGAAGAATTCAGAAACAAGATACTTCATATATGCAGATGGCCAACATGTTTCGCACAGTTGTGCTTCATCAGGGCCTTGCACCCATCTTTAGTTTCATGTGGTCTGTACAGGACATTAAAATATGTCATTAGTATCCAATACAATAATAATCGTAAAAGTTTATTACATGGTATTACATAAATCTTAGCTGTGAAAACTGCTACGTGCTCACCTAGTCTGATAAGAATTGGATGAATCTTAGGCAGCCTAAGAGGTGCGTCAATGCCGATAGAGAACACAGTGTAACAATCCTGGTGATAGTATAGTGTTATAACTACCTCAATATAAGGCAGTATATATATATATATATATATATATATATGCACAGCTGTATTGAGCTGGTTAATAATGCCAAAGTGGTTACAGATCAAATTTCCCAGCCCTTTAAAGCCGCAAACAGTATATTTGATTTTAAGGAACCATCTTTGATACATTTTTGTTTTCTCACAAGGTACAGTACATCATTAAAAGAAGAACAAACAAAACTGAAATCTCAACATGCCCAGTAGGATTATTGAAGGTGAGTCATTTTCATTATGTGCATGTTCATAATTACAGTATAAATGTTAACAGACACCTGTGACTAATGTAGTTATTATACTTGTAAAATGATTGGCTCATGAGAACACTTATGAGCCATCAGAATAACAATAGAACCATAAATTAAAAAGTTACACATATGTTTTTGAAAATATCAGTAGTTTCTTTATTGTAAAGAAAATAAAAAATTAAAATATCCTATTTCTATTTTTTATATATATATATTCACACACAATATGATAATACAAATATAATAGAGAGTTGCTTCATGGGAAATTGGATCTTTTACTTATGAATTATCTTGCCGAGAATCATCCATATTATAGTGTGAAGTGAAAGGAAAGTTAAATATGGTTTTCCAATTTTTGTTTTACAAATAAATATGTGCATTTTGTATTCAGTCCCCCGGAGTCAATACTTTGTAGAACCGTGGGAGCTGCGGTGGCTCAACGCGATTGGCACTGCGCTGACAAGCCGTTCACCTCTGCAGCTAAGGGTTCGGATCCTGGTCTCGGCTGCATGTGAATTGAGTTTGGTGGTCTCAGCCCGGCTCCCGGTGGGTGTGCTATGCGAGATAAGCCTGCACTTAGTACACCCACCCCCCCTCCCACAAAACCACCACACTTACACGCACTCAAAATTGGGTTAACATGCACGCACTTTGGCCACGCGGTCTCTAAAAAAGAGAGGCGAAGGACTAACAGGGCTGGCTGAGCGGGCTAGGTCCTCTCACTCCCTCATAGGGGAGTCCCTCTGCCCCCTTGGGCTTCAAAGTGGAGCAGGTAGGGCAGGCTGTGTGGGAGGCCCCTCTCACACCCGCCATTGCCACCTGGGGGCATGGAGAAAGATGGCAGATTGCCTCTGGGGGAGGCCTGCCTACTCCCAAGTCCGGCTCCTCTCTCGAGTACACGCACAAAAAAATACACTTTAAAAAAAAAAAATACTTTGTAGAACCTCCTTTTGCTGCAATTACTGCTGCAAGTCTTTTTGAGGATGTCTCTACCAGCTTTGCACATCTAGAGAGGGACATTTTCTCCTTCACAAAATAGCTCAAGCTCTGTCAGATTGGATGGAGAGCGTCTGTGAACAGCAATTTTCAAGTCTTGTCACAGATTCTCAATTGGATTTAGGTCGGGCTATTCTTAAGCCGCGTACACACGACCGTTTTTCATGACGTGAAAAATAAAAAATTTTTAAATGGTCATTAACCACTTAAGGACCCCTTCATGCCGATATGCGTAGGGTCGTGGTGGTGCACACGACCCGGTCCGAAGCTCTGTGACCGGGACTGCGGGACTCGCAGACCCGATCGCCGATGGAGTCCCGCGATCGGTCCCCGGTGCTGAAAAACGGGGAGAGCCGTGTGTAAACATGGCTTCCCCATTCTTCACTGTGGCACCCGCATTGATTGTTTGTTCCCTTACATAGGGAATCACAATCAATGATGTCACACCTAGAGCCACACCCCCCTAAAGCTAGTAACACAAATGAGGTCACACATAACCCCTTCAGCGCCCCCTTGTGGTTAACTCCCATCTGCAATTGTCATTTTCACAGAAAACAATGCATTTTTTGCTGTGAAAATGACAATGGTCCCAAAAATGTGTCAAAATTGTCAGATGTGTCCGCCATAATGTCACAGTCACAAAAAAAATCGCTGATCGCCGCCATTAGTAGTAAAAAAAAAATAATGAATAAAAATGCAATAAGACTATCCCCTATTTTGTAAACGCTATGAATTTTGCGCAAACCAACCGATAAACGCTTATTGCAATTTTTCTTTACCAGAAATAGGTAGAAGAATACGTATTGGCCTAAACTGAGGAAAATTTTTTTTTATATTTTTGGGGATATAGTTATTATAGCAAACGGTAAAAATGTTGCATTTTTTTCAAAATTGTCGCTCTATCTTTGTTTATAGCGCAAAAAAATAAAAACCGCAGAGGTGATCAAATGCCACCAAAAGAAATCTCTATTTGTGGGGAAAAAAAGGACGTCAATTTTGTTTGGGAGCCACGTCGCACGACCGAGCAATTGTCAGTTAAAGCATCGCAGTGGCAAATCGCAAAACCTGGCCGGGTCCTTGAAGTGGTCTGATGGTCTGATGCGAATCGTCTTTTACCAAACTTTTACTAACATGAAATCAGCAAAAGCAGCCCAAAGGATGGCGCCATCCGAATGGAACTTCCCCTTTATAGTGCCGTCGTACGTGTTGTACGTCACCGAGCTTTTCTCAAGCATTTTTTTTCACGATCGTGTGTAGGCAAGGCAAGCTTGACAAGTATCATGTAAAATGTATTTTTATTTTTTCTAGACAATTAAAAACGGTTGTGTGTACACGGCATAACACCTGAATAAGCTTTGATCTAAACCATTCCATTATAGCTCTGGCTGTATCTTTAGTGTTGCTGTTCTGCTAAAAGGCAAACCTCCCCCAGTCTCATGTCTTTTGCAGACTCTGAGGCCACGTACACACGATCAGACCAAACTGATGAGACTGGTGCGACGGACCGTTTTCTTCGGACCACGCTGAAGTGTGTCTGATGGTCTGATGTGTGTACACACCATCAGTCCAAAATCCCATCGGGCCAGAACGCGGTGACATAGAACACAACGGTGTGCTGAAAAAATTATGGTATCAGGCCGCGTACACACGATCGAATCTATCTGCTTAAAACGGTCTGACAGACCGTCCCAGCAGACAGATTCGATCGTGTGTAGGGTCGAGCCGACGGATTTTCCCAGCAGACAGATTTTAAAGCCAGCCAGACATATCTGCCCACACATGCGTCGAATGGATTCGACGCATGCGCGGAAGTGATTTACTTCCTGGTGCGGTGACATGGCGGCGTCAACGTCATCGCCACGTCACCGCACTGTCTGCTGGCGGGGATTTTGGTTTGATCGTGTGTACAGCGATCAAACCAAAACAGCCAGCAGACAAATCTGTTCAAATCGGTTGGTCCGACCGATTTGAACAGATTAATTTGCTCGTGTGTACAAGGCCTCAGAGTAAAATGGGCTGAATATAAATGCATCCCACACTTTTCCAATATTTGTTTGTAAAAGAATGTTGAAAACCATTTATCATTTTCCTTCCACTTCACAATTATGTGTCACTTTGTGTTGGTCTATCACATAAAATCCAAATAAAATACATTTATGTTTTTGGTTGTAACATGCCAAAATTTCAAGGGGTATGAATACTTTTTTAAGGCACTGTAAGTTGGAACAGGTACATTTTTTAAGTGTAGGTGGCAGCATGCGGTGAGTAGCAAGATGGCAGCCCTGTGGTTTCTGAGACCAACATGACGCCACACTGCCTCTGTTCTTAAGTATGAGTCAGATGTAAGTGGGAGGTTTGTAACCCGGCGACCGCCTGTATTCAGTTATATTTTGTGCAATGAGGAATGCATCCAGCTCTTTAACCACTTAAGCCCCGGACCAATATGCTGCTAAATGCCCAGAGGCGTTTTTACAATTCGGCACTGCGTCGCTTTAACAGACAATTGCGCGGTCGTGCGACGTGGCTCCCAAACAAAATTTGCGTCCTTTTCTTTCCACGAATAGAGCTTTATTTTTATGGTATTTGATTGCCTCTGCGATTTTTATTTTTTGCGCTATAAACAAAAATAGAGCGACATTCTTGAAAAAAAAACAATATTTTTTACTTTTTGTTTTAAAAAAAATCGAATAAACTAAATTTTAGTCAAACATTTAAGCCAAAATGTATTCAGCCACATGTCTTTAGTAAAAAAAAAATCGCAATAAAAAAATAGCTACCTAGCGGCAACAGCGACACTAATACAGCGATCAGAAAAATGATCGCTTAGTGACGCTGGCAATAGGGGGTAAAAGGGTTAACTAGGGTGGTGATCGAGGGGTTAAAACTTTATTAGGGGGGTAGGGGGCTACCCTGGACCTAACACTAACTGCCTGTCACACTAATTGTCACACTGACACTAAATGCAGTGATCAGTAAATATATGATCATTGCAATCAGTGACAGTGTGACAGGGGGCTGGGGGGGGTGATCTGAAGGGGTTAAATGTGCCTATGTGTGTGGTGTCAGTGTATTGTTTGTGCAACTTACTTCTCCTCTCGGCGGATGGAAAATATCGCCGAGAGGAGAGCTCACATCACTTTCTCTGCTAGTGTTTACATTACATAGGCAGATAAAGCGATCACGAGGGGGCGGACAAACCCAGCAGCCGCCCCCTCAGCACGGATCGCTCCCCAAGGTAAGCTGCCCGCCGCACGCAGCGGAGGGGGTCACGATCAGACCTCCGACCCGCCCATCTGCATAGTCGCGCGGCTGGCGTTAAGTGGTTAAAACAATCTACTGAGCTGGCCAGAACTAATTCTTGAGGGAGTCTAGTCCACATTATCAGCGTCACTGTGAAAAATTATGTGAGCAGACTGCGGTTCCTCTTTAATATATTTAATGGGGTATTTTCCTTTCTTTTTTTTTTTTTAGATTATTCTTTATTCTTAGACCACGTACACACGATCGGTTCAACCGATGAGAATGGTCCGATGGACCGTTTTCATCGGTTCATTGCTAAAGTGGCTTGATGGTCTGATGTGCGTACACACCATCAGTCCAAAATCCGATCGGGTCAGAACGCGGTGACGTAAAACACAACAGCGTGCTGAAAAAATGAAGTTCAATGCTTCCAAGCATGCGTCGACTTGATTCTGAGCATGCGGGGGTTTTTGAACCGATGCTTTTGCGTAATAAACGATCGGCTTGGTACGATGGTCAGGCGTCCATTAGTCCGATTTTAAAGCAAGTTTTAAAACTTTGGTCTGACGGACGACAGACCGATGGGTCATGCACACGGTCGGTTTGGACCTATGAAACTGGACTTCAGTCCATTCTCATCGGTTTGAACCAGGGCTCAACGGAGTTCCTGCACTATTTTCACAGCAGGAACACAGTTCCCTTTGCAGGACTAGAGCAACCGAGAGCAGCCGAGCCAATCCTTCACTAAGCGGCGATGCCCAGCTCAAGTCACTGTCAGGGGCAGGCGAACCTTAGTAATCCTTTATGTTACTGGCCGCTTTCGTCACTTCCCCGATGCCGCAATGTCTCCTGGGAGCTTTTGTCATTGCTCCCAGGAGACATTGCGGAGGTCTGCCGCGAGTTATCGCGGGATTTAGAAAGAACTTGCTTAAAGCCAGACCTCCGCAATGTCTCCTGGGAGCAATGACAAAAGCTCCCAGGAGGCATTGCGGCATTGAGGAAGTGACAGAATACCCGCACACTACCTGATGAATCCATATACAGGAAGCAGCCAGTAACAAAGGATTACTAAGGTACTGTACAGTGGATCGAAAAAAGAAAAAAAAAACATGGGGTTTAGTAATAATGCATATGAGCGTATCATTTTTTTTTGGTGGGGGAGTGGATCTTGGGTGGGAGTTCCCACACGTTTTTCCCAAGGACTTGACCCCTGGTTTGAACCGATCGTGTGTACGCGGCCTTAGGGTTTTAGAGCACATCAGGCAATTATTGCTGAAACATTGCCTAGGAGCTTATTTTTTCCGCAATATTTGAGAGAAAAAAAAGAGTAGTGTGTACCTAAACTATCTCACATCACTCACATCCTTACCACATCTTCTTATCCCCATAGTTAAAAAAAAAAGTTAGGAATACACCAGTTAGGCCTATTATCTCTTTAACCACTTAAGGACCGCCTACTGCACATTTACGTCGGCAGAATGGCACGGCTGGGCACATCAACGTATATATACGTTGATTTTAGTACCCAGCCGTGGGTCGAAGCTCCGGGACCGGGACCGCGGGATTCGCGGACCCGATCGCCGCTGGAGTGCGGCGATCCGTCCCTGGAGCGGAAGAACGGGGAGAGCCGTGTGTACACACGGCTTCCCCGTGCTTCTCTGTGTCCGCAGCATCGATCGCGTCATCCCTGTAATAGGGGGACGCGATCGATGACGTCACACCTACAGCCACACCCCCCTACAGTTGTAAACAAACACTCTAGGTCACACATCCCCTACAGCGCCACCTGTGGTTAACTCCCAAACTGCAGCTGTCATTTCCACAGTAAACAATGCAATTTAAATGCATTTTTTGCTGTGAAAATGACAATTGTCCCAAAAATGTGTCAAAATTGTCCGAAGTGTCCGCCATATTGTCGCAGTCATGAAAAAAATCGCTGATCGCCGCTATTAGTAGTAAAAAAAAATAATTAATAAAAATGCAATAAAACTATCCCTTATTTTGTAAACGCTATAAATTTTGCGAAAACCGACCGATAAACGCTTATTGCGATTTTTTTTACCAAAAATACGTAGAAGAATACGTATCGGCCTAAACTGAGGAAAAAAAAAGTTTTTTTATATATTTTTGGGGGATTTTTATTATAGCAAAAAGTAAAAAATATTGCATTTTTTTTAAAATTGTCGCTCTATTTTTGTTAATAGCGCAAAAAATAAAAACCGCAGAGGTGATCAAATACCACCAAAAGAAAGCTCTATTTGTGGGAAAAAAAGGACGCCAATTTTGTTTGGGAGCCACGTCGCACGACCGCGCAATTTTCAGTTAAAACGAAGCAGTGCCGAATCGCAAAAAGGGGCAAGGTCCTTTACCTACATTTTGGTCCGGGTCTTAAGTGGTTAATTGGTTTGGCCTATTATCAAAATTGTCCTTCTGTTTGCCAGTTTTATACTGCTGTATCATCTGCTGTATTTTTTTATTTTGTTTAGAAACTTATTCTGTCTATACTAATAGGTTAATGAAAATAGTAATTTTCCCTAGGTGCACATCTTTGCCTGTTTGCAGGCCATGTTTGCATGGTCACAGCAGCCTATGCCTGCCTTTGCAGAGGCAGCTCTCTAATTAGGCAAATTAGGCGGTCGCCTTATGCCCCGTCCCCACAGACCCCTCGTGGCTGCCTAATTTGCCTAAAGAATAGGTTAGAGAAAATAGAATTTAAAACTCTTAATATATGCAATTTATACAGTTAATTTTTATTGCTTGAATGATTTTTCCCATTATGGATGTGAATGGGGCCTCATGTCTCTTATTTTCTAAGGCCTCGCAAAGCCTAAAGCCGCCTCTGTGCGTTTGTACAAAACAAAAGTGCACCTTTTCAAAAATGTGGCTGCAGGAGAAATTTCACAGTCTTTTTGACCATTTGATTTACATGCTATTCAGAATAAACGGCTGTCCGGGGAGGGGGAGCAGTACCTGGGAGCTCCCTTATTGTATAGGGGGGGGTTGAATCCAATAAGCCCCCAAAAATCTCTACAACCACCGGTCAGGGTTGTGGCAAAGGGGACTTAGTCTTAATCAACATGGGGACTTCCCCATGTTGAGGACATGTGGCCAGATATAGTTTGGAGGGGGGTGCAAATGTTCATACCCCCATCTCCCTTCCTCTTGTATAAAGGGTCTGGTATGGGTTTTTAGGAAGCCTCATGATTTTTTCTTTTGCTTAGAGCCCCCACCTTTAAAATGTGACCTATTTTTTTGGTGTGAGGTACCACTTTAAAGTCCATATCAGACTCAAAGTGCATTTTGGACACAATGTCATTATTAATTTTTTCATTCTTGCTGTAGCATGTGTGAAATAAAACTTTTTCAATTGCATGCAAAAGACATTCATCTGGGCTTCAGAACATATATAAACGGGGGGACGAACAACAGGCTCATACCCCAGATGATGTCTCTTTAGCCGAAACGCGTCTGAACGAGCCCTGCTAATGTCACTGTGTTACCCACAAACTTCAATTTTAAGCGATTGATCCACTTTATAAATGCGAGTGTTTCCAATTTTCTTTAAACAAATGTTACGTTTATACAGATTCACACAATGTGGAGTATTTTATTTTTTGGTCATGCTATTTTAAACACGTGAGAGGATTTGGTCTGACAAGTTGGCTGCTTTTGAAGACCGTTTCTTGGTGACATCTCTTGACCAATTGGATTGCCTTACAACTTGATCTGGAACAACTTTGGTATGATCGCACATGGACTTTAGTTTGGGTGTGAATTTCACATCTCTTTTTCATTATTATTAGTTTTTGTGGTCATTGCACAGTGTACATTAGTTTGTATTCATATGTATTTCCATGTTTTGAGCGCTGCACATTATTTCACTTTTTACTTATTCCTTGATTTACACTTGTCTTAGCGTTGTGCTGGCTGCTACTAGATATACAAGTGAAACTCGAAAAATTTGAATATCGTGCAAAAGTCCATTTATTTCACTAATGCAACTTAAAAGATGAAATTAATATATGATAGAGACTTATTAAATGCAAAGCAAGATAGTTCAAGCCGTGATTTGTCATAATTGTGATGATTATGGCTTACAGCTCATGAAAACCCCAAATCCACAATCTCAGAAAATTTGAATATTATATGCAATTAATAAAAAAGGATTGTACATAGAACAATATCAGACCTCTGAAAAGTAGAAGCATGCATATGTACTCAGTACTTGGTTTGGGCCCCTTTTGCAGCAATTACTGCCTCAATGCAGCGTGGCATGGAAGCGATCAGCCTGTGGCACTGGTGAGGTGTTATGGAAGACCAGGATGCTTCAATAACGGCCTTCAACTCTTCTGCATTGTTTGGTCTCATGTCTCTCATCTTTCTCTTGGCAATGCCCCATACATTCTCTATGGGGTTCAGGTCAGGCG
The DNA here is from genome assembly GCA_029574335.1 of Rana kukunoris. NCBI lineage: Eukaryota > Metazoa > Chordata > Amphibia > Anura > Ranidae > Rana > Rana kukunoris. Next base: position 27,217,695 of record CM056052.1, on the reverse strand, counting down.
AGTTTGCTGGCCAATCAAGCACAGTAATCCCACCGGCATCCCCATAGAGCTCGTCTGTGGAATGAAGCATGAAGTGCTCCAGAATCTCCTGGTAGATGGCTGCGGTGACCCCGGACCTAATGAAGCACAGTGGACCAACACCAGCAGATGACATGGCTCCCCAAATCATCACAGACTGTGGAGACTTCACACTGGACTTCAAGCATCTTGCAGTGTGTGCCTCTCCATTCTTCCTCCATACTACAGCTCCTTGGTTTCCAAATTAGATGCAAAATTTACTCTCATAAGAAAAGAGGACTTTGGACCACTGAGCACCCAACCAGGTGTGTTTTTCTTTAGCCCAGGTAAGACGCTTGTGACGTTGTTTGTTGTTCAGAAAAGGCTTGACAAGAGGAATACGACATTTGAGGCCCATGTCCAGGATCTGTCTGTGTGTGGCGCTCTTGATGCGCTGACTCCAGCCTCAGTCCACTCCTTATAAAAGTCCCCAACACTTTTGAATGGCCTTTTCCTGACAATCCTCTCCAGGCTGCGTCTATCCCTGCTGCTTGTGCACCTTTTCCTTCCACATTTTCCTGTCCACATAACTTTCTATTAATGTGCTTTGATACAGCACTTTGGGAACATCCAACTTATTTTGCAATTACCTTTTGAGTCTTTCCCTCCTTATGGAGGGTGTCAATGATGGTTTTCTGCACAACTGTCAGGTCAGCAGTCTTTCCCATGATTGTGATTCCTACTGAACCAGACTGAGAGACCATTTAAAGGCTCAGGTGTTGCAGGTGTTATGGCTTAATTTGATGATTAGAACGGGACACTTTGACCGTAGAATATTGCACCTTTTCACAATATTCAAATTTTCTGAGATTGTGGATTTGGGGTTTTCATGAGCTGTAAGCCACAATCATCACAATTATGACAAATCACGGCACAGAACTATCTTGCTTTGCATGTAATGAATCTATCTCATATATTAGGTTCACTTTTTAAGTTCGCATTAGTGAAATAAATAAACTTTTGCACGATATTCTAATTTTTCGAGTCTCACCTGTATGTCACCAAATTTTTCTATTGTAAAAGATATTCATTGTGAGTTTCTTGAAAGAAAAAAAACATGCATGATATTTTTTCATCCCTTTGCATGTCAGCCCAGAAAATGGTCACTTTTAATTTGACAGATCCGGTTCCCATTCATTTCAATTTAGTCATTGTTTGGCATCCAAACTTATTTGAAGATCAGAGAACCCCTGCCAAACCGAAGCCAAGGTGATTCAGCTGATCACTAATTAATTCAATAATAAATAACATTCATGTGGTGTACCTAAAATGGATCTCACCACTGGATTCCAAACTTACCATGGACCCTGCATTCACTCATTACACAGGTTTGCTTAGAATGTTGAATTTATTTAGAATAACACAACATGTTACATGGATCTTATATATTATAGCAAACGATAACAATATCTTATTGGCAGGATTAGTGTTTTTTATCATTGCAGCAAGTACTGGGAAAACGACTGGAGTGATGACCACAAACCTTCCTATAAAAGACCTTTTCAAAGTTCAATAGCTTCTAACACTAGTACCAGATGCTTACCTATGACCAAAGGCCACAAAGAACATAATAAAGTTTAGCAAACAAAATAAAATAGGTTGGTAAAAAGGAAAACACAACTTCAGACTCTAATGCCGCGTACACACGATCACTTTATGTGATGAAAAAAAACGTTTTCTGTGAAGTAAAAAACGACATTTTTGAAACTTCAATTTTCAAAGACGATGTTGCCTACACACCATTGTTTTTTTCACAATGCTCTAGCAAAGCGAGGTTACGTTCACCACTCTTTTCCATTGAAGCTCTCTTCATAACTAGCTTCTGGGCATGCGCGGGTTGAAAAACGTCGGTGACTTTTTCTGAAACAAAAAACGACGTTTTGAAAAACGACACAAAAAAATGAAGCATGCTTCAATTATTTTTTTGTCGTTTTTTACAAGACATAAAACAACGTTTTCCCCCACGCACGGTCAATGAAATAGACGTTTTTAAAAATGACATTTTTTTTATCACATAAAGTGATCGTGTGTACGCGGCATAAGGAGAAGAGGGATTGCAAACTCACCTAATCCCTAGAGAAAATAGTAGACTATGGCAAGATCGAGATCTTTTCCGACTAATAAGTAGCCTGTTAACATATAATAGAAGTATCATAAAACATGTACTGGTATGCCTATAGCCTCAGGGCTACAGACTATGGTACTTATTTCTTAGAAACACAAGAATCTCTAAACGTGGGAACATAATATCAAATATTTGTTTAAGAAAAAGAAGAAAATTCTGTTCTCAAAATATATATATATATATATATATATATATATTAGATATTTATAGATATATCTATATATACAGTTGCAAGAAAAAGTATGTGAACCCTTTTGGAATGATATGGATTTCTGCACAAATTGGTCATAAAATGATCTTCATCTAATTCACAGCAATAGACAATCACAGTCTGCTTAAACTAATAACACACAAAGAATTAAATGTTCTTATTGAACACACCATGTAAACATTCACAGTGCAGGTGGAAAACGTATGTGAATCCCTAGACTAATGACATCTCCAAGAGCTAATTATCGTGAGGTGTCAACCAACTGGAGTCCAATCATGCCTAATCATACTAACCTAGGTGGATGCAGCATCAGATCGCCACCCCTTCACTGAGAACCAAGGCACCGAAACATTGCTGATGGCTTGGTTCTCTCACTTCCCTGAGTGGGGAGAGCTGCTGCCTGTCAATTAGCATCTCTCCTGCTCTGCTGCTCCATGCTCATTGGAGTGCTGAGCTGTGGAGGGGCGGGTCGCTGAGAGGCTGATACTGCCATAAGTCCAGGCAGCTAGTGGATCCCAACTTCTTAAAGGGACACTAAAGTCAGGTTTTTTTTAAATAACAAACATGTGATACTTACCTCCACTGTGCAGTTCGTTTTGCACAGAGTGGCCCGGAAAGCTGTCTTCTGGGGTCCCTCGGCGGCTGTCTGGGCTCCTCCTCGCAAAGGTTTCCATCTTCATGCGAGGGCGCTTGCATGGTGGAAAGCTTTTGCGAGCGTGCTCCCGTGATACAGCGGCGGCCATAGCCGCCGACTGTATCACTCGGCCCCGCCCCGGCGAGCCGCGTCATCCGCTGTGATTGACAGCAGCGCCAGCCAATGGCTGCGCTGCTATCAATCAGCCCAGCCCAGACAATTAACAGCCAGGCTGGGAACCGAAGAGGAGGACGTGGACGCGCCCGGGAGTTTCGAACGGTAAGGTAAGTAAAACGGGGACTCGGGGGGGCCGGTGCTGTGAGATGTTTTTTTACGATGCATTAAGGTAAAAAAACTTTTTCCTTTACAACCCCTTTAATGATTTTATGAATGTAATCATGTAATACATTTTTAACCGTGTTAATAATAAAAACATTTAGTAAAATTCATTTGTTACAAGTTCCTCTCTGGTACCGTGATAATCCATCATGTGTGTTTGTTCTTCTTTAAGTCATTTACTAATTAAATGTACTAATTAAAAAAGGCCAATGATGTATATCCACTTTCAATCACATCATACAGATATGTAGATCAATGTCTGGTAAAAGAGGTTTCCAGATTATAAAAAGCCTTCAACCTGCAGACCCCTACAACCACAACTGCCAAGCCAGGGTTGCTGGGAATAGGCTTCTTTGCCAGGGTGTCCTTTTTGAGGGCATGTGGCCCATTATGATTCAGGAGGGAAAGGGGGCACACACATGTCCCACCCCTTTCCTGTCAAAACAGACTGCTTGATCAGATTAGATTAGGGTTTGACATGGATTTTTAAGGGGGGCCTCGCACTTTTTTTTTGAGGATTGCTCCTAAAATCCATAGCAAACTTAAAGGGTCTGTTACTATATATACGAGGGGTATTCCACACTTTTATATATACACCATAATTGAGTTTAAAAAAGTGCAGAAACTTTTTGAAGAACCCTCATATTTTTGGGGACATTTGATGCTGGGTGTCTTTTTTTTTTTCATTTTAACCACTTAAGACCCGGACCATTATGCAGGTTAAGGACTCTTTTGCGATTCGGCACTGCGTTGCTTTAACTGACAATTGTGCTGTCGTGTGATGTGGCTCCCAAACAAAATTGGGGCCTTTTTTTTCCCACAAATAGAGCTTTCTTTTGGTGGTATTTGATCACCTCTGCGGTTTTTATTTTTTGCACTATAAACAAAGATAGAGCGACAATTTTGAAAAAAAAAATCTATATTTTTTGATTTTTGCTATAATAAATATACCCCAAAAATATATATAACATTTTTTTCCCCTCAGTTTAGGCTGATACGTATTCTTCTACCTATTTTTGGTATAAAAAAAAAATCGCAATTAGTGTTTATCGACTAGTTTGCGTAAAATTTATAGTGTTTACAAAATAGGGGATCGTTTTATGGCATTTTTATTAATATATTTTTTTTTTACTACTGCCGATTTTTTTCGTGACTGCGACATTATGGTGGACACATTGGAGACTTTTGACACATTTTTGGGACCATTGTCATTTTCACAGCGAAAAGTGCTATAAAAATGCACTGATTACTGTGAAAATGACAATGCAATGAAGGAGTTAACCACTAGGGGGTGCTGTTGGGTTTAAGTGTGACCTCATGTGTTTCTAACTGTAGGGGGGTGGGGCTGGACGTGTGACATCAGTGATTGTCGTTCCCTATATAAGGGAACAGACGATCACTGACAATGCCACAGTGAAAAAAGGGGAAGGTTTGTTTACACAAACCTCTCCCCGTTCTTCAGCTCCTGTGACCTGATCGTGGGACACTGGCAGCGATCGGTTCCGCGGGTCCCGCAGGCGCGATCACGAAGCTTCGGACCGGGTCGTGTGCACACGTGACCCACGGCTGGGCTCTTAAAGGGGGACGTATATATACGTCTCTGTTTCCAGACATGCCATTCTATATCGTTGTGTGGTGGTCCTTAAGTGGTTAAAGAAAGCCAGCAGGGATAGATATATAAATTGCCAGTACTTTTTTCTTTTGTAAATGCCAATGCTTAAAAAAATTACTGCTGCCAGCCAAATAGATACATTAACACATAGAAAAGTAACAGTAGAAAAAAGACCAAGTGGTCCATCAAGTCTCCCTTCTTTTATTTTTTTTTATACACGTTTTAGTTTTTTGTTTGAGTAAAGTTCTGAGTAAATGGTAAAACATGTTTTACATCGGTGTTCCCTAAGGCACCAAAACCACATGTAACCACAGATGCTACTCAAATAAACGCCCAAAACAGTAAATAAAAAACAAAGACTCAATTTACTTTACTAATAAAAATGATCCATGATGTATAGCCAGAGCTTTAAAAAAAAATGGTGTCAGCCAAATGCTATTAAAAATAATTTGCATTAGTACATGCTCCATAGGACAGGGCCATGCTATTTTGGAATCTAAACCTCATTTACACTTAGCTGAACCCTGTTTGATCCGAGCTCGAGGCGATTCAACTCATTCATAGTAGGGAGCGAAAGATTCCTAGTCCCACCACCTACATAGACAATAGAATACAGTAAAACCTTGGATTGCGAGCATAATTCATTCCAGAAACATGCTTGTAATCCAAAGCACTTGTATATCAAAGCAAATTTCCCTGTAAGAAATAATGGAAACTCAAATGATTCGTTCCACAACCATTTATTCATAGGTCATTCAGTTTATAGTCCATATAAAAAGATTATAGCAATGTGAAATTGTGTAACCATAATGGGCCAGATTCAGAAAGCCTGGCGTAATATTGTGTGGGCGTAGCGTATCTTCTTTAGGCTATGCCACCGCAACTTAGAGAGGCAAGTGCTGTATTCACAAAGTACTTGCGTCCTAAGTTACGGCGGCGTAACGTAAATGTGCCGGCGTAAGTGCGCGTAATTCAAAGTAGGCAGGTAGGGAGCGTGTTGTATTAAAATTAACCGTGACCCCATGTCAATTATGTGGCGTAAATCGACGGAAGTGCCACCTAGCGGCCAGCATATATTTGCAACTAAGATACAACGGCGTAAGAGACTTACGCCACTCGTATCTTAGCAAAATTCCGGCATATCTTGCTTTCTGAATACAGAAAAAAGATACGCCGGCGCATCCGAGAACTTACGCCAATGTAAGTTCTTACTGAATCTGACCCAAAATGTCCATCCACAAATGGAAGCCTCCACAAGGAGATTAGAAGCAAAATCCAGCAGGAGCTGCAGCATATTAAAGAGAAGAGAGATGCCTCTAATGCCCTGTACACACGACTGGTTTTCCCGTCGGAATAAACTCCAACATTTTTTCCGACGGAATTACGCTCAAGCTGTCTTGCATACACACTGTCAGACCAAATTCCGACCGTCCAAAACGCGGTGACGTACAACACTACGACAAGCCAAGAAAAATTAAGTTCAATGCTTCCGAGCATGCGTTGACTTGATTCTGAGCATGCATGGTTTTTAGTCCGTCGGAATTGCATCCAGACGCACGGAAATTCAGAAAAAAAAATAATCGGAAAAATTGAGAACATGTTCTCTATCTAATTGCGTTGGGATTTCCGACTGATAAAGTCCGATGGGGCATACACATGGACGGAATATCTGATGAAAATCTTCCGTCTGTCTTTTTCTGTCGGAAATTTCCACTTGTGTACAAGCCATTAGAGTAGAGGTATGTTGCTAAATGTACCTTCATTAAATGTAACCATATTGCTACACTGATGCCACGTACACACTGTGTAATGTCATGGAAAAAAAAAAGTTTTTCTCAACGTGATTCTTGTCAAGCTTGCCTTGCCTACACACGATCATGAAAAAAATGCTCTAGCAAAGCGCGGTGACGTACAACAGGTAAAATAGCACTATAAAGGGGAAGTTCCATTCGATTGACGACACCCTTTAGGCTGATTATGCAAATTTTCCTTCTCATAACTTGCTTCTGAGCATGCGTGTTTTTCCGTGTTGTTAAAGCCTACACACGATCGTTCTTTACAACGTGAAAAATGACGACGAGAGAAAAAAGAGTATGTTCTAAATTTTTAATGGCCATTTTTTCACGTCGAGAAAATTGCTCTGGAGCCTGCACACGACCGTTTTTAATGTCCAATTTGAAAAATTGCATTTTTCTCATCATGAAAAACGGTTGTGTGTACATGCCATTAGAGACATTCACTAGGTCGTAGGGAACCGTAGAAGGCCTGGTAGATGGCTGTTTGGGTAAAGCCCTAAACGGAGAACGAGTAAGGATTTCAGACATGTCCCTAAAGAGGGCACTCTTGAAAGGTAGGCACTTGCCACTGACTACAGGTTGGTGCTTTAGTATGCCCTGTAGGAGGGACTTGACTGCATGGGCTAGAGAATACTGACGGTTTACTGGGGTCCTGCAGGGACAGGAAATGCTGGACGCCATCTAGGTATGGCGTGATAGTATTGTGAGAAAGGGTAAGCTGCGTGTGGCAATACAATATGAAGGCTAGGACTTGTCTAACATTGCCTATTGCTGCTCCAGGACAAGGGGTCAAAAATTTGCTGTTAGTGTTCCAAGCAGTGCGATAGGCCTTCAGTGTGTTGCGTGTCAAGGAGTGGTTGGTTGGTGAGATGTGACTTCAGTCCATCGTCAGCAATGACCAGAGTGGGACAGGGATAGTTGTTGATTCACCTCCAGCCTCTTGCTGAAAAAAACAAAGTAAGGATGGAATGGGAAAGTGCATCAGCTGCAATTTTGCATTTGCCTGGAATATGTCTACATAAGATATTAACTGGTGACGGAGTGACAGCTGCGCAAGCCTGCGCAGGAAGGAGGTGATGGGGAGTGACTTAGATGTACCTTAATTGATGATTGTCTGTGGTGAAGAACACTGTCTGTCCTGTTCAAATGTGACCCCAGACTTGGGCAGCTGCCACAATGTGATACAGCATGAGGCGTGATGAAGACTGGGTGAAGCAGAAATTTAAGAGAATTTCTGGGAGCCAAGGTTTGGACCTGATGCTTGGTCTAGTTTGAGAACTTGGACTGGATCTTGCATTGGTGTGAGAAAATCAAGACAATACACAGGTGCTCAACAAGATGATATACATGCATTTGCTGACCAACGTGCGCTTGCAGACCAACTTGCGCTCGCAGACCCACGTGCACTGGCTGACCCGCGTGCACTCGCAGACCCACGTGCACTCGCTGACCAACGTGCACTCGCTGACCAACGTGCACTCGCAGACCAACGTGCACTCGCTGGTGCTGGATGGAAACCTGAACTAACCTCAGGGAAAAAGACAGAGAAAGAATGAGTGGCCCGTGTGCCACTGAGGATGAATGGCCAACTGGGCGCCATTGTGTGTTTGTGTGGCTGATTGTTTGTCACTGAGGTGTGTTTGCAAGTTTAGTTTGTATTTGGGTTTGCACATAGGTGTGTGCCGCAAAGTGTTTTATACTACTGCAGACAATATTGTGTGGTTGCAAGAGTGTCAGTGAGTGTCAGGTTTCTGGGAAGATATTGTGTGGTTGCAGGAGCCTCGATGAGTATGAAGGTTTGCAGAGACGATATTGCGTGGTTGCAAAGGTCTTGATGATTATGAGTTTTTTTTTGAGATGGCATTGTGTGGTTGCACGGGTCTCAACAAGTGAGGGGTTGCTGAGACGATGTTGCATTTTGCAATGGTCTCAAATGAGTGTCAGGCTGCTGAGACAACTTTGTATGGCTGCAAGGGTTTGAATGGGTGTCAGGTTGCTGAGACGATATTGTGTTTTTCAATGGTCTCAAGTGAGTGTCGGGCTGCTGAGACGACTTTGTATGGCTGCAAGGGTCTGAACGGGTGTCAGGTTGCTGAGACGATATTGCGTTTTGCAATGGTCTCAGGTGAGTGTCGGGTTGCTGAGACGACTTTGTATGCCTGCAAAGGTCTGAACAGGTGTCGGTTGCTGAGACGATATTGTGTTTTGCAATGGTCTCAAGTGAGTGTCGGGCTGCTGAGACGACTTTGTATGGCTGCAAAGGTCTGAACAGGTGTCAGGTTGCTGAGACGAGATTGTGTGGTTGCGAAAGGTCTAGACGAGTGTGAGGTAGCTGAGATGATGTTACATTTTGCAAGGGTCTCAAACGAGTGTCAAGTTGCTGAGACAATATTCCCTGACTTTTTTTTTTCCTTTTTTTTTTTAAACGACTGTGAATGAAACGCTGGTAAACATGAGTTACTACGTCTGGCAGTGTTTACAAGCTGTTACATGCATTGGTGTTTTGAATGCCTCTGAAAATCCGTCTGAACCTTTTTTTTTTTTGGGAAGGTTTCTAAACTCAAATGCCTAGAAACGACTATAAATGTACAGATAAGATAACATAGAGGAGAGATTGGGGATCCTGTGTACATGTACTGATAAGATAACAGAGGAGAGATTAGGGGTGGCTGAAAAACACAAAACTGTTCCTAAACGTCCGTTTACCAACAGCAGTGTACATGAGTCCTAAGATGATTTGTCTGGCTGCAGGGGTCTCAATGAATGCCAGGTTGCTGGGGCGAGATTGCGTGGTCACAAAGGTCTTTGACAAGTGGGAGGTTGCTCAAGACAGTATTGCGTGGTTGCAAGGGTCTCGATGAGTGTGGGGCTGCTGAGATGGTATTGCGTTTGCAAGGGTCTCAACAAGGGTGTCAGGCTGCTGAGACGATTTTGTGTGGTTGCAAGGGTCTCAATGAGTGTGGGGCTGCTGAGACGGTATTGCATCTGCAAGGGTCTCAACAAGGATGTCGGGCTGTTGAGACGATTTTGCGTGGTTGCAATGGTCTCAACAGGTGTCAGGTTGCTGGGCCGAGATTGCGTGGTGGCAAAGTTTTTGTTTTTGCGTTTTTATAAAAAAAAATCTTTTTGCGTTTTTTTTATTTTTCTTTTGCGGTTTTTTATATATATATATATATATATATATATATATATATATATATATATATATATATATATATATATTTTGCGTTTTGTAAGGGTCATGTGTTGCAAGGGTCTTAACAAGGGTATCAGGCTGCCAAGATGATTGGCATGGTTGCAAGGTCTCAATCAATAAGAATTGGGTTACTGAGAAAGCATAGAAACACCTGGTTTGTTTGTACCTTTAAACGAGCAGTAAAGGGTAGAAGGACAACGTCCGTTTGATTCGTAGGTTCCGTAGGGGCCACTAACGAATGCTATGGGAGACAACGAATGGTAGCAAATTGATAGGACTGTAATAACAGGAGAAAGATCAAGACTCATCTCTTTTGATATCAAGGGAGACAGGAACAACAAGCGCCCAGAGGCGATTTAGTTCACAGGTGCCACGCTATATAAGTTTTCATTCATTCATTCATAACAAATCTTACTTGCGACAGTGGGCCATGCGAGTGAGTTCGCAGGCGGACTGTGGCTGGAGTGTAACATATCGGAAAGGTGTAGCGTGATGCCGTGCAAGAGGCAAAACAACAAGGTTTGGTGTGGAAAATAGAACGCGAGAAGTGCGTACAAATAATTTGTAAGCTCCACTGCGGGAACCGAACATATGGTACGGGTGACACCACGAGTGGCCACGAATTTGACATGACAAACAAGGTAATGAATCCTGCCTGGGACAGTGAACGTACGACTGGGTTTGCTTTGGACTGGAGCGGGTGTGCAATACATCTGAAGAGTGTGGTGTGGCGCCATGCATGACGCACAGGCAATAACTTTGGTAAATAAATGAGAGAGAAGAACCATGTACAAACAATTCGTAAGTTCTGCTGTGGAAACTAAAACACACGTGATTGGGGGAGACAACGAATGGCAATGGTAGAAAGTATGCAATGTATCTGATAGAAATCAGTTATAAAGAGAAATGACTGATACAAAACAGTTGTAAAATGCATGAAATGAATCCGATACGAATCGGTAGTAAGAAGTATTGAACGAATCTGATACGAATTGGTTGTAGAGTGTATGCTACCCCTTGCTTTGAAACCAAACACCTACCAACCACCCATCCCCCCAGGCTAATCAAGTGCAGACAAGGCACTAGGTGAGTCCAATTACCACCTCAATCTGCCAAAGAACCCATACAAACAATACATGCTAATCTCCAAATGAATGAGACAGCAACAATGGACAGTGAATTTTATAACCAGTAAAGCCTGTGGCGAGTGATTTTTAGACAATGACTGACAGTGGCTCGGAGGCTTGGATTTACAAATGAATCTTATGTTTGACAGGAAGAAGTTACAAATGTACTACTTCTGTGCCGAATAATAATGGAACATGAGCAACACTAACTCAGTGCAGATTTTTTACAAAAGGGATGCAGGATAGGAAGCATAACATATTGCAAGATTGCACATGATATGAAAAGGCTTAAATACTACCTGCGACAGTAAGCGGGAACCGCCGTCGAAGACCGTGAAGGGAGAAGCCGCAATGCACTTGCGATTTTATACGCAGACTCACGGACATGAGGTGAGCTGGGAAGAGTCGGCCCAATGACGTGTAGTACCGCACATGAACCGACAAAGAGCATGGGTGAGTGGGCTGCTTTAAATGCTCCTCCCATAAACTCAGGGCACCATACCGGCCTTCTTTTTTTTTTATATATATATATATATAAATATATATATATATATATAAATATAAAAGTGGACCGAAAAAAAAAATATATATACCCACACAAATGCCGAATGGGATTAAAAATTACTGTATTGACATTGGTAAATGTTATATAAACAAGACCAAGGATAAATCCAACAAAAGATCCAAGCTTTACTCACCGACCAGCCCGCTGACAACCAGATTAACTATCTATCAGTATGCGTTAAAACAGGGGTTTAGACACATTTGCAAATAGAGCCACAGAGCCTCGTCACGGCACCCTGGTATCTGTGGTCCTATGTCTAGCTTATGAGAGACTCCACAATGTAAGCACATGCATTCCAATGGATACGTGGAGGTCAGGTAGACTGAAGGGAGCCCACCCCTTATTAAAGGTACACTGGCACACTGAACACCCAGCAAATCGCACAATGGTGTCACTACCCCCACCTATAACTGGCCATTGCAGTGAGTAGCATAGGAAGGCAACATATGATATAAACAAGGAAAAAGAAAGATTCAAGCTTTAAATGTTTCCTAGGGCAATTCCATGTTATTTTGTTTAACAACCCTTTGAATATAGTCTAGAAACTGCAATATTGGGGCACTACCCCTCCTACTGACAACCAATCCTGAGACCATATTTATTCTCACTGATGCTGGGCCTGTGACAATTTTCTACCCCCACTGGCCACAATCCGGCCCTCCTAAAGTCTGAAGGACAGTAGATTGGCCCTTTGTTGGAAAAGTTTGGAGACCCCTAGTCTAGAAAATTGACATTTTTGATTGGAAAAATTAATCTCCCATTGATTTCAATCGGGCTTGAGTTCAGAATCAAGGCCTAATTTGAACTGAGCTGAACCCTATTCCAACCAAAGTTGGGACAATTCAACTCATTCCTTGTCTGGAGCAAAAGATTTCTAGCCCCACCGTCTTCAGAGCCAATAGAATATATGAATAGAATATGTGAAAAATATATAAAAGTAGACCAAACAAAAAAGTTATAGAAAAAACGTACCCACACAAATGCCAAATGATATTTAAAAATACTGTATTTACATTGGTAAATGTTCCCTAGGGCAATGCCATGTCCTTTTTTAACAACCCTTTGCTTATAGTCCAGAGAACAGGCATTTTTGATTTAAAAAATTAAACTCCCATTGATTTCAATAGGGTTTGGGTTCAGAATCGAAACCTCATTTGAATTGAACTGAACTCTATTCGAACCAAAGTCAGGGCAATTCAACTCATCCATTGTCGGGAATATTTTTTGTCCTATCATCTACAATAGAATATATGAAAAAAATATATAAAAAAAAATAGACCCACACAAATGCCAAATGTGATTATGAAATATCTACATTGGTAAATGTTCCCTAGGGCAATGCCATATTTTTTTTTGAACTGAGCTGAACTCTATTCCAACCAAAGTCGAAGTAATTTAACTCATTCCTTGCGTGGAGGAAAAGATTCCTTGTCCCACCGTCTTCAGAGCCAATAGAGTATATGAATAGAATATATGAAAAATATATAAAAGTAGACCAAAAAAGTAATAAAAAAAAATTACCGACACAAATACCAAATGTGATTTAAAAATATTTACATTGGTAAATGTCTCCTAGGGCAATGCCATGCTATTTTTTTTTAACAACCCTTTGCTTATAATCCAGAAAATGGGCATTTTTAATTTGTTAAATCTCCAATTGATTTCAATAGGGTTTGGGTTCAGAATTTGAACCTCATATGAATTAAGCTGAACTCTATTCGAAATAAAGTCTGGGCAATTCAACTCATCCCTTGGTGGGAATATTTCTTGTCCCACCATCTAAGCCAATAGAATATAAGAAAAATATATTTAAAAAAAAACAATGTAGCCACACAAATGCAAAATGCCAAACATTTACATTGGTAAACGTTCCCTAGGGCAATTCCATGCTATTTTTTTTTTAACAATGCTTTACTTATACTCCGGAAAATGGCCACTTTTGATTAGACAAATTAATCTCCCATTGATTTTAATAGGGTTTGGGTTCAGAATCGAAACAGCATATGAATTGAACTGAACTCTATTCAAACCAAAGTCGGGGGTAATTCAACTCATCCCTTGCCAGGAGAAAAAGCTACACAGCCAATAGAATATATATGGAAAAAAATATATACCCGTACAAATGCCAGACCAGATAAAAAAATGTTTACATTGGTAAAATGTTTCCTAGGGCAATACCATGATAGATATATAATGTTTTATATAACTCTTTGCCCATAGTCCAGAAAATTTGATTTTTTTAATTTAATCTCCCATTGATGTCAATAGAATATATGAAAAAATAATAATAATAAAAAATGCACCCACATAAATGCCAAATGTGATTAAAAAATACTGTATTGACATTGGTAAATGTCACCCAAGGCAATGCCATGCTAATTTTTTTAACAAGCCTTTTTCTTATAGTCCAGAAAATGGGGATTTTTGTTTGAAAATTTCACCTCCAATTGATTTCAATAGGGTTTGGGTTCCGAATCAGAACCTCATATGAATTGAGCTGAACTCTATTCAAACCAAAGTGGGGGGCAATTCAACTCATCCTTTGCCAGGATATATATATATATATATATCCCTTGCCAGAAGAAAAAAGATTTTGGCCCAGATTCACAGAGCAATTACGCCTGTCTAACTGGTGTTAGACAGGAGTAATTTAAAATTTTGCGCGCCGTATCACTAGTTTGAATCCTCAAACCATGATACGGCGGCTTTGGGCTTCGATCCGAGAGGCTTACGTCTTCGTAAGCCTTCGGATCTACGCTGCAATTTTTTTGCGGCCGCTAGGAAGAGTCCACGTCGTTTTCAGCGTCGGGATATGCAAATGAGTTTTTACGGCGATCCACGAAGATACGAGCGGTCTTCGCAATCGCTTTCGTCTATTTTTTTCTATGTACTGTTGACCAGCTTTTTGCTGGTCTAACGGTGCGTAGCCCATGTTAAGTATGGCCGTTGTTCCCGCGTCGAATTTAAATTTTTTTTTTTTTTTTTACGTAACTCGTTCGGGAATAGGAATGTCCGTAAACGACGCTACTCAAAAAAAAATGACGACGTGATTTCGCGCAATTTCGGGAAATTTCTGAACGGAGCATGCGCAGTTCGATCGTCGCGGGAACGCGCCTATTTTAAATGCTTCACGCCCCCTACTCGCGTAGATGGCTTGCGCCGGGAGAAATACACTACGCCGCCGTAGTTTACTGGACAAAATCTACCGGGATTCCACGTAGAGCCAGGTAAAATACGGCGGCGTAGTGTATTTCAGATACTCTACGCGAATCTAATTGTATGTGAATCTGGCCCTTTGTGTCCCACCATCTACATTAGAATAGAATATATGGAAAAAAATATAATAAAAAAAAAATTTACCCACACAAATGCCAGACAAGATTAAACAATATTTACATAAAAAAATATATATATTTACATTGGTAAAATGTTTCCTAGGGTAATGCCATGATAGAGATTATATATATATATATATTTAAATATATATATATATATATATATATATATATATATATATATGTATATATATATATATATACTGTATATATATATATATATATATATATATATACGCACACACATTATTTTACCAACAGTATTGGGATGCCTGCCTTAACACGCACATGAAATTTAATGGCCTCCCAGTCTTAGTCCGTAGGGTTCAATATTGAGTTGGCCCACCATTTGCATCTATAACAGCTTCAACCCCTCTGGGGAGGCTGTTCACAAGGTTTAGGGGAGTGTCTATGTATATATATATATTATGTATTTATAATTTTTTTATTTTGTTATACAACCATTTGCCTATAGTCCAGAAATATGGCGTTTTTATATTTGAAAACTTATTCTCCCATTGATGTCAATAGAATATATGAAAAAATAAAAAATAATACAAAAATAAATGTACCCACACAAATGCCAAATGTGAATAAAAAATACTGTAGGTTTTGGGTTCAGAATTTGAACCTAATTTGAACTGAGCTGAACTCTATTTGAACCAAAGTCGGAGTAATTTAACTTATCACTTGCCAGAAGAAAAAAGCTTTCTTGTCCCACCATCCAGCCAATAGAATATATGCAAAAAAATATAAAAAAAAAATTGATTAAACAATATATCTTACATATATATTTTCACATTGGTAAAATGTTTCCTAGGGCAATGCCATGATATATATATATATATATATATATATATATATATATATAACAAATAAAAGGTGTGTGTGAAACTAAACAAGTCTCTTTCAAAAATATAAGACATTTTTATCTTTTTTTTTTTTCCTTCAACACACCGTAACATGAAGATCACTCCAACAACAAATTTTCAGTGTCCTCATGGGTGACTCACCGGTAGTAAATAACGTTTGTTTTAACGTCTTTTTTTCCTAGTCCTTCTCCGATCCACTTCTTCTCCTCCAAAAAGTCTAATTTGCTGTACAGCAGTAAAAAAAAAGAAAAATCTACAGGTATTACACTCACAGTGCTGCTATCAGCTAGTTTATATACATCTCAATCACAAAGGTCTACTTGCTGCTCTGCCTGCACTTTCTCCTATGGGCTGATCTCTGCCTGACAACTAAAACTAATACCATTACGATGACTTCCCTGCAACCAAAGAAAATGTAGTGCGTGCCTCAACTTCACTCAACACAATTCGTCCAAAATATTTGTCAAGGGATGAGTCGGTGCATGCAAAAAGAAACCGATTGTAATACTGCTTTTTATGATCCTCTCCTGTTAAAGGGTAACTCCACTTTTGTGGAAAAAATTAAATAAAAAATAATATATATATATATATATATATATATATATATATATATATATATATATATATATATACACACACACACACAATTGGCACATATGTCATATTGTCACTGAATGTTATTTTTTTAACCCCTTCATGGCCAGACCATTTTTTGCTATGTGCTACTTTAACTGATATATAAGATACAAATTTAATTTATATATATTTTTTTTTTCTGCACACAAATAGAGCTTGTATTTGGTGGTATTTGATCACTGCTGTGTTTTTTTTTTTTTAATTACTTAAGCCCGGACCATTTTGCTAGCCACTTTCGGCACTGCGTCGCTTTAACTGACAATTGCATGGACGTGCGACGTGGCTCCCAAACAAAATGTACATCCTTCTTTCCCCACAAATAGAGCTTTCTTCTGGTGGTATTTGATCGCCTCTGTCAATTTCGAAAAAATTCAATATTTTTTACATTTTGCTATAATAAATATCCCCCAAAAATAATCAGGAAACGTTTTATTCTACACATTTTTGGTAAAAAAAAAAAGTTATAGCAGCTACAAAATAGGGGGTAGTTTTATGGCATTTTTATTAATATTTTTTTTTTTTACTAGTAATGGCGGCGATCAGCGATTTTTATTGTGACTGTGACTTTATGGTGGACACATCGGACACTTTTGACACATTTTTGGGACCGTGGGAATTTTTACAGCTATAAAAATGCACTGATTACTGTAAAAATGACACTGGCATTGAATGGGTTAACCACTAGGTGGCGCTGCAGAGGTTAAGTCAGTACTAGTGAGTGATTCTTACTGTAAGGCCGCGTACACACGATCAAAGTTATCTGCTGAAACTGGTCCGATGGAGCGTTTCAGCAGACATATCCGATCGTGTGTACGGGCTAGCGGACAGGTTTGTCCAGCGGACAAATTTCAAAGCATGCTTTGAAATTTGTCTGCTGCAAACCTGTCCGTCCAACATGTCCGCTGGTTAGTACGCCTAACCAGCGGACAGAAATCCCCTGCATGCGCCGAATGGATTTGACGCATGCGTGGAAGTATTTTACTTCCTAGATTGGTGACGTGGCGGCGTCAACGTCAGCACCACGTCACCGCGTCCTCAGCCCGAGGGGATTTTCGTCCGATGGTGTGTACATGCCATCGGACCAAAATCCAATGAGACATGTCCGCTGGAAACGGTCCGTCGGACATGTTTGAGAGGACATGTCTCATTGTCTGTACGCGGCCTTAGGGGAACAGCCATCGGTGACAGTGTCACTGGGCAGAATAGGGGAATGCCTTGTTTACAAAGGCATCCCCCTGTTCTGCCTTTGCCTAGCCCCATTGTGTGCCACATCGAGTTCCCGGGACCCGCGAGCACGCTCGCAAGGCACTAACTAGAGAAGATGACAGATCATTGTTTCTAACTAGTAGGAAACTCACCACCTCTCTCCTCTCCTCACAGAACAGGGATGTGTGTGTGTTTACACACACGTCCATGTTCTGGCTCTTGTGCCCACGATCATGCATGAACGGCGGTCATCACGACTGCCGACCATGCACACCGGCACCCACGCAGTGCAGCAGGCGCATCTGCGCCTGCTATCCCGCTTAGAGGAGCCGACGTGCAGCTACGACAGTTCATGGGATCGTGCCGACCTGCCGCTGTATAATGACGGTGGCTGGTCGGCAAGTGGTTAAGGGATAAGAAACAGCCATATATAAATAGAATATATGAATAATATATAAAAGTAGTGCATGTAGACTGCCAACCTAGGAAGTACAGGGTGTGTTGCGATTCCGGGCTGTGCCTCCCGCTCACAGTACATCTACTGTCAGTGGGTCATCAAGAGTTTAAAAATTGACATTCCTTTTCAATCTGCAACACTGCCGTCCTCTAAAATGCAATGCAATACGACAACCTGGAGACTTTCTGTACACACTACGTCATTTGCTACCAAACGGAAATCACAGCTAAAGGGATGAAGACTCCGCCACGTTCCTCATCAGAGCCCTGCAAGTGCAGCAGGTGACTGACAATTATAAAGACACTACTATTCATATTCACTCTGGCCATGGACACAGACAAACAAACAGCTATTTCTTCAGAATAAAAGAAGGTAGAAATCTGCAACAAAGTATGTTAAATCCATGCAATGTACATGTTTTTTCTTAACAAAAGCGGAGTTACTCTTTAATCTCAAAGTGCACAAACCTGTTTGTGTGATAACTTGGAGAAACCATGAACATCTTCTGATCTTGTTTCTCACAATCTGATTAATTTGATCTCCACTGAGCGTGGACACGATGGCATGCACATTTTAGAATGACACTAAATGATATCCTTATTATTCAAAATTATCGTTGTTTTTGTAAATGATTGATCAGTGGGAAGAATGTTTCTTACATTGGTGATCAGTGGGAAGAATGCCCCTTACATTGGTGATCAGTGGGAAGAATGTCCCTTACATTGGTGATCAGTGGGAAGAATGCTCCTTACATTGGTGATCAGTGGGAAGAATGTCCCTTACATTGGTGATCAGTGGGAAGAATGTCCCTTACATTGGTGATCAGTGGGAAGAATGTCCATTACATTGGTGATCAGTGGGAAGAATGTCCCTTACATTGGTGATCAGTGGGAAGAATGCTCCTTACATTGGTGATCAGTGGGAAGAATGTTCCTTACATTGGTGATCAGTGGGAAGAATGTCCCTTACATTGGTGATCAGTGGGAAGAATGTCCCTTACATTGGTGATCAGTGGGAAGAATGCCCCTTACATTGGTGATCAGTGGGAAGAATGTCCCTTAGGCCGCGTACACACGATCGAATTTGTCCGCTGAAAACGGTCCGATGGACCGTTTCAGCAGACAAATTCGATCGTGTGTACGGGCTAGCGGACAGATTTGTCCATCGGACAAATTTCAAAGCATGCTTTGAAATTTGTCCGCTACAAACCTGTCCGTCGGATATGTCCGCTGGTTAGTACGGGAAACCAGCGGACATATCCTCCCGCACATGCGTCGTATCCTGTGAATGGATCCGACGCATGCGCGCGAAAGTGTTTACTTCCTGGTGCGGTGACGTGGCGGTGACGTGGCGGCGTCAACGTCACCGCGCTTACCGCCGGCGGGGAATTTGATCCGATGGTGTGTACAGCCATCGGATCAAACAGTCCGGCGGACATATCCGATGGAAACGGTCCGTCGGACCGTTTCCATCGGATACATCCCATCGTGTGTACGCGGCCTTACATTGGTGATTAGTGGGAAGAATGCTCCTTACATTGGTGATCAGTGGGAAGAATGCTCCTTACATTGGTGATCAGTGGGAAGAATGTTCCTTACATTGGTGATCAGTGGGAAGAATGCTCCTTATATTGTTGATCAGTGGGAAGAATTCTCCTTACATTGGTGATCAGTGGGAAGAATGTTCCTTACATTGGTGATCAGTGGGAAGAATGTCCCTTACACTGGTGATCAGTGGGAAGAATGTCCCTTACATTGGTGATCAGTGGGAAGAATGTCCCTTACATTGGTGATCAGTGGGAAGAATGCTCCTTACATTGGTGATCAGTGGGAAGAATGTTCCTTACATTGGTGATCAGTGGGAAGAATGCTCCTTACATTGGTGATCAGTGGGAAGAATGTTCCTTACATTGGTGATCAGTGGGAAGAATGCTCCTTACATTGGTGATCAGTGGGAAGAATGTTCCTTACATTGGTGATCAGTGGGAAGAATGTCCCTTACATTGGTGATCAGTGGGAAGAATGCTCCTTACATTGGTGATCAGTGGGAAGAATGTTCCTTACATTGGTGATCAGTGGGAAGAATGCTCCTTATATTGTTGATCAGTGGGAAGAATTCTCCTTACATTGGTGATCAGTGGGAAGAATGTTCCTTACATTGGTGATCAGTGGGAAGAATGTCCCTTACACTGGTGATCAGTGGGAAGAATGTCCCTTACATTGGTGATCAGTGGGAAGAATGTCCCTTACACTGGTGATCAGTGGGAAGAATGTTCCTTACATTGGTGATCAGTGGGAAGAATGTCCCTTACACTGGTGATCAGTGGGAAGAATGTCCCTTACATTGGTGATCAGTGGGAAGAATGTCCCTTACACTGGTGATCAGTGGGAAGAATGTCCCTTACATTGGTGATCAGTGGGAAGAATGTCCCTTACATTGGTGATCAGTGGGAAGAATGCTCCTTACATTGGTGGTCAGTGAGAAGAATGTCCCTTACATTGGTGGTCAGTGAGAAGAATGTCCCTTACATTGGTGATCAGTGGGAAGAATGCTCCTTACATTGGTGATCAGTGGGAAGAATGTTCCTTACATTGGTGATCAGTGGGAAGAATGCTCCTTACATTGGTGATCAGTGGGAAGAATGTTCCTTACATTGGTGATCAGTGGGAAGAATGTTCCTTACATTGGTGATCAGTGGGAAGAATGTTCCTTACATTGGTGGTCAGTGAGAAGGAGGAGGAGGACACACCCTAGGAGCTCTCTGAGAGAACAAACCTTTTTTCAAGCCTGGGCCTTGCCTGCTAGCTTGGCCCAGGAATAATGTCTGATCCTGGGGGAGGCCTTGGAAAGGATCCGAGGCCTAGTGAGGAGGAGGTGGAGGATCTGTCTGTAGGTCCAGGCCCTTCTGTGGATGCCAATTTTTTCAGTCAGAAGATCATCAATCATTTTAGGGCGATTGGAAGAACTGAAGAAAAACTTAAAGTTTTGAAGGCTGAACATAAATCCTTTAAAACCAAGTATTTCCAGGCCTGGAGTAAAAATCGTTTGGCCACAAAGCCTGAGTTACAGGAATTAGAAGTAAAGGTAAAGAAACATTCTTTATTATTGGAAAAGCTGAAAGATAAAAGTGGAACATTTAAAGAAAATTTTGATAATGAGAAGAGATTTGCTAGCCAGACAGCAAGTTCCAGGGACCAGCAGCAGCCTCAGATAATGGATGACCCGGGTCCATCTGCCTCTGCACCTCTCCCTCCATGTCAGGGCTTAGATTCGCCGACAGCAACCAGCCAGGGGGTTGAGAGTGAGCATGGCACCCTGAAATGTATCCAGGAGATTAAGCCACCGCTGAGAGCAAACAAACCTGCTTTTACAGAAGTCCCTGAAGATTAAGGTGTCCAGATTTTTAAAATGAAATCCGGGGACATATTTTTTTTTTACTAGTAATGGCGGCAATCGGCGATGGGCAGTCTCAGTCTCCGAGCCATGGCTACTACTGGGTGGGGAGTGGTGGAAGATCACTCCACCAGGGAAGGCAAGGAGATAAACAGGCGGTTGGTCGGGACTTGAGCCAAGGCAGAAGAACATGCAAGCAGAGCTGAATGGGAATGATGCACCCGAAACTGAAGAAATATTCCCTCCACTCCGACCAGCACATGATGATCATCATAAATAGGCACACATAATGAAAAAAATACACCCCCTAAGCTAGTAGTGTGCAATTTCGATTTTTTTTATTTTTATTCTGCACTGAATGTCTTTGAAATTGCCCCAACCCCCTGTTCAAATACAATCCGGGGACAAAACCGGGGACAGACTTGGTCCGGGGACAGTGTCCTTAATCTGGGGACTCTGCCCGGAAACTGGGGATGTCTGGTCACCCTACTGAAGATGGGAAGAGAAAATGCAAACCAGCAAAGGTGAAGAAATCTCAGTACACCTCGCTGCCTTCCAACATGTCTGCCCAACCTGCTGTGGTGGACGGTGTCCTGACTGGGGAGCAGAAAGGGAAAGCCTTGTGTGAAGCGCTGCCTGGCATTTCTGCTGGGACCTGTAGTTCCTCTAAGTTTGCTGCACAAGGTATGCCTGCTGCTTGCAATGAGATTGCCTCATCTGAGCCTCCCTGTGGTGGGGGAGGGGATCAGCAGCATATTGCACCATGTGCAGTGGAAGAAGCCATGGAGGTTTCACCTGTTGCAGTCTGAGACCAGCCTGCACTATCCCCTAATGAAAATCCTGTCCTGACAGAAGAGGACCGACCAGCTGAAGCTTCTACAAGCACAGCAGTGGGAACTGACACTGCTGGGAAGACTGCAGGAACAGTGAATATTCCAGCAAGTACTAAGAATGACAGTAATGATAAACCAATGGATGTGGTGGGTGGTGGTGAAGGGGTTAACACTGTGGTGGGTGGTGGTGAAGGGGTTAATACTGCTGGGAAAAATAAAAATTACATTCCTCTCCCTGCTCAGCAGATGAAAGACTCATCGATTGTTCAGACCAAATCTGTGCAATTGATATCTGCTGCAAATGTGTAGGATGTTTCAAAACAAACCAATGTTTTATCTGCTGGGGGCTACGCATCAGTTTTGGGGAGTCCCACCAAGGAGGGTGGGGGGAATGTTGCAGCTGTTAGTGGTCACAATTTGGGGGGGGGTTAGTGGGGGGATGGTTGGTGGGTACAAGCGGAGAAATTTGGTCCAGTTGAAGTGGGAGGGGACCCCACCAGTAAGGGGAGGGTGGCTGAGTTGATTCTGGAAATGGGGTATAAAGTTTCAGATATTTTTGCTTTGATTTGCCCCGTGGGGAGTTCTGAGTTTGATCTGCCCTTTGTAAAGCTGGATTTATTTGGGGAACGATTTAGGGGCACAGGGACCTTCCGCAGTGTAACGGTTGGGTGCCAAAGGTGATTTCCAGGCAGCCTCTAATAAAAATCTGTAACGATCCTGGTGCATAACAAATCCATCCCAGAGGCTAATTTAATTGTATGGTTAGGCCGATATGGTGAGGTCCTCGCTCCACTGCAGAAGGTCTTTGATCAGCATGGGATATGGACAGGGACCTGGAGAGTGTCATTAAAATTGGGGGTGCAGGGAAATGTAGTCCAACATCTGCCCTGTTCAGCCTTTTTGGGGAGGGATAGGCTGGCCATTTTTTACCAGGGTCAGCCTAAAGTCTGCAATAAATGTGGTGAGAAGGGCCAGTTTGCCTCTACCTGCACCCGTAAAAAAAATTCACTGTGCCAGGATCTAGGCCATTTGGCTAAGGACTGTACCGATATTCGGTGCAATTTGTGCAAAAAGCTTGGTCATCCTTAAAGCCAATACCCGGAGGCATTACATAACTTGGCAGGATTGGAGGTTAAGCTGCAGAGGCTGGATAAGGAGGATGTGGCCACTGAAACTGTTGTTGTCCCTTCTGTGCCTGTGACATCTGTTGTTTCTAGACATGTTATTGCTCAATAATGGAATGCAATGCCAAGCTGCGGTTTCCAAAGCGAGCAAAGTCCTTTCTTGTATTAAGAGAGGTATGGACTCCAGAGAGAGAGATATCATTTTGCCCCTGTACAAATCATTAGTAAGACCTCATCTGGAATATGCA
Organism: Rana kukunoris; assembly: GCA_029574335.1. Taxonomy (NCBI): domain Eukaryota; kingdom Metazoa; phylum Chordata; class Amphibia; order Anura; family Ranidae; genus Rana; species Rana kukunoris. The sequence continues at coordinate 27,193,929 of CM056052.1, read as the reverse complement.
GTCCAGTTTTGGGCACCAGTTCTCAAAAAGGATATCGGAGAACTGGAGAAAGTGCAGAGAAGGGCAACCAAACTGATAAGAGGCATGGAGGAGCTCAGCTATGAGGAAAGATTAGAGGAACTAAACTTATTCACTCTTGAGAAGAGGAGAATAAGGGGGAATATGATCAACATGTACAAATATATAAGAGGTCCATATAGTGAACTTGGTGTTGAGTTATTCACTTTAAGGTCAACACTGAGGACAAGGGGGCACTCTTTACGTCTGGAGGAAAAGAGATTTCACCTCCAAATACGGAAAGGTTTCTTCACAGTAAGAGCTGTGAAAATGTGGAACAGACTTCCTTCCAGAGGTGGTTCTGGCCAGATCAGTAGATTGCTTTAAGAAAGGCCTGGATTCTTTCCTAAATACACATAATATAACTGAGTACTAAGTTTTGTAGGTAAAGTTGATCCGGGGTAAATCCGATTGCCTCTCGGGGGATCAGGAAGGAATTTTTTCCCCTCCGGTAGCAAATTGGATCATCGCTCTGCTGGGGTTTTTTGCCTTCCTCTGGATCAACTGTGGGTATGGAGTTGGGTGTATGTGATTTACTGTGTTTTATTTTGTTTTATTTTTATTTTTTTTATGGTTGAACTGGATGGACTTGTCTTTTTTCAACCTGACTAACTATGTAACTATATGTAACTATGTAACTATGTGCACAGAAAAAAATTTTTTTTTTTTTTTGTTCCTTTTCGTATGTGTCGTCTGTTCGTTTCCGTTCGTTTTTCGTAAGACGCCCATTTTCCTGTTCGTTCCCGTTCGTTTGTCGTACGACACGATTTTTCCGTATTCCGATCGTTTCGTATTTCCGTTACCGTTTTATTTTCGTACATGCGGGATGATTCGTTATTCTGTTTAATTCATGTTCGTTTCTTGTTAGACAATAATTATCGTGAATTTTCGTCAATTTGCATTCTGTGTATCTTGAATGCTTTTCTTTTGTTAGTGTCAGTTGTATGTTCATTGTTCAATGACATCTATAACAAAAGAATTTCATTATGTATATTGAATGAATTCCTTTTTCTGTTATAGGTGTCATATCAACATACGAAAATAACAAAAGAAACGTGTTCAAATGCAAATCTTTTGTTTACAATAGTATTGTTAAGCCCCATACACTTGGTCAGACTATTTTAACAACAAACATAAAAACGATCGTTTTCCGATCGTTCTCAGAAAATTTGTTCGTTTTTAAACTGCATCAGAAAACCATTTTTGGGTTCAGAAGTCTGGCCAACTGATCTCCCTTCAGATGAAAATCCACAGAAAAGTTTATTAGGCTTTACTGTACAAGTGTACTCACTATTCTGCACAAAAGAGAAGCTGCTTTCAGTCACTGAGGCTGGCCATACATGTTCAATTTTCTTGTACAATTTTCGTTTAGATTTACCAAAAAACATATATGAGGTCAAACTAAACAACACTTTCAATTGTATGCAATCAGGCAGGCCCTTGCACTACATAGTTGAAGGTAAATCTAAAGAAAATTGCACAGAAAATTGTATCATGTTTGGCCAGCCTAACTCTCTGGCCATTAAAATAACCATAAACAAAAGATTTGCATTTGAACACGTTTCTTTTGTTATTTTCGTATGTTGATATGACACCTATAACAGAAAAAGGAATTCATTCAATATACATAATTAAATTCTTTTGTTATAGATGTCATTGAAGAATGAACATACAACTGAAAACGAACACAAAACGTATTCAAACAAAATACACAATGCAAACCTCTTGATACAGATTTCATTTTCGTTATTTTGCCAATTTCATTTGTCGTTTTTTCCCGTCGGATCGTTCGTTCGTATTTGCAGTCGTTCGTTATGCGGCTCATCCATTATCCCGTCGTTTTCGTATTTTGGTGCTTTACCGTTTTCGTATGTACACATTATCCCGCGGGTACGAAAATGAAAATTTTCGTACGAAAATAACATTCGTACGAACGGGAATGCACATATCTAGTTGTTTCTGTTCCCCCTAGTGAAGAGGTCCCTGAGTCTGTCCCTCCTGTGGTAGTCCCTAATCCGTCTATTCGTAGATCCTCCAGACTGGCGGAAGCTGCTGGGGGGGGCAGGTTTAGCGGATCTTCCCACTCAGCCTTCAGTCCCTGCCCCTCGGCAGCGCAAGCGTGGTCAGGGGAATGTGGGGGTGGTGGATGGGGGTGGGGCTGATGGAAGGGTGTCCATACCCCATGTCTCATCCTCTGTTGATGGGGATTCGGATGAGGAGGGGTGGGAGAAGATTAGGAGGAAGGAAAAAAAGAAGAGAAAGACAAGAAAAACAGTAATTTCTTCTTCAGAGTCGGATCCAAAAGGGGTTCCTCTTGGTAACACCTTTTTCTGTGTTGTTGGGTGACGAGATGCCCGTGTCTTTCTCTTTATCATCTATGAATGAGGAGGAGTCGCGTAGTATGAAGTAAGCTGTTTCTGGTGATGAGGAGTGTGGTGAAGGTCAAGAAACGACTACCCCAATCATCCTGATGGCAGTTCCCACTCCGGTAAAGGTGGCGACCATTAATGTCGCCAGCATTAAATCTGCAAGAGCTTGTGATATTGACTTATTTTTGCTCAGTGAGTCTGATGCAGAGATTTTATCTTTGCAAGAGACCTGGCTCCATACTTTGGCCGATGTCCATCTGGCAAAAAGGGAGTGGAGATGCGGTCCCTCCTTTTGGTCTCTTGCGGCTGAGCCCTGCAGCGTAGTTGTGGTCCTTTTTAAAACTGATATGGTAACGTGCTGGCAGGTAATTGAGGTAGAAATGGGTAGATGCATGGTCTTTTCTGTTAGGGGGCATGACCTGCGCCTGATCAATATCTATGGGCCGCAGACAAGGTGGGGCAGGAAATGCCTCCTCACAGAGATCAAGCCCTTCCATTTTACGTCCCAGCAGGTTGTCTTTGGAGGTGCCTTTAACACCATAATTAGGCCTGAAGACAGGAGAGGCTCCATAGACAGGCTGGGATACGATAGCGTTTTTCTTAGAGATATGGTGAGACAAGCAGGCCTAGTAGATGTGCATATTAAGCACTGCCCTGGCATTCACATTTCAGAGAGGGAATAGTCAGAGTAGGATAGATAGTTTTTTTTAAAGGAGAACTCTGCTTTCTCGGCTCCTGAGTTGAGGGCGGTGGAGTTCTCTGACCACTGTATGCTGTCTGTGACTCTGAATGCCTCGGACACTCCACCCAGGGGAAGGGGTACCTGGAAACTGAATTCGGCTCTTCTGGAAGATGTAGAGGTAAGACAATTCTTTGAAGATTTTTTTCAGGCACAGGTTTCTATTCTGGACTTTTGCAGCAGTAAGTCAGAGTGGTGGGAGCTTGTGAAACAAAGGGCAATTGGACTTTTCAAGGCCATAAGTAAGAAGAAGCAGCTTGGTATGTACATTACCTACCAGCATTTGATCGTCTTGTCTTGTATGGAGGAGATCCAGGGGAGATCTCTGAGGTGAAGTTTCTTCTTAGGAAGTGTCAATACGACCGGCATGCCTCCTTGGTTCTGAAGAGGTATTATGGAAAATATCACTCGCCTGATCCTTACCAGAACTGTAAGCAAGGCATAGCAGTTAAGATGGTCATAGGCCTAGAATGCATAAAATTAACTCCTCCTTGTCCTCAGAGTGTTGGAGATGTACCGGGATCCGGGCGACTTTATACACATCTTCTGGTCCTGCCCAGCAACCCGAAACTACTGGTTGCAAGTTCTAGAGGTAATACAGGAGGTGGTGGGAATAGATATAGCCCCAACCCCACAGATATGCCTTCTAGGTTTAGTAGAAGAATTGGTCCCTAGGGTGGCAGAGAGAACTTTGATAGGGCTCCTGATATTTTACGCCAGGAAAATGATCACTCTCTGCTGGAAAAAAGTACCCCGCCGTCCATGCTATGGAGGGTGCATGTCAACAAAGTGCTACCGCTTTATAAGGAAACCTACCAAAATAGAGGATGCCCCAAAAAATATGACAAAGTGTGGGCCAAATGGCTAGCGGAGGCCTCCACGGCAGCCCCAGACTGATTGAGCACATTTATAGGGCCACCCTACGGGTGGAGGTGATGTTGTTTCATTGGGTGTTTAGTATTTTTTATTTGTCTATTTTTTTTAGGAATGTGATCTCTATTGTGGGTTTGTTGGTTATCTACTACTGTCCATTGGGTCTCGACTGAAAGATCTGATCCTTAGTCCTTTCAAGTGAGCAGGAGCCTGTGCCACACTAGGTTGTATGTTTTTTTTTTTCTCTCTTGTGGACTTGCTGCAGTAGGTTGCTACTAATGACGAAAACAGCCCATTGCCGGCTGGCACGGTCTCCTGTGTGGGGCTAATCCCCCTGCTGTGGCGGGTTCACTGAAGTTTGTTTGCTTGTATGCTGTTTGTATGGCATTATACTCAATAAAAAGATTTAAAAAAAAAAAAAAAGATGGTCATAGGCCTGAGGGATGGTACGGGTTCCCTGGTGAAGTCCAGATCAGAGATCCTGGAGATCTTCCGATCATATTACTCTGACCTTCTAGGAAGAAAGGACCTTTGTCGGGACAAGATGGAAAGCTTTCTGGATTCTACTCCAGGATTAGGAAATGGTACATTGCCATTGATGGATTTGACAGAACCAATTTCAGCGGATGAGGTAGTTCATGCTATAGAGAAGATGGCTACTAAAAAAATCGCCTGGGCCAGATGGGTTGACAGCTGAATTCTACAAGTGTTTTAAGTCCATTCTGGCTCCCTTTTTAGCAGAGGTTTATAACAGCTGTCTAGAAGAGGGTTCACTCCCTCCCTCCATGAGGCAATCAGCTGTGATTCTTCCGTCAAAAGGTAAAGAGCCCTCAATGATTGAAAACTGGCCCCCATCAGTCTTCTCAATGTTGATAGAAAGATCTTTGCGAAGATTCATTTTTGGCGCTTGTCGTCAGTGGCAGGTTGATTTTCATCGATTTTTTTCTGTCCGGGAGGCTTTGGAATGATGCAGGGCTGCTGGATGGAGAAAGTACTTGGTGGCACATCAGGCGAAGGCTTTTGATAGAGTTAATCACGAGTACCTGTATTTGCTACTTGGTAGATACGGCCTGCAGGGGAGGTTTATAGATTGGCTGAAGACATTATATAGAGGGGCTGAGAGCTTCCCACTGGTTAATGGTTGGATTGGGCGGCCTTTTGAGGTTGACTCTGGTGTTCGCCAGGGATGTCCTCTGAGCCCCCTGCTATATGTACAAAAATATACTTGGGAGGCACACCCTAAAAATGCTATACATCTAAGATGGTGCTGCTATAAGACCAAATACAGTACAAAACAGATTATAGCGCACACATGCAAAAATGACATTTATCCTGCAAGGCTAGTTTAAAACACCTGAACATATTCAAAAAAGGCTAGAGAGTGGATCTTTGTGCGGGGTGCCTTTGGGGATTGCTGGTGTGCCGCCCTTGAACGTCGTCGCCTATGCCGATGATGTGTCTGTTATTGTCTCTGGGACAGAGGAGGCGCAGGAGGTGGTCTCTATGATAGAGTAGTACACGGAGGCTTCTGGTTCTAAAGTCAACCATGAAAAGAGTGAAGTTTTCTGTATGGGTGAGGGGGTGAAAGTTTCGGACTTCCGGATGCCTTCCCAGAGCCCCAGCAGGTAATTAAAGTGTTGGGCATCAAATTTGGTCCTGGTGACTATGGTCATCGAAATTAGGAAAGCAGGTTGGTGTGTGCCAATGACAAAGTAGCAAGCTGGAAGAAATGGAGGCTTTCCTTGAGGGAGTGGGTTGACTTGATCATAACGTACTTGGTCCCAATCTTTTTAGATGTCCGCTTTGTCTGTATCTTGCCAGCATCTCTCTATGCAAGGGTGTACAGCTGTTTCCAACTGTTATGGGGAAATAGGCTGAACCTGATCAAACACAATGTAACTTACCTGTCTAGGCGGGAGGGTGGCCTAGGAATGGTCAACCCAATAGTTTTCTTTTCTCTGCTCTTTTTAAAGTACCATCTTGGTAACATGCTAGCAGAGAACCCGCCGGGATGGGTGGGTATTTTTCAGTCTTGTTTTAGGCCTTTTCTGCGATGCTGGGAAGATGGCAGGCCAGTGAAAAGTCTGAGAGTCCAACATGGCAAGCCCCCAGCTTATTTTGCCCTGTGTCTGAAAATACTTTGGCAGTGGCAGGTGACAGCAGAGGATATCAAGTCCCTCCCCAGAAAGCATCTGGAGAAGAGAATTTTGAGCTCGGCTTTCAGTGTGTCACTGGCCTTAAGGGATTGCTCAGGCTCTGTAATGAGGGAGGGGTTGTGTTTAATCAATTTAGAAAGAATCCCTTTGAAGTTTAGGGATCAAGCCTGGCTCGCTTTCCATGGAAGGCTCTATGTGAGAGGGAACTTGAAGAATCGCCCTGTGGATGATCGAGTTTGTCCTAGAGCGGAGTGTGTTGGTAAAGTGGAGTCTATGGACTCCTTTTTGCTGCAGTGTTCCTTTAACATAGAGGTGTATAAAAGGGTGGTGAGGGCTCTAGGCATCCCCTTTTTCTATTGCATGAGTGATGCAGAGTGGGTGTACGGGGCATTCCCGACTCGCTGGGATTTTGATTTTAATACACTTTTTGTAGCTAGTATAGTTGTCCGTTTCTTCACATGGAATGCACGGTGCCAGATTACCCTGCAGAAGAAAGTCCTCTCTGTCGAGATGGTGGTGCACGATATTCTGGGTGAGGTTGGGAAAATTCTGGGTCTTGTAGAGGGGCAGGGAGCCTCGGGTGGTCTGGAAAAGAGCGTGGAGGAATATGAGACCTGCCTTTGGTGAACTGCCCATCTCTGGGTGAGGGTTTCTTTTCCTTTTCTGTGTCTTTCACTCCCTTAGCTTTTGTTGGTTAGTATCTTTTTGAAGAAGGGCTGTGTCAGGAAAGGTTCCATCCGCAGGTGCTTTTTATTATCTGCCTTGCAGTACTGCGTTTCACCAGCAGGTGTCTCCTGGCAATTTGGAGATGTCAGAAGAACTTCTCCCTGCTGGTGTTATATCACCTTTGGGGTGCAGTACTGGTCTCCACCAGCGGATGGACCCAGGCAGTGTGGAGCGTATGGCCCTTGCTGCGTTCAGGTGTGACCTGAACTCAATTAACACACCTCTACATATACCCGGCGAGTGTAAGCATACCTCGCCCTGGTATCTTTCTACCTTCCTGACCTGAGTCTGTAATCCTGACCCTGAGCCTGCTATCTGGACCCTGCTTCTGATCTGACCTGATCCCTATCCTGGACTGCCCTTCCTGCTAGCCCCTTTGCCTTGGATCCCTGTCCCCTTTGTTACCTGGATCACTGCTTTGCAGCACATCCACCCATAATCTCCCTGTTCCTGCTCATTCTCCATCCTCATCCCTCTTATTATCTGCCTGTGTATGACCTCGGCCTGGCCTGTTTATGATCACGGTATCTCCCATCTCAGTGTATATATATTCTTTAGTATTGTTGTCTCACTGCTGGTTTATTTATTTATTGCACTGTGTTTTGTTTGATTTGGTTGGGTGTTTACTCCCTTTTTCTTAATAAATTATTATACTCGCCTATATACGTTTTGGGTTCCTCTTTCGCAGTCACACAGTCTGGTCTGTTAGCTTCTCTGACAGTATACCAGGGCCACTTCTTGACCAGACGTGCCTGCATTGAGGAACCATCCTGGTGTGGTGCGTTTTTCTGAAGATGGATTTTAATGAAATCACTTACTTTTCTCTGCTGGCAGAAGAGGATGAGGAATATTGTCGCCAGGTTTTAGAAGGGTGGACTAGTGACCAGCTGATGGAAACTAGAGTTGTCCCGATACCGATACCAGTATCGGTATCGGGACCGATACCGAGTATTTGCGGGAGTACTTGTACTCCCGCAAATGCCCCTGATGCCTCATCCGATACTCCTTACACTGATGATCAGTGAGAAGAATGTTCCTTACATTGGTGATCAGTGGGAAGAATTCTCCTTACATTGGTGGTCAGTGGGAAGAATGCTCCTTACATTGGTGATCAGTGGGAAGAATGCTCCTTACATTGGTGAGCAGTGAGAAGAATGTCCCTTACATTGGTGATCAGTGGGAAGAATGCTCCTTACATTGGTGATCAGTGGGAAGAATGCTCCTTACATTGGTGATCAGTGAGAAGAATGTTCCTTACATTGGTGATCAGTGGGAAGAATGCTCCTTACATTGGTGATCAGTGGGAAGAATGTTCCTTACATTGGTGATCAGTGAGAAGAATGTTCCTTACATTGGGGGTCAGTGGGAAGAATGTTCCTTACATTGGTGATCAGTGGGAAGAATGTTCCTTACATTGGTGATCAGTGAGAAGAATGTCCCTTACATTGGTGATCAGTGAGAAGAATGCTCCTTACATTGGTGATCAGTGGGAAGAATGCTCCTTACATTGGTGATCAGTGAGAAGAATGTTCCTTACATTGGTGATCAGTGGGAAGAATGTTCCTTACATTGGTGATCAGTGAGAAGAATGCTCCTTACATTGGTGATCAGTGGGAAGAATGTTCCTTACATTGGTGATCAGTGGGAAGAATGTTCCTTACATTGGTGATCAGTGAGAAGAATGTCCCTTACATTGGTGATCAGTGAGAAGAATGCTCCTTACATTGGTGGTCAGTGGGAAGAATGTCCCTTACATTGGTGGTCAGTGGGAAGAATGCTCCTTACATTGGTGATCAGTGGGAAGAATGTTCCTTACATTGGTGATCAGTAGGAAGAATGCTCCTTACATTGGAGATCAGTGGAAAGAATGTTCCTTACATTGGTGATCAGTGGGAAGAATGTTCCTTACATTGGTGATCAGTGGGAAGAATGTTCCTTACATTGGTGATCAGTGGGAAGAATGTTCCTTACATTGGTGATCAGTGGGAAGAATGTTCCTTACATTGGTGATCAGTGGAAAGAATGCTCCTTACATTGGTGATCAGTGGAAAGAATGCTCCTTACATTGGTGAACAGTGGAAAGAACACCACTTGTAGTAGTGTCCAGTGGCAAAAATGCCCCCTTACTAAGGATGGGCAGAACACCCCACTGTTCGGTTCGCAGCAGAACTCCCGAACAGGAGACATTTTTTAACCTGAACGGCAAACCCCACTGAAGTCTATGGGAGCTGAATAGGAAAGACTTATAAACAAGTAATTGGCAATAAAAGGAGTATTAGGGTCTGGGTACTACCCTGGGGCACATGTATCAATAATTTAGTTTTTGCAGGAGCAGTAATATTAATTATGAACATTAAAAAATCCTTTAAATATAGTGCATGGGGGTCCTCTTAATGTGCCTATAAAGTGGCGCATCTGTAGCATGCATAAAACATGCTTCAGCAAAAATAAAATTTCTAAAGAAAAAAAAAAGAGTAAAATTCCATTTAAAATTGCCAGCACACTGTCTTTTGAAAAAAAAATGTAGTGGGGTCCTCCCAGTCCATACCAGACACTTTGGGACTGGTATGAATTTGGAGGGGAACCCTACGCCAAAATAAAAAATAAAAAAACTGCGTGGGGCCCCCTAAAATCCATACCAGACCCTTATCCAGGAATGCAGCCTGGCAGGTCAGGAAAGGGAGGAGGAACGTGCAAGCGCCCCCCACCCCCCAAACCATACCAGTCCACATGACCTCAACATGGGAGGTGGGTGTTTTGGGTTGGTGGGTGGTCAAGAGTCTCTTCCCAACAACATTAGACTGTGGTTGTCTGGGTCTGTGGGTGGGGGTCTTATTGGAATCTGGAAGCCCCCTTTAAGGCCTCTTTAAAGTAATTAACACACAAGACAAGTTTTTGACATATCTTTATTTTTTTAAAGAAAATAGTGTAAATCCATCGTCAATATAGGCGTGCGCAAGTGGTGTGCCAAGTGTGCCTGGGCACACACTAATCCTAGGGTTGGCAACCTGTCAATGGTGGGCAGGTGACAGGTAAACCGCAATTCTTCCTTGCTGTTTTTTTTTAAATCACAAAACTGTTTTATTTCCAAAAAAAAAAAAAAACGCGTTAGCAAAATTGCTGTGCAAATACCATGGGCGATAAAAAGTTGCAACGACCACCATTGTAATCTCTAGGGTCTTTGCTAAAAAAACATATATCATGTTTTGGGTTTCTATGTAATTTTCTAGCAAATAAATGATGATTTTTCCATGTAGGAGAGAAATGTCAGAATTGGTCTGGGTGTTCCAGAACGCCTGATGGTGCTCCCTGCATGTTGGGCCTCTGTATGTGGCCACGCTGTGTAAAAGTCTCACACATGTGGTATCACCATACTCGGGAGGAATAGCAGAATGTGTTTTGGGGTGTAATTTGTGGTATGCATATGCTGTGTGTGAGAAATAACCTGCTAATATGAAAATGTTGTGGAAAAAATATAAAAATTTAAAAAATCTTGATTTTGCAAAGAATTGTTGGAAAAAATTACAACTTCAAAAAACTCACAATGCCTCTTTTTAAATACCTTGGAATGTCTTCTTTTCAAAAAGTGGTCATTTGGGGGGTATTTGTACTTTTCTGGCATGTTAGGGTCTCAAGAAATGAGAAAGGCTGTCAGTACATCAGGTGTGATCAAATTGATCAATTTTCAGTAATTGGTACCATAGCTTGTAGACCTTATAACTTTTACCCAGACTAAATAATATCCAATTTTTTTTTTTTTGTTTTGTTACCAAAGATATGTAGCAGTATACATTTTAGGTTACATTTTTGAAGAAAATTTACTTTTTTGCAAAATTTTATAATAGAAATGAAGAAAAATTCATTTTTTTACAAAATTTTTGTTCTTTTTTCATTTATAGCGGAAAAAATAAAAACCGCAGAGGTGATCAAATACCACCAAAGGAAAGCTCTATTTGTGGGAAAAAAAGGACAAAAATTTCATTTGGTTACAGTGTTGTATGACTGAGTTATTGTCTTTCAAACTGTGAGAGCACCGAAAGCTGAAAATTGGTCTGGTTATTAAGGGGGTTTAAGTGCCCAGTATTCAAGTGGTTAAAGTGAGTTTCCTGCAGGAACACAAGTAATGGCTTAAACTTTCTGAGTTCATTGAGGAGTTTGGAAAGTTTTTCGGGTATGTTGAGACCATTTACATTATGGGATATTAATGTAGGAGATTTACCAAGAAATGCAAAGGACATTTTTAGACCTTATTCATTGGCAAGTAATATGAAAAAAAAGGAGGGGAGGGGGAAGGGAATTAAAGCAGAGGTTCACCCTAAAACCATGTATTTAACATTCCATTCTGCATAATTCCAACATTTACACTATGCCGTTTTTTTTTTTTTTTGCTGTACCGTGTGAAAAACTTCCCCCCGGCGCATAAGGCGCATCACCAGTTTTCCGAAAGCAGCCAAACTGCTAGTCGGCTCTATATGGCGCTATACAGCGCCTGTGCCTGCCATGTAGAGCTGACTGCGCAGGCGCCATATAGAGCCGACTCGCAGTTCGGCTACTTTCGGAAAACTGGTGACGCGCCTTATGCGCCAGGGGGAAGTTTTTCACAAGGCGTCAATCATCTAGCCTCTGCATAGGAACGCCTACTCCCGCAGGAGTGAGAACCCGGAAGCTGGGTGGAAAATAACAATAAGACGGTATGTACAGCAAAATGATGGAATTATGTTGGAATTATGCTGAATGGAATGTTAAATACATGTTTTAGGGTGAACCTTCGCTTTATGGAAAGGTGAAGGTTAGTGTGATTTTGAGTTACACAATGATAGATAAGCTAGATTAAGGTGTTCAGTGAGCACCTCTCATGAGTCTCAGCCCTAAATATATACCCTCAGGGTATAGGGCCTATAGAAGGATCTGTTCTATGGGGAAGAACAAAAGCTCCCAAAAAGTGGTAGGGAGCGTGGAAGGAACTCTAGTGGAGGTAATAGAAAGAAAAGATACAGAAAATGTGAGTGATGTGTGTAATCACCATTTGGGCTTGGAGGGAACATTTTTTTGAGACCTAATGATGTGCGTGAGACATAGCCAAACACTAAAGAAAACATATCTACTATGAGGCCACCTTACAAGTTTGCAACAATATTCAACTACAATATCACGGTTGGGCACCACAACACTAAAATTGTTATAATAACAAAATAATAACAAGATGAAATGAAACCGTACCATATTGTTTAAGCTATACTTGCCCTCTAACGTATGACTTAAAGCGGATCTCCCACGCCAAATGGAATTTTTGTTTAAGGGGTATTTAAATTGGTACTAGCGCTGCTTTCCTAAACTCACTGTTCTGGTGTCCCACGGCCGCTCCGCTGTGATTCTGTCCCAAATAAATACTTATATTCTTTGTTTCCTCCTGTTGCCATCTTAGCTTTGGGCGTTATAAGCCCACAAGCAGGCACTTCCTATTTGCGGTGGATGCTGTCCCAGCATCCACCGCTCGATCTCGCGCATGCGCACCGATCCTTTGCAGTATCTGTCCTGTAATGGTGATTTTTGTAAAGCCCGCCCTCCTGCCTTTGTTTACATCACGCGTCACTTCCTCTTCCTCGAAATCGCGCGAGATGTAGTCTAACAGGGTAAAAAAGGATATCAAGGGAGCTATGATACAAGCTCCCAGAAGACACTACGCGGGACAGGAAACTCAAAGAAACCCGACAAAAAAACAGAGAGAGGCAGACCGGAAGCCCATCCAGTTTCATGGTACAGTAAACATTATTTTAATTAAAAATATCGGTTTCAGCATTGTTTATGAGAATTATTATTTATGCAATCATGTTTAATTTTGGGTGGAGATCCGCTTTAACTGCCTTCAGCAGGACACTGCTAATCAGGGTTCAAATGTCATAACTCTGATTACTAAGATGTTCATGCACATAATCTATAATTATCTCAATTAGTGAAAATAACATATTCTGCTTCACAAAATAGTAGGAGTCAGATTGACTCTATCAGTAAGCATTATGACAAAGTCAACTTAACAAAGCGCACCTTTAGGAGATCGAAGTGCTATTGAAACCAGACAACAGACCTAAAATCCCATCTCAATGAATCTTCATCGTTATCTAAACAATCTAAAATATAGGCATTGTCCATATCAACAATAGAACTGTTACTCATCTTTTCCCATGTAGATTGAATAAGGACCGTGGCTTGTACAAATATTGTAATGTCTTGAGCTGGGTCAGCTGGAAGGCAATCATCTGTAGATTTAGTGAAGAAAGAATAAATGAATAGAGTATATGTAAGTAATCAAAACATTTAGTCTGAGTTTAACATGAGGGGATTTTAGAAAGAAACCCGGACACATATGCTGCTCAATTAAATTAAGTCTATATAATGATGTTAAGAGTTTGTGATCTCTTGTTATAAGGCACATGTATAGAAAAAAAACATCAAGTCCACATAAGGGTGAGAAGACATGTGTCAAACCAGCACGCATCATGCTGCGTACACACGATCATTTCTCGGCATGAAAAAAAACGGAAAAAAATGTCATTTAACCACTTTAGCCCCGGACCATATTGCTGTCCAAAGACCAGAGCACTTTTTGTGATTCGGCACTGCGTCGCTTTAACTGACAATTGCGCGGTCATGCGACGTGGCTCCCAAACAAAATTGGCGTCCTTTTTTTCCCACAAATAGAGCTTTCTTTTGGTGGTATTTGATCATCTCTGCGGTTTTTATTTTTTGCGCTATAAACAAAAATAGAGCGACTATTTTGAAAAAAATGCAATATTTTTTACATTTTGCTATAATAAATATCCCCAAAAAAGATTTAAAAAAACATTATTTTTCCTCAGTTTAGGCCGATACGTATTCTTCTACATATTTTTCGTAAAAAAAAATCGCAATTAGCGTTTTTTGATTGGTTTGCGCAAAATTTATAGCGTTTACAAAAAAGGGGGTAGTTTTAAGGCATTTTTATTAATATTTTTTTTTTACTAGTAATGGCGGCGATCAGCGTTTTTTTTTTTCGGTACTGCGATATTATGGCGGACACATCGGACACTTTTGACACATTTTTGGGACCATTGGCATTTTTATAGCGATCAATGCTTTAAAAATGCATTGGATTACTATAAAAATGCCATTGGCAGTGAAGGGGTTAACACTAGGGGGCGGGGAAGGGGTTAAGTGTGTTCCTATTTGTGTTCTTACTGTGTGGGGGGTTGGACTCACTAGGGGGAATCATTGATCTTCCGTTCATACATTGTATGAACGGAAGATCAGCGTTTCCCCCGCTGACAGGAACGAGAGCTGTGTGTTTACACGCACAGCTCTCGTTCCCCACTCTGTAACGAACGAGCGCGCGTGCCCGGCGGCGAGCGGGGGGCGCGCGCCGCCGGTGTCGCGCACGCGCCCCCTAGTGGCCGCGAAAGTCCCAACGTAGAGCTACGGGCTCTCGCGCAGGAGAGCCGACCTGCCGCCGTATAACTGCGGCGGCTGGTCGGCAAGTGGTTAAAATGATCGTGTGTGTGCTTCACATCATTTTTCGGGTTCTGAAAAACGACAGAATTTTTTTCCGAACATGCTGCATTTTTTAACGACGTTTTAAACTATGTTGTTTTTTGGGTTGTAAAAAAATGATCGTGTGTGGGCTAAAACAACGTTAAAAACCTGAACATGCTCAGAACCAAGTTATGAGACGGGAGCGCTCATTCTAGTAAAACTACCGTTCATAATGGAGTAAGCACATTCATCACGCTGTAACACACAGAAAAGCACGAATCGTCTTTTACTAACACGGACACAGCTGAAGCAGCCCCAAGGGTGGCATTATCCGCATGGAACTTCTCCTTTATAGTTCCGTCGTATGTGTTTTACGTCACCGCGCTTTGCTAGAGCATTTTTTAAAAACAATGGTATGTGGGCAACATCGTTTTAATGATGAAGTTGGAAAAACTTCGTTTTTTCTACATGCCGAAAAATGTAGGTTTTTTTCTTTATGCCGAAAAATGATCGTGTGTACGTGGCATTAGAGTTTACCCTAGAGAAAAGGGGGATGTTTAAGTAACAAGGCGTATTTGCAAGGAATTAGTTCCCTCATATGGACAAGTCTCAAATTTGCATAGAAAATTCAAAACAAAGCAGCCAGCATATAACTGGATAGGGACAAATAAAGAAGTTGGAACCAATAACCCTGAGAGAAAAGCACGTGGGAATCAATGTTTTCCGTTAAAGTGGAGTTTCCATCCCAAAATTTGTATTCATTATTGTGCTCATTAGACCTAAAAAAGAAAAAAAGAAAAAAAACGTTTTTTTTTACTCATCTGGAAATGCCTGTTGCTATGCGGTCCCACGAAATCTGCCTTTGAAATCACCCAGGATTTTGACATCATCTCCCTCTAATGCACCTGGGAAATGTGTGTCATCATTTCCCAGGATGCAGTGCGCTACCCAATTATCACTCCCCATTCAAGATTTCCAGGAAGTAAGTGCTTGTGGGCTTCACAATGCCCACAAGCAAAATGTCAACGGCGTGGACATAGTTTTATAACTATAACTGTAACTATATTTTTTGAATAACTATGCGGAGTGGCGGGGGATTGTAAAATAGTAAGTGACCGGATTTATATTATAAAAACGCATGATGAAAGGACATACATTTAAAAAATGCTAATTGCGGTTGGAACCCAGCTTTAAGCTTAAGAAAACAAGAAGCAGGCCAAGTATACCAATGTGCAAAAAAATGGCCAGAATAGTAGATGTGTAATGAACTGTTGTAAAAAAAAATAAAAGAAATAGCAAAAATAAAAGGCAAAAATGACAAGCATTATCTGTCAGAAAAAAATGAAAAAGGAGAGCATCAGGACATCTGTTGCTTGTAGGAATATGAGAACCTCATCTAGATTCCCTCTGTTTAAGGTGTATGATCGCCGGTGAGGATTAATTTCCCTTGTAGGATTCTTCCTGTATTTATCTGGGTGGTAAGGTGACTTAGATGGAGATGGGTCTTGTGAGAGAGGCCGATGATTGTAGGCAGGTGGGAGCATGAATTCTGCATAAAATTCAGGGAGATCCACTGGAGCTAACATTCTCACAAAACTTCTGTAAATCATCTGGGGTTCTCAGCAAGAATTGTTTCCCATTAAATGTGGCTTGTAAGGCAAAAGGGAATTTCCACCTGTAACTGATCCCCTTGGCTTTTAGTGCTTCCAACAATGGTATCAGGGCCCTCCATTTTTTTTTATGTAATCGGTGAGAGGTCTTGGAAGAGTTGGATGTCTGTGTCATTAAAGACAATTTGATCTCTTGCCCTGGCCTTTTGCAGAATTTCCTCTTTTAGAGCAAAACTAGGGAGGCAACATATAACATCTCTAGGGGGGGTGCCATCTGGAGCCCTAGGCCTCAGGGCCCTGTGTGCTCTATTAAAATCAATTGGTGAGGTTTCAAGTCTGTTTAGGAGACCATTAAAAATGGAGGTAAGAGCCGGTCTTATTTGCTCTAGATCTAGAAGGACAGTCTCACCCTGAAATTATGACATCTTCCTCGATTGTCCAAGTCTTCTAAATGTCGGTTTACCTCTATCAAATGTTGTGAGTGGGTCCACACTATATCATCTAGTCTTGTCAAGGCTTTGTCTCGTCTTTTATCGGCTCTCTCTGTCACTGCCAGCTGCTCTATAAGTCTGACCAACTCGGTTTTAATGTCCTAAATGGCGGCCGAAAAGGAGCTTTTGATATCAGCGGCAATTTTCATCATAGAGGAATATGTCAGAGGGCAGTCAGGGGGAGCCGTACCTCTATTAGAGTCCTCTAAAGCCGACAGCGATATCTCGTCGTCCTCCATGCTTTCTCCTCTAAAGAGTTTGCCGGGCAGCGCCATCTTGGAATGTGAGCTCTCTCCCGAGTAGCGGTATTTGCTCAGATTTGCCAATGCAAGTTTGCTTTTTGGCGTTCCCATCTAATGCAGGAGTCTGCTGGGGGTACCCTTTTTGATTCGGGTGGAGATACTCGGCAGAGAAATGGCTAGTTCGGCACCCGTTCCTTCTCTGTGCCCGGAGCTCCTCTATTCAGCGTCCATCCATGCTGCGAGCCCAGCCACGCCCCCCCCCCCTTTCCTGACCTGCCAGGATGCATGCCCAGGTCAGAGTCTGGTATGGATTTTGTTAGGAAACCCACGCCATGTTCTTTAAAAAAAAAAAAAATGTAAACTGAACTTTTTTTTAGTGTTCAGCTGTCGGCGGGGAAACTTATTGACAGTTAATGACTCATCGTTTCTTAAGGACGCCATGGCCGGCTTCCCGGCCCTGCTTTTTAACAACCAGCGAACACTGATTAGGGAATAGGGGCACAGAATACACTGTGCAGCGCTCAGTGCATTGCAGGGTGTTCATCAGGGCGAACACCCTGCAAATTTGGGTCTTTGGCGAAAGGGCACTGATGCTCAGGCCGAACCATTTGCCCATTCTTACCCCTTACATTTATGGTCAAAAGACTTATTTGAGAGTGCAAGATTGCTCACAAGTCAATAGAACCCTACAAACCTCCGGAGGGACCCTGGGATTCCACAGAACTCTGACTGAGAAAGGCTGCTCTATTGACAACTTTAAAAATGTGGATTGTCCCTCACTTTTTTGGCGATAATGGCCACCTGGAAAAATAGATGTTTGACTCACCCCAGCAACAACAGGCTGAGCTCACAGGAAATGTGACAGCGTTGGAGCATAGAGAGGTTAAGTAAAGCACCATGGTCACTTTTTCTACTAAACAGGAGTGGGGGAAATACATTTAAAAAAGCAGAAAAAAAAAGGAAAATTAGGAAATTCCTTGATTAATCGTAAATTTTTTTGATCGGTCAAAATTATTTTGATCGGTACTCACCTCTCCGCTGGCTTCCGGGTCTTCAGGGAGTTCCATCAGATCCGGTGATGTCACGGACACCAACGGGGCTTGCCGTGTTTATCTGAAGAGCTCCTTTGCTGTGCCTTCATATCTGCATGCCGGCGGGACCTTACTATCTGCCACACGCAAGGGTTGTTACACTTCCCTCTATCACTTCCCTCTATCAACCTGGGATTCTACAGCCATCCACTGGGAGTTGTGATAGTTCCCTTCACGGGACATCTACATGCCGACAGACTGATGTTAACCCCTCCTAATCTGGATTCAGCAGTGGTATCGTTGTACACATTTTTATACCAGTATCATACTTAGCTACATGTTTTTATGACTGCTTTTGCTACCGTTTGGTATTACTCGCACCATTTTTACAGTTTATGTAGCTACATCGATTTCATCTCCAGATCATCACATGCCTGACGAAGGGGCCCTATGTGGCTCCGAAACGTTGCACTTTGTTTGTGTTCTGATCATGCAATAAAACATCCGTTTGGACACTATTTATGTCATTCCATGGTGTGCTGGCAAATATTTATACTTTAACATGTACCAGTATCCAGCTGGTTGTTGCTACAAGCACCCAAACCCAAGAGCGGATCCAGGAAAGTGTGCAATGGGAATATGAAGTAAGGCTGCATTAATGGGCACTGGTGAGGCTGCATTAAGGAACTCTGGTGAAGTTGCATATATGGACAATGGCAAGGCTGCATTAATGGGCACTGGTGGGGCTGCATTGATGGGCACTGGTGAGCCTGCATTGCAAACCTTTTCAGGTGTGCCACGAGAAACACTGGTCTAGAACCCTGATATTTCACCAAAGCCCCCGCCCAACAGTGTTGTGCAAAAAAAAAAAACCATCAAAAGTAATAAACTAAATTATAAAAAATAATAAAAAATAAAGGCCCATTTACATGGGTTCTCTGTCCCATACAGTGTGAATGAGCAGTTTTTCTGTGCATCTGCACCACCTGTTACTCTATGGCAGGGATCCTCAAACTACGGCCCTCCAGCTGTTGTGGAACTACACATCCCATGAGGCATTGCAAAACTCTGACATTCACAGACATGACTAAGCATGATGGGAATTGTAGTTCCTGAACAGCTGGAGGGCCGTAGTTTGAGGACCCCTGCTCTATGGGGATGCAGAGGCTGTATAAATACAGTTGTCCTAATAACGACAGGTGTGCAGGTGTGGGTAAGTGGCCTGGTAGCACGTTGTCTGTGTTCAGGGGCCAGACACCTGCATGTCAAATTAGGACCTGTGGTTGTGTTGCATCCCCATAGTATAACATAGCTCGCTGAATCACATTGTACAGGCCACAACACGCATGTAAATCAGCCCAGGGCCCCCTTTTACACACAGAGCTCTATTAACTCAATACAGTTATCTTTTAGATTTTGTAAATTATTTTGGGTTTGTGTCCCCTAATAATAGATTGTAATGTGTTTTTAGAGAAAATATTGATTTAACCACTTCATTACTGGGCACTTTCACCCCCTTCCTGCCCAGGCCAATTTTCAGCTTTCAACTGTCACACTTTGAATGACAATTGTGCGGTCATGCAACACTGTGCACAAAGTTGTTATCATTTTTTTTACACAGGTAGAGCTTTCTTTTGGTGGCATCTAATCACCACTAGGTTTTCTTTTACTAAACAATTGAAAAAAGATCAAAAATTCTGAAAAAAAAACAAAAAAAAATTTCTTTGTTTCTGTTATAACATTTTGTAAATAAGTAATTTTTCTCCTTCACTGAAGTGCACTGGTGAGGATACACTAATAAGCACTGATAGGCTGCAATTATGAGGCGGCATTGTGTTACAGTCACGTTATCTCTAAATAAACTTAATGGAATTCCAGCTAGAGAGGTTTCTCAGTATAAACCACAACTGCACTCTCTTGTGTGAACAGAAAGTTACGGGTTTATTTCATCACAACCTCTATATGGGAACCAACCATAAGGGTGCATACTCAGTCAAATCATAAGCAATCATAGGAATGGCAAGGATAGATTAATAGGTAAATCAAGCTAGCGATAGATTGGTGTGACCCTGTAGCTTCGAGCCATCTATAGTTGGGTATCAAATAGTGTCTTCAGCGACAGTTCATATACAACGTACTTATGTGTTAACCGATCAAAAAGATTAAGTAGGAATCAGTAAACCAGAAGTCATAGCATTCAAACAAATGGGATATCCCACAGCACTAGCCTGGTGGCAGTTCGCAGTCTACAATACAGTATACTTGCGGTTCTGATGTTTGTCTTTGAAGTGTCAGCTCCTTATCCTCAGTAGCGAACTGTAGTAGGAGGGATCCTAGAAGCAGGGTAGTGGAGCTGGGTGGAAGCAGGCTTTGATGGGAAGCAAAGGAGGGATCCTAGAAGCAGGGTATTGAGAGCTGGATAGATGCAGGTCTCGATGGGAAACAGGGATCCTCCCTGTGCTGGACTCAGTGGTCTGATGGCGTGGTATTATGGGGTCCTGTGGGGGGTCCCAGGTGACGGCAGGTGCCCAACAGAATAGTGGAACAACCTGCCGTCATTCCTGGGGCTTTAAATAGCGCGCGCGGCGCGGGAGAAGGCGCATCACGCCGGGGCGCACTTCCGCGTTCCAGCGTGGAACGCATAACAGAGCGCACCGGAAGTGACGCGCATGAGTCACTGCGGACATGTGGGGAACACACAAGCGCTGTGGCTATAGAGAAGGGAACGCCGATGGCGTTACACATTGGCGGTCACTAATAGGGTGGGACTGATAAGGAGCCACTAATTTGCAGCATTGATGGGCACGGATAGGCTGCACTGATCGCCACTGATAGGCAGCACTTATTGGCACAAGTAGGCAGCACTTATATGCACTTATATGCACTGATAGGCAAAACTGATGGCCACTGATAGGCTTCACTAATGGGAACTGATAGGCAGCACTTATGGGCAATGATAGACAGCATTTATGGGCATTAATAGGCAGCACTTATGGGTACTGATAGGCTGCACTGATTGGAACTGATAGGCAGCACTTCTGGGCATTGACAGGCAACACTTCTGGGCACTGATAGACAGCACTTATAGGCACTAATAGGCAGCACTTATGGGCAATGATAGGCGACACTGATGGGCATTGATAGGCGGCACTGATAGGCTGAACTGATGGGCACTGATAGGCAGCACTTATGGGCACTAATAGGCAACACTGATATATGGCACTGATAGGCAGCACTTATTGGCACTGATATATGGCACTTATGAAAACACAGACAGTCTCCTGCACTCGGGAGCTTGATCACTTAGTGAACAACCAGAGTCTTCAGTTGGAATAAGGAATGACCAGGGATCTTGCTGCCCTCCTCAGAATATTTGGTATTCTTGAGACTAAAATGTAAAAGGAAAAGAACGGCGCACCGACCTAGTGCATTACTAACCGCTAGGTTTAATTGAAATTGTATAAAAGATCATGAATACTCACAAAACAAGTAAAAAACAAGCATAAAACATCACTCCATCAAAGGAATAGATGCCTCCGGAAGGTCTTCTTCTGGAACCAAACAGCCCGAGAGTCCAGATAACATAGATTACAGCTACAGCTTACGCGTTGCGGGGGCTGACCCTCTTCCTCAGTGCCAAAATTAATAGTACTATCACCTTTGGCTCTGAGGAAGAGGGTCCGGCTGTTTGGTTCCAGTAGGAGACCTTCCGGAGGCATCTATTCCTTTGATGGAGTGATGATTTATGCTTGTTTTTATGATTCATGTATTCATGATCTTTTATACAATTGTAATTAAACCTAGCCATTGATATGGCACTTATGGACACTAATAGGCAGCACTTATATGCACTAATAAATATTGATTTAACCACTTCATTACTGGGCACTTTTACCCCCTTCCTGCCCAGGCCAATTTTCAGCTTTCAGTACTGTCACACTTTGAATGACATTTGCATGCAACACTGTACCCAAAGTTTTTATAATTTTTTAGAGACAGAGGTTTTTTTGGTGGTGGTATCGAATCACCACTAGGTTTTCTTTTACCAAACAAATGAAAAAAGACCAACCATTCAGAAAAAAGAAAAAAAACTTTTTTCTTTGTTTCTGTTCCAAAATTCGAAACTGATGGGCACTAATAGGGGGAACCCATGGGCACTGATAGGCTTCACTAATGGAAACTGATAGACAGCACTTATGGGCATTGATAGATGGCACTTATGGGCACTAATAGGCAGCACTTGTGGGCATTGATAGATGGTACTTATGGGCACTAATAGGCAGCACTTATGGGCACTAATAGGCTGCACTGATAGAAACTGAAAGGCAGCACTTATGGGCATTGATAGGCAACACTTATGGGCACTGATAGACAGCACTTATGGGCAATAACAGGCCGCACTGATGGGCAAATATAGGTGGCACTGATGAACTGCACTGATGGGAACTGATAGGCAGCACTTATGGGCACTGATAGACGGCACTTTTGGGCACTAATAGGGCAATGACAGGCCGCACTGATGGGCAATAATAGGCAACACTGATGGGCAATGATAGGGGGGCACTAATAGATGGCACTGATACCTCCCTACTTTTTGAGATAGTAATGAGGGACACCTATTGGCAAAAGTATGCAGGCATAGGCCACCCCTCTTTAAAGGAAAATTATCCAAAAAATAAAGATTGGTTAAACACACAAGTGCTTGTTTTTACCGCTACTATTCCTTTATATTGGCCTTTTAAATTTACAAATGCAAAAATGTTATAATTTGATAAAAGGTTTAGCACTGGGAAACACTTTTTGAAAAACAAAAAGTGCATTTTATATACAACTATATTGAACAGACCAAAATGAGGGACAAATGAGGAGGAAAGAGGGACAAAGGGAGTTTGTTCCAAATCAGGTACAGTCTTTCGAAATCAGTGGCAGTTGGAAGCTACTCATTTTGTACCCAGTGCAGGAAACGTACACAGAATTTTTTGGGGTTAATGGGCACTTATAGTATATGAGGATTTCACATCACTGCTAATGAGATCTCATTTATTTTTCTTAGTATGTGGCACCCCTTATGTATGAAGGAAGCGTTATGATGTACTCTGTTATCCTCATATGTAAATAAAGATTGATGTAGACTTTATTTATTATTTTTTCATTTCCTCTGAGCCTATAGAGAGTGCCTGGAAGAATGACTTGAAGACTGCAGTCCACAAATCAAATGTAACTGAACTTGAGACGTTCTGCAAAGTTAGTATCCCAACAGATTAAAGGTTGTAATCAAAGCAAAAGGTGGTTCAACAAAATACTGACACAAGGGGGTAATCCTTTTTCCAACTCAGTGATTCTGTTTTTATATTTTTTTCTGAAATGTTGGTGTTTTATCTTTCACTTGGATGTTATAAGTCGCACTGAGTAACTACATCTAGATAAAACAAAAACCGTCTGTCTTCATTTCAGGCTGAAAAAGGGGGTGATTCTTTTCTACATCCATTGTACAGATTTACAAAAATTCCCTTTATTCATCCTTTTGAAACAATAACCTCTATGAAAGCAAATTGGATATATATAGGATAATAAAAAAAAAAGACTATGAATTGTAAATGCAAATGTATAGTTTACCATATTGGAAGTAATAAAAAAGCAGTGAGTATTACTTTTGGACATGGAAAAATAGGTTGTATGCAGAACACACCGCCATTTTGCCTGAGCTAATAATCACAGATTTCGTCTTATTGATATAATGCATCTTAACAAAAAGTTCACTCACCATTCAATTGATCTGCCATTCATTCAAGTCAAGAGACATCCCCAAACTGTCATTATCATCTCGGCATCACAGCAAAACTGCCTGCCGATGCCCTCACAGGGTCCTTTTATTAGAAATACCCACAGGAGGAAACGTAAGTCTAGTCATGGACACAGTGAGGAACAGTGAGGCATGGACGCAGTGAGGCATGGGCACAGTAAGGCATGGACACAGTGAGGCACAGTGAAGCATGGACACAGTGAGGCATGGGCACAGTAAGGCATGGGCACAGTGAGGCATGCACATGGACACAGTGAGGCAGAGTGAGGCACAGTAAGATATGCAGATGGACACCCCTAGGCTTATACTCAAATCAATACATTTTCCCATTTTTTGTGGTAAAATTAGGTGCCTCAGCTTATATTCGGGTCGGCTTATACTCAAGTATATACGGTAGGTTGAACTGGATGGACATGTGTCTTTATTCAATCTTGCCAACAGGGGTGGACTAGACCTTGTCGCCACCAGTGTCCTATCGAGTGCAGGATAAGGACAAGGGTCAGGAGGAGGCAGAGAAGATGGAGAGCGGGAGGGAGGCAAAGTCACTGCACCATGGGATTCTGGGTTGTACTTGCCCCTGGGCCAAAATGTTCCAGTCAGCCCCTGCTTACCAACTATGCAACTATGTAATATGTCACTATGTCATCCCCAGGTCAGTTTGTTGACATAAGACAGCCAGCTAGGATCTGTCTATTTTAACCACTAGCCGACCAGCCGCCGTTGTTCTACGGCGGCAGGTCGGCTCTCCTGGGCGAGAGCCCGCAGCTCTACGTCGGGACATTCGCGGCCACTAGGGGGCCCGCGCACGCACCCCCTGCTCGTCCCCAAGTCCCGCGCGCGTGCCCGGCGGGCGCGATCGCCGCCGGGCACGCGTGCTCGTTCGTTACAGAGCGGGGAACGGGAGGTATGTGTGTAAACACATTCCTCTCGTTCCTGTCAGCGGGGGAAACGGTGATCCTCCGTTCATACAATGTATGAACGGAAGATCAGTGATTCCCCCTAGTGAGTCCACCCCCCCATACAGTTAGAACACAAATAGGAACACACTTAACCCCTTCCCTGCCCCCTAGTGTTAACCCCTTCACTGCCAATGGCATTTTTATAGTAATCCGAAGCATTTTTATAGCATTGATCGCTATAAAAATGCCAATGGTCCCAAAAATGTGTCAAAAGTGTCCGATGTGTCCGCCATAATATCACAGTACCGAAAAAAAAACGCTGATCGCCGCCATTACTAGTAAAAAAAAGATATTAATAAAAATGCCATAAAACTACCCCCTTTTTTGTAAACGCTATGAATTTTGCGCAAACCAATCAATAAACGCTAATTGCGATTTTTTTTTTACGAAAAATATGTAGAAGAATACGTATCGGCCTAAACTGAGGACAAAAAAAAATTTTTTATATCTTTTTTGGGGATATTTATTATAGCAAAATGTAAAAAATATTGAATTTTTTTCAAAATAGTCGCTCTATTTTTGTTTATAGCGCAAAAAATAAAAACCGCAGAGATGATCAAATACCACCAAAAGAAAGCTCTATTTGTGGGAAAAAAAGGACGCCAATTTTGTTTGGGAGCCACGTCGCACGACCGCGCAATTGTCAGTTAAAGCGACGCAGTGCCGAATCACAAAAAGTGCTCTGGTCTTTGGACAGCAATATGGTCCGGGGCTAAAGTGGTTAATGGATGAAAATCATCAGGGTGGCGTTTCATCTGGCTGACATAATTTTTTGATGGATCGTCATGATTGTTGTAGATCTACAACATTGGACACCATAACAGATATTGGGCCAGATTCTCGTACATACCGCGGCGGCGTAGCGTAAACCATTTACACTACGCCACCGCAACTTACTAGAGCAAGTGCCGTATTCTCAAAGCACTTGCTCTGTAACTTGCGGCGGCGTAGTGTAAATGGCCCGGCGTATCCCCGCGTAAATCGAAGGGGACGACGTTTATTTAAATTAAGCGCGCCCCCGCACCGAACGAATTGCGCATGCGTCGGCCGAAAAAAAAAAGCAGTGCGCATGCTCCAACTCACGTCGGAAACGTAGATGAAACCAACGTGAAAACGACGTGATCATCACTTACGCAATGCCCTATTCGCGAACGACTTAGTTAAACGACGTAACCGACGGAAAAAGACGACGCTGTCCCGACGCCATACTTAACATGGCATACGACGGACCTTCGTAAACTTACCCCTCATATAGCATGACATAAACGACGACTAGGCGGCATAAAAACGTTCGGGAATCGGCGTATCTTGCTCATTGGCGGCCGGCGTAACATTACTAGTTTACTAGCGTAAATCCAGCCTATCATCTGTAGATACACCGGCGTAATTCTTTTGAGAATCTGGCCCATTGAATTTAGATCAGATACAAATAATTTTGAATAAATTGCTTTTTCATAGTTTGGATATTTATCATTTGCTATTTTCATTTTCTGTGAATAAGCTCTTTCACTTAGGTGGGAGGGCTGGATATCTGGGACTCTCGCAAACCCTAATGTCCCTAATGAAAAGCTCACATCAGACTTTTGCTGGCGGAAATTCCGCTTGTGTGTATGGGGCATAAGTATACTTTTCAAGGTTTATTTTTTTAATCTATGGTCACCTGCCAATGGGCTTCTAGCAATATGGGCGACATCCAAGCCATGCATATATGGTCTCGGTGGTACCTGTCAAAATCTGCGTGGACATTCCTGTACCATTGATGACAGACTAAATCCACCATGAGCATAATGTGTACATCATGTATATACAAAGCATTGGGCTCAGAGCCCACCCATGAATGAATATTCGCTATTCTAACACTGAATCGCCTATCCGCCAATCAGGAAGCTTGGGTCTAATACCCTTTTTCCAATTAGCTGAAAGGACAGGCAATCCTATTGGATGCCTAGGAGGAGGAGGAGGGGGATCCATGGAGGAAGCCGCCATGATCCACAGTAGGATGAAAGCTGCTGCCCACCGGACACGCTGACCACCTGCCCACTTCCCAGATGGTGTAAGTGAGTGGCTTTGATGTCATGGTCCTCCTCTAGGGGAGGGGGTTGCTGCCGACCGGGGGTGGGAGTTTGCTGCCCCCCCAAAAGACAAAAACGCTAGCTGCCACTGATTTAGACTAGACTTTACGCTCCTGGAACCCTATGTTTGTAAAACATGCTTTCAGAGCTGGATAACCCTGCCCTGGTGTGGAGTAGATGGCCTTTTCTCTTCTCATTCCCTTTCCCTGCTGCCTCCCCTCTTTTTTCCTCCCTTGTTGGCTCAAAGGCCCATCTCCCCAAGTTCTCTCTTTTGACATTTATAATTTCTTCCATTAGGTTTACTCAGGACGTGACAGACCTTCCAGACTCTGAAGAAAGGGGTGCGCCCCAGAAACGTTAGCCGTTCCACAATTAAAGGGTACCATTGGATCCTCGGCATCATCAGGTCTTGTTGGCAGGAACCAAGAGACCGGTCTGATTGTCTGATAAGCTGTATTCAAGCTCTCTTTGTGAGTAGGACTCTTTTGCTTTTATTTTATCCAATAAAACCTGTTATGATAAAGGAACTAGGCCAGTGCGCCCTCCCTTTCTTTTCTCTGTTTTCTCTTAGTTCTATGAACGCCCATGGTTCTGTAGAGGACTTTGTCCTAGGATTGGATTACATTACCCTATAGCAAAAACACCAGAGTGCAGGAGATTTTTGAATTGACTCAGGAAGAGTGGTCAGGGTCCTAGGTGGTACTTCCTTGGGGTTCTGGCTATGCCCCGGGACACACCAGACATCTATACTCAATAGATCTACCCTGCAAAGACGGATTACTGAGCTTATTTGCCCAACCTGGATATATTTTCCAATGTGGCTCTGCTCTCCGTTGCCCTGGTCCCATTTTTTTCGAGGTTACGGCAATTCACTAGATCTGACTAGTCTCCCATTGATCAGTTTTGGTCCTGATATTAGGTGGAGATACTTTCTCAGTCTGGCTATAAAAGTGATTTCCTCTACTAACCACGCACAAACTTTTTTTGACTTACCTAGAAGTATTAAACGTCCTGATGTATTGGATATCGGATGGTCATCTTGATATTGACAAATTAAATATTTTATATCCTATTCTCAAAATGTTCCTACCTCGACCTGAGGAAGCCAGCAAGCGAAACACATAGAGGTAAGGATATTTTGAAATGTATCATGTTGTCTATGTGATTTTATGTATTTTATTATTTTGTATTAAAGTATATTTTTTCTTAAAGTTATTTTCCCATCTTTGCCTGTAAAGTCCGCCCTGTTAAGCCGCGTACACACGGCAGAGAACCTCGACGGGCAGAACACATCGTTCTGCCCGTCGAGGTTCTCTGCCGGCCGTCAGATTCGGCGACCCGCCCGTCGGGAATGGCAACCAGCCATTCATCCAGGCGGGCCGTCGAGCAAATAGAGAACATGCTCTCTATTTCTGCTCGACGGCATTCCCGACGGGATGCTCGCCGAGAGCGTACACACGGCCGAGGTTCTCGCTGGAATGCAGCTTCGTGTGTACGCCGCCTTACTGTTTTTTAGCAGTCACAAAACCTTTCTATATTCCTTAGGGTTCTCTCCACTGTCCGTGCTCTCTTTTTTAATTTGTCATATTATGTAACATTGTGCCACTTGCACAATGTTACATAGTCAGGTTGAAAAAAGACACAAGTTCATCTAGTTAAAAAAAATAAAAAGGAAGGCGAAAAGCCCAAGCAAAGCTTGCTCTGATTTACTTCAACAGGGAAAACAATTCCTTCCTGATCCTATTGGCAATTGGATTTTCCCTTGATCAACTGTACCTATAAATGTTAGTACCCAGTTATATTGAAAGTTAGTACCCAGTTATAATACTATATATAGATATATAGATATACAGTATATCTATATATATACAGATATATCTATATATAATTTTTGACAGCAGGCAGGTAAAATCGCATTCTCGTGGAACGAATTATACTCGTAATCCAAGGTTCCACTGTACACAGGTTCTGAGGCTAATTTGATGTAGATAAGGCACCAAGAGTGTAATTAATATGTGTCCTGGATTAAAGGGATGAGGTGGCAATCCTAGTTTGCAGGCAGTACATGGTTAGTAGATAGGGAACCTGTGTATGTGGTAAGCTGCCAAGTTGGCAAGGATTCATTTTCATGTTTCTTTTTGTTCTGTTGCCAATTTTACCTTGTGTGTGTGTGTGTGTATAGTGTAAATAAACGGCACCTTTGTTTTTCAGATGCAATACTGTTTGCTGTGCCTAATTTATAATTTATAATAAAATGTGGGAAGCCTATTCTCCCCTCTAATTCTATGCTTCATGATATACCATAGTCACTCTGTTTTTATTCATCATTGCATTCAATGTATTCGCTTGTCATCCTGGGGAATAACAGGCAAATAGGCGACATGTGGTTAGTAGGGATGAGCTTTGCGTTCGACTCGAACCCATGTTCAAATCTAACATTGGCTGTTCGATTGTTCGTCAAAATTCGAACAAAACGGGTCGTTCGCGCCAAATTCGAATGACGCGTCATGGCCCGTAATTCACTGCGACATTGCGCGCTGATGATTGGCCAAGCATGCACTATGACCCGCATGCTTGGCCAATCACAGCACGCAAAAAACGGAGAGCAATAATTGGCCAGAGCCAGGGTGGCTTTGGCCAATTATGGCTCAGGGCTTTAGCACACACCCCACACTATAAAAGGCCGCCTGCTGGGCGGCCTTGTGTAGTGTGTTGTGGCGGTGTTAATGAAAAGATCAGTCCTAGAGAAAGAGACAATTTATTTTTTACTAGATAGATAGAGCAGGCAGGGTAGTCAGTTTAGTTATATTTACAGTGTGTAGAGGATATATATACATCCCAGTTGTACATATATTTATACACTGTTGTGGGCCAGATTCAGGAAAGGTTACGCTGGCGGATCGAGTGATCCGCCAGCCTAACTGTGGCTTTGAGCCGGCGTTTCTGTTTTCTGTAACCAGAAAACAAGAAACGCCGGGTTGAAGTTCCGATGCGAGCAGCGTAACTGAGTTTCGCCATCGCATCGTTACTTCAACTTAAAAATGGCGCCGGGGGCGTTCCCGCCGATTTACGCTCAAAAAATATGTTAATGAGCGGAAATCGGCAATTCACGATCGAAATCCGGCGCGACGCAATGACGATACGACGTTTCCGGACGGGATACGCGGCGCATAGATATACCTACATGGGGTTGGAGTATCCTATGTTAGGTATAGGCGTCGTCATCGCGTCGGGAAAAAAAATAAAAACGTCGCTTGCGTAAAACGGTCATGAATGGGAATGTGACGTCATTGACGTTCATTCACAGATTTTGGAGCATGCGCACGGGGATGTTTTGACACTCGACGCATGCGCAGTACGTTGGCGGCGGGATCGCGCGTAGTTAGCATACTACACGCCCCGTACCCGCGACATTTGAATTCCGCCGGCTCATTTGTGATGCGCTGCCGCAACTTTAGGAGCAAGTGCTTCGTGAATGACAGCACTTGCTCCTAAAATTTCGGCAGCGCAACGCAAATCAGAAGCGTTACTTCAGAGCAAAGATGCTCTGGAATACGTGAATCTGGCCCTGTATAGTTTAGCTAGATCAGCTATTCCTATTTGTCAGGCAGTGGATTGTGCTAGCTGCAGTCATCTAACGTGTTGTATTGCCTGTGTGCTGTATAGTTTGCACCCAAACGTACCAGGTGTTTACTGCACTTGTGCTGTACAGTTTACACCTAAACGTATCAGGTGTTTACTGCACTAGTGCTGTATCGTTTGCACCTAAACCCTCTTGGTGTATACTGCACTTGTGCTGTATAGTTTGCACCTAAACATACCTGGTGTTTACTGCACTTGTGCTGTATAGTTTGCACCTAAACCTACTTGGTGTATACTGCACTTGTGCTATATAGTTTGCACCTAAACCTACTTGGTGTATACTGCAATTGTGCTGTAAAGTTTGCACCCAAACGTACCAGGTGTTTACTGCACTTGTGCTGTATAGTTTGCACCTAAACGTACCAGGTGTTTACTGCACTTGTGCTGTATAGTTTGAACCTAAACTTACCAGGTGTTTACTGCACTTGGGCCGTATAGTTTGCAGCTAAACGTAAAAGGTGTTTACTGCACTTGTGCTGTATACTTTGCACCTAAACCTACTTGGTGTATACTGCACTTGTGCTGTATAGTTTGCACCCAAACGTACCAGGTGTTTACTGCACTTGTGCTGTATAGTTTGCACCTAATGTACCAGGTGTTTACTGCACTTGTGCTGTATAGTTTGCACCTAAACCTACTTGATGTATACTGCAAGTGTGCTTGTAGTCAGAGTCTACACCGAGGAATACGATACCCTAACTACCCAGGCCTGAGGTGTGCCATTAGCCTCGCTGGACAGTACGCCTATAAGTGGGCATACCCTGAAGTAATTATGAAGAAATGAATGAAGAAAATGATAACCTGAAAAAAAAAAAAAATAAAAAAAAAAAAGGGGGAACGGGTGGGTGGGTACCCAGAAACCCCACCGACGCCGGACATTAGAGGGGAGGAGGGATAAATAGCCCTCCGACTCCTCCTACAAACTCAGGCACGCCTGCGGCCCCGCCTTCCACTTGTAGTCAGAGTCTACACCGAGGAATACGATACCCTAACTACCCAGGCCTGAGGTGTGCCATTAGCCTCGCTGGACAGTACGCCTATAAGTGGGCAAAAAGACCCAGAAGTAGGTGTGATAAAAGAAATGGAAGGGCACGAATATCTGTCTGGTAGAGAAAGCACGCCCTGACAGCCTCAAGAACGGCTCCGATAACCATCCGTTACGACAGCAGAAAAACCAGCGTCCCAAGAACCGATGATTGGAAGGAACCCCGCAACCAAATGACTGTCCCGTGCCTGACTGACTAAGCTTTCCTCCAAAAGCACAGACATGGGAACCACTGCTGGTGGCGAGAGGATACGTGGGGGAATGAAACAAGGGCCGCCCTGAGGAGCCCTGTGAAAGCAACACCCATGACAAACACCCACAACCACTGACCTAACTATCCATACCTGGTAAGGGGACGTGAGAAGGAGAGATGCAAAAACCGGACCACTGATAGGAGGGAAGGGGTTTGAGAGCCGAGTACCCGAAAGATGAGTCGCTGATGTTAATGGACGAGGCCACCACGCAGTAGCGATATGCACCGATACAGAGACAGAACCAGACATGGAATGACCCGACCTACCCGAGTAACTGGGACCCCCCCTATCAACAGGCCGGGCAATGGACAAAGAGCCTGGCCTGACGGACCCGCCCCGACGATCTGGCAACCTATGAACAAGAGAACAGCCCCAAAGATAAGAAGCAACGACTCCATGGATGAGAACCCTAATAAAATTGTCCTAGCAGGAACGGCCAGAACACGCTTAATGCTGGTATGTGAAGCAGCCGGGATGGAACTGGACCCAAACTGAAATGTACCGCCTACCCTGCTGCGGCCGGAAAAGGAAAACCCCTTGTAGACCTACCACCCTGCTGAGCCAAGTACGGGCCAACCCCTGCGTGACGGCGTACTGCCATGCTCTGTACCCCCCACGTGGAGCAGGCGGGATGCACCAGAATGTGTCGCCCCCTAAACGTGCCGCACGCCCCACCCTAGAAAACCGAAAGAAAAGACAACAGACAACAGACAACAAAACATGAGACACCCCCCTCCCCACTGTAGCTGCCTGGGCCAACGATGTGAGCAGAAATGACCAGACCTCAGCGCGTGAATGAACCTGACGACAGATCCTACCCAAGTGTATGTGATACGTGTAAGCAGTAAGCGAGCCCGAGTAACCTGCCGCGCAGACAGGTAATTAAAAAACGACACACTCAAGGCGATGTACCCACAGACCGTGGTGGGTAGATGTATAGGCGTAAGAATGAACGTGCACGTATGACGTATGTTATACAGGCGAGAAGATTGTGGTCAACAATCATTTAAAAACGAAACCTCAGCCCGTATGGACCTGTAGACGTGACAGATCCTGAGATGCGCACCCTGGCTGACTATACCCGAAAGAACAGTATGACGAGACAAAGAAAACAAATAACGCTACAAAGCTGTTTGTGTGCTGTGACTGCATAGCACCGACAAGCTATGTGCCCAACCCTGCTGGAGTAGGACCCCCAACAGAAACACAACCCCCTTTGTGCCTACCCAAGTATGAAGACCTGGCCGTGACGGAGGAACCCCAGCATGTCAAGAACCCGACGACCCAACCCCCCCCCCCCCCCGTGAATAACGTGAGCGAGTGCGAGTGACCTGCTGCACAGCAGAATACTGAGGACCCGTGCACCCACAGACCGTGGTGGGTAGTCCTGCCCGTGAAATGAAACCCAATGCGTAGCCAGATGTGACATGACAGGCGAGAAGTTTGAGGTGAACAATCGTCTGGAAAACAAAAACCTCAGCCGAATGGATCTGTAGACGTGACAGACCCCGAGATGCGATGGAAATAAACAAAGCTAGAACGGCCACTGGTGCAAGCTGAACCTGCGTGACGACAGACACACGCCATGACAGACACACGCCATGACAGACACACGCCATGACAGACACACGCCATGACAGACACACGCCATGACAGACACACGCCATGACAGACACACGCCATGACAGACACACGCCATGACAGACACACGCCATGACAGACATACGCCATGACAGACACACCGCCATGACAGACACACGCCATGACAGACACACGCCATGACAGACACACGCCATGACAGACACACGCCATGACAGACACACGCCATGACAGACACACGCCATGGACTGAGCTGCTGTGACCGAGACTGATGAGCGGCGACAGTGAAAATGCTCCGCGACAGAAGCATGCTGCTGACCGCATCGCTATGACCTGACAGGAAACATACAGTGACTGCAACCGCTATGACAGAACATGCTAAGACAGAAAACATACCGCTGACAAAACCGCTGAGACAGAAAACATACTGACAAAACCGCTGAGACAGAAAACATACTGACAAAACCGCTGAGACAGAAAACATACTGACAAAACCGCTGAGACAGAAAACATACTGACAAAACCGCTGAGACAGAAAACATACTGACAGAACCGCTGAGACAGAAAACATACTGACAGAACCGCTGAGACAGAAAACATACTGACAGAACCGCTGAGACAGAAAACATACTGACAGAACCGCTGAGACAGAAAACATACTGACAGAACCGCTGAGACAGAAAACATACTGACAGAACCGCTGAGACAGAAAACATACTGACAGAACCGCTGAGACAGAAAACATACTGACAGAACCGCTGAGACAGAAAACATACTGACAGAACCGCTGAGACAGAAAACATACTGACAGAACCGCTGAGACAGAACCATACTGACAGAACCGCTGAGACAGAACCATACTGACAGAACCGCTGAGACAGAACCATACTGACAGAACCGCTGAGACAGAACCATACTGACAGAACCGCTGAGACAGAACCATACTGACAGAACCGCTGAGACAGAACCATACTGACAGAACCGCTGAGACAGAAACATACTGACAGAACCGCTGAGACAGAACCATACTGACAGAACCGCTGAGACAGAAACATACTGACAGAACCGCTGAGACAGAAACATACTGACAGAACCGCTGAGACAGAACCATACTGACAGAACCGCTGAGACAGAAACATACTGACAGAACCGCTGAGACAGAAACATACTGACAGAAACGCTGAGACAGAAACATACTGACAGAAACGCTATGACAGAAACATACCGCTGACAGAAAAACGCTATGACAGAAAACATACTGCTGACAGAAAAACGCTATGACAGAAAACATACTGCTAACCGAACCGCTATGACAGAAAACATACAACTAATGACACCGCTATAACAGAACATACTGACAGCAAGCGCCATGACGGAACATGCTACCGACAGACAACCGCTAAGAAATGAACAACGTGAGGCAAGCACAAGCCATGATAACCCACCAACCTGCCCCCCCCTTCTGGACTGCACTCCCTCCCCTAGAACCGTGCCCCCCAAGGAAGCCAGACTATCATGAAAGACTCCCCCCCCCCCCCCCATGGGGCCATGACAGGGTACGTCCCGGCCTGGCAACCATACCTGGAATACCTGCTAGTGTGACCCTGAGTGGTTGCGTGACCCCTGGAGAAGTGGGTGGACAGCCTTCCCCCACACTGCCAGTATGACCCCTAGAGATGTGGGGGACAGCCTGCCCCCCCCCCCATGCTGCTAGTGTGACCCCAGGAGGAGTAAATGATGCCCTCCCCCCCCCCCCGCCAGTCTTGATCCCGGGATGAGAGGGTAGATCCCCCCCTCCCCCATGTTTGAGGCATCCAGCTCGGCCCCCCCCCCCCCCCCAGCCAGCGTCATGTGAACCAGAGGCTAACCAGGAGAGAGCCCCAGCAGTCACAAAGAAGATGGTGTGGGTGTGTGGCTGCAGAACCTCAACCCCCCCCCATCCCCCCGGCGTGAGCACTGGGAGAAGTAGCCGGGCGGACGGATGCCCCCCCCCTCTCACAGTGTATGCGGGAGGGTGGCCGGAGGGGTGCCCCACATGATATGATCCCGGAAGGAGAAGAGAGCACCGAGCGGCCACCTAAAAGGCAGACGGAGCCCTGGCAGCATGGGTGGATGTGCGCCCCCCCCCCCCCCTCCCGAGCACTGAGAGAAGCGGGAGGCCACAAGCTAGAAGAGCCTGGCAGCGCGTGAGGGCGGGTGGGTGTTAGGTCCCCCCGAGCCCTGGGAGAAGCGGGCAGCCTTCTCAATGCCCGATGGAGCTCAGGCAGCGTGGGTGAGCAGAAGGAGGGATGCCCCCCTCTCATCCTGAAATGTGGAGGATGCCTAGCGAGAGCTCCGGGAGTGTGAGCAGGCGGCGCTGTGCACGCATATGCCAGGCGACGATTGCATGGCAGACTCCAAGCGATGCGGACCTATCGGGGGGGGGGCGCCCCCAACCCCTCCTTGACGCTGTCAGCATGCGCAAGATGAGGGTAGGTAAGTGGCGGGCTCCCCCCGAAAATACAAAGCGTGCACCCCCCTGATACGGCCAGCACGAGGAAGAAAGTGCCCCCCCTTGATGAAACATCACACGACCCCTGCAGCCGACCTGTAAGAAACCGGAAGTGACGCGGCTACCCAGAAACCCCACCGACGCCGGACATTAGAGGGGAGGAGGGATAAATAGCCCTCCGACTCCTCCTACAAACTCAGGCACGCCTGCGGCCCCGCCTTCCACTCATTAGTTTGCACATAAAGCTACTTGGTGTGTACTCCATGTGTCCTCTGCAGTTTGCACCTAAAGCTACGAGTGATGTGTACTGATTTTGTCCTCTGCAGGCCATTATAATGTCTGGAAGGTCAACAAAGAGAGGCAGAGAGTCACAAGGGCAAGTAGGCTCTGCATCTAGAGGCAACAGTGCTGGTGGTGGACACGGTGCATCCTCTTCAGCACGTGACCGTTGCACACGCTCGTCCTTCTTTTCGCGAGCTGGCCTTGTTGAGCCTCAACATACAGACAAATTGGCAGAGTGGATGACTAAGCCATCCTCATCCTCCTCATCCTCTCTCACCCAGGCTCTGGGTACTTTGTCTGGCAAATTAGCTGCCAAGGCGTCCTCTTCCCTCTGCTCAATGGCATCACTTACTCCTTCCCTAGTCCCACCATGTCCTCCTGAGGAGTCCCCCGAACTGTTTTAACACAGCGTTGGGTACATCCTGCCTGACTATGCGCATCATTTTGAAGGCTCCGATGATGGAACACAGATAGAGGAAGGCAGTAATGTGAGCCCAGAGAGAGGGAGTGCCCGAGAGGGACAGCAATCTGACAGTCATGTTCCCCCAGCTACAGCATACTGCCAGGTTTTTAATAGTGATGAGGAGGGAGGGGATGATGAGGTCACTGACTCTAAGTGGGTGCCTGATAGGAGAGAGGAGGAGGAGGCACAGGCACATCTCCAAAGAGGCAGGATGCCCTCCAGGGCACAGCTTAAGGGTAGCACACCAACTGCATTACATCGCAGAGCTACGCCTGTGCAGGGCGCTGCTGTGTCTCAGCGTCACTGCAAAAGTTCTTTGGTGTGGGCCTTTTTTGAGACATGTACATCAGGTCGCACCATTGCTATTTGTAACATATGTCTCAAGCGTATCTCGCGTGGCCAAAACATCACCCACTTGGGCACCACATGCTTGACCAGACATATGTCGACCTGCCATGCAGTTCGTTGGCAAGCATACCTGAAAGACCCACACCAATGAACAAAGTGGACCTCCCCTTGCCCCTCATCAACTGGGATCTCCAACCCCACTATACCCTCAGTCCTCTCTGAAGCCTGCACTCATAGGACTGAAGGTGTAGAATTAGGTGTGTCACAACCTAGTAGTACATGTGGGCAATCTACTATCGGTACACGAGGATGGTGAACAGTGACAGTGCATGCATCAGTGAGACTGTCCCTCCTATTCACATGTTGGAGCCCACGCTGCGTGGAATAATGGACAGGGCCCTAGAGGCAGAACAGAGGGAGGAAGAGGAGGACTTCATAACCTCTCAAGGCCCCCTTTATCCAGACAGTGGTCCTGCTTGCCCGCCTAGCACACAGGAAGAGGACGAGAAGGAGGAGGGTGTTTGTATCATCAGCATGGAGGTGGAGCCTAGCACTCAGCACCAGCAGTCTTCAAGGGATCATTTACAGTCCCAAGGAACCCATGGACTTTTACGTGGCTGGGATGAGGTGGCTGCGGATCCTGTCATCCTCAGTGACCCAGAGGACTGTGCCCCGAATGCCTCAGCAAACCTACGCTGCATGGCCTCCCTGATCCTGCAAAGTCTGCGTAAGGATTCTCGTATGATGCAGGAATACCTAGGGGCAAGATCAGACTTGGACACCTTCTCCACTGAAAATCCCCTGGCTTACTGGGTCTTGAGGATGGATCACTGGCCAGAGCTTGCACAGTACGAAATTGAGCTAATGGCTTGTCCTGCATCCAGCGTTCTTTCAGAACGCACATTCAGCACTGCTGGAGGCTTTGTGACTGATTACAGGGTGCGCCCCTCCACCGACTCCATCGATCGACTGACCTTAATAAAAATAAATCAGGCTTGGATCAACACCAGCTACCAAGCACCTGATGCTGATGTAACTAAATAATTTTTTGGAAGTGTCAGATCCCTTGGAAACTGCTTATTAGGGATGAGCTTCGCGTTCGATACGAACGTATGTTCGACTCGAACATTGTCTGTTCGTACGTTCGTCGAAATTGGAACAAAAGCGGTCGTTTGCGCCAAATTTGAGTGACGCAAAACGGCCCATAATTTACTGCGGCATTGCACGCTGATAATTGGCCAAGCATGCTGTATGTCCCGCATGCTTGGCCAATCACAGCGCGCAAAAAACGAAGAGCCATAATTGGCCAAAGCCTTGGCGGCTTTGGCCAATTATGGCTCAGGGCTTTAGCACACGCCCCACACGATATAAGGCCGCCTGCTGGGCGGCCCCGTGTAGTGTGTTCCGGCTTGTTAATGAGAGCAGTCAGAGAGACAGAGAGATTGTCTTTTTAGATAAAGCAGGCAGGCAGGCTAGTTAGTTTAGCTTAATTTACAGTGTGTAGAGAATATATATACATCCCTAGGAGTTGTACATATATTTATACACTGTATAGCTTAGATAGATCAGTTCTTCCTAATTTACTGGCAAGCAGGTGATTGTGCTATTTAAAGACGTTATCACAGGTATAGACACCCAGCAGGTACAATATTTAAAGTAGAAAACATTGGAGAAAAAATTGCGCTAGTCATACCATGTGGTGAACAAAGTGTTAAGAAATAATTAAATAAATAAATAAATAATATTAAATATAAGAAATATATTAAACTCTAGGGAAAGAAGGTAAGGAAAACCTTCTAGTGAGACAACCAAAATAAATTGAATTTATGACTGTGTGAAAAAAATATTAATAATAATAATAATAATAAATAAAATCCATTTAGTCCAAAAAAATCTGTGACTTCTTAAACATAATGTCCCCATCAAAGTATCAACTCCATGGATGTATGTTGAAGGGGGGAAAAAGCCAAGATGAAAGGGATTCCACCACCAGTCAGGTTTGGATAGAATAGAAAAGATCCACCAGGAGAGGGGTAGGTAATAAACTCTTACCAGATTCCCAGCTAGTAAAGCATATAGATCCACTCGATCCCAGAAGGGAGGGGGAGGGAAAACTGCAGCACTCCTCTGCATTCAGCTGGTCCTCGTTTTGATAGGTGTGGATCCCAAAACACCTTTCCAGGTCCTAAGCTGGCTGCACAGCTCCAAAGGATCCAGTTGGAGACCCAGAAAAAAAGGGGGACTCAAATAGTGAAGTACCGTAATTATCCGGGTTTTATTAAAATTGTAAGAGTATACACTAGATGCACTTCATAAGTCCAAAATACAAAGGCATTACATCCAGTCAAAGTAAAACAAAATATAGCAAACAAAACGAACGTGCGCCCGTGCTTACGGGGTCACTTCTGGACTAGTTTCGATCAATACGATCGTTCTCAAAAGGCACCTTTTGAGAACGATCGTATTGATCGAAACTAGTCAGGGCGGAGCCACGCACTGACATCACCGTGTCCAGAAGTGACCCCGTAAGCACAGGCGCACGTTCGTTTTGTTTGCTATATTTTGTTTTACTTTGACTGGATGTAATGCCTTTGTATTTTGGACTTATGAAGTGCATCTAGTGTATACTCTTACAATTTTAATAAAACCCGGATAATTACGGTACTTCACTATTTGAGTCCCCCTTTTTTTCTGGGTCTCCAACTGGATCCTTTGGAGCTGTGCAACCAGCTTAGGACCTGAAAAGGAGTTTTGGGATCCACACCTATCAAAACGAGGACCAGCTGAATGCAGAGGAGTGCTGCAGTTTCCCCCCCTCCCTTCTGGGATCGAGTGGATCTATATGCTTTACTAGCTGGGAATCTGGTAAGAGTGTATTACCTACCCCTCTCTTGGTGGATCTTTTCTATTCTATCCAAACCTGACTGGTGGTGGAATCCCTTTCATCTTAGCTTTTCCCCCCCTTCAACATATATCCATGGAGTTGATACTTTGATGGGGACATTATGTTTAAGAAGTCACAGATTTTTTTGGACTGAATGGATTTTATTTATTATTATTATTATTATTATTATTATTATTAATATTTTTTTCACACAGTCATAAATTCAATTTATTTTGGTTGTCTCACTAGAAGGTTTTCCTTACCTTCTTTCCCTAGAGTTTAATATATTTCTTATATTTAATATTATTTATTTATTTATTTAATTATTTCTTAACACTTTGTTCACCACATGGTATGACTAGCGCAATTTTTTTCTCCAATGTTTTCTACTTGTATTTACATGACTACCACGTGTAGCTAAAGATTGCTGCTTGGGTTATTAAGTTAACATTATTTTCACATTTACACATATTTATTTTCAATTTTAGCTATTCATATCCTTTAGCGCGATATTTTTTATTGTTCTACAATATTTAAAGGATTTTTATTTTATTTTTTTATTTAAGCATCAATAAAATCACTGCTCCTGGAGGGGGCGGCTTCTATTTAAATTAAGCGTGCCCCCGCGCCGAACGAACTGCGCATGCGCCGGCCGTAAAAGTAGCCCAGTGCGCATGCTCCATAGTATGGCGCAAATACATTGTTTTCGACGGCAAAGTAATTAACGTAAAGGCCTATTCACGACCAGTTACGTAAACAACGTAAAAACCCGCCGCTGTCCCGACGTCCATACTTAACATGGCGTACGTAAAGTTAAACCACCTTATAGCAGGGGTTACCTTAAGCTTACGGAAACGCTGTAAACTATGGCGACACGGAGGTAAAACGTTTGGGAATCGGCGTATCATGCTCATTTGCATATACGCCACCTAGCGGCCAGCGTAGTATTGTATTTAAGATCCAACAGTGTAAGTGACTTACGCCAGTCGGATCTACGCCGTATCTATGCGTAAATGATTCTAAGAATCACGACGCATAGATACCCGGGCACAGAAACAGAGATACGACGACATATCTGGAGATACACCGTCGTATCTCTTAGAGAATCTGGCCCCCTGTCTTGTTTGCACCGCCTGTATACTGCTGTGCAAAGTATATAGGGTCAAAGGGGCTTCTAATGACCTGGGGGGAGTGGTGGCGGGGAAACCCATGCTATTTTCTTCAGTGATTTTCATCCATATTGCAGGGACCAGACATTACATTAAAGGTGCAAGCAGTCTTGAATTACTTTTTTCTTATAGTAGTCTCATTTTGTGCAGGGACAGTTCTAAACACGTGCCACTACTATAGACACCCAGCAGGTACGATATTTTAAGGAATTTTTCTTTTTTTTTCACTTTAAGCATCATTAAAATTGCTATTCCAGAAAAACGCCTGTTTTTAAAACTTTTTTTCCATTGATACATGTTGCTTGCGGCAAGACCCGGGTCCCCAAACCCATTTTCTGACAATAACTTGTATATTGGGCTTTAAAATTATGACTTTTGAATTTCAACGTTCGAGTCCCATAGACGTCAATGGGGTTCGATACATTTGCGCGAACGTGAGGTCCGTTCGAATGTTCTTGTGCGAACCAAACACGGGGGTGTTCGGCTTATCCCTAGTGGTTAGCAATAAGTGTGAATGGCAAATGTATTAATTTAACCACTTAAGGACCTTGCCTGTTTTTCAGACTCGGTGTTTACAAGATTAACCCCTTCCTTACCGGCGCATTGTAAAATGATGCCGGCAGGAACCCTCCCTCGATCCGAGTGGACATCATATGACGTCCTTTGCTCCCGGCGATCTAGGGCACACGCGGCACTGGTGCGCGCCCACGGCATCTGCTCGTGTCCCGACGTGTGTGCCCGGCAGCCGCGATTGCCGGTGATCACGGTAGGAGTGTGGATCTGTGTGTGTAATTACACAGATCCACCTCATGTCAGAGGTGAGGAGACCAATGCTGTGTTTCCAGTACAGAGGAACACACATCGGTCTCCTCACCTTGTGAGTTCCCTCCCCCCCAACAATTATAACACACTGTAGGGAACATTTTAACCCCTTCAGCGCCCCCTAGCGTTAACCCCTTCCATGCCAGTCACATTTACACAGTAAATAGTGCATATTTATAGCACTAATCGCTGTATAAATGTGAATGGTCCCAAAAACGTGTCAAAAGTGTCCGATGTGTTCGCCGCAATTTCACGGTCACAATAAAAAATCACAGATCGCCGCCATTACTAGTAAAAAAAATTATAAAATAAAAATGCCATAAATCTATCACCTATCTTGTAGACGCTATGGGCCAGATTCAGGTAGATGGGCGCATCTTTGTACCGGCGTAACGCAGCGCATATACGTTCCGCCGGCGCGAACTAGTGAGGCAAATACAGTATTCACCAAGCACTTGCTCCTAAGTTTGCGCCTGCGTAACGTAAATGTGAAAGCGCAAGTAGGTGTAAGTGGAAGTGGGTGTGACCTTATGCAAATGATGGTCTGAGCCTGGATCTGACACATAAGCCCGGCCTATCATCCACGGAGCATGCGTAGTCACCTCGACCTCTGAGCGCTTCCCTGTGCGCATGCTCACAACTACCCCGGCCCAACTTCCTGAGATATGCCGGCCCAACCGGCTTATGTCCAGCCTATAAATAAGCCCAGACATGCACCCGTCTGGCGTAAAAGTACATCCAGTTTCCCCCCCCCCAGGGAAGGTACTTTTGCTGTGAGATGGCTGCTCCCGTTACCCACAGGCAGAGGAGGAAGAAGAACTTTAACCCCCAGGAGCTGTCAGCCCTCATAACAGCCATGGAGACCTATGACACATTTCTCCATGGTGCCAAAAGTCGCCAAACCAGCAGGGACAGGAAGCAGGCCATCCTGGAGGCCATTGCTGCCAGGGTGAACAGCTTTGGATATGAGACCTGGACTGCCCAGGACATCAATAAGAAAATCATTGATGTCCGGCCGAAGGTTAAGGAGAAGCTGTCCACCATCAGGAGGCACCAGAGGGGCACGAAGGGTGGACTGCCATGTGCGGTCAGCCTGCCTCCAGGACAGGTAAGTGTTTTTTATCCCCTATTTGGTGTGTAGCATGTTGGGGGGGGGAGGGGTCATGTGCCAAGTGTCTGGGACCACCAACATGTGTATGCTTTGTGTCATCCACAGATGACGGAGCTGGGCCATCATCTGCCGTGGGCCATCCCACCCCATCCCCCCAACTGCATACGGATCCTGACCCCCTGGGTACTGAAGAGGCAGCGCTGGAGGGGAGTGCCCACATCTCTCCTGCTGAGGTTGTGGAGGAGCCTGTCCTTTATCACCAGGAGGTCCTTCTTTTTTGGAAGAATCGACCCCCTCTGCCGGGCCGTCTCACACCCCCTCCCCCATCAGGGGAAGCCCCTCAGCATCCTCCTCCATCAGGGGAAGCCCTCTGGCTCTCCTCCTCCATGAGGGGTAGCCCCTCAAGGGCGACTCCATCTCACCAGATCCAGCCATCTCCTGGCCCCCAGGAGGCCACACGGAAGACCAGGGGGGTTTCCGATGTGGTCCATGATCAGATGGCCATGGACCAGGCCAGGCAGACCCAGCATATGGGGGAGATAGCTGGGCACTTGGATCGGGTGGCGGACAGGCTGGCCTCTGTCACTGACGCTGTGATGGACGTGAGTTGCAACAGCGCTGCAGTGGTCACCAGTCTGGGGGAGGTGCAGGCTGACGTCCGCTCCCTTACAGCAGCCGTCCAGGCCAACACAGCTGCCATGTGGGCTGAGGGGAGGCAGAGGCAGCGGGACCAGCGGCATCATACCAACCGGCAGCTCAGAATGCAGGCCCAGACAAACTTCTTTTTTGAGCCGTATAGCCGTGGCCCTAGAGAGCAGGCAGCCATCACTTGCCAGGAGTGGCCCACCCGGGGATGAGCCACCTCCAGATGCCCCAACCCCCCCACCCGAGCCTTCCCCCAGGCAGCTGAGGAGCCAGAGAGGTGGCACCAGAAGGAGCCCCCGTCACGCCAAATGAATGGCTTATTTTTTGGTTTATTTGTTTCTTTTTTTTTATAATCTATGCTTAGGACATGAGTTTTTTTTTTTTGTTGATGCTCAGGACATGAGTTTTTTTTTGTTGATGCTCAGGACATAAGTTTTTTTTTTTTTTTTTTTTTAACTGCACACAGTGAGGAGTGCAGGGTACAGAGTGAATGTTGTGTGAATGTGAGGATGGCACTCCTGCAAGAATGACGTATGAATGGACAGCGACATCATTGGGGCCTTGACGCGGCGTTGCTGCTCCCAAGTCCTGCATGTTGGACTTGGGCTAATCCAATGTGATGTGGATGTGGTGTGTGTGATCTAGAGACCACAGTGGTGTGCATGCGTGCATTGTCTGTGTGCCATGGTGAATGTGTGTGTTTAACGTCCAAAGATGCCTACCGCGAGGTCCCTCCTGACTGCTCTTCCCTCAGCAGATGGGGTCGCCTCTGGCAGGGGGGGCTGTGTGGTTGGGCGGTCAGGTCATCACGTATATTAATCTGCAGGCCCTTTCTCAGAATGCAACATGCACCGATGATCTGACACACAAAGTTTGGGGAATACAACAGGGCCCCCCCAGACTTATCCAGGCATCGGAAACGGGACTTGAGGAGGCCAAACGGGTACATATGTGTGTATT
This sequence comes from Rana kukunoris, assembly GCA_029574335.1. Classification (NCBI taxonomy): domain Eukaryota; kingdom Metazoa; phylum Chordata; class Amphibia; order Anura; family Ranidae; genus Rana; species Rana kukunoris. The sequence continues at coordinate 27,149,580 of CM056052.1, read as the reverse complement.
TTCTCTCTCCTCTGGTTTGGGGATTCCGGAATGGAGTCATGAGATGGGGTCCAAGTGCATATGCCGAGTCACCTGGAAGGGAAAAGACAGCAGGATGTTAGCAAAGCATGTGCCCCTCGTGATGTGTGCATCATGGGGTCGGAGAGTCATGCCTGACTCCCATGTCACTCACCAACCAACCAGCTGCGTCCATACACGTTCTGTTCGAATTCAGCTGGGATGGGGCTTTGACGGTATATGAAGCTCTCGTGGCTGGACCCTGGGTGTTTGGCACGGATGTGCCATATGAGGCATTGGGCATCGGCTATCACCTGTACGTTGATGGAATGCCAGTTCTTACGATTGCGGTATATGTGCTCTGTGGCACGGGAGGGCTGTAGTGCCACATGTGTGCAATCAATGGCCCCGATGGTGCGTGAGAATCCTGCAAGTCTGTAGAAATCCAGCATTGCCTTCTGCCGCAGATGCTCATTGTTGGGTTTGATGATGTGGTGGGACATGCGTCTGAGGATTGTGGGGACAACCTGGTGAACACATCTGCTTATGGTGGATTGTGACATCCCAGCCACTACTCCACTTGTACGCTGAAAAGATCCACTGGCAAGGAAATGCAGTGTTGCCAGTACCTTGACCAGTGGCTGCACTGCTTGTGAGCGGTGTGTCTTGCTGGTGATGTCATCCTGCAGGGCTGTGGTTATTTCTAGGATGGCTTCAGGGCTGAATCTGAAAATGCGATACACCTCCTCATCACACATGCCAAAGAGGCTCATGCGCATGCGGTATATCCTCTCACGTGCCCTCCTCCTCCGTACCGGTGGACCCATTAGTAGTGCTAGGACCACGGCTGCCCCTGGCATGTTGGCACACAGAGGTGTTGTCCTGCAAGTGGGGTTGCTCAGCTTGCTAAGTTCGTCGGTAACAAGGCTGCTGTAGCTGCTCTCCAGCTGACCTGTGCCCGTCAGGAATAACTTTGCGCCAGACGAACGACTTATGCGCGGCGCACTTAGCCAGCGTCTGTCGCTAAAACGTACGCAAATCGGCATATCTCCCTCATTTGCATATTTGAATAGGAAATCAATGGGCACACTAGATCCGTCCAGCCTAAATATGCACCTAAGATAGGCCGCTGTAGGAAAGTTAGGTCGGTCGGAGGAAGCCTATTTTCAGGCGTATCTAGTTTGGTGGGTACGGCGCATAGATAAGACGGCGCATATTTACACTTACGCCGCGCATCTCGAGATAAGCCGCCTAACTTCTTTCTAAAATCTAAATCTAAGGCCGCGTACACACGATCGAATTTGTCCACTGAAAACGGTCCGATGGACCGTTTCAGCAGACAAATCCGATCGTGTGTACGGGCTAGCGGACAGATTTGTCCATCGGACAAATTTCAAAGCATGCTTTGAAATTTGTCCGCTACAAACCTGTCCGTAGGATATGTCCGCTGGTTAGTACGGGAAACCAGCGGACATATCCTCCCGCACATGCGTCGTATCCTGTGAATGGATCCGATGCATGCGCGCGGAAGTGTTTACTTCCTGGTGCGGTGACGTGGCGGCGTCAACGTCACCGCTGCGTCACCACGCTGTCTGCCGGCGGGGATTTTGATCCGATGGTGTGTACACGCCATCGGACCGAAATCCGATGAGACATGTCCGCTCTAAACTGTCTGTCGGACAAGTTTGAGCGGACATATCTCATCGTGTGTACGAGGCCTAAAACTTTTGCGCAAACCAATCAAGATACGATTATTGTGATTTTTTTTTACTAAAAATATGTAGAAGAATACGTATCGCCCTAAACTGAGGAAAGAAAATGATTTTTTTTTTTTTAAATTGTGATATTTATTGCATAAAAAAGTAAAAAATATTGGGCCAGATTCACGTACAGTGGCGCATATATTGACCGGAGTAACGCACCTCCTTTACGTTAGACCGGCGCAATGTAGAGGCGCAATTACCATATCCTCGTAGTATTTGCACAGAAATTTGCGCCAGTGCAATGTAATTTCCGAGGCGTAAGGCGGTGTAATTCAAATTGGGAAGGACTTGGGCGTGTTCCATTTAAATGAGCCGTGACCCCATGCAAATGAAGGCCCGGCCGGATTGCGCATGCGCACATGAAGCAGACCATGGTCAGCACCTCTCTGCGCATGCTCACAACTCGGCACGGCGCAATCAGTGAAATTGGAACTAGGCCCGGTCAACTTAGTGAGCTACGCAGAGAGCTTAAAGCGGATCTCCACCCTAAAGTGAAGATCCGCTGATCGGAACCCTCCCCCCCTCCGGTGTCACATTTGACACCTTTCAGGGGGAGGGGGGTGCAGATACCTGTCTAAAGACAGGTATCCGCACCCACTTCCGGCCCGCAGTCTCGGGCAAAAGACGGGCTTTTCCCGTTGTGTGCTGGGAACTCTCAGCTCCCAGCACACAGCGGGAGCCAATCGCCGGGCGCAGCGCGACTCACGCATGCGCCGTAGGGAACCGGGCAGTGAAGCCGGAGCGCTTCACTTCCTGGTTCCCTCGCCGTGGATGGAGGGGGGAACAGCAGGGTGATGAGCGATCGCTCATCCTCTGCTGCGGATGCCGCTGGACTCCAGGACAGGTAAGTGTCCTAATATTAAAAGTCAGCAGCTGCAGTATTTGTTGCTGCTGGCTTTTAATATTTATTTAAGGTGAACCATCCGCTTTAAATAGACAGAGACAAACGCCCTTCATTTGCAAAAGTACATCCATTTGTATCCCTTCCTATACAGCAAGGTGCTTTTGTTCTGTTGTCTGTTTGCGTTTGTCGGTTTGTGACTTGTGTTTGATATATTTGTTGACAGTTTTGTATAGTGTTTTGGATAGTGGTTTTCTGAGTGTTGTTTAGTGACTGTTTTTGATACTTTTTGGGTGACTGTTTTTTGGTGACTGATTTTTGTTGATTGTTTTGGTTCCAGTTTGTGAGAACATGAGTGAAAGGAAGCGAAAGTAGAATTTTTCTTTGCGGGAGAAGGCAATTCTTGCCAGGGCCATTACCCAATATGGCCGTTTCCTGCACGGCCAGAGAGTGCCAACACCACCCCGGCCAGGAAGACTGAGATATTGCAGACCATCACCGACAAGGTAAACTCGATGAGACCCGGACACGCCAGGGGATTGCCAAGAAGATTAATGACCTCCGGCTTGTGGTCCGTGGGCAGCTGGGCAAGATTGCAGCCCATGCCAGGGGCACTGGAGGGGGCCCACCATGCCCTGTTAGGCTGACTGAGGAGGAGCGTGCGGTGGTCCAGACCTTCAACAGGCAGCAAGTGGAGGGGCTGCCTGGCTTTGAGTCCAGTTAGGAGGCCGTGAGGACAGGTAAGTTTTTTTTTTTTCTATCTGGTGTGTAGCATGTGTGTGGGGGGGAAGGGAATATGTGGCAAGTGTGCGGATCCTCCAACCTGTGAATGTTTTGTGTCATCCACAGATGTGCAGGACGGTGCTGGGCCATCTGGCCTGACCGCACCATCCCTGGGACAACAGCCTGATGAAGACCCCCCAGACAAGGCCGGAGTCCTCTGAGGAGGTTGAGGAGGAGGAGTTGGATTTGGAGGAGGAGGGAATGTCAGGGAATGGCTTGTTTATTTTGGAGGAGTCTTCCCCTTTGGCTGGCAGCAGCCAGGCCTTCATCAGGGGTAGCCCCTCCCACTCCTCCCCCAACAGGGCTCCCCTCCCAAGGGGCTCCCCTTCTCCCCGGCCACAAGCCTCATCTGAAGGCAGGAAGGAAACCCACAAAACTAGGGGGTGGCCGAGGTTCTGCCTGCCAACCTGAGAAGGGACCAGGCCCTTCAGACCCACCATCTGGGACAGGTCAGCCAGACTTTGGGGCGGATGGAGGAGAGCCTGTCCTCCATAAAGGATACACTTGGGGACATGGCCTGCAACTCCCTGGCTCTGATCAATTGCCTAAATGAACAGCAGGCTACCACAGCAGGCGTTGGTCAGGATGTGCGGGCCCTCGGTCAGGATGTGAGGGCCCTCACCCAGGCTATCCAGGCCAATACGGCAACCCTCAATGATGGCCTGAGTCGCATTGCCGTGGTCTTGAAGGGCAGGCCGCCAGGTGGGCAGAGACCAGGGGCTGCTCCTCCTTCCACGGATTACCCCCCCCCCCCCATGAGTCGGCTCTGAGGAGCCGGGGCTGTGGCCGTGGCCGCCCCAGGCATGGGTCACGCCAGCGGCGGTAGTTTTTTTTTCTTTTCTGATTTTTTTTTTTTTGCTGGTCATTTTTTTGGGTGCTGGGCAATTTTTAATTTTTTTGGGGTTGTGAATTATTTTTGAATGTGGGGGTGACATTCCTGCCAGAAAAGGGGTGTCACCCTCATTTGTGGTGGAGAAGGGTTCCCCAGGACCAGGGAGAAGTGATCCCCAGGTCCGTGTGAATGGTGTATGAATGTACAGTGACATAATTGGAGCCGTGGCGTGGCGTTGCTGCTCACAAGTCCTGCATGGTGGGCTTGTGCCAATCCAATTAATGTGTGTGTTTAACGTGCAAAGATGCCTAATGTGAGCTGTCTCCTGGCTGCTCTTCCCTCAGAAGACGGGGTAGCCTCGGTTAGGGGGGATTGTCTGGTTCAGGGGTCAGGTCATCACGTATGTCAATCTGCAGGCCCTTTCTCACTGCGAAGTTGTGCAGCATGCAACATGCACCGATGATCTGACATACAAAGTTTGGGGAATACAACAGGGTACCCCCAGACTTATCCAGGCATCGGAAACGTGACTTCAGGAGGCCAAAGTTGCGCTCCACAACTGCACAGGTTTTGGCATGTGCTTCATTGTATCTTTCCTCTCCTGGGGTTTGGGGGTTCCGGATAGGAGTCATGAGATGGGGTCCCAGTGCATATGCAGAGTCACCTGTAAGGGAAAAGACAGGAGGATGTTAGTTGTGCATGTGCCCCTTGTGATGTGTGCATCATGGGGGGGGGACAGTCATGCCTGCCACCCATGTCACTCACCAACCAGCCAGCTGTCCCCATACATGTTCTGTTTGAATTCCATTGGGATGGGACTCTGATTGTATATGTAGCTGTCATGGCTGGATCCAGGGTGTTTGGCACGGACGTGCCATATGAGGCCTTTGGCATCGACTATCATTGAATGCCAATGCTTCCAATTGCGGTATATGTGCGCTGTCTCACGGGGGGGCTGGAGTGCCACATGTGTGCAATCAATGGCCCCCACGGTGCGTGGGAATCTGTCAATTCTGTAGAAATCTGTCATTGCCTTCTGCCGTAGGTCCACTCCTCAGTGGTTGGTTTGATGATTTGGTTGGCCATGCGTCTGAGGATTGCAGGGACAACCTGGTGCACACATCTGCTCATGGAGGATTGTGACATCCCAGACACCACTCCACTTGTTCTTTGAAAAGAGCCACTGGCAAGGAAATGGAGTGTTGCTAGGACCTTGACCAGTGGCTGCACTGCATGTGAGCGTTGTGTTGGGCTGGTGATGTCCTCCTGCAGGGTTGTGGTTAATTTGAGTGTGCGTGTGCGGTATATCCTCATATGCACACGGACGCAGCCGGATCGGATTGGAGGTAGGACACAAGTCGGTTTACATCTGCCACTCCTTGGAGGTGAATGGAGGGTCTAATTTGGTCGGACTGACCGTGTGAAAGGGGCCCATGGCTGCTTTCACACTGATGTGCTGTGGTATACCCACACCGTGGGGGCAACACAGTGTACATTTGGCTTTTCTGCACTTTGCAATAGACTTCTATTATATTCTGCAGGTTTGGTGCACTTTCAGAAAGCTCACCAAACTCGCAGGTAATACCAGAAGTCTATGGCTCAGTGCAGGTAACCCCGCGCCAACACTGCTCTGCATCTGCCGATTAGTATGAAAGCAGCCCAGTAACCACTGCAGAAGAGATATGCCAATATATACACTGATTTTAGTAATAAACTGACCTTTAATAACAGTATTCTATTCCATCCCAGAGGAGGAGATCGTGGGCCACATCAGAGGGCTCCGCGGGCCACATGTGGCCCCCGGGCCACTGGTTGGGCACCCCTGCCCTAGAGTGTCTGCTAAAAAAAACAAATATAATGTTTGGGCGTTCTGAGTAATTTTCCAGCAAAATAATGATGATTTGTACATGTAGGAGAGAAGGTATGGAGGTGGGTATTAAAGCCCGGTATTGAAGTGGTTAATTAAAAAATAAGACAACAGTAAAGTTAGCCCAATTTTTTTATATTGTGAAAGATAATGTTATGACAAGTAAATTGATACCCAACATGTCACACTTCAAAATTGCTTCCGCTCGTGGAATGGCGTTAAACTTTCACCCTTAAAAATCTCCATAGGGGACATTTAAAAAATTCTATAGGTTGCATGTTTTGAGTTACAGAGGAGGTCTAGGGCTGGAATTGTTGCTCTCCCTCTAACGATCGCGGTGATACCTCACTTGTGTGGTTTAAACACCGTTTTCATATGTGGGCGCTACTAACGTATGTGTTCGCTTCTGCTTGCAAGCTCGTCGGGACGGGGCGTGTTAAAAAAAATGTGTGTTTTTTTATTTATTTAAATTTATTTTATACATTTTTACACAGTTTTAAAAAAAAATGGGTCACTTTTATTCCTATTATGTATATAATTTATTTAATATTTACATCCACATGTTATCATTTAGCACCCCCACCCTCTTTTTACTTATCACGTATTTCAATTTGCACTGGAATTCTGGGGTGCAGCTTATTTTGTAGTATTTTATACACTATGGGCCAGATTCAGGTAGATGGGCGCTTCTTTACTTTGGAGTAACGTTTCTCATTTACGTTACTCCGCCGTAACTTTAGGAGCAAGTACTGTTATTCACAAAGCACTTGCTCCTAAAGTTGCGGCGGCGTAACGAAAATGAACCGGCGGAATTCAAATTGGGCGGGTAGGGGGCATGTATTATGTTAACTATGCGCGATCCCGCAGCGAACCTACTGCGCATGCGTCGACTGTCAGTGCGCATGCTCCAAATTCTGTCAGGGAACGTCAATGACCTCAATCCCCATTCACGGACATTTTACGCAAACGACGTGAAAATTTGTAAACTCGACGCGATGACGACGGCTATACTTAACATAGGATACTCCACTAGGGGGCTGGTTTTTCTTTATGCCGCGTATCGCTTACGGAAACGTCGGAACGTCACTGCGTCGGGCCCGAATACGATCGTGAATTTCCGATTCCCGCTGATTAACATATTCTCGGCGTTAATCAGCGGGAACACCCCGAGCGCCATTTTTAAAATTGAAGTTCCGATACGACGGCGAAATACAATTACGCCGCTCGTATAGGAACTCCAACCCGGCGTTTCTTGTTTTCTGGTTACAGAAAACAAAAACGCCGACTCAAAGTGACAGTTAGGCTGGAGTATCACTGATACTCCAGCCTAACTCTACCTGAATCTGGCCCTTAGTGTAAGCAAATTTTTTTTGGTGCAAGATTTATACCTTTTTTTCCTTTGTTCCTATTACAAAGAATGTAAACATCCCTTTTAAAAGAAAAAAAGCATGACAGGTCCTCTTAAATAAGAGATTTGTGGTCAAAAAGACCTCACATCTTATATTTAGACTAAAATCGTCGCTTCCGCCCTGCTATGCTATGGAGACGGGTGGGAGCCATCTTGCCCTTACTCGTATCCCAGCCAAGTAGGAGGAAGGACCCGATTGCCTCCGCCGCTGCCGACGGCTCCTGTAAGTGGCGGGTCCCTCTCCAGCCACTGATAACAGTGATCTTGCGACGAATCCGCCGAGGAGACCTCCATTATTGTTTACAGGATCGCTCACAACCGGCGTTACCGAGATATCCATCTTTAAAGTACCGACATATATGTACGTGAGCGGGTCCTTAAGTGGTTAAAATGTAATAGTATTCAAGGCAAGGATTGTTATAAATGGGTTGTAAAATTCGGTGAAAGGTTGGAGAAGAGAGGCCATGGCAAGGATGAGAGAATGGCTTACTTGAAAGCATATAGCCATGATAGGAAGGATTTTTTTTTTTTTTTAAAGAGTAGGAAATAAAAAGAAAAAGAGGAGGATCGGTTCTTCGTTTTCTTTTAGGTTCTTTCCAAAACAAGAACAATTAAAAAAAAATGCTGGTACAGTAGAACCTTGGTTTGCAAGTAACGCCATTAACAAGCGTTTCGCAATAAGAGCAATTCTTCTTTTTTTTTTTTTTTTTTATCCTGACGACTCGGTTTGCAAGTGTTGTCTTGCAAAACAAGCAAGATTTAAAGCAATGCGGACTGCAGTACCGCATTTGGCCAGAGCTGCTGGGGCGCCGGAGCCGTTAGGAAACACTCAAAAGTACTCTGTTCCCAAGTGTTTCTGAGCCTTTCCAAAGGGTTTCCAAATGCAGCCAAACAGTCTCGGAGTCTCTCTGGCACCCCCACCTCTGGCCACATGCGGTATTGCATGCCATAGAAGTCAATGTGGAATTAATTATTATTTTTGTTTCCATTGACTTCCATGGGGAAACTCGCTTTGATATGGAGGCGCTTTGGATTACAAGCATTTTCCTGGAACGGATTATGCTCGTAATCCGAGGTTCCACTGTATATAGTTCAGCAGGGTGATGTTTTATAGAGGAGAGAAAAAAATAAGCAGTGTTTGCATTTGGGAAGTGTAAAGACAACTAAATTTGGTGAGGTGTGAATTTGAACCTGGGAAAAAAAAATGAAAAATAAAGTAGTTATTGGACATACTATGGGGGTTATTTACGGAAGGCAAATCCACTTTGCAATACAAGTGCAAAGTGCATTTAAAGTTGCACTGAAAGTGCACTTGGAAGTGCAGTTGCAGTCGCTGTAGATCTGAGGGGGACATGCAAGGACAAAAAAAATGCATTTTAGCTTGATATAAAATCAGCAGAGCTTCCCCTCATTTCAGATCTTCCCCTCAGATTTACAGCGACTGCACTTCCAAGTGCACTTTCAGTGCAATTTCAGGTGCACTTTGCACTTGTAGTGCAAATTGGATTTGCCTTTCGTAAATAACCCCCCATAGTATACACAGTAGTTACAAACATAGGGCTTGATTCAGGTAGAGTTGCGCTGGAGTAATTCGATATGCGCCGCGTAACTGTGAAGATGCGCCGTCGTTTCTATGTGCCCGTACCCACCAAACTAGATGCGACTGAAAACGGGCCATTTCCGATCGGCTTAACTTTCCGACGCCAGAGTCTCGTCAGCGCATAATTTCGTTTGGCGCATCAGTCGCGCCTATTGATTTCCCCTGTAAATATGCAAATGAGGGAGATTTTCCAATTCGCGAACGGATTAGCACCATACGCTGGCTACATGCGCCGCGCGTATCTCGTCCGTCCGGCGCAAAGTTATTTCTACAAATAGCTGCTTTATCTTTACTCCAGACGGCCTCAGGTCAGCAGGAGAGCAGCTACAGCAGCGTTACCGACGATAAGAGCTAGCTGAGCACCCCCACTTGCAGGACAACACCTCTATCCATGCTTGTCTGTCAACTTTTACAGCCATGGAGGAAGACATCATAGGTCTCCATAGCCGAGATGACGGCAGACAGCTCCTGGCCTTTAGAGTTCAGCTTTCTCCTGTGTGTTTGCGGGGAACGGGAGCAGCCATCTCAGAACAAAAGTAACTTCACTGCGGGGAGGGGGAACAGGATATACTTTAGTGCCGGAATGGCACGTCTACGGGCGCATTTAAACGCCCAACGGAACGCATTGCGATGACGTTTCCCGTGAAGTGGTGCCGACGGAAGTTGTGAGCATGCGCACAAGGGGGCGAGTGGAACCCCAATCACCGCGCATGCTCCGTGGATGATGCGCTGAATGTAAGCCTCTGCACTGGGCTCCGCCCATCATTTACATATGATCACACCCACTTCCACTTGCGTCGGGTTACGCCAGCGCATTATCGTTACTCTGGCGCAAGTTTACGCGCAACTGCTATGTGAATAACAGTACTTGCGCCGAAAGTGTCGGCGGAGTAACGTAAATGAGAAACGTTACTCCAAAGTAAAGAAGCGCCCATCTACCTGAATCTGGCCCATAGTAGGTGAGGTTGAAAAAAGACACAAGTCCATCAAGTCCAACCTCTGTGTGTAATTATATGTCAGTATTACATTGTATATCCCTGTATGTTGTGGTCATTCAGGTGCTCATCTAATAGTTTCTTGAAACTATCGATGCTCCCGCTGAGACCACTGCCTGTGGAAGGGAATTCCACATCCTTGCCGCCATTACAGTAAAGAACCCTCTACGTAGTTTAAGGTTAAACCTCTTTTCTTCTAATTTTGATGAGTGGTCACGTGCCTAAAAGAAAAAAAAACAGTTGTTGTGCATTTTTCACTGTATGCCTTATACGACAGCAGTAAACAAGGTGAAGGTGGGTGGAGATATGCATTGTGATTTTCAAGAACTGATTTCCTGTCTCACAAAATATGTAATTTATTGCATGATACACCTTTGTGGGTGTTTATTGGAAAAAAAAAAACAGCATTGAAGGATAATGTGCCTGTGTGTCCTGGTGTCAGTGTAGTGTTGTGCAGACTCACTGTGTAATGTCTTCTCTCCTCAGCGGCGGTTGAAAAAAAACGCAGAGAGGAGAGATTACATCACTTCCCTCTTCCTGTGTTTACACAGGAAGAGGGATTGCACTGCAGGGGGAGCACGCGCATTGGCTGGGAGCGATCCGGAGGAGGCGGACAAAAACGAACAGCCGCCCCCTCATGCCAGATCGCTCGGACAGCCACAGGGACAGCCGCAGATACCGGGGGGTCCCGATCGGACCCCCGACCCACGTCTAGGCAGGGACGTACAGGTACGCCAATGTGTCCTGTACGTGACATTCTGCCGACGTATATGTACATGCGGCTGTCCTTAAGTGGTTAAATAAAACACGCCCACCTATACCCCATTTGAATTACACCCACGAACGCCGGCCCATTTACGCTACGCCGCCGTAAGTTACAACAGCAATTCTTTGTGGATAAGGATACGCCGCTGTAACTTACAGCGGCGTAGTGTAAATTAGATAGGCTACGCCAGTGGCGAGCCTTTGTGGATCTGGCCCATTGTATGATCTTTGTGGTTCTGGCCCATTGTATTTTTTTGTTCGTTTTTTAGCGCAAAAAATTAAAACCGCACAGGTGATCAAATACCACCAAAAGAAAGCTCTACTTGTGGGGAAAAAAGGATGTTAATTTTGTTTGGGAGCCACGTCGCACGACCGCGCAATTGTCAGTTAAAGCGACGCAGTGCCGGAAGCTGAAATTTCACCTGGGCAGGAGGGGGGTATATGTGCCCAGTAAGCAAGTGGTTAAGCCTCGTACACATGCTTGTTGTAATATTAATATATACAGTATGTGTAGGCATTTAAAATACTGTGTTATAAGTATGGCATGGAATTTATGTGTTGCATACAGGCATTTAAGTTTACACATCAAAGGGTGTTTGCTGACCAAAAGGGTTAGTGGTTAACCTCAAAGGATAAATTGCTTACATACATAAGGAAGTATTTATTGATGGTAATTAGACTTGAGGGGGTATTCATTAAATGAGAACATTTGGTTGACCCCCCCTCCAGTGTGAGACCAGTATTTGAGACAGTCAAGCTCTGTATGAATATGACACCGGTCTAGAATTGATCTAGGAAAAGATGGGATTCTGAATTACTCTGTTGGATTTGTATCGCCTATGGAATTTGGACTTTCTTCGTTATTGGAAGTCAATAAAATTGCGTTCTCTGGAGAGCCTGTGTGTTGTTGCGGAACAACATAATTTATAGTACATTGGATCTTATGGTTCTGTGCTATACATTTTTTTGTAGCACTGACCCTCGAAGGAGCTGCTGGTTTGATTTGGGCCTGCACTCTACCAATAAACCCCACTAACTTGGCTCCATCCCCTTGGCACAGCTGTGATGCAATGCAATACGATACAATGTAAGACAGTACAAAATACCTGTATTGTCACCCCAGGATCCACTGACTGCACCTGGTGGGAGAAAGCAGTACGCCACAACAACTGGACACTTAACAAGAGATGTATTTTACTGTAGAATATGCATAAAAGTGATTACAGTAATTGTGCTGTCATCCCAACATAAGACGACAGCACAATGGATTTCAACATAAACTATTTGAAAACAGTATAAATATACATAGGTTTATACCTGGGATCTCCCTCTACTTTATGAGCTATGTGTGAGATCTCACTTAAAGTACTTAGTCCTGGATCTTCTTTTCTTCGCTAGCTAAAGTAACTCCTTGTGATTTGTAATCCACAGTTTTGATGAGTCAAATTGAAGTGAAAGTGCTCCTGGTGTAACTTCAACAACTATTTTAAAATCGATTGAAACGTCAAAGTAGATAGGCCTCAAGCCTTCTCAGTGTCAGTTTCTCTGCTCCTCCGTAAGAACTATAAATCCCAGTGAGGCCTGTATATGAGTCTAACTGCGTGTGGAACTTAGCAAACTGTGGGTCGTGACCCGCTCAGCAACTGGATCGGAACTTTTGTCCTGTGACTGCGTTTAGCTCCGTTAAGCTCCGCTGGATGGATCCAATCCTCCGATGAGTGTCTCTCAGTCTCTGCAATCTGGCCACCGTCCCTCGGGCACCCTCAGATCACTTGCCCGAACAACCAGGATTGTTTTCCCCTCACTCTGTGTCCTTGGGGTAGATTCATGTAGAGATCCGACGGTGTATCTACTGATACACCGTCGTATCTGTGTGATCCGACGCTCGGATCTATGCGGCTGATTCCTCGAATCAGGTTCCGCATAGATCTCCCTTAGAGCCGACAGGTGTAAGTGAGTTACACTGTCGGATCTTAGGCTGCAATCTCCCGCCGTCCGCTAGGTGGCGCTTCAGTTATTATACGCGACAAATATGCAAATGAGGAGAACCGCCGATTCAGAATCGAATGCCCGGCCGTCGTTTTTTTTTTACGTCGTTTGCGTTCGGCTTTTTCCGGCGGAACGTTACCCCTGCTATATGCGGGGTAAGTGCGGCGGATCCTATGTTAAGTATGGCCATCGTTCCCGCGTCGAGTTTTGAATTTTTTACGTCGTTTACGTAAGTCGTTCGGGAATACGGCCATACGTTAATAGCGTTAATGACGAAAACAATGACGTGCTTGCGACGTCATTTAAAGCAATGCACGCTGGGAAATTTAGCCGCCGGTGCATGCGCAGTACGATCGGCGCGGGGACGCGCGTGATTTAAATAGTAAACTCCCCCTAGCCGTGGAATTTGCATTCCGCCGGGGGATTTACGATCCGCCAGGGCTACTTACGAGGCAAGTGCTTTCTGAATACAGTACTTGCCTCAAAAACTGGCGCAGGCGGATCGTAAAAAAGATAGATCACGCGGATCAAAAGATCCGCTGATCTACATGAATCTACCCCCTTGTCTCCAAGGAAACCGAAAAACGAAACAAAACATCTCTCTGCATTACCAGTATTGGGTCACTAGATTAGGCTGAGCAGACGTCCACGTTTTCCGGGGACAGTCCCTGTTTTGAGGACACTGTCCCCGGAGCCAGTGTGTCCTCGGATTTGTCCCTGGATTCAGGGGTGCCTTCCATACCAATTGCTGACAGCCTAACAGGACATGCAGCAATGTGACCCTGGATCCAGCACAGACAGTGATTTGGGAGCAAGTGGGGGCGTATAGCTGCAGAGAGAAGGAGGGGAGCTGTCAGATTGAAGATCTGATGTCGGGGATAGGCGGGGCCGATATCCGGAGCTCCGCCCCTTATGTCAAGCAACCCGGAGCATAGAGTAAACAGAGTTTTCGGCAGAATACCGGAGTTTAGAGAGCAGGAAGAACATGAATTGAAGGGACCCAGCAGCTGACAAGTGTCTCTCCTTCTGCCTCTCTGCTCCATTATCAGACGATTCACAGTCTCCTGGTATTCTCCCTGCATGGCTCAGTGCTGTGATATCAGCTATCCTTCCTGCATGATTATCTTCTATCAACCTCTGTAAGTTTCTGACCCCTCCCCCCCTTTCGAGATACTTTCAGTTACTCCTGTGCTCTTATCTGTCTCATGGTGAATTGTTCCTCCAACTCTCTGCCCCCTCAGTGTGTATTCCTTTCTGCTCTCCCCCCTCCAGCTCTGCCTCCCTGACACAGTCACAGCAGAGCCCCTACATTCATGTCTCCTATCTTATCTTATCCAGTGTGGCTTCTCACTCCTCTCTCCTAATCTCAGTCCCCCTCAATTCTGCTATAAATCTCCCATCCCCTCATCCAATGTAACTTCTACTCCCTCTCTACACTAACATCACACCCCCCCCCCCCTCTACAAATCTCTGTATCACAGGCTCAGACACCACTAATTAACCCTTTACTGACTCATCTGGTTATGTGTCCCATTTTTTATCACCTATAGCTCAGATCTGTCATTATAGGATTATTGGTTGAGTCTGGGCACTAGTCCAATTGTATCCATAACTTCACATTCACACTTGTGCAATCACTGACACCACATGTGATCCGCACCGCATTGCTGTGTACATCACATGTGATCCGCACCCCATTGCTGTGTACATCACATGTGATCAGCACCGCAGTGATCCGCACTGCATTGCTGTGTACATCACATGTGATCCGTACCGCATTGATGTGTACAACGCGATCCGATTCCTGTACCATTTTACAGTTCGCACTGCAACCTACAAACCAATCTGGGGGAGTTTTCTATTGACACCCACAGCGATTTGCAGATGTCAGTGTGAACCGTCTGTGATTCAGGTGTGATGCGGGAACCCGCACATGATTAGCAGGGTGCCTCACATCACACCACTGTGAACCCAGCCTTGATCATTTCACTACATTTCAATTTGTTTTCATAATTTTTAAACATTTTTTTTTTAAATTTATATTTAATAAGCATTAGACTGTGTGTGTGTGTGAGTGTGAGTGTGAGTGTGTGTGGCGGGGGGGGGGGGGTGATCTTCAAAACCAATCCCTCTATGGAATCAGCCATGATCCTTCTTCGAGGATTCAACTCTCACACCCCCCCCCCCCCCTCCAGCAGACCTAATCCTCCTGTGAACCCAGCAGCAGCTTTTTTTTTTTTCTCAGCACCCATTGGGTAGTTTCAGGAAAGGGGATGAGGGTGGATTCCTAAACCTTGCACTCTGTACGTAGCACCCTCCTGAGACATGGACTCTGTACGTAGCACCCTCCTGAGACATGCACTCTGTACGTAGCACCCTTCTGAGACATGCACTCTGTACGTAGCATCCTCCTGAGACATGCACTCTGTACGTAGCATCCTACTGAGCCCTGCACTGTTTACAAAGTGTCATGGATCTTGGAGGACAGAAGTGTTCCTCCTTGAAATCAGTTACACAGGCTTTTGCAAGGTGTCAATTGCATCTACCCCTAGACATTTCATTGTCCATTGTGTGATAACCCTATTTAAAGCCTTTTATACAACGTGCTTGGTGTGTGTTCTTGATGAGTCCGATCGGCACCGAGCTGTCGGTTGGATCCCGGAACCTTGGATGACTGGACCATCAGATGTTGTAATCTGCAATCTGATCCGATAGAAGCAGAGGAGTGTCGGGAGAGCAGGACCTGGGCGAGCAAGGGTCTCGTCACACAAAGCATCCTAATGAGCCCTGCACTCCTTTACGTAGCATCCTCCTGAACCTTGCACTCCTGTATGTAGTATTCTCCTGAAACTTGCACTCCTGTATGTAGCATCCTTCTGAGCCCTGCACTCCTGTATTTAGCATCCTCCTAAATCTTGCACTCCTGTATTTAGCATCCTCCTGAGCCCTGCACTCCTGTATGTAGTATTCCCCTGAACCTTGCACTCATGTATGTAGCACCCTCCTGCACGTAGCACCAGCATACAGGGGGCACACTGACCTCCAATATGCTGGGCCACTGGTTATCAGTATACAGAGTACATAACAAATCGGGTAAAACAACTACCATACAACTAAAACAATCTCAAAAGCAATAAGAGAATCTTTTTAGCTGGTTCCCTCATCTAACACAAATTAACCACTTAAGACCCGGACCAAAATGCATGTAAAGGAGCAGGCCGCTTTTTGCAATTCGGCACTGCGTCGCTTTAACTGACAATTGCGCGGTCATGCGACGTGGCTCCCAAACACAATTTGTGTCCTTTTCTTCCCACAAATAGAGCTTTCTTTTGGTGGTATTTGATCGCCTCTGCGATTTTTATTTTTTGTGCTTTACAAAAATAGAGCGACATTTTAAAAAAAAACAATATTTTTTACTTTTTGTTATAAAAAAAATCAAATAAACAAAATTTTAGTCAAACATTTAGGCCAACATTTATTTAGCCACATGTCTTTAGTCAAAAAAATCACAATAAAAAAAAATATAGCTACCTAGAGGGAACAGCGACACTAATACAGCGATCAGAAAAATGATCGCTTAGTGATCCTGGCAATAGGGAGTGAAAGGGTTAACTAGGGCGGTGATCAAGGGGTTAAAACATTTTTTAGGGGGGGTACGGGGGCTACCCTGAACCTAACACTAACTGCCTGTCACACTGACACTAAATACAGTGATCAGTACTTATATGATCACTGCATTCAGTGACACTGTGACAGGGGGGTGGGGGGGGGGTGATCGCAAGGGGTTAAGTGTGCCTGCGTGTCCTGGTGTCAGTGTAGTGTTGTGCAGACTTACTGTGTGATGTGATCTCTCCTCAGCGGTGGTTGAAAAAAACGCAGAGAGCAGAAATCACATCACTTCCCTCTTCCTGTGTTTACACAGGAGGAGGAAGTGACACACAGGGGAGCGCGCACATTGGCTGGGAGCGATCCGGAGGGTGCAGATAAAAAGGAATAGCCGCCCCCTCATCCCGAAACGCTCGCACAGCAAACCGGACCGCTGCATGTACCGGGGGGGGTCCCGATTAGACCCCCGACCCACGTCAAGGCAGCAACGTATACTGTATATACGTTGATGTGCCTGTCTGTGCCATTCTGCCGACGTAAATGTACATGCGGCAGTCCAGAGGGGTTAATAAAAAGTAAAAAAAATGCAACACTGCCCTACACTTCATCTATAAAATTGTACAAATGGACTTATAAGTGCAATAGTAACACCTATAAATGAATATCCAGTGATAATCAACCAGCAATTAATGTATTGCAATATAGTAGTGATGGTGTCACCCCCACTGCAAAAATATTTTGAGAAACTGCAGAGCTTCAATGTGCAAATATTGGTGAAACCCCCTATATATAATTCTAATAAAATGTAAAATACGTACATCAATTGTGCATTTTATTAGAATTATATATAGGGGGTTTCACCAATATTTGCATATTGAAGCTCTGCAATTTCTCAAAATATTTTTGCAGTGGGGGTGACACCATCACTACTATATTGCAATACATTGGGTTGATTTTCACTAGATATTCAATTATAGGTGTTACCATTGCACTCATAAGTCCATTTGTAGAATTTTTAAAAAGGAAGTGTAGGGTTGTGTATTGGTATACAGAGGCCAGGACGCCATTAGGAGGAAACCTCCACTTGCTAGGCACATCCACTTTTTGACTATAACCACAGGTGTACGGTAGCGCGCCGCATTAGCACCATCACTTTTACCTGATGCACAACCATAGCACGGCCTAAAAAATTTGTCTGGAGCCACCCCTGCCTGGATTCGATTTGTGCTGCCCTATCCCTCCCTCCAAGTTTTTTTTCTCTATCTTATCTTTTTAACATTTAATAGTCCTATCCCCAAAAATTCTAAGAAGTATCTTTTATTTATCTCATGGAGGAAATGTGAGAAATAACGTATAAATCATACAATCATTCGATAAACACACACCACATACACTGCATATATCATTTCATTTAAAAAATCTGGTCACCTTAGTTAATGCTTGTCAGACCCTCACTTTTCTTCACTCTACAAGAATCTTTTGTTGCTTTTTGGGTCTCTGCTGAGAAAAAATCTCCCCCAATTAACATTCCAGCACTAGTGGGACAGATCAGGGAACACTTGACCGGTATTTTCAAAGGCTTTCAAATATATTTGGCCATCTAAAACATAAGGATAATTTCTTATTTCTTATTTAGTGAGGCACTCAGGAACAGAAAACTACCACCAGGATGAAATTAAGCCATATTCCCTACGTTTTAAAGGAGTTGTAAAGGAAAAAAAAAAACTTGCCTAAAATGAACCACTTGCTTACTGGGCACATATACCCCCCTCCTGCCCAGGTGAAATTTCAGCTTCCGCCACTGCGTCGCTTTAACTGACAATTGCGCGGTCACACGACGTGGCTCCCAAACAAAATTGACGTCCTTTTTTCCCCACAAGTAGAGCTTTCTTTTGGTGGTATTTGATCACCTCTGCGGTTTTAATTTTTTGCGCTATAAACAAAAAAAAACGACAATTTTGAAAAAAATACAATATTTTTTACTTGTTGTTATAATAAATAGCCAAATAAAATTCTACATATTGTTGGTAAAAAAAAAAAAAAAAATCGCAATAAGCAACTGGTTTGCGCAAAAGTTATAGCGCCTACAAAATAGGGGACAGAATTCTTTTTTTTACTATTAATGGCAGCGATCTGTGATTTTTATTGGGACGACGACATCATGGCGGACACATCGGACACATTTTTGGCGCCATTCACATTTATATCATTGCTATAAATATGCACTAATTACTGTATAAATGTGACTGGCATTGAAGGGGTTAACACTAGGGGTGAGGAAGGGGTTAAATATGCTCCCTGTATAGTGTTCTAACTGTGGGGGGAGGGGGGGTGACTGGGAGAGGTGACCGATCTATGTCCCTATGTACAAGGGACACAGATCGGTCTCCTCTTCAGAGACAGGACACTGTCTCTGTGTAAAATGGCAATGAGAGATGATCTCATATCTCTCATTGGCCGCGCTGATCGCATAGCAATCGGCCACTCTGATTGGCCGTTCGCCGCGATCTGTGATTGGCTGTGTCCAAGGGACACGTCCAATACAGAATTTCCCCTCTGCACGCTTGGGAGCACGCGCGGGGAACGCTAAAAGGGGAGGCCTTTAATTGACGGCCTGTTGGCAATTCAGGTCCGCGCTGAAGCCGTCATTTGGCTATAGCGCGGATCTCAAGTAGTTAATGTCTGCAAGGTAGACAGACAGAATAGTGTAATGATTGTGTTAAAAAAAACGAGTAAATACCTATTAAATTCCTTCATCATTATCACTAGGCGTTCTAGTTTCTGTTCTCTCATTCACTTTCTGGTTTGCGGTGCTCGTTAATGTAAGAACTACATTTCCCAGTATGCATTGCGGCACGCCCAGTAATTTACACCTCCTTGAAGTCTCTAACACGTAGAGAGCGTCCTGCCGCAAAGATGTAGTTCCCAGGAGGGGGCGAGCACATGACTGACCACCGCAGTAAAGTCTCCCTTCACGGTGTTGAGTAACAATCAGACAAGCAGGAAGTGAACAGAACAGAGAAGCAATAGAGCAACTTCTGAGCTGAGCAAAAACGAACAATGAGGAAGTGAAAAGAGGAATGTCTGCAGGTAAAGGATGCTTATTATGAAAAAAAAATTCCTTTACAACCCCTTTAATGCAACATTTTTATATTTATTTTGAGGGGTTTCAACTATTCTCTATGGCCCGGATTCACATACCTCGTCGCATCTTTATGCCGGCGTAGCGTATCTTCTTTACGCTACGCCGGGGCAACACAGAGAGGCAAGCATGGAATTCACAAAGCAAATGCTCCCAACGTTGCGCCAGCGTAGCGTATAGTCGTAGGCGTAAGCCAACGTAAGTCAAAGTAGGTGGAAGTGGGCTGGAAGTGGGCGTGTTACATTTAAATGAAGCGTGACCCCATGCAAATGAAGGCCTGAGCTTTAGACAAGTACTAAAAACGAACGCTGCATGTGTCATACCTTGGACGCATCCCAGTGCGCATGCTCACAGTCACGTCGAAACAACTGCCTAACATACATCGAATCACTGCTTACGACGTGAACGAAACCTACGCCCCCCAGCCCTATTCATATACAACGTAAACTACGTAAAACTCAACGGCATTCGATCCCTGGTCCATACCTTTGCATGAGTTGCACCTCCAATATGGGGAATAACTTTACGCCGGACGTAACCCTTACGCAAATCGCTTAAAACATGTGCCGGCCGGGGGCAAGTACTTTCGTGAATTGGTGTATCTCCCTCATTTGCATAGAAAATCAATGGGAGTGCTAAATGCGCCCAGCGTAAATATGCGCCCACTCTACGCCGGCGTAGGCAAGTTACATCAGACGGATGAAGTAATTTTTTTGGCGTAACTTAGTTCTATGGGTACGGCGCACAGATACGACGGTGCATATTTACACTTACGCGGCGTATCTCGAGATATGTCGGCATAAGTGCTTTGTGAATCTGGGCCAGTTTGTCCTCTTTAACCACTTACACCCCTTCCTGCCCAGGCCAATTTTCAGCTTTCAGCGCTGTCACTGTTTAAATGACACGGTCATGCTACACTGCACCCAAACAGAATTTTTATAGTTTTGTTCCCACAATTAGAGATTTATTTTGGTGGTATTTGATCACCTCTGCGGTTTTTATTTTTTGCTAAACAAATAAAAAAGACTCACAATTTTGAAAAAAGTTTTTATTTTGTTCCTGTTATAAAATGTTGTAAATAAGTACATTTTCTCCTTCACTGATGAGCACTGATAAGGTGGCACCAATGAGGTGGCACTGATGGGCACTGATAGACAGCACTGATAGGCACTGATAGGAGGCACTGGTGGGTGGCACTGCTATGCAGCACTGATGGGCATTGATAGGCGGTGTAGTGTCACATTCTGCTCCCCATCACAGATTGCTCCGGAAGTGACATTCCGTCGCCGCCATCTTGCTACACCCCACACCATTGCACAGTAATGATAGAGTGTGAAGGGGGCAAATGGACATCTTGTTACACACACCGGAGTTTTAGATTTCACAGTTATTTTTAACACAAAACGGAGCTTATGGGCCAGATTCTCGTAGATGCGCGCCTAATTATGCAGGCGTTGCGCATCTCAGATGCACTACGCCGATGAAACGCGGAGTGGCAAGTACCGTATTCCCTAAGTAAATGCGCTCCAAGATGCGCCTGCGTCGCGTAAAATCATCGGCGTAATCCGGCGCAACTCCAAAGTAGGAGGGAAGTGGGCGTGTTGCATTGTAATGAAGCATGACCCCATGCAAATGCAGGCCGGGACAAACGGAGCATGCGCCGTGACGTGGATAACCTGCGCCGTGACGTGATTGACCCGCGCCGTGACGTGGATGCCTTCTGCGCATGCGCAAAGCCTCCCTACGATTCGCCGGCGCAGGGTATATAATGCGCCCACACATGCGCCCGTGCAGCGCAAACGTCTCCCATTTTCTTGATAGTGACGGCCAAAGTTTGTGCAGGACAAAATGACAACTGCTGTTAAGGAGAGGAGGAAGAAAAATTTCTCCCCAGAGGAGAGGGCCATTGTTGTGAGGGCAATGGAGAAATATGACTCGCGGCTCCATGGTGCTGACAGTGCCCGGACCAGCAAGTCCCGGAGGGATCAGATCTTAATGAAGGTCGCGTGCCAAGTCAATGCCCTCTCTCATGAGGTCCGGACACCGCAGGACATTCAAAAGAAAATGAATGACCTGCGGCGTCTCGTGAAGGGCAAGCTGGCTTCCATAGCTCGGCATGCCAGGGGCACTGGAGGGGGCCCACCCTGCACTGTCCGCCTGACTGAGGAGGAGAAGGTGGTTGCCCGCTGCCTGCAGACGGAGCAGGTTGAGGGAGTTGGGGGCTATGAGTCCCAAAAGCCAGCCCTGAGGACAGGTAAGTGTGTTTTATATTCTATCTGTTGTGTAGCATGTATGGGGGTGGAAGGGAACATGTGTCAAGTGTGTGGGTCCACCAACATGGGCATCTTTTGTGTCATCCACAGATGTGCAGGAGGGAGCGGGGCCATCTGTTGATGCCAGGGCCCGTCAGGATCCATCCCCCGAACATCCAGTCCCTCTGGCTGCCCCCCTGGAACAGGATTTGGAGGGAAGTGGGCACACCTCAACGGAGGAGGTGGTTGAGGAGGATGTCGTAGTCCAGGACCAGGACCTGTATGTTGTTTTGGAGGAGGATGATGGGTTGCCCGGACCAGCCCAGGCTATCCCCCCATCTTTAGCGAACCCCTCAGTGTCCCCCCCCCAACCTCTCCAGTCGCTCTGTTTCCCCCCCCCCTCATCTCCGGCCCCTCAACATCCTCCCCTTATGCCCGGTCCCCTGCCACTCCCCAGAAGGCAACGTGCAAGACCAGGGGTGTTCATAAGGTCCTGCCGGAACAGCTGGCCAGACAGCAGGACCAGCAAAATCGGCACCTGTCAGAGGTCGTGGAGGAGATGAGGCGCCTGGCCGACAGCCTGGCATCCTCGGGACACATTACAGATGCCATCCAAGATCTTGCTGTCAACAGCGCAGCAACGCTGACCAGCCTGGGGGAGCTGCAGGCGAACACCTCCGACCTTGTGGGGGAGGTTCATGCCCTGCGCCTTGCAGTCGGGGAGCAGACTGCTGTGCAGACCCGCATAGCGGTTGCCCTGGAGGGCATGCAGGCAGCCAGGGAGGGACGTGGGGATGCTCCTCCTCCACCTGCTACCCCCCCCCCCCACCTGTGGCTGCCCCCAGGCAAGTGAGGGGCAGGAGCCGTGGCACCAGGCGGAGCCCCCGCCAGGCCCATTAATTTTTTGATTTCTTATTATTTTGCTCTGGGTAAGAGCTTTTGTTTTGTTCTATTATGCTCTGGGTAAGAGCTTTTTTTTTTTGATCTAATATGCTCTGGGTAAGAGCTTTTTTTTTTTGTTCTATTATGCTCTGGGTAAGAGCTTTTTTTTTTTTTTTTTGATACTGCACACGGTGCAGTGTGAATGGTGTGTGAATGTGAGGGGGTGGCACTCCTGCCAGTAAGGGGTGTCACCCTCGGCCGTTGGGGAGAGGTTATCCCCACGGCTGTGTGAATGGTGTATGAATGGACAGCAACATCATTGGGGCCTTGACGTGGCGTTGCTGCTCCCAAGTCCTACATGCTGGACTTGGGCTAATCCAATGTGATGTGGATGTGGGGTGTGTGTGCTAGGGACCACAGTGGTGTACACGCGTGCATTGTCTGTGTGCCATGCTGTATGTGTGTGTTTAACGGTCAAATATTCGTAACACGAGGACCCTCCTGACTGCTCTTCCATCAGATGACGGGGTCTCCTCTGGCGGGGGGGGCTGTGTGGTTGGGGGGGTCAGGTCATCACGTAGGGCACGTATCTGCAGGCCCTTTCTCATGGCAAAGTTGTGCAGAATGCAACATGCACCAATGATCTGACCCACAAAGTTGGGGGAATACAATAGGGCCCCCCCAGACTTATCCAGGCATCGGAAACGGGACTTCAGGAGGCCAAATGTGCGCTCCACCACTGCACGGGTTTTGATATGTGCTTCATTGTATCTTCTCTCTCCTCTGGTTTGGGGGTTTCGGAAAGGAGTCATGAGATGGGGTCCCAGTACATATGCAGAGTCACCTGTAAGGGAAAAGACAGGAGGATGTTAGTAGTGCATGTGCCCCTTGTGATGTCAGCATCATGGGGGGGGGACAGTCATGCCTGCCACCCATGTCACTCACCAACCAGCCAGCTGTCCCCATGCATGTCCTGCTCAAAATCTTCTGGGATGTTGCTTTGACGGTATATGTAGCTGTCATGGCTGGATCCGGGGTCTTTGGCACGGATGTGCCATATGAGGTATTTGGCATCGGCTATCACCTGTAGGTTGATGGAGTGCCAGTGCTTCCGATTGCGGTAAATGTGCTCTGTGGCACTGGGGGGCTGGAGTGCCACATGTGTGCAATCAATGGCCCCGATGGTGCGTGGGAATCCATCAATTCTGTAGAAATCTGTCATTGCCTTCTGCCGCAGGTGCTCAGTGGTGGGTCTGATGATATGTTGGGACATGCGTCTGAGGATTGGGGGACAACCTGGTGCAGACATCTGCTTATGCTGGTTTGTGACATCCCAGCCACCACTCCACTTGTACGCTGGAATGATCCACTGGCCAGGAAATGGAGTGTTGCCAGGACCTTCACCAGTGGCTGCAGTGCATGTGAGCGGTATGTCTGGCTGGTGATGTCATCCTGCAGGGCTGTGGTTAGTTCCAGGATGGCAGCAGGGCTGAATCTGAAGATGCGATACACCTCCTCATCCCCCATGCCAAAGAGGCTCATGCGCGCTCGGTAGATCCTCTCACGTGCCCCCCTCCTCCTACTCCTCCTTCTATGCTCCTCTTCCTCTGCATACATTAGTAGTGATAAGACCATGGCTGCCCTTGGCATACGAATGTGTTGTCCAGTAAGTGTGATTGCTCAGCTTGTCCGTTATGGTGCTGCTGTAGTTGCTCTCCAGCTGACTTGCACACGGTCTTGAGCAAAGTTACCCGTGCTTTTATGAGGTGTATGTTTACTCAAGGCTTTTGTGTTACGCGCACCACGAGTAGCCAAAGTCGAACGCGCGTAGTTTCGGGAATCCGCGCATCTCCCTCATTTGCATATTTGCATGCTAATTCAATGGGAACTGAATATTTACGATGCGTAACTATGCGCCTACGCCGCACTAGCTTAAAGCATTTTCGCCGCTCAGACGAAAAATATTTTCTCACGTATGTGGTTCTGTGTTTACCGCGCATCGATACGCAGGCGCACATTTACAATTACGCCGCGCAAATCTATTTACGCAGGCGTAGCGCCGCTGAGAATCTGGCCCTATATGTTTAAATACAGTGTGCCAGATTCAGATACCTTTTCGTATCTTTCCGGCGGCGTAGCGTATCTCATTTACACTACGCCACCGTAAATTAGAGCGGCAGGTCCCGTATTCAGAAAGAACTAAATGGGCCGGAATAACCACGCGTAATTCAAAGTAGGCTGGTAGTGGGCGTGTTGTATGTTAATGAATCGTGACCCCACGTAAATAACGCGCCGAACGAACGGCGCATTTGCCGGCTGTGGACGTATCCCAGTGCGCATGCTCCAAAATCACGTCGGAAATACTCATTGATATCGAAGTGAACGTAACTTAAGCCCAACCCCATTCCCGAACGACTTACGCAAACGACGTACAATTCGACGCTGTTCCGACGTCCATACTTAACATGGGCTGCGCCTCATATAGCAGGGGTAACTTTACGCCGGTCGCCTACGTAAACGACGTATATCAATGCGCCGGGCGCATGTACGTTCGTGAATCGGCGTATCTAGTTCATTTGCATATTTTTAATGGGAACGTCTAATGCGTCCAGCGTAACTATGCGCCCACGATACGTCGGCGTAGGCAAGTTATGCCGGACGACTGAAGCCATGTTTTTCGGCGTATCTTGCTTTCTGAATCGGAGTAAAGATGCAACGGCGCACATTTGAATTTAAGGCGGCTTATCAGAAGATATGCCGGTGTAGATTCTTTCTGAATCTGGCCCAGTACTTGTAAATCCGACCGACTGTTTATATGTTAAATGTGAAAATCAGAGGTGTTCTGTCACATTACCAAGCATGTAAGGTCAGCAGGTTTGCTGCTGCTTTAAAGATGTAACATGTAAACAGTCCGTTGAATTTCCAAATACTGTATTTAAGCATATAAGCTCCGTTTTGTGTTGAAAATAACTGTGATATCCAAAACTCCGGTGGATTTGAGGCCGCGTACAGACGAGGAGACATGTCCGCTCAAACATGTCCGACGGACCGTTTCCAGCGGACATGTCTCCTCGGATTTTGGTCCGATGGCGTGTACATCGGACGAAAATCCCCTCAGACTGAGGACGCGGTGACGTGGCTGTGACTTTGACGCCGCCACGTCACCACTCCAGGAAGTAAAATTCTTCCATGCATGCGTTGAATCCATTCGGGAATCCATGCGGGAGATTTATGTCCGCTGGTTAAGCGTGCTAACCAGCGGACATGTCCGACAGGCAGGTTTCCAGTGGACAAATTTCAAAGCATGCTTTGAAATTTGTCCGCTGGAAAAACCTGTCCACTAGGTCGTACACACGATCGGATATGTCCGCTGAAACTGGTCGGCGGACCAGTTTCAGCGGACATATGCGATCGTGTGTATGCGGCCTAACAAGATGTCCGCTTGCCCCCTTCACACTCTATCATTACTGTGCAATGGTGTGGGGTGTAGCAAGATGGCGGTGACAAAACGTCACTTCCTGGAGCTAATCTGTGATGGGGAGAAGAATGTGACAAGACACTGGCGCTCATGGATGGAACTGGTAGACACTAATGGGCACTGAAAGGCTGTACTCATGGGTACGTATGAGCGGCACTGATGGGTGGCACTGATGGGCATCATTGATGGCACTGGCAGGCATTGGGTATGGGAACTGATTGGCAGCTGCCTGGGCACTGATTGCCATTTCCCTGGTGGTCTAGGGTGGCATACCTGGTGGTCCAGTTTGATGGCCATCTCTGGTGGTCCTGGCGGCATCCTGGTGGTTCTGGGCGGGCATCCAAGGGGGGGCTGTGCTGATAAACAATCAGCACAGACCCCCCTTATCAGGAGAGCAACCGATCGGCTCTCCTTTACTCAACGGTTATTCCTGTTTACATCGTGATCAGCCGTGATTGGACGCGGCTGATCACGTGGTAAAGAGCCTCCGTCGGACTGACACACCTTACCACCGATCGCTGCCGACGGCTGTTATCCTGCTGGACGTCATATGACATCCAGTCAGGATAACGAAACCACCTCCTGCCCGTCATTCTACTATAGGCCGGGCGGGAAGTGTTTAAATGAGTCACATGACTCGACTTTGTAATGCTCAACAAACCTTGTTACAGGTGGGTTTTCTCATTTCTCAAGATATATCCATAGGTGGATGGGCAGTATTTTTTGTAGAGATGTTCCACCAATGTGTTGCTTCTAGGTACCATAGATTTACCTTCTTTATTCATGAAATTCCAAAGATGTAAGGCATAGGAGTCATTAAAGGTTGGCAAATTCTCCCAGACGTCATAATACCTACTCCATGATGGATAATTGATGGGGTAGAAACGTTGAGGATGAAAATAATTGATGTTTCCACACATGACATCATCAGTAGAGGTAAATACCGGCATGCCACATAATTTATTCACCACACGAGTGAAAACCCCCGGCCCTTGGAATCCCCATATTTCCCCCCTGTAGTTCTCAACAAAGTTCTCCATAAACTGCCAAGCCATCTGGTGATGTGAAGAAAGGCCAAAAACACTACTGCTAGTAAGTGTGACATCCTGGGCTGCTACAAAATGGTCCTGGGGTATTGGACGAAGTGAGATGACATCAGTATCCATGTAAATTCCACCGTATTTCCACATCATGGCAAACCTACAGGCATCTGAGCTCACATGGGTCCAATAGACTTCTTTTTCAGGGTTCACCTGGTAATCCAGAAAAGAACAGCATTTCATGAGAACATAACATAAGCATATCCCTTCACTTTTAAAATAACTAGCTAATTAACTTCTTTATTGGAAGCTGGAGCATTACTAAAAATTAAAGACGAGAGAGCGAGTGATAAACAAATTCATAAGTAATGCCGCCTACACAAAATCGTAATTTCCGACAAAAAAACATGGATTTTTTTCCAACGAAATGTTGACTCAAACTTGTCTTGCATAAACACGGTCACACATATGTTGTCGGAAATTCCCGAGCGTCAAGTACGCGGTGACGTACAACACTACGACAAGCCGAGAAAAAATAAGTTCAATGATTCCGAGCATGTGTAGGATTTTTGCATATAGACTATTGGAAATTCCGACAAGAACTTTTCCCGCCGGAAAATTTAAGAACCAGCTCTCAAATTTTTGCTGTGGGAAATTTCCGACAGAAAATGTCCGATTGGAGCCTACACACGGTCGGAATTTCCGACCAAAAGCTCACATCGAACTTTTGTTGTCGGAAATTCCGATTTTGTCTACACTGCATTAGACCCCCATCATAAATAAACAGTTCTGTTGTGGGCGCCAATTAACAAAAATTTTTTTAGAACTTGAGAGAGTTCAGAGACCGGCAACCAAATGAATAAGGAGCATGGAGGATCTCAGATATGAAGGAAGATTAACTGAACTGAATGTATTTTACCTTGAGAAGATGCGATTAAGGAGAACTATAATTACCTTGTATGAATAATAAGGCCCCTTTCACACTGGGGTGGGGGCGGTGTCGGTGGTAAAGAGCCGCTATTTTTAGTGGCGCTTTACCGTCAATTTCGCGGTGCTATTCGGTTTTACCCCCGCTGGCGGCCCGAGAAAGGGTTAAAAACAATCGCAAAGTGCCTCTGCAGAGGCGTTTTTCTGATGGTATAGCCGCAGTGCCCCATTGATTTCAATGGGCAGGAGCGGTGGAGGAGCGGTATACACAGCGCTCTTTCACCGCTCTAAAGATGCTGCTAGCAGGACTTTTTTTACCGTCCTGCTAGCGCACCGCTTTAGCCCTTGGGGGTTTCACATTGGAGAGTCATTGGACATCCTGATTGACTGAGACACAGCAGCTGCACCATTGGCTCCTGCTGCTGTCAACCAAAATCAGTTAGCCAATTAGGAGAGAAAGGGAGCAGGGCCGAGCCACGGATCAGTGTTTGAATGGACACACCAAGCTGCCGCTCAACTCAGCTGCCCCCATAGCAAGTTACTTACTGTGGAAACACTCAACGGGAGGGAGGGGCCAGGATCTCCAGCCAGGGACCCAAGAAGAGGAGGATCAAGGCTGCTTTGTGCCAAACCACTACATAGAGCAGGTAAGTATTGCATGTTTATTAATTTAAAAGAAAAAAAAAAGAGACTTTATTATTACTTCTGTCCGCTTGCCGGCTGGCTATACATCGGCAGAATGGCATGGCTGGGCAAAACCCCATACAGATACGTCTTCCCCTTCAAGAGCCACAAGAGGGCACGCATGTGCCATCAGAGACACTGGCGTGCTCCCCACTGCATGGCGGGTAACCCAATGCACGTGGCCACCAGCCATGCGTGATCGTGTGCATGAGAGCCAGCGTGGGGATTTGTGTGTATAAACACACAACTATCTGTTCTGTCAGGGGAGAGGAGACATATTATTTGTTCGTACTAAGTAGTAACAACGATATGTTTCCTCCCCCAGTTAGTCCTTGTCAGAAACCATGAATCAGACTGAGAAAAGTACAGTTAAATCACACTTGTTTAATAATAATAATAAAAAGATAAACAAAGTAAGCGTAGTCAAAACATAGCCAGAGTTCAGGAACCGGATCGGATAGTCAGGCAAGCCAAAGGTCAGGAAACCAGAGAAGAACGTAGAAGAACAGCAAGCAGGATCAGGAACCAGAAGGGATGTCAGCAAAGCAAAGTCTTCAACAGGAACGCAGGAGAAAGTCCCAGGCAAAGGCAGAGAGCAAGTGAACTAGAAGGCTTAAGTAGGCAGGACTGACGAGCCGGATCATCAACAGGTGAGTCACTGTGGGGAGATGGGAGCTGGCAATTAGCTGACAGCTGAGCCACCAGCTCAGAAGGAAGAGCTGAGCCCAGTCCTGACAGTCCTATACCCATAAAGTTAGAACACACACATAGGGAACACACCCCTTGATTGCCCCCTAGTGTTAACCCCTTCCCAACCAGTGACATTTACACAGTAATTAGTGCATATTTAAAGCGCTATATAAATGTCAATGGTCCCAAAAATGTGTCAAAAGGGTTCGATCTGTCCCTGCCATTACTAGTAAATAATTAAATAAATAATAAAAATGCCATAAATCTTTCCCATAGTTTTTAGACACTATAACTTTCCTTGCAAACCAATCAATATACGCTTATTGCAAAATTTGTAGATCAATATATATTGGCCTAAACTGATGAAGAAATTAAAAATGATTTTTTTTTAAATTTTGGGGGATATTATAGAAAAAGGTAAAAAATATGTATTTTTTCAAAATTAGCGCTCTTTTTTTGTTTATAGCGCAAAAGAAAACGCAGAGGTGATCAAATACCAGCAAAAGAAATCTCTATTTGTGGGGGAAAAGGGACACAAATTTTGTTTGGGTACAGCATTGCATGACTGTGCAATTTTCAGTTAAAGTGACACAGTGTCAAATTGTAAAACGTGCTCTGGTCAGGAAAGGTGGTAAAATCTTCTGGGCCTGAAGTGGTTAAGGAATCAGAAAGTTATTTTTCTCCTGTAGGTGTAAAATAAACTATGCTTTTCTGATGGTTTGTCTTGCCTTCCTCTGGATCAACTGTGGCTGAAGCCTCTTACACACGCTCGGTTTTCTCGTCAAGAACCAGCAAGAAAACTGCTGGCAGAGCTTTCTTGCTGAGCAAACCGAGCGTGTGTTCGAGGCTTTCAGGTTTCTCGTCGGGAAATCTGGTCAGAATGTCGTTGAAAAAAATAGAGATCCTGCTCTCCTCCCCAGACGAAGTCACGTGATGTGACGTAACGCGTAAGGAGTGTCCGGAGGCAGAATGATTGCGGAAGTAACGTGAGAAGGCGCGGAGAATGGCGTTTATTTGCTTGTTTTTACTTTGTTTGTGTAAGGGTCCACCTTATATTTGTTTTAATAAACACCACATTTTATTTATTATACTACACCCTTGGAGGCCTTCTTGTGTTCCTATTGAGTTTGACAGGTTCACCTAGTGAAGGGAATTGGAGCAACGTCTATGGTGATTTTGTATTAATTTATAAGAAGATTACTTCAGCATTATGGGTCTTTGAGGCAAATTACTCCTGTATTTGAGGTGAGAGTCCAGTGAGCCCAGTCTCCCGGGACATCAAGATTTCCTTCCATTTGATCATTATAGGATTTCATCTTGTTCTTTCTGATACATTGGGCACTTTACAGCTGCTACTGTGCACCCACCAAATATTCTTATATTATTATATTAATTTAAATTTTTGGCTTAAGAGGACTCATTTATATATATTTATTTATGAACTTGAGCACTACCGTGTTTCCCCGAAAATAAGACGTACTCCGAAAATAAGCCGTAGCGGGATTTCGACGCAAGATAGAAATATAAGACACCCCTCCGAAAATAAGACGTAGCGATGTAGTGTCGAATCTCCGAAAATAAGATGTAGTGTCGAATCTCCGAAAATAAGATGTAGTGTCGAATCTCCGAAAATAAGATGTAGTGTCGAATCTCCGAAAATAAGATGTAGTGTCGAATCTCCGAAAATAAGATGTAGTGTCGAATCTTGTAGTGATATCTTGTAGTGGTACAACCAGACAAGATGAGTGCAAAAAGAAAGAGTTATTCTGTTGAGTACAAGAAAGGAATTGTGGAGGACTCCCGAGGCAAGAATCTTACGGCTTTTTGCAAAGAGAAGAAGTTGGATATCCGAATGGTCCAAAAATGGCGTGCAGAATACGATAATCTCAGTCTACAGGTGGACAGAGGAAATGCTAAGAAGCGCAAGTGTGGTTCAGGTAGGCAACCTTTATTTTCTGTAATAAAAATAAGACACCCCCCGAAAATAAGCCATAGGGCCAGATTCAGGTAGATGAGAGTATCTTTCCTCTGGAGTAACGCTTCTCATTTACGTTACTCTGACGACCCTTTCAGCGCAAGTCCTGTAATTCACATAGCAGTTGCGCGTAAACTTGCGCCAGAGTAACGATAATGCGCTGGCGTAACCCGACGCAAGTGGAAGTGGGTGTGATCATATGTAAATGATGGGCGGAGCCCAGCGCAGAGGCTTACGTTCAGCGCATCAACCACGGAGCATGCGCAGTGAGTGAGGCTCCACTCGCCCCCTTTGTGCGCATGCTCACAACTTCCGTCGGCACCACTGCACGGGAAACGTCAGCGCAATGCCTTCCGTTGGGCGTTTAAATGCGCCCGTAGAAGCGCCATTCCGGCACTAAAGTATATCCTGTTCCCCCTCCCCGCAGTGATGTTACTTTTGTTCTGAGATGGCTGCTCCCGTTCCCCGCAAACACACAGGAGAAAGCTGAACTTTAATGGCCAGGAGCTGTCAGCCGTCATCTCGGCTATGGAGACCTATGATGTCTTCCTCCATGGCTGTAAAAGTTGACAGACAAGCATGGACAGAGGTGTTGTCCAGCAAGTGGGGGTGCTCAGCTAGCTCTTATCGTCGGTAACGCTGCTGTAGCTGCTCTCCTGCTGACCTGTGGCCATCTGGAGTAAAGATAAAGCAGCCTTTTGTAGAAATAACTTTGCGCCGGACGGACGAGATACGCGCGGCGCATGTAGCCAGCGT
Organism: Rana kukunoris; assembly: GCA_029574335.1. Lineage (NCBI taxonomy): Eukaryota > Metazoa > Chordata > Amphibia > Anura > Ranidae > Rana > Rana kukunoris. Next base: position 27,117,308 of record CM056052.1, on the reverse strand, counting down.
ATGGTGCTAATCCGTTCGTGAATTGTGAAAAATCCCTCATTTGCATATTTGCAGGGGAAATCAAGGGGCGCGACTGATGCGCACAGCGAAATTAAGCGCTGACGATACTCTGGCGTCGGAACGTTCCGCCGGTCGCAAATGACCCGTTATTGGGCGCATCTAGTTTGGTGGGTACGGGCACATAGAAACGACGGCGCATCATCACAGTTACGCGGCGCATATCGAAATACTCCAGCGCAAGTGTTCCTGAATCTGGCCCATAGTGTGATTTCTTGAGGAAAAAAAAAAAAAAGACGGTGTCTTATTTTCGGGGAAACACGGTATATCACTTATTTTATCTTTGCTCCCTCTAGTGGATATTTAGGATATTGCTTCATGTTTTATTATTTTTGCGCAAAATCACTTTATACTAATTTTCTATTTTTGTGTATTGTAAATACTTACAGTTTTTGCTGCATCACATATTCTAGTAACTTAGGGGTTCACATTTTTTCCCTTGTAGAGCGAGGGATACATTTCACAAACCCCATTGTGTACTTAAAAGTGGGGTATGCCTGTATTATTTAAAGAAGTTATAAGTCAGAAGGTTTTTTATCTTTATGCATTCTATGCATTAAGATGAAAAGCCTTCTATGTGCAGCACCCCTCAGCCCCCCTAATACTTACCCGAGCCCCCTCTGGATCCAGCGATGCCCATGAGTGCCTCAGCTGCCTGGAACTCTCCCTCCTCAGCAGGGCTGGACTGGGATGAAAATTTAGCCCTGGACTTCATCCAGACTGGCCCACTTTGACAGGTCTCTCCCATGGCGGCCGGACAACTCCAGCAAATGGTAGAAGCCAACCCTAGGCTATAAAATAGACCCATTGAGTTGTGGTCCCCTCTTATATGGTATATATATATATATATCATCATGAACAAAGAGAAGAGAGGGGGGGAGAATGAAAATGAAGGGGGATGGTAAAATAGAAAAGTCAAGTAAAGAGTAGAAAAGATTAGACTTAGGCCCCTTTCACACTGGGGTGGGATGTGCAGCGCTATTCCATTTGAATTGCGGCGGTATTCGGCCGCTAGCTGAGTGGTATTAACCCCGCTAACGGCCAAAAAAGGGTAAATACCACCCGCAATGGGCCTCTGCAGAGGTGTATTGGCGGCAGTATTTCCGCGTTTTCCCATTACTTTCAATGGGAAGGAGCGGTACACACACCACTCCTCTCATCGCTCCAAAGATGCTGCTGGCAGGACTTTTGGAGCGGTCCCGCCAGCGCATCGCCTCAGTGTGAAAGCCCTTGGGCTTTCACATTGAGAATGCAGTGCAGGAGATTTTCAGGCGGTATTTAGGCGCTATTTTTAGCGCTTAACCACCTGAAAAACTCCTCAGTGTGAAAGGGGCCTAAGATTCCTTATGCCTCATACACATGATCAGACATTCTGACAACAAAACCGTGGATTTTTTTCTGATGGATCCTTCGTTCAAACTTGTTTCGCATACACACGGTCACAAAAATGTTATCGGAAATTCCGAACGTCAAGAACGCGGTCACGTACAACACTACGACGACCTGAGAAAAATGAAGTTCACCGATTCCGAGCATGCTTCAAATTGATTCTGAGCATGCGTAGGATTTTTGTGTGTCGGAAATGCATACAGACGATCGTAATTTCCCACAAGAACTTTTGTTGAGGAAAAATTGAGAACCAGCACGCAAACATTTGTTGTCGGAAAATTCCGACAGCAAATGTCCGATGGAGCCTACACACGGTCAGAATATCCGACCAAAAGCTCACATCGAACATTTGGTGTCGGAAATTCCGACCGTGTGTACGCGGCATAAGAAAGAAGGAAACCGGGAGAGTGAGTAGATTTGTAAGAAGAACGGAAGGTCACACACAAAAAATGCCTATAGAGTAATATTACTGTATTTACCAGGGTATTGAGCGCACCCGTGTATAGTGCGCACCCTCAACCCAGAAGAGAAAATCCTGAAAAAAAAGAATATACTTACAGTTTAGATGCCCCTCATCTGTGTCTTACCTGGCGTTCATTGGCGGCCTTGTCCGGTCCGGGGTCCGTCTCCAGAGAGGCTAGGAGCGTGACCGCGAGCCTGGCCGAATGTACACGAGTGTACTGCGCTCGGTATATGTTGGCGGAGGCATTCAAACTAAGCGCGGGAAGCGGGTATCGGCGTATATCGCGCACCCACGATTTTCCCCTTACTTTAAAGGGAAAAAAGTGTGCGGTATACGCCGATAAATACGGTATCTAGTTTACCCCAATTTTTTTTTTTTTAACAACTTTCCCCAAAGGTACCCCACTTGATCTGTAACGTACCTTATCAAACCACGGCTTAAGAGGCGTGGTATCAAATAATTGATCCATTCTGAGAGGGAAGATATAAATGTTGCTATAAGACGACAGGGTTGGAAATTGTTGTCTTGCTCTCCTCTCATCTTCTCCTGTGGTAATGTCCTCCAGTCCTTTCATGAAGAAAACCACCGGTCGGTCAGGGTAGACTCGTGCGGCTGATTCAATTGAACAAAGTACCAGGGGTGGTGGATCCATTCTGTTCGTGGTCTCCACAAATAAGATTCCATTTCCTTCTCTTAGAATGGTGTTTGCGCTAAAAGAACTTGATATTCCATTAGCACCGTTCATGGTTACTAATTCCGAGTCTTTCAAAATAAGGAAATTCCAAATGTAGAATTTTTTTTGTCTATAATTAGTCCAACTAATAAAGGCCAACACTGCCATCATCAGCAAAATAGCACATATTCTTTTTACTTTCATCATGACTGTAGAATACAATAGCTGAGCTGAAAGAAGAACAGACAGAAGTATATCAATTATTAAATGTAGAACTGTAGGCAACACTTTTTTTTTGTATTTTGGATAGAGCAAGGGAAGCTTATAATTAGGGTTGATACCACTTTTTTAAGACCGAGTACAAGTACCGATACTTTTTTTCAAGTACTCACCGATACTTTTTTTTAATGTCATGTGACAGTGGCCCTTTTTTTTTGTACTATTTTTTTTTTATGATTATTATTTTTTTCCAGTGGCGTTTTTTTTTTTTTTTTAGAGGGGGGGTAGTGGATTGTCAGTGTGTTTTTTAATTTTTTATTACTATTTACATTTTATTTTTTAAATTATTTATTGCATTTTTTTTTTTTTAATCAGCTCTGTTGGGGGGGCTTTGGTAAGATATCAGGGGTCTTAACAGACCTCTGACATCTCCCCTTTAAGACAGAGAAAGGGACTAGGGACACAAATTCCCCTGTCCCTTTCTCAGCAGCCTCAGCTGCGCTGAAAATGAATGGAGAGAAGACAGCGTCTTCTCTTCATTCATAAACTGAAACATTGTAATCACAGTTTACGATGTTTCAGTTCTGTGAATGGACAGAGTCATCACTGACTCTGTCCATTCGGAACAGTAAGGAGCCTGGTTTACCGGCTCCTAACGCCGCTCTCCATCCTGACAGTTCCAGGGGGACATGGAGGAGAAGGAAAACACCGGTGGGAAACACGGAGGAGAGAAGGAAACAGCGGGGGGACACGGAGGAGAGAAGGAAACAGCGGGGGACACGGAGGAGAGAAGGAAACAGCGGGGGACACGGAGGAGAGAAGGAAACAGCGGGGGACACGGAGGAGAGAAGGAAACAGCGGGGGGACGCGGAGGAGAGAAGGAAACAGCGGGGGGGGACACGGAGGGAGAAGGAAACAGCAGGCGACACGGAGGAGAAGAAAAACACTGGCGGGGGGAACAGAGGGAGAGAGACTGCAGCAAAACGGAGGGGGGCTGGAGGAGGACACGGGACAAGTATCGGGTGAAGCATCGGGAGCATTTGCCTGAGTACAAGTACTCGGGCAAATGCTTGGTATCGGGACAACCCTACTTATAATCCCTGTCAGTCTTTACTTTCACTTTCACTTTCAAGGATACAATGACAGAGTGGGATAAGGATATCTGTTTGATAATCATTACTGTTAACATTTCTGATTAACCACTTAAGGACCCCCGCACGCACATATACGGCCACAGAATGGCACGTACAGGCACAAGGGCGTAAATTTACGTCCCCGCCTGAGTGCGGTTCGGGGGTCCCATCGGGACCCCCTCCGCGGCGTGCGGGGGTCTCCCTACCTCTGGGAGCGATCCGGGATCTGCGGGCGGATGTCCGTGATATCCGCCCCCCCCCCCGCGATCGCTCCCAGCCAATGGGAGCGCGCTCCCAGCCTGTCACTTCCTCCTCCTGTGTTTACACAGGAAGGAGGAAATGATGTATTCTCTCATCGCAGCGCTGTTTCCCAGCGCTGCTGATGAGAGAAGACATGACAAGTAAGTGTGCACCAACACAACACTGACACACACTCACATAGGCATATTAACCCCTTGTGATCGCCCCCCCCACCCCCCTGTCACAGTGTCACTGAATGCAGTGATTTAATCACTGCATTTAGTGTCAGTGTGACAGGCAGTGTAAAAAACAGTTAGTGTTAGGTTCAGGATAGCCCCCCCACCCCCCCTAATAAAGTTTTAACCCCCTGATCACCGCCCTAGTTAACCCTTTCACTCCCTATTGCCAGCGTCACTAAGCGATCATTTTTCTGATCGCTGTATTAGTGCCGCTGTTCCCGCTAGGTAGCTATTTTTTTTTTATTGCGATTTTTTTTTTTTACTAAAGACATGTGGCTAAATAATTTTTGGCCTAAATGTTTGACTAAAATTTAGTTTATTTGATTTTTTTTTTAACAAAAAGTAAAAAATAGTGTTTTTTTTTCAAAAATGTCGCTCTATTTTTGTATATAGCGCAAAAAATAAAAATCGCAGAGGTGATCAAATACCACCAAAAGAAAGCTCTATTTGTGGGAAGAAAAGGACGCAAATTTTGTTTGGGAGCCACGTCGCACGACCGCGCAATTGTCTGTTAAAGCGACGCAGTGCCGAATCGCAAAAACACCTTGGGTCATTTACCAGCGTATTGGTCCGGGTCTTAAGTGGTTAATGGAATTTAGTTTTTTTTTTTTCTAATGTGTTTTTTTTTTTTGCTTGTGTCTGAGATCCATGGTCCTGATGAAGCAGGTGTTCCTGCGAAACACGTTGTCCTATTTACAGTGATCTCTTTTGACAATGACACATTAATTCTTTTTGCAATTCTATTTGCAGATCAATAGTATAAATGGCAGATGGTTATATGCTTTGGTACTGTCAGATTAACATGTGACAAGACTTTTAATTTGTATGTTATAAATATGTAACAATAAAGCTGTATAATGTTTACTTTACTTGATTTGACCAATCAGCAGCTCCTTACCACATGATCAGCTGTGTCCAATCACAGCTGATTATGGAAGTAAACAGATGCCAGTTATCGGCACTCCTTTCCTAATGTTGTCAGCATGAGGAGAGGAGAAGAGAGCCGATAACTGGCTTGTGTAAAAGGGACATGTACACTGATAATTAGGGCACTGATCATCAGTGCCCTGATGATTAGTGCAGTCCCAACAGTGCTCATCAGTGATGCCAATCAATGCCCTTTAGTGCATCCTTATCAGTGGCACCTATCAATGCTGCCTACCAGTGCCCATCAGTGTCACCTTTTAGTGCCACCTATCAATGCCTATCAATTCTGCCTATCAGTGCAGCCTCATCAGTGCCGCCTCATCAGTGCAGACTATCATTGCCCATTAGTGCAGCCTCATCAGTGCAACCTACCATTGCATGTCAGTGCATTTTTATTAGTGGCACCTATCAATGCCGCCTACCAGTGCCCATCAATGTCGCCTATCAGTGCCACCTATCGGTGCCCATCAATGCCACATATCAATGCCCATAAGTGTCACCTATCAGTGCAGCCTACCAGCAGGAATGCCCTGCTGTGAACTATTATATCAAGAATTGTAATTACATGTATTAATATGAGCAGATCCCTGCCTGTAGGAATTAATATGAGAACACCAGCAAATCTATTGACGTAGCTTAAGGTGCACACTGTGCAAAGGACACAGACAGTACACCACGGGAAAAAACTTGCAGAATGATCCCTTACCTGTGGTATTAATATGAGCAGATCTCTGCCTGTAGGAATTAATATGAGAACAGCAGATTTACATAGCTTTAGGTACACACTGTGCAGAGGACACAGACAGTACACACACCACGTAGCTTTACGTGCACACTGTGCAGAGGACACAGACAGTACACCATGTGAAAATACTTGCAGAATGATCCCCTGCCTGTGGTATTAATATGAGCAGATCTCTGCCTGTAGGAATAAATATGAGAACAGCAGCTTTACATAGCTTTAGGTGCAGAGGACACACACCACGTAGCTTTAGGTGCACACTGTGCAGAGGACACAGACAGTACACCACGTGAAAATACTGCAGCTAGCACAATCACCGGCACGCCTGTCAGTATATTAGGAAGAGCGGATCTAGCTACAGTAAACTCAATACAGTGTATAAATATATATACAACACCTGGAATGCATATATATCCTCTACACAATGTAACTCTAACTGACTAGCCTGTTTGCCTGCCTGCTCTATCTAACTCCAAAAAATTACCCTCTCTCTCTCTGTCTCTCTCTGTAAACCACCGCAACACACTACACAAGGCCAACTTCCAGGTGGCCTTATATAGTGTGGGGCATGTATTAAACCTCCTGAGCCATAATTGGCCAAAGCCACCCTGGCTTTGGCCAATTATGGCTCTCCGTTTTTTGCAAGCTGTGATTGGCCAAGCATGGGGGTCATAGTGCATGCTTGGCCAATCATCAGCCAGCAATGCACTGCGATGCCGCAGTGAATTATGGGCCGTAACACGCCAAAACGTTCGTAAGTCGACGAACGGTCGAAAATTCGATGTTCGAATCAAACATGGGTTCGACATGAACACGTAGCTCATCCCTAGTGCCAAGTAAGCAAGTGATTAAACTAGGACAACGTTGTCTCACAGCTACAAAAAGCTTAGGATGTCACAACATAAACTTGGGATTACAGTCCCATTGGGGTAAATCCAAATGGGCCCTGAAATCAATCAGTGGCAGTCAGGTTGTAAGACTCCCTCCCCATATAGCTCATAGGTATACTAGAATGGCAGAAAGACATGCAAGCATAGCAGTGACCAATACGATCTATAAATGCTAATCATCAGTAATGAGAGTCTAGACCAGGGGTCCTCAAACTTTTTAAACAGGGGGGCGGTTCACTGTTCCTCAGATCGTTAGAGAGCCGGACTATAAAAAAAACTATGAACAATTTGCTATGCACACTGCATATATGTTATTTTTAAGTGAAAAAACAAAATGGGAAAAATACAATATTTAAAAGGAAGAACAAGTAAAGTTAACGTTAAACCAACAGACTTACAATTTCAAGCCATCATTGCAAGCCCCCCTCACAGTCATTTCAAGCCATCATTGCAAGCCCACCCTCACTGTCATTTCAGACCATCATTGCAAGCCCACCCTCACCACCATTTGAAATTCAAGCCATCATTTCAAGTCCCCCCCCCCCTCACCATTGCAAGCCCCTCACGATCATTGCAACCCTCCCCCTTCATCATTATAAGCCCCTTATTGCAAGCCCCCCCTCACAATAATTAATTGCAAACCGATCATGATCATTGCAAGCCCCCCCCCACCTCATCATCTTCATTAAATCATCATCATCCCCTCATTGCAAGCCCCCCCTCGCCATCATCATTGTAAGCCCCTCATTGCAAGCCCACCCCCCTCACAATCCTTAATTGCAAGCCGATCAAGATCATTGCAAGCCCCCCCAATCATCATTACATCATCATCATCAGCCCCTCATTGCAACCCCCCTCACCATCACTAGCCCCTCATTGCAACCCCCCCCCTCACCATTGCAAGCCCCCCACCTTCATCATTACATCATCAGCCCCTCAGTGCAAGCCCACCCCCACCATCATCATCATCATTACATCTAATTTCGTCATCATCAGCCCACACCCACCATCATCATCATCATTACATCATCATTTCATCATCATCAGCCCCCACCCCCCACCATCATCATTACATCATCATTTCGTCATCATCAGCCCCCCCACCATCATCATTTCACCATCATCAGCCCCCCCCCCCCCACACCATCATCATCATTTCATCATCATCAGCCCCCCACACCATCACAAGCCCCCCCCCCCCTCACCATCATAAGCCCCTCACAGCCTTTCTCCTTACTGTGCCAAACTGCTGTTACGGTCCCGCTGTGTCACAAAGCTCACAGTGTTGGTAACAGTTCTGGCGCGCTGTGCTAAATGTCCCGCCCCCCTCCTCCTAGACCAGCTTGTGTGATAGACATAACACTGGCTCTATCACACAAGCTAGTCTAGGAGGAGGAGGGTGGGACATTTATCACAGCGCGCCCGACAGTTACCAACACTGTGATCTCCGTGACACAGCGGGATCGCTGTGTTACAACCTGCCGTGTAACCGGCGTTGCTTGTCAGGGTCGGGTGGGCCGGTTAAAAGTCCTCCGCGGGCCCCATGTGGCCCGCGTGGATCGCAGTTTGAGGACCCCTGGTCTAGACAAATTGTAATGAAGTATGTAACACGATATCAGAATAGTGCACCGAGTTCCAACTGGATATTGTAAGTATTCTGCCATTCCAATGTATTGAGTTTCTAGCTGATTGTTTGAGATCTCTAAGTAAATATTCAAGCAGAAGTTAAATGAAGGAAAAATAAGACTTTGCATACATGCAGGCAAATGGTGTATAAATTGCAAAGCACAGGCAAAGCTCATTAGCGGCAGTGGAACAACAGGCAGCCTCCAGATTTGCATTTAGCATTGCAAGATGCCAAAAGTGGGAAGTTCTCAGAATGCATAAACTTAGGATTGCTCCTTAACCCCTTCCATACAGGGCACTTTCACCCCTTCCTGCCCAGACCAATTTTTAGTTTTCAGCGCTGTCGCACTTTGAATGACAATTGCGCTGTCATGCAACACTGTACCCAAATGAAATCTTTATGTGGTATTTGATCATCTCTTTGGTTTTTATTTTTTACGCTATAAACAAAAGAAGAGCAACAATTAAAAAAAACAAACACACAATGGGCTAGATTCAGGTAGGAGCGGCTTAATTCTAAACCTGCCTAGCGTATGGTATTTACACTACGCCGCTGCAACTTTTTCAGGCAAGTGCTTTATTCTCAAAGCACTTGCCTTTAAAGTTGTGGCGGCGTAGCGTAAATGGTCCGTCTTAAGTCAAATTGGGCGGGTAGGGGGAGTGTATTATTTAAATAAAGTGCGATCCTGTGCCGAACGTACTGCGCATGCGCCAGCCGTGAATTGATCCCAGTGCGCATGCTCCAAATCACGACGTCAATACGCAATGTAAACGATGTGAACTTCACTTACGCAAAGCCCTATTCGCGAACGTTTTATGTAAACGGCGTGAAAAAAAAAACGCCGGCACGCCGTCCATACTTAACATTGGCTGCGCCTCATACAGCAGGGTTAACATTACGACGGACCTACACTAACGCAAACGACGTAATAAAATAGCGCCAGCCGGGCGTACTTTCGGGAATCGGCATATAGGCTCATTTGCATATTTTAGATGGGAACGCCACCTAGCGTCCAGCCTAAATATGAAAATAAGATTCGACGGCGTAAGAGACTTACGCAAGTCGGATCTAATGGAAATCTATGCGTAACTGATTCTATGAATCAGTCGCATAGATAGGAGGGCCAGACGCAGAGATAAGATGGCTTATCTGGCGATAAGCCATCTTATATTTTTTACTTTTTGATTTAATAAATATCTAAAAAAAAAAAATGTTTTCCTCAGTTTAGGCCGATACGTATTCTTCTATATATTCTTGTTAAAAAAATCGCAATAAGCGTATATTGATTGGTTTGCGCAAAAGTTATGGGCCCGGATTCAGAAAGCACTTACGCCGACGTATCTACAGATAAGCTGCGTAAGTGTACGGATGCACCGTCGTATCTATGCGCCTGAGTCTGAAAGCAAGATACGCCTGAAATTTGGCTTCATACAACCGACGTAAGTGTCCTGTGCCGTCGTATCTTGGGCGCATATTTACGCTGGCCGCAAGGGGCGCTTCCATTGATTCAAGCGTTGAATATGTAAATGAACGAGATACGCCGATTCATGAAGGTACTTGCGCCCGTCACTGTAATATACGCGGTTTACCTAAGGCGTACGTCCAGCGTAAAGTTATTCCACCTAAAGGTGGCGCAACCCATGCAAAGGTAAGGACATCGGAACAGCCATTGTATTTTGCGCCGTTTACGTAGTACTACGTGAATAGGGCTGTGCGTAGGTTACGTTCACGTCGTAGGCAGTGTATTGATGTATCTCAGGCAGCTATTTCGACGTAACTGTGAGCATGCGCACTGGGATGCGTCCAAGAGATGACGCATGCGCAGTTCCTTTTTTGAAGCTCAAACCATCATTTGCATGGGGTCACGCTTCATTATAATATATCACGCCCACTTCCAGCCCACTTCCAACTACTTTGACTTATGTCGGCTTACGCCGACAACTATACGTTATGCCGGCGCAACGTTGACCGCATATTCTTTGTGAATAGCATGCTTGCCTCTCAACGTTGTTCCAGCGTAGCGTAAAGACGATGCGCTACGCCGGCATAAAGATACGCCGATCTATGTGAATCCGGGCCATAGCGTCTACAAAATAGGTGATAGATTTATGGCATTTTTTTTTTACTAGTAATGGCGACGATCTGCGATTTTTATTGTGAACATGACATTGCGGCGGACACATCAAACACTTTTGACACGTTTTTGGGACCATTCACATTTATACAGCGATTAGTGCTATAAAACTGCACTGATTACTGTGTAAATGTGACTGGCAGGGAAGGGGTTAACACTAGGGGTTAATATGTTCCCTAAAGTGTGTTCTAACTGTAGGGGGGACACACATCGGTCTCCTCACCTCTGACACTCCTGCCGTGATCACCGGCAATCGCGGATGCCGTGCCGGGTCACGAGCGGTGCTGCGGGCGCACACGCGCGCCCTAGATTGCTGGGAAGGAAGGACATCATATGACGTCCACCCCGATCAAGGCGTCATTTTATAATGGCCCGGTAATTAAGGTGTTAATATAAGTTGCAAAGCACAGGCAAAGCTTGTCAGTAGGGCAAAAAGCAACTTCCACATTTAGATCTCTTTCACATTGAGGCGTGGAGCCGCGGTGACGGTATAGCCACGCTATTTGTAGCGCCGCTATACCGTAGTATTTACCGCGATATTCGGGCGCTAGCGGTGAGGTTTTAACCCCCGCTAGCGGCCGAAAAGGGGTTAATACCGCGATATTACCGCGGTTTCCCATTGATTTCAATGGGAAGGCGCGGTATAGGAGCGGTGAACACACCGCTCCTATACCGCGGTAAAGATGCGGCTAGCGGGACTTTTGGAGCGCTCCTGCTAGCGCACCGCTAAAAAAACTGAAAAGCTGAAAAAACACGTTGTTTCTTGTTTGTTGGCCGACAATTCTTTGCCGTTTGTATGCAATACAAGTTCATGGCCAACTCCCTTTGTACAAAAGTCCTACATTTTGAGGCGACTTTGATGTGACTTTACACTTTCTGGCACTCAAGTAGCATCAAGGCCGCATGAAAGTCACATTAAAATAGTGCAGGAACCTTTATGCGTGCAAAGTCTCTTATGAATGCAAATTACTCCCTAGGTGGAGAGCCAATGGGGGATTCCTAGATGGACAAAGATCTGGGGGTCCTTGTAGACAACAGACTTATCAATGGCATCATTATTATTATTATTATTATTATTATTATTATTATACAGGATTTATATAGCGCCAACAGTTTGCGCAGCGCATGCCAAGCTGCTGCAAGCAAAGCCAACATAATGTTAGAAGAATATTATCATGCATTTAAAAAGGGGTTTACTCCAGAGATAAATCTATAATATAATATATTTGGGGGAAAAAGTTTAATGCATAAAAAAAAAAAGTAAAATTATCCACATTTTTTTGCATAATGTGAAAGTTGAAGTTGCGCCAAATAAATAGATACCTAACTTGTCACACTTCAAAATTGCACACGCTTGTGGAATGTTGCCAAACTTCGGTACCAAAAAATCCCTATATGCTTTATTTTTATTTTTTACGGGTTACATGTTTTCAGTTACAGAGGAGGTCTAGGGCTATAATAATTGCTCTCGCTCTATTGTTCGCGGCGATACCTAACATGTGTGGTTCGAACACAGTTTTCATATGTGGGCGCGACTTACGTATGCGTTCGCTTCTGCGTGCAAGTACCCACAGGGGCACTTTAAGGCTGCATTCACACCTGAGCGTTTTGTTGCCTGAAGCGCGACGCTCAAAAACGCGGGGAAAAAATACATTATTCTCTATGGAGATAGTTCACATCTCCACTCCAAAATGCTTGACGCCGAACCCCTGAAGCTCAAACAAGTTCAGGACTCTTTTTTGTCGCGCGAATCGGGCGGTTTGGGCATTTTTCATTGGTGACCATAGACCTGTACAAAATCGCAGTAAAAAACGCTGCGTTTTGTCGCGGCAAATCGCGGTAAAAAAATTGTCACTGCAAATCGCGGTAAAAAACACCGCAAAACGCTACGCTTAGGTGTGAATGCAGCCTTAAAGGGGTGTTCCAGCCAAAAATGGTGTTTATTAAAAGTCAGCAGCTACAAAAAGTGTAGCTGCTGGCTTTTAATAAACACTCACTTACCTGCTCCTGCGTTCCAGCGACGCGCCGACCGGGGCTCCGCTCCTCTGCCCCCCTCCCCGGCCGGCGTCTCCATCCTGTCTGTGGGCACCCAGCCGTGACAGCCTTCGGCTTCACGGCCGGGCACCCACTGCGCATGCGCGAGCCGTACTGCGCATGCGTGCGCGGCGCGGCTCGCCGCTGATTGGAGAGGCGATCGCATGGGACCTGTCAGTGTCCCATGTGATCGCCTACAGGGAGGGGGCTGGTGTAGGCGATTAAGCTTAATCGCCTAACCAGCCCCTCGGCGGAAGCAGGAAGTGGGACAGGAAGTCCCACTCCTACTGAAGCCCCCACTCCCCCCCCAAAAAAATTACATGCCAAATGTGGCATGTATGGGGGTGAGGAGTGGGTTAAGAAGGGGTCATATTTTTGGGTGGAACACCCCTTTAATGTTGTTTACTGGTTACAGGTTTTGAGTTACTGAGGAGGTCTAGTGGTAGAATTATTTCTCTCGTTCTACCATTCACGGTGATACCTCACATGTGTGATTTGAACACTGTTTACATACGTGGGTGCGACTTACGTATGCATTAGCTTCTGCGTGCGATGGGGATGGGGCACTTTAAACGTTTTTTTTGTTAAATTGACTTTTATTTTTCTAGTTTGACACTTTTGTTTTACTTTTTTTTTAATCATTTTTATTCCTATTACAAAAAATGTAAACATCCCTTGAAATAGAAATAAACATGACAGGTCCTCTTTACAGTGAGATAAAGGGTCAATAAGACCCCACATCTCACCTTTAGGCTGTGAAGCCTGAAATAAAATAAAAAACAATCTCAGCTTCCCAGCCGAGACGGCACCATTTTTTCAAATGCAGAGGCCGGGTGTAACAGCATAACATTGCGCCTCCAGCCACTGAACGATCATAGAGACTTCGGGGACCATCTGGATGGCCAGAAATCTCTATGGTCAACATCTGGGGATGGCGGATCCATTCTCTGACTCACCGATGGCGCGGGTTAGCTGGTAGAATCACCGGAAGTTGAAGGGGGGGGGGACATGTATGGGTAGCCTCATGCCCCGTACAACACATCAGTTTTCCAGTCGGCAAAAAGTTGGATGGTTTTCCTGATGGAATTCCGCTCAAGCCTGCCTTGCATACACACAGTCACACAAAAAGTTGGGTGAACTTCGACTGCCAAGAACACAGTAACGTAAAAGACTACGATGAGCCCAGAAAAATAAGTTCTATGCTTTTGAGCATGCATTGATTTGTTTCCGAGCATGCGTCAAAATTTTGTGCGTCGGAATTTGTACACACAATAGGAAAGTCCGGGAGAATAGAGAACCTGCTCTCTATCTTTTTCCAGCAATTGGAAAAAGTCTGATGGAGCATACACACAGTCGGTATTCCCGGCCAAAAGCTCTCATCTGACTTTTTCCAACAGAAAAACCGATCGTGTGTACGGGGCATAACACATACAGTAGATAGCAATGAGTAAGCAGAGAAAACTTTAACAGATGACGGGTTGATTTGCTAAAACCGGAAGGAGCAAAATCTGGTTCAGCTCTGCATAGCAACCAATCAGCTTCCAGGATTTTTTTGTTTTTCGAAGCTTAATTGAACAAGCTGAAGTTCAAACCTAATTGGCTACCATGTCCAGCTGCACCAGATTTTGCACTCTTCAGTTTTAGTAAATCAATTCCAAAGAGTCACTTAGGCAGGGAATGAAGCTTACGACAGGAAACTTCTAGGGTTTTGTAGCTCCACGTATCTCGGCGCTTCTGTCCACAGGTAGAAAACATCGCACTCCAACTTCCTCAGGTGGCTTGTGGCTCCGCTGTCAATGGTGGCCGCTGCTCCCTCTGTATACCCGTGAACTTCACAGCTTTGGCATCTCTTCAGTTTTAGTAAATCAACTCCAAAGAGTCACTTAGGCAGGAAATGAAGCTTACGTCAGGAATCTTCTAGGCTTTAGTAGCTCCACGTATCTCGCTGCTTCTGTCCAGAGGTAGAAAACATTGCACTACGACTTCATCAGGTGGCTTGTGGCTCCGCTGTCAATAGTGGCAGCTGCTCCCTCTGTATACCCGGGAACTTCACAGCTTTGGCATCTCTTCAGTTTTAGTAAATCAACTCCAAAGAGTCACTTAGGCAGGTAATGAAGCTTACGTCAGGAAACTTCTAGGCTTTAGTAGCTCCACGTATCTCGCTGCTTCTGTTCAGAGGTAGAAAACATCGCACTACGACTTTCTCAGGTGGCTTGTGGCTCCGCTGTCAATGGTGGCAGCTGCTCCCTCTGTATACCCGGGAACTTCACAGCTTTGGCATCTCTTCAGTTTTAGTAAATCAACTACAAAGAGTCACTCAGGCAGGTAATGAAGCTTACGTCAGGAAACTTCTAAGCTTTAGTAGCTCCACGTATCTCGACGCTTGTGGCTGTCCTCCCTCTGTATACCCGGGAACATTTGGCATCTCTTCAGTTTGAGTAAATTAACTCCAAACAGTCACTTAGGCAGGGAATGAAGCTTAAAGAAAACTTCTAGGCTTTAGTAGCTCCGCGTATGTTGCCGCTTCTGTCCATCACACTCCGACTTCCTCAGGTGGCTTGTGGCTCCGCTGTCAATGGTGGCCGCTGCTCCCTCTGTATACCCGGGAACTTCACAGCTTTGGCATCTCTTCAGTTTGAGTAAATTAACTCCAAACAGTCACTTAGGCAGGGAATGAAGCTTACGACAGAAAACTTCTAGGCTTTAGTAGCTCCGCGTATGTTGCCGCTTCTGTCCACATGTAGAAAACATCACACTCTGACTTCCTCAGGTGGCTTGTGGCTCCGCTGTCAATGGTGGCCGCTGCTCCCTCTGTATACCCGTGAACTTCACAGCTTTGGCATCTCTTCAGTTTTAGTAAATTAACTCCAAACAGTCACTTGGGCAGGGAATGAAGCTTACGACAGAAAACTTCTAGGCTTTAGTAGCTCCACGTATGTTGCCGCTTCTGTCCACATGTAGAAAACATCACACTCTGACTTCCTCAGGTGGCTTGTGGCTCCGCTGTCAATGGTGGCCGCTGCTCCCTCTGTATACCCGTGAACTTCACAGCTTTGGCATCCTGCGATACTTAATAATGTGAAAACGTGCTTTATGTCCAAACTTTCGGCATCTTGCAATGCTGGAGGGCGGCTGCCTACTGTTCCACTGCCGCTGATAAGCTTTGCCTGTGCTTTGCATTTCATATATCATTTGCCTGCATGTATGCAAAGGCTCCTTTTTCTTTAATTTGCCTTCTGCTTGAATATTTACTTGGAGATCTCAAACAATCAGCTTTAAAACTCAATACATTGAAATTACAGAGTGCTTACAATATCCAGTTGGAGCTTGGTGTACTATTCTGATATCGTGTTACATACTTCATTACAATTTGTCTGGACTCTCATTACTGGTAGTTATCATTTATGCCCCGTACACACGATCGAAATTTCCGATTTAAAAAATTTAGAAATTCCGACCGTGTGTATGACCCATCGAATTATTTTCATTGAAAATTCCGAGGAATTCCGTCAGAGTTTAGATAGAGAAGGTGTTCTCTTGTACTCCAATGGAATTCAGTCGGAATTCCGATGTGATTTTGGTCGGACAAAGGTCCGATCGTGTGTACGGGGCTTTATAGATAGTATTGGTCGTTGATATGTTCACATGTCTGTCTGCCATTCTAATAATAACCACTTGAAGACCAGGGCCCAGATTCACATACATCGGCGCATATATATGCCGCCGTAGCGTATGTCTTTTACGCTATGCCGGCGCAGCGCGGAGAGGGAAGCATGGAATTCACAAAGCAAATGCTCCCAACTCTGTGCCGGCATAGCGTATATTCGTAGGCGTAAGCCAGCGTAAGTGGAAGTAGGTGAAAGTGGGCGTGATCCATGGTAATGAAGTGTGACCCCATGCAAATGATGGGCCGGGCGTCAGACAAGCATTTAAAACGAACTGCGCATGCGTTGAGACTTGTACACATCCCCGCACGCATGCGTACAACCACATCAGAACAACTGCTTGAGATACGTTGAATCACTGTCGTAAATGTAACATACGCCCAGCCCTATTCAGGTACAGAGTAAACTACATAAAATTTGACGGCATTCATTCCCTGGTCCATACCTTTGCATGAGTTGCGCCTCCTATATGGGGAATAATTTTACGCTGGACGTACCACTTACGCAAACCGTGTATATTATGCGCCGGGCGCAAGTACGTTCGTGAATCGCCGTATTTGCCTCATTTGCATATTTGAATTGAAAATCAATGGGAGCGCCACATGCGTCCAGCGTAAATATGTGCCCACTCTACGCCGGCGTAGGAAAGTGGCTACGTTGGGTGGCTGAAGCCTATTTTTCGACGTATATTGGTTTGTGGGTCGTCGCATAGATACGACAGCGCACATTTGTACTTACGTCGGCGGATCTGGAGATACTTTGGCGTAAGTGCTTTGTGAATCCGGGCCCAGGTCTTTTCTGGCACTTTTTGTTTACATGTAACAATGAGTATTTTTTTGCTAGAAAAATACTTAGAACTCCCAAACATTATACACCATATTGCCAAAAGTATTGGGTTGCCTGCCTTTGCATGCACAAGTACTGTAATGGTATCCCAGTCTTAGTCCGTAGGGTTCAATGTTGAGTTGTACAAGAGGTGGTGGGGGTAGTGGCGCTGTCACTAATATGTTGTTTATTAAGCCGGTAAAATAATGGGCTTTAATGGGACAACATACCCCTGAGGAAATATAAGAATATAAAAAATAAGAGGAGACACAAATAATAATATAAATGAATGTGTAAGATCACTAGTAGTGATACCTCAAACAGCCACCGGAGGTGTGATTACATAAGTAAAAAATATAAAATATAAAAATGTGGATAAATAAATTAGGTCTTCCTGGTCATATAAGATATGCACTAAGAACACAGTCAGTGGCCCAGTGTATAGTATAAGTGGCCCAGTATGTGATATGTGGCATAGATACAAATGTGCATAATATGAAATAGAAGTCCAAAAAACATAAAAGTTAGATGACAATGTCCATAGATATATATAGCAGGTGAAGTAAGGTGGTCAAGGTGCACCTAATGGGATAGGTGGTAAGCAAAATCACAAGTGACTTTCGCAGTGGGTCCGGTGTTCCCCCTTATGGGTCCCCACTCACCAAAGGCAATCACCCCTGCAGGGGTAGAAAGCATGTAGATCGTAGTCCTGCTCCAAGTTGCCGTGGCTCCCTTCCTTAGTTTGCACCGATTTCCTTTGGATCACCTGGGCTCCTGCGAAGTATCCTTAGTATGTATTGTTGTTGTAATGAATTTCAGTTGGTATTATAATTTCCTCAAAGGCAAGAAAAAAGAAGCTTCCATAGCGTGGTATGTTTTTTAAAAGGGAATAATTTTAATAGCACTGTCAGACTATCACATAGTACGAGTGCACAAAATATACAAAATAAAAATGAATACAAAAAATAAATACAAAAAATATATAAAAATAGAAATAAAAATAATGTCAGACTTAGTCGGATATAAACCGCAACTGACAGTCACAATACCAAAAAGTCAAGTTGGTAGCTGCCTATACCCAAAGGGGTTATAGGTTCTGAGAATGCACAGCACACATGCAAGGTCCAATTGAGAGTATCATCAGCGTGGAAGCGGCGTGCGCTCCAAAGACTAACAGCTGATTAGGACCGGAAGTGTATGTGGGTGTGCGTGTGGCCGCTTGACGTACGTTTCGTATGTTTACTTCCTCTGAAGCGGGTACACGCATACCGCTGTTGTTTGTCTATATAGGGGACGTAACCATGGCAGTTTCCCGACGCTTCTAGCGTCCTCCAATCAGATACAATGACAGGTCCGGTTAGCCTATCAGGTGGGTTAAATTAGAGGGCGTGTGCACATCTATATTTACCCAATAGAGCAGAGCATGAAAAAGCCGACTCATAGGGGCGTGTGCAGAAATACTACTGCCCAATAGAAGGGAGTCCACTCGCATACCAAATTGTACTAAACCGGATGTGTTTATTGGTTGCCATGCTGACGGCCCCGAAAGTAACAGGAAATGCAGATGATCACTAGAATAATTAAAGAGAGATTTTATAATGCGAAGTAGAATAGGTACCAATATAAATTATAAATTATAGTGGTGTATGTTAATATCTGTAACTAGTGTCAACTGGCTTGCGGAAGCAACAAGAGATATGAAATTATATGTCTATCAGGGGTATCTCTATGGCTAATTACATATACTCCAGCGGTATATGCTGAGTATTAGTGCCTGAATGTTATTTAAACAAGAGAGATACTTGTATTTAATAGAGAGAATTAAAGGTAATATATGTTATATTAAATGCTAGTAAGGGATCAAACTACCAGGTAATGGATTTTATTGTCCCAATATAGTAGATAACTGTCCAACTATATAATAATGGGCCATAATTAGAGCGAGGTAATATATACACCTGTGAATGCTACATGACCATTAAAAAATGAAATAAAGAAGTGACATGAAGTATAATCTGTAAATCATATCATATCATGTAGTGAGCCTTCGTGAAATAAATTCAAGGCATAACGTAATGTTATAATTGATAACCAAAACATAGTGTTATAATTAGAAGGAGTGACAAGTGATAAATATATGTATAGAACCAAACATAGGTAATGTGATACAGGTGACACAGATATAGTGTGTATCATATGACGATATGTCATAGTATGAGGGCTAAATCCAACAGTAAGAAGGGAATGTGCACTAAATGTGGATACAATTTGTATATATATATATATAAATATGTCCAATAAGACCTTTAGCCTGGAGGATCACATTTGAACAAATGGTACATATAATATATATATATATATTAATAGATACATTTACATAAACATAATATTGAATATATGTGTGTATCGAACTCTTGTATAGGAGAAGTGTTGATTGGGGATAGAGTTTCACTAAATATGAAAACTATCTGAAAAAAAGGGGGAAAAAGTGTATATATAATAATTATCTGATGCCAGAATAAGGTACCATAAATATCCCATTGGTCATAAGGTTATGGTATTATTAGGCACCCATATGAAAATTGGTGCTGTGCTGAAGATATTAATAATGCAGGGTGATAGTTAAACCTCAGTGAAGTGGAGTATAAGTGGATTTGGGTCATGGGTTTGCCAAAAAACAATTAAGATCTATGTCAGAATTTAACCCATGAGGCTTAAGAGATCCCAACCGGTAAATCCAGCTGGTTTCATTTTGTGAGATGGCCGTAGTCTTGTTGCCACCCCTCCAGTTGTCTTTAACGAGGTCTATACCATAAAAAATAAGCCCCGTTGGATCCTGCTGGTGGAATCTCTTAAAGTGGCGTGAGAGATTATGTTTGGTGGATCCCTTTTTTATCCGGTTGACGTGCTCACGTATTCTCACTTTAAGGGGTCGTGTAGTACGACCTACGTACTGTAGGCGACAGGGGCATTCAATGACATAAGTTACATGTGTAGAATGACATGTAATAAGGTCCTTGATTTTGTATTCTGTAAAGTCAACCTTCGACTTGAAGCTCGTTTTTCTCCTTGGTTGCTTCTTAGTTACTCTGCAGGGTAAACATTTTTGGCATTTATAAAAGCCTTTTAGATCCGGGCATAGGCTGATGGACTGAGGTGGATCAATAACATTGTGTACAAGGTGATTACGTAGGGATGGGGCTCTTCTGTAGATAAAAGTAGGTTTTTTCTTCAAAATTTTATTCAAAGTCTGGTCATCTTGCAAAATAGGCCAATATTTTTTGACTATGTGTTCAAACTCTTTATATTGTGAGTTGAACCCAGTAATGAAAGCTAAATCTGAGGTGTTGGATGTATTCTTTGCTTTGGATTTCAGCATACTGTTCCTATCCATTTTCTGAACCTCTTCTTTCAGTGCGGTCAAATTATTTTCTTTGTAGCCTTTTTCTTTAAATCTTTCAATGATGACATCTGCTTGATGGGAATAGTCTGCGATGGAATTGCAATTTCTGCGTAGACGCATAAGTTGGCCTTTGGGTATATTTGCCTTCCACTTTGGATGATGGCAACTAGTGGTTGGGATATACCCATTACGGTCTGTTGATTTGAAGAATGTTTTTGTATGTAGTTTGGACCCTTCTTTGAAGATCTGAAGGTCCAGGAAGTCAATGCTCTCCATATCACACTTGCCAGTGAATGTGAGTCCATATCTGTTGGAATTCAGGTTAAGTAGGAACTCCTGAAAGGAGTCAATGGATCCATCCCACAGGATGATAAGATCATCAATGTATCTACGATACAATTTGATCTGAGGGATGCAACGACTATAAACATACTCTTCTTCCCAACAATCCATCAGCAAATTGGCGACGCTGGGGGCATAACGTGCCCCCATAGCTACGCCTTTGCTTTGGACGTAATAGTTGTTCTTATACCAGAAGTAATTGCAACTCATAGCCATCTGTAATCCTTCTACAATGTAATTGATCTGTTCTTGTTTGAGCCTGGAGTTTTGGTGCAGGGCTTTTTCTACCCCATATATACCGTCTGCTTGTGTAATACTGGTATACAGTGAGTTAACATCAATTGTGGCAAGCAGTAACTTGTCTGCTCCATCAACTTTAGTAAGTTCGTTAATTAGTTGTACACTATCGCGAAGATATGATCTCCCCTTTTTTACAATGGGTTTGAGAAAGGTGTCTAGATATTCTCCTAGTCTAGAGAACACGGAGTTGATTCCACTTATGATGGGTCTTCCTGGGGGTTTTATAAGTCTCTTATGCACCTTGGGTGTATAATATATCACCGGTGTTTTGGTAGAATTTGACACCAGGTATTCTGCCTCGGTATGGCTCAAAATACCCAAAGTTTTACCCTTCTTGACGTATTTGGCCAGTTTTTTATTAAACCTAGCTTTAGGGTTACCCTTTAGTTTTATGTATGTATTGGGGACTTGAAGTAGATTGTCCATCTCCTCCTCATAGTCCTTCTTATCAAGGATTACCAGCCCTCCCCCCTTGTCTGCTGGCCGGATGATAACTTCATTTTTCTTCCCAATGGCTTTAATGGTTTCCCAAATTTTCTTATTTTTGTTTTTAGACTTCCTTTTGAGTTTCCTTAGGTCACTTTCTACCATCTTTTTAAACGCACCTATGCATTGATTGCCTGCGATGGTAGGATTAAATACGGAGTTGTTTTTAAGGTCCGTTTGTATGTATGGTGAAGGGTCTGTAATTTGTTCTGACGTATTGTTGGCAAAGAATTTCTTTAGATTTAGTTTCCTAAGGAATTTTTGGAAGTCAATGTAAACTTCGAATTGGTCTAGGCCTTTGTCAGGAGCATATTTGAGGCCCAGATCTAGTATCTGTAATTCTTCATTGGTAAGTTGGATACTACTCAAATTAAAGATACCTCTCCCTAGTATTGCCTGGGTCGTTTTCTTCTTCCCTCCCCTGCACCCTCTGGTGCGCTTTCTCTTTGTGTGGGTTCTTCTTGTCTGTCCTGGTTGTATGTGTGATTCCCCCATTGACTGGGGTGTGGTTCTTGGTCCTGCTGATTTTGGTTTCTTTGGTAATCCTCTCTTCCTGTAGGTCTTCCATGGGTATCCTGGCGGTTGCCAGTCATCCCTCTCCATCCTCCGTTCCCTTGTCCACTCCTGACAAAGGCCTAGACCAATTCGAAGTTTACATTGACTTCCAAAAATTCCTTAGGAAACTAAATCTAAAGAAATTCTTTGCCAACAATACGTCAGAACAAATTACAGACCCTTCACCATACATACAAACGGACCTTAAAAACAACTCCGTATTTAATCCTACCATCGCAGGCAATCAATGCATAGGTGCGTTTAAAAAGATGGTAGAAAGTGACCTAAGGAAACTCAAAAGGAAGTCTAAAAACAAAAATAAGAAAATTTGGGAAACCATTAAAGCCATTGGGAAGAAAAATGAAGTTATCATCCGGCCAGCAGACAAGGGGGGAGGGCTGGTAATCCTTGATAAGAAGGACTATGAGGAGGAGATGGACAATCTACTTCAAGTCCCCAATACATACATAAAACTAAAGGGTAACCCTAAAGCTAGGTTTAATAAAAAACTGGCCAAATACGTCAAGAAGGGTAAAACTTTGGGTATTTTGAGCCATACCGAGGCAGAATACCTGGTGTCAAATTCTACCAAAACACCGGTGATATATTATACACCCAAGGTGCATAAGAGACTTATAAAACCCCCAGGAAGACCCATCATAAGTGGAATCAACTCCGTGTTCTCTAGACTAGGAGAATATCTAGACACCTTTCTCAAACCCATTGTAAAAAAGGGGAGATCATATCTTCGCGATAGTGTACAACTAATTAACGAACTTACTAAAGTTGATGGAGCAGACAAGTTACTGCTTGCCACAATTGATGTTAACTCACTGTATACCAGTATTACACAAGCAGACGGTATATATGGGGTAGAAAAAGCCCTGCACCAAAACTCCAGGCTCAAACAAGAACAGATCAATTACATTGTAGAAGGATTACAGATGGCTATGAGTTGCAATTACTTCTGGTATAAGAACAACTATTACGTCCAAAGCAAAGGCGTAGCTATGGGGGCACGTTATGCCCCCAGCGTCGCCAATTTGCTGATGGATTGTTGGGAAGAAGAGTATGTTTATAGTCGTTGCATCCCTCAGATCAAATTGTATCGTAGATACATTGATGATCTTATCATCCTGTGGGATGGATCCATTGACTCCTTTCAGGAGTTCCTACTTAACCTGAATTCCAACAGATATGGACTCACATTCACTGGCAAGTGTGATATGGAGAGCATTGACTTCCTGGACCTTCAGATCTTCAAAGAAGGGTCCAAACTACATACAAAAACATTCTTCAAATCAACAGACCGTAATGGGTATATCCCAACCACTAGTTGCCATCATCCAAAGTGGAAGGCAAATATACCCAAAGGCCAACTTATGCGTCTACGCAGAAATTGCAATTCCATCGCAGACTATTCCCATCAAGCAGATGTCATCATTGAAAGATTTAAAGAAAAAGGCTACAAAGAAAATAATTTGACCGCACTGAAAGAAGAGGTTCAGAAAATGGATAGGAACAGTATGCTGAAATCCAAAGCAAAGAATACATCCAACACCTCAGATTTAGCTTTCATTACTGGGTTCAACTCACAATATAAAGAGTTTGAACACATAGTCAAAAAATATTGGCCTATTTTGCAAGATGACCAGACTTTGAATAAAATTTTGAAGAAAAAACCTACTTTTATCTACAGAAGAGCCCCATCCCTACGTAATCACCTTGTACACAATGTTATTGATCCACCTCAGTCCATCAGCCTATGCCCGGATCTAAAAGGCTTTTATAAATGCCAAAAATGTTTACCCTGCAGAGTAACTAAGAAGCAACCAAGGAGAAAAACGAGCTTCAAGTCGAAGGTTGACTTTACAGAATACAAAATCAAGGACCTTATTACATGTCATTCTACACATGTAACTTATGTCATTGAATGCCCCTGTCGCCTACAGTACGTAGGTCGTACTACACGACCCCTTAAAGTGAGAATACGTGAGCACGTCAACCGGATAAAAAAGGGATCCACCAAACATAATCTCTCACGCCACTTTAAGAGATTCCACCAGCAGGATCCAACGGGGCTTATTTTTTATGGTATAGACCTCGTTAAAGACAACTGGAGGGGTGGCAACAAGACTACGGCCATCTCACAAAATGAAACCAGCTGGATTTACCGGTTGGGATCTCTTAAGCCTCATGGGTTAAATTCTGACATAGATCTTAATTGTTTTTTGGCAAACCCATGACCCAAATCCACTTATACTCCACTTCACTGAGGTTTAACTATCACCCTGCATTATTAATATCTTCAGCACAGCACCAATTTTCATATGGGTGCCTAATAATACCATAACCTTATGACCAATGGGATATTTATGGTACCTTATTCTGGCATCAGATAATTATTATATATACACTTTTTCCCCCTTTTTTTCAGATAGTTTTCATATTTAGTGAAACTCTATCCCCAATCAACACTTCTCCTATACAAGAGTTCGATACACACATATATTCAATATTATGTTTATGTAAATGTATCTATTAATATATATATATATATTATATGTACCATTTGTTCAAATGTGATCCTCCAGGCTAAAGGTCTTATTGGACATATTTATATATATATATATACAAATTGTATCCACATTTAGTGCACATTCCCTTCTTACTGTTGGATTTAGCCCTCATACTATGACATATCGTCATATGATACACACTATATCTGTGTCACCTGTATCACATTACCTATGTTTGGTTCTATACATATATTTATCACTTGTCACTCCTTCTAATTATAACACTATGTTTTGGTTATCAATTATAACATTACGTTATGCCTTGAATTTATTTCACGAAGGCTCACTACATGATATGATATGATTTACAGATTATACTTCATGTCACTTCTTTATTTCATTTTTTAATGGTCATGTAGCATTCACAGGTGTATATATTACCTCGCTCTAATTATGGCCCATTATTATATAGTTGGACAGTTATCTACTATATTGGGACAATAAAATCCATTACCTGGTAGTTTGATCCCTTACTAGCATTTAATATAACATATATTACCTTTAATTCTCTCTATTAAATACAAGTATCTCTCTTGTTTAAATAACATTCAGGCACTAATACTCAGCATATACCGCTGGAGTATATGTAATTAGCCATAGAGATACCCCTGATAGACATATAATTTCATATCTCTTGTTGCTTCCGCAAGCCAGTTGACACTAGTTACAGATATTAACATACACCACTATAATTTATAATTTATATTGGTACCTATTCTACTTCGCATTATAAAATCTCTCTTTAATTATTCTAGTGATCATCTGCATTTCCTGTTACTTTCGGGGCCGTCAGCATGGCAACCAATAAACACATCCGGTTTAGTACAATTTGGTATGCGAGTGGACTCCCTTCTATTGGGCAGTAGTATTTCTGCACACGCCCCTATGAGTCGGCTTTTTCATGCTCTGCTCTATTGGGTAAATATAGATGTGCACACGCCCTCTAATTTAACCCACCTGATAGGCTAACCGGACCTGTCATTGTATCTGATTGGAGGACGCTAGAAGCGTCGGGAAACTGCCATGGTTACGTCCCCTATATAGACAAACAACAGCGGTATGCGTGTACCCGCTTCAGAGGAAGTAAACATACGAAACGTACGTCAAGCGGCCACACGCACACCCACATACACTTCCGGTCCTAATCAGCTGTTAGTCTTTGGAGCGCACGCCGCTTCCACGCTGATGATACTCTCAATTGGACCTTGCATGTGTGCTGTGCATTCTCAGAACCTATAACCCCTTTGGGTATAGGCAGCTACCAACTTGACTTTTTGGTATTGTGACTGTCAGTTGCGGTTTATATCCGACTAAGTCTGACATTATTTTTATTTCTATTTTTATATATTTTTTGTATTTATTTTTTGTATTCATTTTTATTTTGTATATTTTGTGCACTCGTACTATGTGATAGTCTGACAGTGCTATTAAAATTATTCCCTTTTAAAAAACATACCACGCTATGGAAGCTTCTTTTTTCTTGCCTTTGAGGAAATTATAATACCAACTGAAATTCATTACAACAACAATACATACTAAGGATACTTCGCAGGAGCCCAGGTGATCCAAAGGAAATCGGTGCAAACTAAGGAAGGGAGCCACGGCAACTTGGAGCAGGACTACGATCTACATGCTTTCTACCCCTGCAGGGGTGATTGCCTTTGGTGAGTGGGGACCCATAAGGGGGAACACCGGACCCACTGCGAAAGTCACTTGTGATTTTGCTTACCACCTATCCCATTAGGTGCACCTTGACCACCTTACTTCACCTGCTATATATATCTATGGACATTGTCATCTAACTTTTATGTTTTTTGGACTTCTATTTCATATTATGCACATTTGTATCTATGCCACATATCACATACTGGGCCACTTATACTATACACTGGGCCACTGACTGTGTTCTTAGTGCATATCTTATATGACCAGGAAGACCTAATTTATTTATCCACATTTTTATATTTTATATTTTTTACTTATGTAATCACACCTCCGGTGGCTGTTTGAGGTATCACTACTAGTGATCTTACACATTCATTTATATTATTATTTGTGTCTCCTCTTATTTTTTATATTCTTATATTTCCTCAGGGGTATGTTGTCCCATTAAAGCCCATTATTTTACCGGCTTAATAAACAACATATTAGTGACAGCGCCACTACCCCCACCACCTCTTGTATTTCTTTATATATACCCCTTTGGGGAGTTATATTTAGGGGGGGCTGCAGTCACACACGCCCACTCATCTCAGTGCGTTCACTGACCTTAGTACCCTTCATTTAGTATTTCCTAAGCGCAGCTACCCCTTCTTTCTTCAATGTTGAGTTGGCCCACCCTTTGCAGATACAGTATCTCACAAAAGTGAGTACACCCCTCGGATTTTTGTAAATATTTTATCATACCTTTTCATGTGACAACACTGAAGAAATGACACGTTGCTACAATGTAAAGTTGTAAGTGTACAGCTTGTATAACAGTGTAAATTTGCAGTCCCCTCAAAATAAGTTAACACACAGCCATTAATGTCTAACAAAAGTAAGTACAGGATAAGGAGGTAAAAGTAAGTACACCACAAGTACAAGTGAAAATGTCCGAATTGGGCCCAAAGTGTTAATATTTTGTGTGGACCTCATTATTTTCCAGCACTGCCTTAACCCTCTTGGGCATGGAGGTCACCAGAGCTTGACAGGTTGCCAATGGAGTTCTCTTCCACTCCTCCATGACGACATCACAGAGCGGGTGGATGTTAGAGACCTTCCGTTTGAGGATGCCCCACAGATGCTCAATAAGGTTTAGGTATGGAGACATGCTTGGCCAGTCCATCACCTTTACCCTCAGCTTCTTTAGCAAGGCAGTGGTCGTCTTGGAGGTGTGTTTGGGGTCGTTATCGTGTTAGAATACTGCCCTGTGGCCCAGTCTCTGAAGGGAGGGGATCATGCTTTGCTTCAGTATGTCACAGTACATGTTGGCATTCAAGGTTCCCTCAATGATCTGTATCTCCCCAGTGTCGGCATCTAGGTATGAGCCGAACACCCCCCAGTTCAGTTCGCACCAGAACATGCGAATAGGCAAAAATTTTGTTCGAACACATGAACACTGTTAAAGTCTATGGGACACAAACATAAAAAATCGAAAGTGTTCATTTTAAAGGTTAATATGCAAGTTATTGTCATCAAAAGTGTTTGGGGACCCAGGTCCTGCCCCAGGGGACATGTATCAATGCAAAAAAAGTTTTAAAACTGATTTTTTTTCAGGAGCAGTGATTTTAATAATGCTTAAAGTGAAACAATAAAAGTGAAATATTCCTTTAAATTTCCTACCCGGGGGGTGACTATAGTATGCCTGCAAAGTAGCACATGTTTCCCATGTTTAGAACAGTCCCTGCACAAAATGTAATTTCTAAAGGAAAAAGGTAATTTTAAAACTACTCGCGGCTATTCATGAATTGTCGGGTCCCGGCAATACAGATCAAAGTCATTGAAAAAAACAGCAGGGTAAACTCCACCCCCACCCCCCCTCACTTTAATTCCAGGCCCTTTAGGAATGGTATGAATATTAACTGGTTGCCGACCAGCCGCCGCAGTTCTACGGCGGCAGGTCGGCTCCCCTGCGTGAAAGCCCGTAGCTATACGTCGGCTCTCGAAGCGGCCACTAGGGGCACGCGCATGTCTCCGCTCGCCCTCAAGTCCCGTGCGCGTGCCCGGCAGGTGTAATCGCCGCCGGGCACCCGCGATTGCTTGGTACAGAGCGAGGACCGGGAGCTGTGTGTGTAAACACACAGCTCCCGGTCCTGTCAGGGAGAGAAATGCTGATCTTCTGTTCATACAATGTATGAACAGAAGATCAGTAATTTCCCCTAGTCAGTCCCACCCACCCCATACAGTTAGTACACACAGGAACATACTTAACCCCTTCCCCGCCCCCTAGTGTTAACCCCTTCACTGCCAGTGGCATTTTTATAGTACCGATCGCTATAAAAATGCCAATGGTCCCAA
Source organism: Rana kukunoris (assembly GCA_029574335.1). NCBI lineage: Eukaryota > Metazoa > Chordata > Amphibia > Anura > Ranidae > Rana > Rana kukunoris. The sequence continues at coordinate 27,088,387 of CM056052.1, read as the reverse complement.
AAATGTGTCAAAAGTGTCCTAATCAAAAGTGTCCATAATGTCGCAGTACCGAAAAAAAATATTAATAAAAATGCCATAAAACTACCCCCTATTTTGTAAACACTATCATTTTTGCGCAAACCAATAAATTAACGCTTATTGCGATTTTTTTTGGTTTACGAAAAATATGTAGGAAAACTGAGGAAAAAAAATGTTTTTTTTATATATTTTTGGGGCATATTTATTATAGCAAAAAGTAAAAAATATTGAATTTTTGTTAAAACAGTCTTCTATCTTTGTTTATAGCGCAAAAAATAAAAACCGCAGAGGTGATCAAATACCACCAAAAGAAAGCTCTATTTGTGGAAAAAAAAGGACACCAATTTTGTTTGGGAGTCGCATTGCACAACCGCGTAATTGTCAGTTAACGAGACGCAGTGCCGAATCGCAAAAAGTGCTCTGGTCATTGGGCAGCAATATGGTCCGGGGGTTAAGTGGTTAAGGGGCACCCCAAACCAATAAAAAAAAAAGCCTTAGGTCCCCCCCAAATTCCATATCAGGCCCTTCAGGTCTGGTATGGATATTAAGGGGAACCCTGCGCAATTTAAAAATATATATATATAAATTTAAGAAATAGCGCCAAAAGTGTCCGATGTGTCCGCCATAATGTCGCAGTCACGATAAAATCACTGATCACTAACGTTACTAGTAAAAAAAAAAAATATTTATAAAAATGCCATAAAACTATCGCTTATTTTGTAAGTGCTATGGGCCAGATTTACGTAGGACCTTTGTGCGGGCGTAACGTATCCTATTTACGTTACACCTCCGCAACTTTTACAGGCAAGTGCTGTATTCACAAAGCACTTGCGCCGTAAGTTGCGTCGGCGCAGCGTAAATGGGCCGGCATATCCGCGCGCAATTCAAATTAGCAGGTAGGGGGCGTGTTGTATTAAATTGAACGGTGACCCAACGTAAATGACGTGCCGAACAAACTGCGCATGCGCCGGCCGCGGACGTATCCCAGTGCGCATGCTCCAAATCACGTCGCAAATAGTCAATGAAAACGACGTGAACGTAACTTGCGCTTAGCCCCATTCTAAATCGGCTTACTCAAACGATGTAAAATGTAAAAATTTCGGCACGGTCCCGACGTCCATACTTAACATTGGCTGCGCCATCTTTTTGTTGGAATAACTTTACGCCTGAAAAATGCCTTACATAAACGGCGTATCTTACTGCAACGTCCAGGCGTAAAGTTATTCCGACGGAAGCGCCACCTAGCGCCCAGCGTAAATATGCAACTAAGATACGATGGCGTAATACAATTACGCCGCTCGTATCTTAGCTCAATCCCGGCGTATCTTGTTTTCTGAATACAGAAAAAAGATACGCCGGCGCATTTCAGAAGTTACGCAGCGTATCTCGAGATACGCCGTCGGAACTCTTGATGAATCTGGCCCTATAACTTTTTCGCAAAACAATCAATAAACGTTTATTGCGATTTTTATTTTCACCAAAAATATGTAGAACAATACGTATCAAAAGTGTCGCCCTATTTTTGTTTATAGCGCAAAAAATAAAAACCGCAGGTGAGCAAATACCACCAAAAAGAAAGCTCTATTTGTGGGGGGAAGGGGACGTCAATTTTGTTTGGGAGCCACGTCGCACGACCGCGCAATTGTCAGTTAAAGCGGCGCAGTGCCCAATCGCAAAAAGTGCTCTGGTCTTTGGCCAGCCAAATGGTCCGGGGGCTGAAGTGGTTAATAACACAAATTAAATATGGTATTTTGGGCACACAACTATTGTTTTAAACTTCTTGCTAATCTCTAATAAAATATATTATTTTACCTCACTATCTAACTTGTTTATACTGACCTTTGCCAGGACTGTCCGTTCCATATGTCAAGACACAGAGTACTTTGGAAGTAGCGCAATCCGACTCAAACTCAGATTGTCATAAAAGCACTACTGTGTCATAAATATAACACACAAAACAGGATATGGCCGGGCATTATTTCCATTAAACCAATAGAGACTGTCCACATATAATTCTACCACCAATAGGGGACGGACCCATCTACATAGGATGTAATCTTATACACCCCAAATACGTGGTCTCCCATTATGAACATGCACCAGCCAATTTGTATATTACATCAGTAATACAAATATCACAAGATTTTTGTTAATTCTTCTTTCTGTAAAAGCAGTCTGACCACAACGTCTAGGCATCTCGCCAATTTTCTGCTTGGCACACTAGCTTCTTCTGATCTCTACAGAAATGTATTGCTTGATATTTTAACTGTAACTACAAATCTAAGCGTAGCGGAGGGTTGCTACTAGTTACTTAGGCCCCGTACACACGACTCCAGCGAGAACCTCGATGGCGGACGTATTCTGCCGAGAAAACCGTTCGTGTGTACACTTTTCGCCGAGCATCCCGTCGGGAAGTTTGTTGAGCCAAAAAGAGAGCATGCTCTCTATTTCCTCGTTGTTATATGGGGAAATTTGGCTCGACAAGCTTTTCGACAGCTGAACGGGAACCTCGACGGGCGGAACGATGAGTTTAGCCCGACGAGTTTCTCGGTCGTGTGTACGCGGCCTAACATCCATCATATCACCCTGCTGCCAGACCTCCATATATGACTCTCAGAGACAATGAACAATCATTTCCTTTGTTTTGTTTTTGTTTATTTTGGGGGATATAACTTTGGTTAGGGGAAATGGATACGGGATGCCCATAGAACTGATCACTTTGCCATCATGGTTACTGAATTGGTTAAATGAAGTGAGCTTTTAAAGAATTGATAGACTCTAATATTTACAGTCACTTCCCCTGCATAACTCCTGCAGACTATTGCTCCTCCTCTGAATCAACTCCCGCAGATTGTTACTTCCAGGACTCCTCTCCTCCTGCACAAACTTCAATGTGAACTATTAGCTTTTCCGCCTAATCATCTTCACTTTGCACCAAGGATTACTCTCAATAGTCCTATGTAGTGCCTGGTTACTTTAAAGTATCGGTGCTATTTAAATTTAAAGGGAGATCAGAGTGTAGTTAAATCCAAATTTTTATGCTTAAAGCAGGGTCTCTGTCTCAGCTTGGCTGTGCTGTGGGCTCATTCTGTTTAAGTGGGGTGTTCTTCCCACCCCTATGCGGTAGATGGCAGCAGTGGAGTCAAGGTTTGGGTGCTCTTCCCCAGCAGCCAATCAGGAGGGTGTAGCCTCGCTGTGCATGCTGGGGACTGTATTTATGGGGCAGATGCCATTGGTTCTGGGTCTTCTTCGTCCAGTGTGACACCCACCTTTAGGGTGGCCACATCACGGCACCCCGTCGTTATGGCCTACCTGGCCGGGGCATGAGTGCCACGTGGTGTTCCTGGTTCCGGGGCCATGTTGGCCCTGAACATCTGAGCGGTGACGGGGACCCAGTGAGCGACTGGGTTCCCACCTTTGAGGATCCCAATCGGTATAGCTGTTCGGTGGGGAGTACATCTGAGGAGCGCCAATGAGAGGCTGGCGATCCGAAAGGATTTCGACAAACCACCGAGCATCAAGGTAGCCGGACACTGAAGGATTGATCACCTACCTGGGCGACATTAACCACTTAAGACCCGGACCAATACGCTGGTAAATGACCCAAGGTGTTTTTGCGATTCGGCACTGCGTCGCTTTAACAGACAATTGCGCGGTCGTGCGACGTGGCTCCCAAACAAAATTTGCGTCCTTTTCTTCCCACAAATAGAGCTTTCTTTTGGTGGTATTTGATCACCTCTGCGATTTTTATTTTTTGCGCTATATACAAAAATAGAGCGACATTTTTGAAAAAAAAACACTATTATTTACTTTTTGTTAAAAAAAAATCAAATAAACTAAATTTTAGTCAAACATTTAGGCCAAAATGTATTTAGCCACATGTCTTTAGTTAAAAAAAATCGCAATAAAAAAAAATAGCTACCTAGCGGGAACAGCGACACTAATACAGCGATCAGAAAAATGATCGCTTAGTGACGCTGGCAATAGGGAGTGAAAGGGTTAACTAGGGCGGTGATCAGGGGGTTAAAACTTTATTAGGGGGGGTGGGGGGGCTATCCTGAACCTAACACTAACTGTTTTTTACACTGCCTGTCACACTGACACTAAATGCAGTGATTAGATCACTGCATTCAGTGACACTGTGACAGGGGGGTGGGGGGGGGCGATCACAAGGGGTTAATATGCCTATGTGAGTGTGTGTCAGTGTTGTGTTGGTGCACACTCACTTGTGATGTCTTCTCTCATCAGCAGCGCTGGGAAACAGCGCTGCGATGAGAGGTGACATCATTTCCTCCTTCCTGTGTAAACACAGGAGGAGGAACTGACAGGATGGGAGCGCGCTCCCATTGGCTGGGAGAGATCACGGGGGGGCGGGTAAGCGCCGACATCCGCCCACTGATCCCGGATCGCTCCCGGAGCCAGGGGGACCCCCGCACGCCGCGGAGGGGGTCCCGATGGGACCCCCGAACCGCACTTAGGCGGGGACGTAAATTTACGCCCTTGTGCCTGTACGTGCCATTCTGTGGCCGTATATGTGCGTGCGGGGGTCCTTAAGTGGTTAAGAAGGAGATCCAGACGTAATTCACCTAAGGAGGATTGCCTCCGTAACTGCAACCAGAGAGGGCATGTGGCAGAGGCGTCTCCCTGAAGTCCATTCAGGAGGGTCTGTGGCAGAGACTTTATCCTACAAATGTTCAAGTGATACTTCGGCTGCCAGGTCAGTGAGAGGGGCCTGTCTGGGTACACTAAACCCACTCAGGCAGGAGTGGTACGGAAAGTGTTATATATGGGAACAGGATTGTTCCAAATACTACGCCTGAATCTGCTGTTCTCCGTCTTTCTGCAAACTCTATCCTTTCATCACCAGTTCATTGTTTTTACCCGGCTGGGTAATAAAGAGCACAGAAAATAACCTTGTTGCGGAAATTCATTTACCATTTCTACATGCACCATTCACCCCTAGGAATTCGGAAGAGCCACAAGGTAAACGTGCCACCCAAAACAACCAGAAGCTCCTCCGGGGGTAGTGCTACACCTTTTGAAGAACGAGGTCCACTTAAGTGGCTTGGTAACCGGTCGCGGGCCACAATGAGTGGAGGGGCGGATGACAGGTCTATGTCCACTCTGCATATGCAGAGTGGACAAAGACACAGCCCGCTATACTCTATGGGCCTGATCTGCTCTGATCTGATCTGCCCAGATGGAAGGGGAAGGATCCCCCTTTATCAGATTGAATTGGAGGTAGGTGGGTATATGGCCACAAGTCCATTTACATCTGTGGCTCAAAAGAGATGACCAGGGGTTCAGATTGGGTGAGATTGATCGTGTCAAAGGGGCCTAAGGCTGCTTTCACACTCATGCGCTGTGGTTTACCCACACCGAGGCTACAGCACAGTGCACCTGTGGCTTTTCTGTGGGTTAGCTTCACTTTGCCATAGACTTCTATTATATCCTGCAGGTGTGGCGCACTTTCTGAAGTGCACCAAACCCGCAACTAATAATAGAAGTCTATGGCAAAGTGCAGCTAACCCACAGGTGTTCTGCAGTTTGAAAGCAGCCCAGTAACCACTGCAGAACAGATATTTTTTCTTTTGAAAAGCCTGTGGCGTGCAAAAACACAACCCAAAAACTTCACCCGGTGCAGAAAAAATGTGCACACACATAAAGAGTGACACAAAAAACTGTGACGGGTGCATCGTCAAATAGTCCTCCGAAAAGGACCCAGCTCTGATCCCCAGGAACGTTAGGCTCCTGACAGGGAAAAGAGTAATAGGAGTCCAAGCAGCCGAAGCCACGAGGACCCCACTAAGGTCCATGCAGCCGAAGCCACATGGCCTAACATCCTCGGAGGGACAGAAACCGAAACAGAACCCTCCTCGGTGAGGCTCCCCCGAAGGGAGACCACATGAGAGCAGGCGAACTAAGCCAGAAGGCCATGTCCACCTACTCCCAAGACTTTCAGAGCCAGCCCGAGGACTAGCACCCTACTCATCACACTAAAAGTGCAGTGTACCAACAGAAAAAGAGACAAAACGTGACAAACGGGGGTAATAAATAAAAAAAAAAGTGGGGGGAAAAGGAAGGTGGGAAGGTGAGTGGAAGTGGCCACCATGCAATACAAAATTTCCTCTGGTCCTAGCCAAAAGGCTCGGCCCTAGAGGCAGGTGTTAAAAAATGTGTTGTGGAGATATGCGACCTAAGGTGCCACACGTTGAGTGCCCCTCTCAAAACACTCAGTGCAATGTATGGCACCCCTGGATTGCCACTCCAGGGGCACTATCCCTACAGGCTTTTTAACGGACCCTGACCCCCGGTCCAGACCGGCAGCACCCTTTCCAGCCAGGAAGGTCGGAGAAGAGGTTGGGGAAAGCCCACCTAAGCAGGCTACTACCCACAACCCCCATCTCTCCCACCTAATTACATTCGGGAAGTACTACCCACCACTCCCGGTAAAAGGAGAAGCAAGGGTTCCCTCGCTGAACAACTGACTGGGGCAGACATAACCAGATCCAGGCCAAAGGCCAGGGTCCCGGCCCTTCAGCTTCGACCTCATGCCTCTCTGCCCCGATCAGAAGGCTTTCGCCTCCACACCAACAGGCTTAGCATCCACCGACTGCCATCCCTTTCCCCTCGCCGGGTACTGGGGACAGTCAGTTTAGCACCACCTATTGGCAACTGATAAGAACAGATACTACACTTGATCTTAGCCAAAAGGCCGAGAAGCGATATGCCCATATATATGCAGCACTACCCCCGAAGGAGCTACTGGATATTTTTGGGCGGGATGTTACCTCTATTTCCTCACCGTCCAGGGTACTAGATGAGAGCTGAAAAAGTTTCATGTCCACACTTTGCACTTCTTTTTCTAAGATGTATTTGCTGAACTTGGTAAACAAATAAAATAAGTGAATGAAGAGGTGGAAGGGTAACAGGTAGATAGGTTCAGGTGCCAAGTTTCAATCCGGAAACACTCGTGCTTCCAGTGACACAGCTTTCGTCACCACTCTAGCCAGAGTGGGTTTTGTGCACCTGGATAGGCCTCTCTCACTAGCCTAGCAGCCGGAATGACACACGGAAAATGATACAGTCTCTGTCACAGACCTTTCCACAGATGGGGACACTTTTCAGTCCAGAATCCTTACAATACAGGATTCAGCACCCGAATCATCAAGCGGCTATTACAGCTCCAAGTCACTTTGGATAAGTCTCTATGAGCTTGCCACATCTTACCACTGGGATTTTTGCCGCCTTGCAAAACTGCTCCAGCTCCTTTAAGTTGGATGGTTTGCGCTTGTAAACAGCAATCTTTATGTCTGACCACAGATTTTCTATTGGATTGAGGTCTGAGCTTTGACTAGGCCTTTCCAACACATTTACATGTTTTCCCATAAACCACTCAAGTGTTGCTTTAGCCCACTAACACACAGCTCCTTTCTCTATCAGCAACATAGAGAGCGTCCTGACTCTCCTGTAGTCCAAGGGAGAGGGCGAGCATGACACTCCACACCGGGGAGAAAGCCTCGCATTACTGTGTGGAGTTACAGACAGAAGAACAGGAAGTGAGGATTTCTCAGAAGAAATAAGGACATTTAATAGCAAAATGGAAGGATGAGGTAAGTGAAGGAGGACTGCAGTAAGGTAAAGGAAGCTGAAAAAAGATTTAGCTCATGTATAGAGGCATGCTGTTGCCAACATCCCAAGATTAGACAGAAAACATGAATACCTCTAAGAAGGTGGGACTTTTAGGGCAACCATAAAAGGTAATGACAACTAGGTCATAAAAAATATATAATTTATTACAAATATCATTAGACTATAGAAAATACATTCACAAACACATATTGATATACAAATCAAATTAGAGGCAAAATAAGAACAATAATACTGCCAAGGATCATCGTAGACCCCAGGACTACGATGATCCTTGGCAGTATTATTGTTCTTATTTTGCCTCTAATTTGATTTGTATATCAATATGTGTTTGTGAATGTATTTTCTATAGTCTAATGATATTTGTAATAAATTATATATTTTTTATGACCTAGTTGTCATTACCTTTTATGGTTGCCCTAAAAGTCCCACCTTCTTAGAGGTAAAGGAAGCTATTTAGGAAACATTTTTTTTACCTTTACAACCTCTTTGAAGGGGGATATGATCAACATGTACAAAATACATATTTGGTGATTCACATAAAAAAGCACTTGGGTCTCTTAACCACTTCAGCCCCGGACCATATTGCTGCCCAACAACCAGAGCACTTTTTGTGATTCGGCACTGTGTCGTTTTACATTGTATGAACAGAAAATCAGCGTTTCCCCCGCTGACAGGAACGAGAGCTATGTGTTTACACACATAGCTCCCGTTCCCCGCTCTGTAACGAGCGATCGCATGTGCCCGGCGGCGATCGTGCCGGCCGGGCATGCGCACGGGACTCGGGGGCGAGCGGGGGGCGCGTGCGGGCCGCCGGCAGCGCGCACGCGCCCCCTAGTGCCCGTCGAAAGTGCCGACGTAGAGCTACGGGCTCTCGCCCAGGAGAGCCGACCTGCCGGCGTATAACTGCGGCGGCTGGTCGGCAAGCGGTTAAATGCTGTCTTACAGGAGTTTAAATGTGAGTTTGCATTTTGATTTTTAATAAATGTATGCTCTAGTGGTTTTACACAATGGAGCTTGCTTTCTTTTTACATTCTACTTGAATTTTGGTGTGAGATCCTGTCTGCTGGCACTGAGCTGGGGTGACATTCCTGCTGATTTATATTGCTGGTTTAGCTCTTAACCCATAGAGGTGCAACATGCTTGCATGACCATTATAATCATTTGTCATACATATTTGGTAAATGGCGTAATTACAGTGGTGTGAGGAGCACGTCTTGGAACATTTAAAGTAGAATTATAGGCAAAACTTTTTATTTTTATTTTAGATAGAGTAAGGGAGGGCTATAACTAGGGATGAGCTTTGCGTTCGAAACAAACGTATGTTCGACTCGAACATCGTCCGTTCGTCAAATTTCGAACAAAAACGATCATTCGCGGCAAATTCGAGTGAAACGAAACGGCCCATAATTCACTGCGGCATTGCACCCTGATGATAGGCCAAACATGCACTATGACCCTGCATGATTGGCCAATCACAGCACGCAAAAAAAGGAGAGCCATAATTGGCCAAAGCCAGGGTGGCTTTGGCCAATTATGGCTCAGGGCTTTAGCACACGCCCCACACTATATAAGGCCGCCTGCTGGCGGGCCTCGTGTAGTGTGTTCCGGCTTCTTACTGAGAGCAGTTAGAGAGACAGAGAGATTGTCTTTTTAGATAGCTAGATAGAGCAGGCTAGTCAGTTTAGCTGTAATTACAGTGTGTAGAGAATATATATACATCCCTAGGAGTTGTACATATATTTATACACTGTATAGCTTAGCTAGATCAGTTCTTCCTAATTTACTGGCAGGCAGGTGATTGTGCTATTTAAAGACGTTATCACATGTATAGACACCCAGCAGGTACAATAGCAGTGATTTTAATGATGCTTAAATCTTAAAAAAATGAAAAATTCCTTTAAATATTGTACCTGCTGGGTGTCTATAGTTTGCCTGTGAAAATGTCTTTCAGAACCCGGGTCTTGCCCGAGGAAACATGTATCAATGGAATTTTTTTTTAAAACTGTCGTTTTTTCAGGAGCAGGACTCCTGAAAAAATCGACCGTTTTTAAGACTTTTTTTCCATTGATACTACTATCAATGGAAAAAAAGTTTTAAAAACGGTCGTTTTTTCAGGAGTCCTGATCCTGAAAAAACGACAGTTTAAAAAACTTTTTTCCATTGATACATGTTCCCTGGGGCAAGACCCGGGTTCTGAAAGACGTTCAGAAGACGTTCAGATCGGACTGTTCGACGGTTCTGGTGCAAACCGAACGCGGGGGTGTTCGGCTCATCCCTAGTTATAACCCCTGCAGACATAATACAAGAGATGGTCAGAGACTGCAGACATGATAGAAGATAGAGAGCTTTGGGGGGAATGGAGAGCACTGCAGGGGGGCTGGAGACCACGGGGGTTCAGAAAGCACAGGGGTCGGAGAGCACTGAGGGGGGGGGGTAATAGCCCCTTTAAGGTTTATTTTTTGCCCTCTTTGTCCCAGTGGGAAGATGTACCTTCACTTCCTGCACCGTAGCCAAAGCAGGAAGTAAGAGGAAATCCCTGCAAATTAAGAGAATCTCTTGGTGACCCCCAAGTCCCCAGAATTAGTGTACCCATTGTAAGATTTCCCCTCTATTACTTTTCTGGGGACAACCCAAAATTTGGGATTTTCATTTACTTTCAATGATAATGACAAACAGAACAAATAGAGAGGGCAAATCTCACTAAAAGGGTCACAGACAGCAATAAAAAGTGACAGGTGTTCCAAACCGTCTGCAAACATACTACAGAAGATGGTCAGAGACAGCAGACATAGTACAGAAGATGGTCAGAGACTGCAGACATACTACAGAGGATGGTCAGAGACTGCAGACATACTACAAAAGATTGTCAGGGACTGCAGACATACTACAGAAAATGGTCAGGGACTGCAGACATGATATAAGAGATGGTCAGAGACTATGAACATGATATAAGAGAAGGTCAGAGACTGCAGACATAATATAAGAGATGGTCAGAGACTGCAGACATAATATAAGAGACGGTCAGAGACTGCATACATTATAGAAGATAGAAGAGCACTAGCGGGCCTGTAGAGCATTGGGGGTAATTGAGAGCATTGCAGCGGAGCTGGAGAGAACCAGGGGGCTGGAGAGCACAGAGAGTCGGAAAGCACAGGGGTTGGATGGCACGGGGGGGGGGGGGCAGGGAGCACTGGAGAGGCAGAGAGAACCGCGGGTGGATGGAGAGCATGTGGGGGTCAAAGACCTCGGGGGGGAACAGGAGAGCACTGGGGAGGGGACTGGAGAGCATGATGGAGTGGAGAGCACAGGGGGCCAGAGTGCACTGGGGATTACAAATAAATAGGTTCTGATCTGGTGCCTAAATGCTACGCCTCCATTCCTAATGTGTATCTACATAAATCAAATCAAATGCCCATGGGACTTTAAATGTGGCATAACATTGAGTAGATTATATATTTAAAAAAATGTGACTGTTACATGAAGATGGAATATGAAAACCCAAAGTCCCACCTGTGAAACTAAACAGTCAAAAAAGTAGGATCCTAATCTCTATAAACAGAAGCCTCCCACCAAGGGTTGGGAAAGTGATAATAATGGGGGATTTTAACTACCCGGAAATTTACTGGAGTAATGGTACTGTTGGACAGTTAAAGGGCAAAAATGTATTTGTACTCAGAGTCTCAGGTAATCGTGCTAGGGAAAGGACTGAGGGGAAACAGGGAAACCGACCTGCGGAGGGAAATTGACCTGAGGTGTGCCGGGGTCACGTGGTCAGTATGCCTAAAAGGGGGCATACCCAAGTAGAAGTAAAAGAAGAAATAGCAATAAAAAGGGGATGGGTGGGTGGGCCACCAGAAAACCGACGCCCAGAAGGAGGAAGGAGGGTGGGTTTAAATACCTCCCGACTCCTCCTACAAATACAGGCTTGACCTGCAGTCAGCCTTACACAAACCTATTGCAAGACAATTTTATGGACCAGTTTATTGAGGCCTTGACTAGGAATGATACTTTGCTGGGTCTGGTAATCTCAAACCATGCAGTATATTACCAATATTCATATAAGAGAACATCTGGATAGCAGTGACCATAACATGAGTTTATTTAATGTTAGCTGTAAGCAAAAAACGCATACAGGAAAGAAAAATACACTTAAATTTAAGAGAGCAAATCTTCCAAGGATAAGGGCTTTTTTTGAAAAGCCTGTGGCGTGCAAAACACAACCCAAAAACTTCACCCGGTGCAGGAAAAAATGTGCACACACATAAAGAGTGAAACACAAAAAACTGCGACGGGTGCCATCGTCAATGGTCCTCCGAAGAGGACCCAGCTCTGATCCCCCGGGGCGTTAGGCTCCTGGCAGGGAAAAGAGTATAGGAGTCCAAGCAGCCGAAACCACTAGGACCCCACTAAGGCCCATGCAGCCCGAAACCACATGGCCTAACATCCTTGGAGGGACTGCCGAAACAGAACCCTCCTCGGTGAGGCTCCCCCGAAGGGAGACCCCATGAGAGCAGGTGAGCTAAGCCAGAAGGCCATGTCCACCTACTCCCAAGACTTTCAGAGTCAGGTCCGAGGACCAGCACCCTACTCGCCACACTAAAAGTGCTCAGCACCAAACAAAAAAAGTGACAAAACAAGACAAACAGGGGGTAAAATAAAAAAGAAAGTGGGGGAAAAGGAAGGTGGGAATGGTGAGTGGAAAGTGGCCACCGTGCAATACAATGGCCGGCCCTCCGGCCAGGAACAAAAATTCCTCTGGTCCCAGCCAAAAGGCTCGGCCCTAGAGGCAGGTGTCAAAAAGGTGTATGTGGAGATATGTGACCTAAGGTGCCACACGTTGAGTGCCCCTCAAACACTGCAATGTATGGCACCCCTGGACTGCCACTCCAGGGGCACTATCTCCACAGGCTTTTCAACGGACCCTGACCACCGGTCCGGTCCGGCAGCACCCTTCCCAGCCAGGAAGGTAGGAGAAGAGGTTGGGGAGAGCCCGCCGCAGCCGACTACTACCCACAACCCCCATCTCTCCCACCTAATTACATTCAGGAAGTACTACCCGCCTCTCCCCGAAAGGATTAGCAAAGGTTCCCTCGCCGAACAACTGACTGGGGCAGACACCACCGGATCCAGGCCAAAGGCCAGGGTCCCGGCCTTTCAGCTTCGACCTCATGCCTCTCTGCCCCGATCAGAAGGCTTTCGCCTCTACACCAACAGGCTTAGCGTCCACCGACTGCCATCCCTTTCCCCCTCGCCGAGTACTGGGGACAGTCGGTTTAGCACCACCTATTGGCAACTGATAAGAACAGATACTACACTTGATCTTAGCCAAAAGGCCGAGAAGCATAAGGGCTGCTCTCCAGGACTTAGATTGGGAGGGAATATTGGTATCGATGAACACAGAACAGAAATGGGAATTCTTAGAAAGGACTGTATGCAAACTTACTGTGAAGTATATTCCCATGGGCAATACGTTTAAAAGGCTAAAAACAAAACCTATGTGGCTCATGGCCAAAGTTAAAAAAGCTATAAACAATATAAAAAAATTGATTAAAAAAAATATAAAAATGAAGGAACACTAGTGTCGTTTAAATGTTACAAAGAATATAACAGAATATGTAAAAAAGAAATCAAGGGCACAAAAATTCAAAATGAATGACAGACTGCAAAAGATAGTAGGACAAACCCCCAAAAAGCATGGGGGAGCTCATGTCCATAAAGCTGGTGGTATTGGCACAACCCCAAATGATACACAATGGCTCAAAAGTAATATGGTCCAGAAATATTAAGACAGAATAAAGATATAGATATATTACTTTGTGTCATTGGTATGTATAGTTTTTACCTATGTACATATATACAATTGCTATATGCATTGAAATTTGTACATGCTGAATAAATATGTTACTATATTTGCAAATTCATCCAGCGGTCATCACCTGCCTCATTCAAAGTCCCAAAACCGCCTCTTTGTATTTTTAGACAGAATAAAAGGTGGATAAAGCACCTGGACCAGATGGCATACACCCACGGATCCTAAAAGAATTGAGCGCTGTCATTTCAAAGCCATTGTTGCTCATTTTTAGGAACTCTTTGAAGACTGGCATGGTACCACTGGATTGGCAGAGGGCCAATGTGGTGCCTATATTTAAAAAGGGATCAAAGCCTTTACCAAGTAATGATAGACCTGTTAAGCCCTATACACACGATCGGATTGTCTGATGAAAAAGGACCGATGGACCGTTTTCATCAGACAAACCGATCGCGTGTGGACCACACCGGTTTGTTTTCCATCGGTGAAAAAAAATAGAACATGTCTTAAATTTTTCCTATGGATAAAAAACCAATAGAAAAAAAACGATCGTCTGTGTGGAAGTCCATCGGTCAAAAATCCACACATGCTCAGAATCAAGTCGACGCATGCTCGGAAGCATTGAACTTCATTTTTCTCAGCACGTCGTTGTGTTTTACATCACCGCGTTTGGACACGGTCGGATTTTTGACCGATGGTGTATAGGCAAGACTGATGAAAGTCAGCTTCATTGGATATCCGTCAAAAAAATCCATTGGATTAGATTCCGTCAGATATCTGATCGTGTGTACAGGGCTTAAGTTTAACTTCTATAGTTGGGAAGATACTGGAGAGTTTAATAAAAGACCACATGGATGAATTCTTACTGGAAAAAAAATATTTTAAACAACAGACAGCATGGATTCATGAAAGACAGAAGTTGTCAGACAAACCTGATTTATTTTTATGAAGAGGTAAGTATAACCCTGGACAGAGGCGTGGCTGTGAACGTGGTATACTTGGACAGAGGCGTGGCTGTGGATGTGGTATACTTGGACAGAGGGGTGGCAGTGGACGTGGTATACTTGGACAATGGGGTGGCAGTGGACGTGGTATACTTGGACAGAGGGGTGGCAGTGGACGTGGTATACTTGGACAGAGGGGTGGCAGTGGATGTTGTTGACTTGGACAGAGGGGTGGCAGTGGACGTGGTATACTTGGACAGGGGCGTGGCTGTGGACGTGGTATACTTGGACAGAGGCATGGCTGTGGACGTGGTATACTTGGATTTTGCAAAAGCGTTCAATACAGTTCCCCATACACGGCTCATGTGTTAGCAGTGGCGGCTGGTGCTCAAAATGTTTGGGGGGGCGTAAACGGAAAATAAATAAATAATTGCAGCCTCACTGTGCCCATCACATGCAGCCACTGTGCCATCAAATGCAGCCACTATGCCCATCAAATGCAGCCACTGTGCCCATCAATTGTCACCACTGTGCCATGCCATCAAATGCAGTCACTGTGCTTTAATTGTCACCACTGTGCCCCATGATGCCACTGTGCCCATTCTCACCACTGTGCCCCATAATGCCACTGTGCCCCATGATGCCACTGTGACCCTTTCCTTGTAAAAAGCACTTACCTGAAGCTTCCATGTCCTCCCTCGATGTCTTCTGCCTCCGTGGTGAAGCTTCAGTCAATCAGGTTCCTGATAACCAGAATCCAGGAACCTGATTGGCTGAAACGGCCGTCAGTCTTATGCAAGGAACGCAGATTGCCTGCGCTCCGAGTATAGACATCCGAGAGCCGGAGGGCTGTACTTGGAAAGCCTATTAGAGCCAGCAGCTCTGATAGACAGTTCCCCTCAGCCTATCAGCTGCCGCTATTCAGGTAACCAGCGCCCAAAACGTCCGGTTATATGAATAGACCAGCGGCAGCTGGCAACAATGATAACTCACATTCAATGCATTGCATTGAATGTGTGTTATTTGCGATAGGGGGTGGCACTGCAGCGTCCCTCTATTGACGGCCGCCAGAACTGCAGGTAAAACTAAAAATGACATTTTAGCAAAATAAAATGTCTTAAAGGGCCCGTTTATTTATTTATTTATTTATTTTTTTACTACAGGAAGGGGGAGCGGCGCCCGGGCGCCCTTATGGATGGGCCGCCACTGTGTGTAAGGTAAAGTCTACAGGATTGGAAATATCAGTTTGTAAATGGATAGAAAACTGGCTGAAAGAAATAATTCTTATGCCGCGTACACACGATCATTTTTTGTGATGAAAAAAAACGACGTTTTCTGTGAAGTAAAAAATGACGTTTTTGAAACGTCACTTTCAAAGACGATGTTGCATACACACCATCGTTTTTTTCACAAAAAGCGAGGTTACGTTCACCACACTTTTCCATTGAAGCTCGCTTCATAACTAGCTTCTGGGCATGCGCGGGTTGAAAAACGTTGTTTTAAACGACGTTTTTGCTACACACGGTGACTTTTTGTGAAACAAAAAATGACGTTTTGAAAAACGACACAAAAAAATCAAGCATGTTGGAATTTTTTTTGGTCGTTTTTTTTTAAAGACAAAAAACGACGTTTTGCCCACACACGATCAATTTAAATGACGTTTTAAAAAACTACGTTTTTTTTTCATCGCAAAAAACGACCGTGTGTACGCGGCATTACTCTGAATGGTCCAAGGTTATCAGCGGTGTACCCCAAGGTTCGGTGTTGGGTCCCTTACTTTTTAATATTTTTATAAATGATATTGGGACTGGGATTAAAAGTAACATTTTTATCTTTGCAGATGACACCAAGCTATGCAGTGGAATAATGTCCTTGCAGGATGTCTCCAATTTACAAGCCGACCTCAATGCTCTGTCTAAGTGGGCGACTAAGTGGCAGATGAGGTTTAATGTTGATAAATGTAAAGTTATGCACTTGGGGGCTAAGAATATGCATACATCATACATGTTAGAGGGAGTTCAACTGGGGGGATCTGTAGTGGAAAAGGACCTGGGGGTTTTGGTAGATCAAAAGGGGTTGTAAAGGTAAAAAAAAGAAAAATCCTAAATAGCTTCCTTTACCTTAGTGCAGTCCTTAAATGTCCTTATTTCTTCTGAGAAATCCTCACTTCCTGTTCTTATGTCTGTAGCTCCACACAGTAATGTGAGGCTTTCTCCCTGGTGTAGAGTGTTTTGTTCGCCCCCTCCCTTGGACTACAGGAGAGTCAGGACACCCACTAACATACAGCTCCTTTCTCTATCTGCAACATAGAGAGCGCCCTGACTCTCCAGTCTCCTGTAATCCAAGGGAACGAGGTGAGCACGACACCCCACACTAGGGAGAAAGCCTTGCATTACTGTGTGGAGTTACAGACAGAAGAACAGGAAGTGAGGATTTCTCAGAAGAAATAAGGACATTTAAAAGCAAAATGGAAGGATGAGGTAAGTGAAAGAGGACTGCACTAAGGTAAAGGAAGCTATTTAGGAAATTATTTTTTTACCTTTACAACCCCTTTAATAATAGCATGCAATGCCAAGCTATGGTTTCCAAAGCAAGTCAAATTCTTCCTTGTATTAGACGTATGTACTCCAGAGAGAGATATAATTGTGCCCCTGTACAAATCTTATCTGGAATATGAAGTTCAGTTTTGGGCACCAGTTCTCAAAAAGGATATCAGGGAACTGGAGAAAGTGCAGAGAAGGGCAACTAAACTGATAAGAGGCATGGAGGAGCTCAGCTATGAGGAAAGATTAGAGAAACTGAATTTATTCACTCTTGAGAAGAGGAGAATTAGGGGGGATATGATCAAAATGTACAAATATATAAGAGGTCCATATAGTGAATTTGGTGTTGAGATATTCAGTTTAAGGTCATCAGGACAAGGGGGCACTCTTTACGTCTAGTGGAAAAGAGATTTCACCTCCAAATACAGAAAGGTTTCTTCACAGTAAGAGCTGTAAAAATGTGGAACAGACTCCCTCCAGAGGTGGTTCTGGCCAGCTCAGTAGATTGCTTTAAAAACAAGCTTTGCTGGGAACTAGATGGACTTGTGTCTTTTTTCCACCCGACTAACTAACCGAATAACTACCTGACTAACCTGACTAATGTAGGAAACTGGAAGTGCTACTCTAATGAAAAATATTAGAGTATCTCATGCATAAAAATAACAAAGTAGGCAAATGAGGTAGCTCTGTGAAGTGGAAATATTGATGGTAATAATCAGTGGCGGCTGGTGCTCAAAATTTTTGGGGGGGCGCAAACGAAAAAACAAATATTGCAGCCTCACTGTGCCCATCACATGCAGCCACTGTGCCATGCCACCAAATGCAGCCACTGTGCCACCAAATGCAGCCACTGTGCCATCAATTGTCACCACTGTGCCATGCCATCAGACACAGCAACTGTGCCATCAATTGTCACCACTGTGCCATGCCATCATATGCAGTCACTGTGCCATCAATTGTCACCACTGTGCCATGCCATCAAATGCAGCCACTGTGCCATCAATTGTCACCACTGTGCCATGCAACACAGCAACTGTGCCATCAATTATCACCACTGTGCCATGCCATCATATGCAGTCACTGTGCCATCAATTGTCACCACTGTGCCATGCCATCAAACGCCACCACTGTGCCATCAATTGTCACCACTGTGCCATGCCATCAAACGCCACCACTGTGCCATCAATTGTCACCAATGTGCCATGCCATCAAACGCAGCTACTGTGCCCATCAATTGTCACCAATGTGCCATGCCATCAAATGCAGCTACTGTGCCCATCAATTGTCACCAATGTGCCATGCCATCATATGCAGTCACTGTGCCATCAATTGTCACCACTGTGCCATGCCATCATATGCAGTCACTGTGCCATCAATTGTCACCACTGTGCCATGCCATCATATGCAGTCACTGTGCCATCAATTGTCACCACTGTGCCATGCCATCAAACGCCACCACTGTGCCATCAATTGTCACCACTGTGCCATGCCATCAAACGCAGCTACTGTGCCCATCAATTGTCACCAATGTGCCATGCCATCATATGCAGTCACTGTGCCATCAATTGTCACCACTGTGCCATGCCATCATATGCAGTCACTGTGCCATCAATTGTCACCACTGTGCCATGCCATCAAATGCAGTCACTGTGCCATCAATTGTCACCACTGTGCCATGCCATCAAACGCCACCACTGTGCCATCAATTGTCACCACTGTGCCATGCCATCAAACGCAGCTACTGTGCCCATCAATTGTCACCAATGTGCCATGCCATCATATGCAGTCACTGTGCCATCAATTGTCACCACTGTGCTATGCCATCATATGCAGTCACTGTGCCATCAATTGTCACCACTTGTGTCACCAATTGTGCCATGCCATCAAACGCCACCACTGTGCCATCAATTGTCACCAATGTGCCATGCCATCAAAAGCAGCTACTGTGTCCATCAATTGTCACCACTGTGCCATGCCATCAAATGCAGTCACTGTGCAATCAATTGTCACCACTGTGCCATGCCATCAAACGCAGTCACTGTGCCATCAATTGTCACCTCTGTGCCATGCCATCAAATGCAGTCACTGTGCCATCAATTGTCACCACTGTGCCATGCCACCAAACGCAGCCACTGTGCCCATCAATTGTCGCCACTGTGCCATGCCATCAAACGCCACCACTGTGCCATCAATTGTCACCACTGTGCCATGCCATCATATGCAGTCACTGTGCCATCAATTGTCACCACTGTGCCATGCCATCAAACGCCACCACTGTGCCATCAATTGTCACCACTGTGCCATGCCATCATATGCAGTCACTGTGCCATCAATTGTCACCACTGTGCCATGCCATCATATTCAGTCACTGTGCCATCAATTGTCACCACTGTGCCCCATGCCACTGTGCTCATTGTCGCCTCTGTGCCCCATGATGCCACTGTGCCCCATGCTGCCACTGTGCCCCATGCTGCCACTGTGCCCCATGCTGCCCCTTTCCCTGTAAAAAAATCACTTTTCTGACGCTTCCATGTCCTCCCTCGATGTCTTCTGCCGCCGTGGAGAAGCTTCAGCCAATCAGGTTCCTGAAAACCAGAATCCGGGAACCTGATTGGCTGAAACGGCTGTCAGTCTAATGCAAGGACCGCAGGCTGCCTGCGCTCCGAGCATAGACTTCCGAGAGCCGGAGGGCGGCACTGGAAAAGCCTATCAGAGCCACTGGCTTTGATAGGCAGTTCCCCTCAGCCAACCAGCTGCCGCTATTCGGGTAACCGGCGTCCCATGTCCGGTTATACGAATAGACCAGGCAGCTGGCAACAGTAACACACGTCCAATGCATAGCATTGAACGTGTGTTACTTGCGAGAGGGGGTGGCGCTGCAGCGCCCTCTATAGACGGCCGCCAGAACTTCGGCTAAAATGTCAAAATGACATTTTAGCCGAATAAAAGTTCTTAAATGGCCCGTTGTTTTTTTTTTTTTTCTTGTGACTGCGGGAGGGGGCGGCGCCCGTGCGCCCATATGGGCGGGCCGCCACTGGTAATAATAGTGATATGCCAAAGACCACCCTCAGAGTGAGAATATATCTTTCCACCTTTATACCTCCCTGTGCCACTCTTTGGTCATCCTGGGTCATCCTTTGGTCATCAAGGGGACAGACCAGGGGTACGTACCTGGTCTGTCCCCTTGATGGTGCTTTCGCTAGAAAAAACAGTCAGGCAGAGCCTCAGGATGTGACGTTATCAGGGGCGGACTGACAACTCATGGGGCCCCCGGGCAATACAAGAATATGAAATGGGGAGAGGGTGCAATCAGCGCAAAATAATGAGGAAAACTTGAAGACTAAATATACTACAATAAAAATACAAAAAAATAGTGATGAAAATAACTCCAAGGTTACATTTTCTGTGAATGCTAGCTGGATACAAAGAAACTTTCACAAAATTCCCAAAATAGATACAACATAAAAATAGTGCAGCGCAAACAATCAATACAAGATATACAATACAGTGTCTCTAATGGTGCTTCTCATGCACCATTAATCAAGGACCTGTATAAACAGGAACAAATTAAAGAATGATAAATTACACCAAATATTAAATCTTATGTGCATAAGTGCATAAATATCTTAACGAATGTCCATATAATAATATGTGCAATAGATCCAATTTTTCAATTGGTCTAATTAAAATCCACCAGAGTGCAAACGTGATGAGAATTGATCCAATAATTCAATTGATCTGATAAAAATCCACCAGAGTGCAAACGTGATGAGAAGGTATAAAGTGATCCCGCCACCAATTGGGTATTCTACTATTACCTCCAAAATAGACCACTGTTTCACCAGATGGTCATACTGCGCATAAGAATCCAACAGGAAGCCCAGGGGAGAGATGTTATGTAGAGTCCTCACATGTCAGTCATGATATGTATCAAAACGAGAAATAAGAGAAAACAAACATCTAAGAGCTTCCATAAAAACCAGGGATTTATTGCGGCATATAGCATACAGCTTACTCACATTTGGTGAGAAAATAAAGGGCATCAAGAAAAACCATAGGACCGGACAGAAGGATCACATCAGGAAGAGGTTCAGACCATAAACGAGCGACTGTAAGGGTGATTCCTGTCCCCGGACGCGTTGTGTAAAAATTACTTCTTCAGCAGGGCAGGAATTCAAACAGTCGCGCGCTGTCTAAATACGCCGCTTAACCCGGAAGAAATCATCACATGAGACGTGATGACGTATACAGTTCAATTCAGCGTCATGTGAGGTACTAGCGGCTAAAGGTATCGTCAGATGCCGTCCTTCAAACGTGGTGACGCGGTACGGCACGTCTCCGCGTCATTACACGTTGCGATAGCTTTATTGTCCCGCAACAGGACGGTCAGGACGACATAGAAAATAATAATGAGATGTCGCCATCTAGTGGGTAAAAAGCATAAACACATATAAATTGTATAACAGCGCTCGGTAAGATCGGAACCTCTCTGATATGCATATATACAGATGAAATTGAACATATCTTATTTTATTATTGCATATAAATAAAAAAACTACTAATAATAAAAACATATACAGGACATAAATGGAATAAGAGATCCACATAGAAAATACGATCCATTTACCGATCTCAATAAATCTAAATTAAAATTATATTTAAATAACTAAAACTATGTTAAATAACTAAAATTAATTAAAAAACATTATTTGTTGGATATAAAACAATTTAAATCGAATTATACATTGAGGCCTTCTGGAGTGAGCACTTTGGTCTCATAAATCCAGAAGGACTCTCTTTTGCTAATTTGGCGAATGTAATTCCCACCCCTCCAGTGTTTATCGACCCTCTCGAGGCCCCAAAATTTCAAACATCTGGGATTCCTATCATGATATTGGCGGAAATGCTTAGAAACACTGTGGGACCGTTTACCCAACTTAATGTTGCTTACATGCTCTCCTACATGGACAGAGAGGGCACGGGATGTGCGGCCCACATACTGGAACCCGCAATCACATTCCAGCATGTAGACTACACCAACTGTTTGGCAAGTAATGAGATTTTTTATAGTATAGCTTTTGCCAGTGGAGAAGGAGGTAAAGTTTTTACGCTTCTTCACATTGTGTTTACATTGTTTACAAGCCTGACATCTACCGCAAGCGTAAAAGCCTGAAAGAAAAGAAAAAATTCTGTTTTCTTTAAAGACCGGTGGATCAATAACTTCAGGAGCTACTACATCCCTTATAGTAGGAGCTTTTTTGTATATAAAACGTGGACGTGGAGGGAGAAGAGGCCCCAGGGTTTTATCCTTTTTCAAAACCTCCCAATGTTTAGTAACAATCTTCTCGAATTGTCGGTATTGAACATTATAATCCAAGATGATTTTAAATTCGAAACTCTCTCCTTTATTAGATTTTATCGAATCGGCTACTAAGTCAGCTCTGTTTAGATTGCCAACTCGTGCTAATTCGTTGGAGATGTTATCTTGATCATATCCTTTTTGACGAAATTTACCCACTAAGGTCTTAGATTGAGAGAAAAATTCAGTATCAGACGTACAATTTCGTCTGAGACTAATGAATTGCCCCCTTGGAATGTTGCACAACCAATGTAGAATTCGATTTAAATTGTTTTATATCCAACAAATAATGTTTTTTAATTAATTTTAGTTATTTAACATAGTTTTAGTTATTTAAATATAATTTTAATTTAGATTTATTGAGATCGGTAAATGGATCGTATTTTCTATGTGGATCTCTTATTCCATTTATGTCCTGTATATGTTTTTATTATTAGTAGTTTTTTTATTTATATGCAATAATAAAATAAGATATGTTCAATTTCATCTGTATATATGCATATCAGAGAGGTTCCGATCTTACCGAGCGCGGTTATACAATTTATATGTGTTTATGCTTTTTACCCACTAGATGGCGACATCTCATTATTATTTTCTATGTCGTCCTGACCGTCCTGTTGCGGGACAATAAAGCTATAGCAACGTGTAATGACGCGGAGACGTGCCGTACCACGTCACCACGTTTGAAGGACGGCATCTGACGATACCTTTAGCCGCTAGTACCTCACATGACGCTGAATTGAACTGTATACGTCATCACGTCTCATGTGATGATTTCTTCCGGGTTAAGCGGCGTATTTAGACAGCGCGCGACTGTTTGAATTCCTGCCCTGCTGAAGAAGTAATTTTTACGCAACGCGTCCGGGGACAGGAATCACCCTTACAGTCGCTCGTTTATGGTCTGAACCTCTTCCTGATGTGATCCTTCTGTCCGGTCCTATGGTTTTTCTTGATGCCCTTTATTTTCTCACCAAATGTGAGTAAGCTGTATGCTATATGCCGCAATAAATCCCTGGTTTTTATGGAAGCTCTTAGATGTTTGTTTTCTCTTATTTCTCGTTTTGATACATATCATGACTGACATGTGAGGACTCTACATAACATCTCTCCCCTGGGCTTCCTGTTGGATTCTTATGCGCAGTATGACCATCTGGTGAAACAGTGGTCTATTTTGGAGGTAATAGTAGAATACCCAATTGGTGGCGGGATCACTTTATACCTTCTCATCACGTTTGCACTCTGGTGGATTTTTATCAGATCAATTGAATTATTGGATCAATTCTCATCACGTTTGCACTCTGGTGGATTTTAATTAGACCAATTGAAAAATTGGATCCATTGCACATATTATTATATGGACATTCGTTAAAATATTTATGCACTTATGCACATAAGATTTCATTTTTGGTGTAATTTATCATTCTTTACTTTGTTCCTGTTTATACAGGTCCTTGATTAATGGTGCATGAGAAGCACCATTAGAGACACTGTATTGTATATCTTGTATTGATTGTTTGCGCTGCACTATTTTTATGTTGTATCTATTTTGGGAATTTTGTGAAAGTTTCTTTGTGTCCAGCTAGCATTTACAGAAAATTTAACCTTGGAGTTATTTTCATCACTATTTTTTTGTATTTTTATTGTAGTATATTTAGTCTTCAAGTTTTCCTCATTATTTTGCGCTGATTGCACCCTCTCCCCATTTCTGTATCTATTGCTTTTCGCTATTGTCTCTTAGCTGCATCATGGAGGTTTTCCAATATTTGGAAACCCGCGAGGTTAAACTTAGTGAGGTGTTTTCAAATTCGGCACCCTCAGTTGGTCCGGATGATATCTCTTCTCTTTTTAAGAAATTAGGTTTTTTATTTGAAAAGAAAATTAAAGCCTGGTGGGATGTCACATCTTTTGAACAATACATCCGGGATGGTCTCATACCGAGACGTCTTAGGTGGGACATTCCTCCCAGTGATGGTTTAGATGATGATGAGTCCCTCCTGGAATGGTATAATTTTTTTAATAGAAAGGGCCAGGATTTGATGGAATTCCTTTTGTTACGCAAACAGAGAAAAATGAAAATCATTGAGACTCAAATTGCAGACATTAAAAGTAAAATGGATATTCTAAAAAATCATTCAGATTTTCCCAAATTGTCAGGGGAACTAAAAATCAAACTGACAAAATGGGATATTGATACACAAAATAAGAAGAAAGGCAAATTCATCAGGGACTCTGGGGATTATGCAAGAAAGGAAGTTTTCAAATGGCAAACTACAGCTAGATCTTCTGATCATGCCTTGAAATCTACTTCCGGTGAGAATATACCACCATATCCAAAAACCCCCTCTAATGTTGTCAATAATCAGACACCATACTTTGACCAACAACCTAATTATCCCCCTCCCAGGAGTCGGGGGAGAGGTCGAGGCAATAGAGGGAGAGGAAATTATTCCACACTCCCATACATGATCCAATCCCAAGGTAATTCTTTGCCTACTAATAATTATAGGGGCAAACCTAACCACCCACAGCCATCCAGAGGAAGTTTTTCTCAGAACAATGGATGGGGGGAGGATAATTATTATCAGAGTTACCCTGCACCTACACAGAATCGCTTTGCACCTCTAACCAATCGTGACGAGATGGAAAGTGTTTTTTTAGGGAACCCCCCTCCGTCTTGGTGGGGCCCTCCTTCGACAACCCCCACTGGCAACAGAGGGAACAAAAGAAGAGAAAGAGAGGGAAACGGGCCGGACGCAGAACAGTCAAAAAGGACAAAATCCCACTAGGCACGGGTATTTTTAATATCAGTGGGACCATTCTGACTGATGACGAATTGAGAATTTTAGATAAAGGACTCAAATTCGCCCCCATCAGGAATTTTAATAAGTTTCAGACTTATGTTGGTATTTCTAAATTTGTAAGAACTTTGAATATCAAAAAATATTTTTTATCAAAACCGGCCGAAAGGTCTTCTTTGATCCCTATAGGTTCACATTCTAATTTAAAAACCAAAAGTGTATTTAACCCTTCTAATGTAGACACTAAACACATAGATGTGTTTAAAAACATGGTCTTAAGTGATCTTGAGTCTATGAAAGTCAAAAAAATCAGAGACCCCCTTTATGTCAAAAATGGTATAGCGTCATTAGAAAATAAAAAAGACGTGGTAATACGCCCTGCAGACAAAGGGGGGGGGGGTTGGTAGTGATGTCAAAGGAGTATTATAAGGGGGAAATGAATCGCCTCCTGAGTGATACTGACACCTACAAATTACTGAAAACTGATCCAATATTTGAATTTAAAGGGGAATTATCAGCCCTAGTTAAAAAGGGGCTAAAAAGAAAGATTCTCTCCAAAAAAGAGGCAGAATTCTTAGACCCCAGCGCATGTAGAACACCTTTTGTATACTTTCTACCGAAGGTACATAAAAATGCCACACACCCACCCGGACGACCTATAGTCAATGGCATTGAGTCCGTATCTTCGAGACTGGGCCAATACATTGACTTTTTTTTGAAGCCCATTGTCTCTAAGACTAAATCTTACCTTAGAGATACCAAGCATTGTATACAAACTCTTGAACCTTTGACTAGTACATCGAATAGTCTTCTTGTTACTGCAGATGTCAGTTCCTTATACACCATTATAGGACATGCCGATGCAATTTCGGCTGTCAAATGGGGTTTGGCACAATCTGACCTGTCGACCAAACATAACAAGTTTCTTCTTCAATGCTTGGAATTTTGTTTGACCAAAAATTATTTTTGGTACGGTAGAAATTATTATTTGCAAGTAATGGGCGTCGCAATGGGGGCTAAATTTGCCCCCAGTGTTGCCAACTTATTTATGGCACTATGGGAAGAAGAGGCCATTTATAAAGATCCTCCTATACAGCTTGAATGCTATAAAAGATACATCAATGACTTACTTATGATTTGGGAAGGTGATTTATCTAGTTTGGAACACTTTATGTTGAATTTGAACAACAACTCTCATAACATCACCTTAACTTGGAACATTGATGTAGATAAAATTTCCTTTTTAGACCTTGAGATCTATAAAGATGGAGAATCTTTCAATACCCGCAATCACTTTAAGCCTTCCGATAGGAATGGTTTCATACCCCTGGATAGTTGTCACCATAAAAATTGGTTGTGCAACATTCCAAGGGGGCAATTCATTAGTCTCAGACGAAATTGTACGTCTGATACTGAATTTTTCTCTCAATCTAAGACTTTAGTGGGTAAATTTCGTCAAAAAGGATATGATCAAGATAACATCTCCAACGAATTAGCACGAGTTGGCAATCTAAACAGAGCTGACTTAGTAGCCGATTCGATAAAATCTAATAAAGGAGAGAGTTTCGAATTTAAAATCATCTTGGATTATAATGTTCAATACCGACAATTCGAGAAGATTGTTACTAAACATTGGGAGGTTTTGAAAAAGGATAAAACCCTGGGGCCTCTTCTCCCTCCACGTCCACGTTTTATATACAAAAAAGCTCCTACTGTAAGGGATGTAGTAGCTCCTGGAGTTATTGATCCACCGGTCTTTAAAGAAAACAGAATTTTTTCTTTTCTTTCAGGCTTTTACGCTTGCGGTAGATGTCAGGCTTGTAAACAATGTAAACACAATGTGAAGAAGCATAAAAACTTTACCTCCTTCTCCACTGGCAAAAGCTATACTATAAAAAATCTCATTACTTGCCAAACAGTTGGTGTAGTCTACATGCTGGAATGTGATTGCGGGTTCCAGTATGTGGGCCGCACATCCCGTGCCCTCTCTGTCCATGTAGGAGAGCATGTAAGCAACATTAAGTTGGGTAAACGGTCCCACAGTGTTTCTAAGCATTTCCGCCAATATCATGATAGGAATCCCAGATGTTTGAAATTTTGGGGCCTCGAGAGGGTCGATAAACACTGGAGGGGTGGGAATTACATTCGCCAAATTAGCAAAAGAGAGTCCTTCTGGATTTATGAGACCAAAGTGCTCACTCCAGAAGGCCTCAATGTATAATTCGATTTAAATTGTTTTATATCCAACAAATAATGTTTTTTAATTAATTTTAGTTATTTAACATAGTTTTAGTTATTTAAATATAATTTTAATTTAGATTTATTGAGATCGGTAAATGGATCGTATTTTCTATGTGGATCTCTTATTCCATTTATGTCCTGTATATGTTTTTATTATTAATAGTTTTTTTATTTATATGCAATAATAAAATAAGATATGTTCAATTTCATCTGTATATATGCATATCAGAGAGGTTCCGATCTTACCGAGCGCTGTTATACAATTTATATGTGTTTATGCTTTTTACCCACTAGATGGCGACATCTCATTATTATTTTCTATGTCGTCCTGACCGTCCTGTTTCGGGACAATAAAGCTATCGCAACGTGTAATGACGCGGAGACGTGCCGTACCGCGTCACCACGTTTGAAGGACGGCATCTGACGATACCTTTAGCCGCTAGTACCTCACATGACGCTGAATTGAACTGTATACGTCATCACGTCTCATGTGATGATTTCTTCCGGGTTAAGCGGCGTATTTAGACAGCGCGCGACTGTTTGAATTCCTGCCCTGCTGAAGAAGTAATTTTTACGCAACGCGTCCGGGGACAGGAATAACCCTTACAGTCGCTCGTTTATGGTCTGAACCTCTTCCTGATGTGATCCTTCTGTCCGGTCCTATGGTTTTTCTTGATGCCCTTTATTTTCTCACCAAATGTGAGTAAGCTGTATGCTATATGCCGCAATAAATCCCTGGTTTTTATGGAAGCTCTTAGATGTTTGTTTTCTCTTATTTCTCGTTTTGATACATATCATGACTGACATGTGAGGACTCTACATAACATCTCTCCCCTGGGCTTCCTGTTGGATTCTTATGCGCAGTATGACCATCTGGTGAAACAGTGGTCTATTTTGGAGGTAATAGTAGAATACCCAATTGGTGGCGGGATCACTTTATACCTTCTCATCACGTTTGCACTCTGGTGGATTTTTATCAGATCAATTGAATTATTGGATCAATTCTCATCACGTTAGGGGAGCTGTGGTGGCTCAACGTGATTGGCGTCTCGGCTACATGTGAATTGAGTTTGGTGGTCTCAGCCCAGCTCCCGGTGGGTGTGCTATGCAAGGTACGCCTGTGCTTAGTACGCCCACCCCCCCCCCCCACAAAAACCACCACACTTGCACGCACACGAAATTGGTTTAAAACACATGCACTTTGGCCATGCGGTCTCTTAAAATAAAGAGAGGCGAAGGACCTACGGGGCTGGCTGGGTGGGCTAGGCCCCCTCACTCCCTCATAGGGGGAGTCCCTCTGCCCCGTTGGGCCCCAGTTGGGCTCCCAAGAGGAGCAGGTAGGGCGGGGTGAGTGGGAGGCCCCCCTTCACACCCGCCATTGCCACCAGGGGCACGGAGAAGGATGGCGATTGCCTCCGGGGGGAGGGTCTGCCTACTCCCAACTCCTGCAGTCCGGCTCCTCTCTCTCGAGTTCACGCACAAAAATACACTTTAAAAAAAAAAAAAAATAATTCTCATCACGTTTGCACTCTGGTGGATTTTAATTAGACCAATTGAAAAATTGGATCTATTGCACATATTATTATATGGACATTCGTTAAGATATTTATGCACTTATGCACATAAGATTTAATATTTGGTGTAATTTATCATTCTTTACTTTGTTCCTGTTTATACAGGTCCTTGATTAATGGTGCATGAGAAGCACCATTAGAGACACTGTATTGTATATCTTGTATTGATTGTTTGCGCTGCACTATTTTTATGTTGTAATAGAAGAATATGGGGCCCCCCGGGCTTACAGATGGCCACCACACAAGGCAGTGCAGAGGCAGGGCAGCTAAAATCTTAAGTTTTTCACATCAAAAACATGTGGGTTTTGGACATATCAGGGACAGATGTAAAAGAAAACACAGATTTTTACATACTGTCCCTGGTTTTATTGAGCCTGGCAACCCTGATGGGGCCCCCTAGTGGCATAGGGCCCTCGGGCAGTGCCCGGAAACCCCAATGGTCAGTCCGCCTCTGGACATTACCACGCATACGATGGGTGATCGGACTGAATGGAGATTCACGTAAAGGAGCTCTTGGGTCTCTTAAATGCTGTCTTACAGGAGTTTATATGTGAGTTTGCATTTTGATTATTAATAAATGTATGCACTAGTGGTTTTACACAATGGAGCTTGCTTTCTTTTTTCATTCTACCTTGATTTTGGTGTGAGATCCTGTCTGCTGACACTGATAAGGAGCTGGGATGACATTCCTGCTGATTTATACTGCTGGTTAAACCCTTAACCCATAGAGGTGTAACATGCTTGCATGACCATTATAATAATTTGTCATACATATTTTCTAAATGGCATGGTCACAGTGGGGTGGGAAACACTTCTTGGAACATTTAAAGTAGAATTATAGGCAAAACTTTGTATTTTTATCTTAGATAGAGTAAGGGAGGGTTATAAACCCTGCAGACATAATACAAGAGATGGTCAGAGACTGCAGACATGATAGAAGATAGAGAGCATTGGTGGGAATGGAGAGCACTGCAGGGGGGGCTGGAGACCACGGGGGTTCAGAAAGCACAGGGGTCGGAGAGCACTGAGGGGGGGGGGGGTTATAACCCCTTTAAGGTTTATTTTTTGCCCTTTTTGTCCCAGTGGGAAGATATACCCTCACTTCCTTCCTTTTTTCATTTTGGATAGAGTAAGGGAGGGTTATAACCAGTGGCGGCTGGTGCTCAAAATTTTTGGGGGGCGCAAATGAAAACAAATATATTTCAGCCTCACTGTGCCCATCACATGCAGCCACTGTGCCATGCCACCAAATGCAGCCACTGTGCCATCAATTGTCACCACTGTGCCATGCCATCAAACACAGAAACTGTGCCATCAATTGTCACCACTGTGCAATGCCACCAAATGCAGCCACTGTGCCATCAATTGTCACCACTGTGCCATGCATTCAAACACAGCAACTGTGCCATCAATTGTCACCACTGTGCCATGCCATCAAAGGCAGCCACTGTGTCATCAATTGTCACCACTGTGCCATGCAACACAGCAACTGTGCCATCAATTGTCACCACTGTGCCATGCCACCAAATGCAGCCATTGCGCCATCAATTGTCACCACTGTGCCATGCAATACAGCAACTGTGCCATCAATTGTCACCACTGTGCCATGCCACCAAATGCAGCCACTGTGCCATCAATTGTCACCACTGTGCCATGCAACACAGCAACTGTGCCATCAATTGTCACCACTGTGCCATGCCACCAAATGCAGTCACTGTGCCATCAATTGTCACCACTGTGCAATGCCATCAAACGCCACCACTGTGCCATCAATTGTCACCACTGTGCCATGCCATCAAACGCCACCACTGTGCCATCAATTGTCACCACTGTGCCATGCCATCAAACTCCACCACTGTGCCATCAATTGTCACCACTGTGCCATGCCATCAAACGCCACCACTGTGCCATCAATTGTCACCACTGTGCCATGCCATCAAACGCAGCTACTGTGCCATCAATTGTCACCACTGTGCCATGCCATCAAATGCAGTCACTGTGCCATCAAGTGTCACCACTGTGCCATGCCATCAAATGCAGTCACTGTGTCATCAATCGTCACCACTGTGCCATCAAACGCCACCACTGTGCCATGCCATCAAACGCCACCACTGTGCCATCAATTGTCACCAATGTGCCATGCCATCAAACGCAGCTACTGTGCCCATCAATTGTCACCACTGTGCCATGCCATCAAACGCAGCTACTGTGCCCATCAATTGTCACCACTGTGCCATGCCATCAAATGCAGTCACTGTGCCATCAATTGTCACCACTGTGCCATGCCATCAAATGCAGTCACTGTGCCATCAAGTGTCACCACTGTGCCATGCCATCAAATGCAGTCACTGTGCCATCAATCGTCACCACTGTGCCATCAAGCGCCACCACTGTGCCATGCCATCAAACGCCACCACTGTGCCATCAATTGTCACCAATGTGCCATGCCATCAAACGCAGGTACTGTGCCCATCAATTGTCACCACTGTGCCATGCCATCAAATGCAGTCACTGTGCCATCAATTGTCACCACTGTGCCATGCCATCAAATGCAGTGACTGTGCCATCAATTGTCACCACTGTGCCATGCCATCATATGCAGTCACTGTGCCATCAATTGTCACCACTGTGCCATGCCATCAAATGCAGTCACTGTGCCATCAATCGTCACCACTGTGCCATGCCATCAAACGCCACCACTGTGCCATCAATTGTCATCAATGTACCATGCCATCAAACGCAGCTACTGTGCCCATTAATTGTCACTACTGTGCCATGCCATCAAATGCAGTCACTGTGCCATCAAGTGTCACCACTGTGCCATGCCATCAAATGCAGTCACTGTGCCATCAATCGTCACCACTGTGCCATCAAACGCCACCACTGTGCCATGCCATCAAACGCCACCACTGTGCCATCAATTGTCACCAATGTGCCATGCCATCAAACGCAGGTACTGTGCCCATCAATTGTCACCACTGTGCCATGCCATCAAATGCAGTCACTGTGCCATCAATTGTCACCACTGTGCCATGCCATCAAATGCAGTGACTGTGCCATCAATTGTCACCACTGTGCCATGCCATTATATGCAGTCACTGTGCCATCAATTGTCACCACTGTGCCATGCCATCAAATGCAGTCACTGTGCCATCAATCGTCACCACTGTGCCATGCCATCAAACGCCACCACTGTGCCATCAATTGTCACCAATGTGCCATGCCATCAAACGCAGCTACTGTGCCCATTAATTGTCACTACTGTGCCATGCCATCAAATGCAGTCACTGTGCCATCAAGTGTCACCACTGTGCCATGCCATCAAATGCAGTCACTGTGCCATCAATCGTCACCACTGTGCCATCAAACGCCACCACTGTGCCATGCCATCAAACGCCACCACTGTGCCATCAATTGTCACCAATGTGCCATGCCATCAAACGCAGCTACTGTGCCCATCAATTGTCACCACTGTGCCATGCCATCAAATGCAGTCACTGTGCCATCAATTGTCACCACTGTGCCATGCCATCAAATGCAGTGACTGTGCCATCAATTGTCACCACTGTGCCATGCCATCATATGCAGTCACTGTGCCATCAATTGTCACCACTGTGCCATGCCATCAAATGCAGTCACTGTGCCATCAATCGTCACCACTGTGCCATGCCATCAAACGCCACCACTGTGCCATCAATTGTCACCAATGTGCCATGCCATCAAACGCAGCTACTGTGCCCATTAATTGTCACTACTGTGCCATGCCATCAAATGCAGTCACTGTGCCATCAATTGTCACCACTGTGCCCTTTAATTGTCACCACTGTGCTCATTGTTGCCTCTGTGCCCTTTGTCACGACTGTGCCCCATGATGCCCCTTTCCCTGTAAAAAACACTTACCTGACGCTTCCATGTCCTCCCTCAATGTCTTCTGCCGCCGTGGAGAAGCTTCAGCCAATCAGGTTCCTGATAACCAGAATCCGGGAACCTGATTGGCTGAAACGGCCGTCAGTCTTATGCAAGGACCGCATAAGAGAGCCGGAGGGCGGTACTGGAAAAGCCTATGAGAGCCGCTGGCTTTGATAGGCAGTTCCCCTCAGCCAACCAGCTGCAGCTATTCGGGTAAACGGCGACCCATGTCCGGTTATATGAATAGACCAGGCAGCTGGCAACAATAACTCACATTCAATGCATTGCATTGAATGTGTGTTATTTGCGAGAGGGGGTGGCGCTGCAGCGCCCTCTATAGACGGCCGCCAGAACTTCGGGTAAAATGTCAAAATGACATTTTAGCTGAATAAAAGTTCTTAAAGGGCCCGTTTTTTTTTTTTGTGACTGCGGGAGGGGGGGGCGGCGCCCGTGCGTCCCTATGGACGGGCTGCCACTGGTTATAACCCCTGCAGACATAATACAAGAGATGGTCAAAGACTGCAGACATGATAGAAGATAGAAGAGCACTAGGGGGCAGAGAGCATTGGGGGGAATGGAGAGCATTGCAGGTAAGCTGGAGAGCACCAGGGGGCTAGAGAGCATGGGGGGGGGAGAGCACTGGGGGCAAAGGGTAGGGAGCACTGGGGGGCAGAGAGAACCAGGGAGTGTTTTAAGCCCTTTAAGGTTTATTTTTGCCCTCTTTGTCCCAGTGGGAAGATGTACCTGCACTTCCTTCCCCAAGCCAAAACAGGAAGTAAGAGGAAATCCCTGCAAATTAAGAGAATCTTTTGGGGACCCTCGAATCACCAGAATTAGTGTACCCATTGTAAGATTTCCCCTCTATTATTTTTCTGGGGACAACCCAAAATTTGGGATTTTCATTTACTTTCAATGATAATGATAAACAGGATGAATCCCCCCAGCACTCTGACCCCTCTACACCACAGATATCCCTCCAGCACTCTGACCCCTCTACACTCCAGATATCCCTCCAGCACTCTGACCCCTCTACACCCCAGATATCCCACCAGCACTCTGACCCCTCTACATCCCAGATATCCCCCCAGCACTCTGACCGCTCTACATCCCAGATATCCCCCCAGCACTCTGACCCCTCTACATCCCAGATATTCCCCCAGCACTCTGACCCCTCTACACCCCAGATCCCCCCCCCCCAGCACTCTGACCCCTCTACACCCCAGATATCCCCCCAGCTCTCTGACCCCTCTACACCCCAGATATCCCCCCAGCTCTCTGACCCCTCTACACCCCAGATATCCCCCAGCACTCTGACCCCTCTACACCCCAGATATCCCCCCAGCACTCTGACCCCTCTACACCCCAGATATCCCCCCATCACTCTGACCCTTCTACACCCCAGAAATCCCGCCAGCACTCTGACCCATCTACACCCCAGATATCCCCCCAGCACTCTGACCACTCTACATCCCAGATATCTCCCCAGCA
The DNA here is from genome assembly GCA_029574335.1 of Rana kukunoris. NCBI lineage: Eukaryota > Metazoa > Chordata > Amphibia > Anura > Ranidae > Rana > Rana kukunoris. The sequence goes on along the minus strand of CM056052.1, from coordinate 27,054,051 downwards.
CTCTGACCCCTCTACACCCCAGATATCCCGCCAGCACTCTGACCCCTCTACACCCCAGATATCCCCCCAGCACTCTGACCCCTCTACACCCCAGATATCCCCCCAGCACTCTGACCCCTCTACATCCCAGATATCCCCCCAGCACTCTGACCCCTCTACACCCCAGATATCCCCCCAGCACTCTGACCCCTCTACACCCCAGATATCCCCCCAGCACTCTGACCCCTCTACACCCCTGATAATCCCCCAGCACTCTGACCCCTCTAACCTCATATATCCCCCCAGCACTCTGACCCCTCTACACCCCAGATTTCCCCCCCAGCACTCTGACCCCTCTACACCCCAGATATCCCCCCAGCACTCTGACCCCTCTACACCCCAGATATCCCCCCAGCACTCTGACCCATCTACACCCCAGATATCCCCTACCTCCTACCTACGTGATCTCTGTTTACCTGCACTGTCTCCATTGTAGGGGCCCCAGAGCATTACTTTGCCCAGGGGCCCATTATGCTATTAAGATGGCCCTGCTAAAGGGGTCACAGATGCTTGGGTGCAGACATATTTCTGGGGCCCTCATATGGGCATGGCTATCCTACTAACCCCTCCCCTTTATAAATGTATCTATGGCAAGGACATCACCTCTCCATCTATAAGCTCCTCCACCACCACAGAAATCAAAACCTCAAATAATGACTTCTGATTGGTTAGTCAATACAGGTTACTGCATTTGGATCCTCATTAAACAAGCCCTATTTATCAGTCACTGAAACCCAAAGTGCCTAGGTAATAGGGTCATATTTGAATGAAACCACCATTATACGTTGTTAATGTCCCCTAGAAAACCCACCTTCTCCTCCAGCATTCATACAAAAGAGAACTCTGAAAATGACATAATACTGTACATTTTGTACACTTTCCTTGGTGCTGCCAACACCTACTTCAGACAGCTGCATATTGAAAAAGTGCCCCTCTTTTCAGTTATTTAGTCAAATGCAAGGTGCTGCTTTACTTATGCAGTAGTGTTAAGCAGAGATAAATGGGTAAAGATATATCCATCAGGCTGCCAAGTAGGAAGTGGGAAGGGGAAGGAGGGGGTGTGAATTACATGCATTTTGCTCTTGTATGTTACTGCTGGCAGGAGGTGAATATACATGATGTATGAGGCTAATGCCTCTTTCATTCACCAATCTCTTGAATCTGATCTACTTCCTATCGTCAGCGCTGCATATGGACTTATTAGTATATACATGATGGTCAGAGACTGCAGACATACTACAGGAGATGGTCAGAGACTGCGGACATGATACAAGAGATGGTCAGAGACTGCAGACATACTGCAGGAGATGGTCAGAGACTGCAGACATACTACAGGAGATGGTCAGAGACAGCAAACATAGTACAAGAGATGGTCAGAGACTGCAGACATGATACAAGAGATGGTCAGAGACTGCGGACATGATACAAGAGATGGTCAGAGACTGCAGGCATTATACAAAAGATGGTCAGAGACTGCAAACATGATACTAAAGATGGTTAAAGACTGTGGATATGATACCAAAGATGGTCAAGAACTGAGGACATGATATGAGAGATGGTCTTCGGACATGATACAAAAGATGGTCAGAGACTGCAGACGTGGTAAAGGAGATGGTCAGAGACTGCAGACATACTACAGAAGATGACCAGGGACTGCAGACATGATATAAGAGATGGTCAGAGACTGCGAACATGATATAAGAGAAGGTCAGAGACTGCAGACATAATACAAGAAATGGTCAGATACTGCAGACATGATAGAAGATAGACGAACACTAGGGGGGGCGGAGAGCATTGGGGGAAATGGAGAGCATTGCAAGGGAGCTGGAGAGCACTAGGGAGCTGGAGGGCACTGAAGGTCGGAAAGCACTGGGGGTTGGAGAGCACTGAGGGGGGGGGGGGACAGGGAGAACCGGGGGGTGGACTGAGCATGTGGGGGTCAGAGATCACTGGGGGGATGGAGAGCACAGGGGGGCCTGGAGAGTTTGGTGGGATGGAGATCATGGGGGGGGGAAGGGCACTGGGGGTTACAAATGAATAGGTTTTGATCTGGTGCCTGAATGCTACGTCTCCATCCCTTATGCTTACCTACATAAAATCAAATGCCCATGGGACTTTAAATGAGGCATAATATTGAGTAGATTATATATAAAGATACATTTTTTGAGTGTTACATGAAGATGCAATATGAAAACCCAAAGTTCCACCTGTGAAAAACAAAAGAGTAAAATAAAGTGGAATCCTAGGGCCAGATCCACAAAGAACTTACCGCGGCGTATCTATTGATACGCCGCGTAAGTTCTACGATGCGCCGTCGTATCTTTGTTTTGTATTCACAAAACAAGATACGCCGGAATTTTGCTAAGATAGGACTGACGTAAGTCTCTTAAGTCGTCTTATGTTAGTTGGAGGCATTTTTCAACATATCTTAGAAATTTGATCAGACATGAGTCAGAGCATGCGCACTGGGTTATGTCCATGGACGGCGCATGCGCCATTCGTACAGACATGCGTCTTCATGGGGTCAAGCCTTTATTATAATACTACACGCCCACGTCCTGCCTACTTCGAAATACGTGGGCTTACGCCGGCCCTTTTACACTACGCCGCCGTAACTTAGGACAGTACTTGCCTCTCTAAGTTGCGGCGGCGTAGCTTAAAGAAGATACCCTACGCCCGCACAAAGATCCGCTGATGTCTGTGGATCTGGCCCCTATTCTCTATAAACAGAAGCCTCCCACTAAGGACTGGGACGGTGATAATAATGAGGGGTTTTAACTACCAGGAAATTAACTAAAGTAATGGTACTGCTGGGACAGTTAAAGGGAAAAAATGTATAGACCTATTACAGGACAATTTTAAAGTGGATGGTTCACCAAAAAAAAATATTAAAAGCCAGCAGCAACAAATACTGCAGCTGCTGACTTTTAATATTAGGACACTTACCTGTCCTGGAGTCCAGCGGCGTCCGCAGCAGAGGATGAGCGATCGCTCGTCACCCTGCTGCTCCCCCCTCCATCCACAGTGAGGGAACCAGGAAGTGAAGCGCTGCGGCTTCACTGCCCGGTTCCCTACGGCGCATGCGCGAGTCGCGCTGCGCCCGCCGATTGGCTCCCGCTGTGTGCTGGGAGCCGAGAGTTCCCAGCACACAACGGGGGGGCGACGGGATGTCGCCAAAAAACCCGACTTTTGCCCGAGAATGCGGGCCGGAAGTGGTTGTAGATACCTGTCTTTAGACAGGTATCTGCACCCCCCTCCCCCCTGAAAGGTGTCAATTGTGACACCGGAGGGGGGGAGGGTTCCGATCAGCGGATCTTCACTTTAGGGTGGATATCCGCTTTAAGTACATGCTTGAAATATATAATATACCTATGTTTTGGTTACACATTTGCACTAACCTATGACCTTTTACAATAATTAAAATCGTTTGTAAACAGTTAATTGAGGCCTCCACTAGGAATGATGCTGTGATGGATCTGCTAATCTTGAGATTTGAACCATGCAGTTTATTACCAATATTCATATAAAAGATCATCTGGGTGGCAGTGGCCACAACATGAGTTTATTTAATGTTAGCTGTCCCGTTATTATCCTATAGTTTGTAGACGCTATAACTTTTGCGTAAACCAATCAATATAGGCTTATTGGGATTTTTTTTTTTTTTACCAAAAATACATAGAAGAATACATATTGGCCTAAATTGATGAGTAAATTAGATTTTTTTTTTTTATTATTGGATATGTTTTATAGCATATATAGCATATATATAGCATTTATATATTTTGTTTTTGTTTTTTCAAAATTGTTGGCTTTTTTTGTTTATATCAGAAAAAAACAAAAATCGCAAAGGTGATCAAATACCACCGAAAGAAAGCTCTATTTGTGGGAAAAACTGACATTAATTGTATTTGGGTATAGTGTCACACGACTGCGCAATTATTAGTTAAAACAATGCAGTGCAGTATCGCAAAAACTGGAAGGGGTGTAAACCTTCTGGGAACTGAAGTGGTGAAACAGAAACTTATGCCGCGTACACACGATCGTAATTTCCGATGGAAAAAGTCATATGGACCTTTTTCCATCGGATCTTCCGATCGTGTGTAGCCCCATGAGGCCGCGTACACACGGAGGGACATGTCCGCTGAAACATGTCCGACGGACCGTTTCCAGCGGACATGTCTCCTCCGGATTTTCGTCCGACGTTGTGTGTACAATCCCCTCGGCCAAGGAACGCGGTGACGTGGCGGTGACGTTGACGCCGCCACGTCACCAAACGAGAAAGTGAAATCCTTCCACGCATGCGTCGAATCCATTCGACGCATGCGCGGAGATTTCTGTCCGCTGGTTAGTGTACTAACCAGCGGACAGATCCGACGGACATGTCTCCGGCGGACAAATTTCAAAGCATGCTTTGAAATTTGTCCGCTGGGAAAACATGTCCGCTAGCCCGTACACACGTTCATAGATGTCTGCTGAAACGGTCCGTCGGAAATTCCGATGAATTCTATCGGAGTTTAGATATAGAACATGTTCTATTTTTTTCCCGATGGAATTCCGAAGTGATTTGGCTGGGCAAAAGCCTTTTTTTTTTTTCTTTTTTTTTTATGAGGTGGTGCTCTTACATAGAACATACCCTCTTCCTTTTGGAAAGAGTGTCTTCTTTTACTGTCTTTTTTTAATGGTATCTTCTTGATGTCTTCTTTTAATGGTATCTAAAGCCTCGTACACACGATCAGTCCATCCGATGAGAACGGTCCAAACCGTTCTCATCGGTTAACCGATGAAGCTGACTGATGGTCTGATGTGCCTACACACCATCGGTTAAAAAAAACATTGTGTTAGAACGCGGTGACGTAAAACACAATGACGTGCAGAAAAAAATTAAGTTCAATGCTTCCAAGCATGCGTCGACTTGATTCTGAGCATGTGTTAAATTTTAAAGCAAGTTGGCTTTTTTTAACCGAAGGTTAAATAATCGATGGGGCCTACACACGATCGGTTTTGACCGATGAAATCGGTCCATCAGACCGTTATCCTATGGCTAACCTGTCGTGTGTACGCGGCCTTACGGCCTCTTTGACCCACTCTTTAGGCAAATTGAAGATCCCAGTTTCCTGATCAGCATTTCTCCACCCGTTTTGTTTATCTACCGTACTTGTTTTTTGCCCACATCTCCAGAACTGTGTTTTTTTGGGATAGACCATCCCCACCATCCTGAAATGGTTATGGTAAAAGCATGGATAAGAAAAAGAATTGTAAAAAATCTACTGAACATGAACAGTGTTCTTCAAGGGTAAAATATACCACAAACCAGTTAAGAATCTGATGCCCCAGTTGAAGTCCACTTGGACGAAACGCGCCGGGCTAGGTACACCTATCTCCCATATTGCTTTTATCCTTTTATATGCTACAGTGATCACTTTTATGTAAATTTGTTTTTTTATAAATATAAACCTTATCCCTCTTTTTTACCTGCACCATCGGAGCATGTTTTTTGCTTTCCTTGCATGATCTGCCCGGATACCAATTTTTTTCATACTCCATGAGTGTTTTTTACTTCGAGAGGATACCTATCTTGTCTCCACCATTAATTGTCGCTTTGAAGCAAGCAGACCTCCATATTTTTTTGCCTTTCCATCTGAATCTGTGCTAATCGATCTACAATGAGATTCCAGTCCAGGATTACAGCCAACCATTTGGATACCCTGTGTGGAGTCTACTGTTGGGCGTTCATTCAGCTGAGTAGATTCGAGTGGAGTCCTGTCTATGCGCTTATGATCTATTGTCGCTGACAAGTAGATCAACGTCATCCGGTAAGAGTATTTATCTACTCCCGTGTTAACGTGCAGAGTGTTCCTTTCATTAAGATGATGTGGTCATACACCCATTACTGATGGACTTGTGTTTTTGATGTTGTCTTTATTAATAAGTGGACACTTATTTACACATCACTGTGGTTTAACTACAATTATGCAGAGTGTTTTCCATTTATTTTCACTGATTTTAAGTGTTTTTGTGGCGCTACTTATTTATTCACCAGTTAAGAGTCATCAAAACCGTAGGTTAGTTTTTTCTTCCAGTACCATGCAAGACAGCTAACCTCCACGCTGATATTAACACCACATACTGTATGTATGTAAAAGTTGAATGTATTACTACATACGTAAGCTGTCCTACTAGAAGACCTTATTATGTGCAAAAAATAAGGACGACTCATGTAATTGGACATGTGATTGCAATCATCCCTTATAACATACCACATTGTGAAAACCTCTATTTGGGGATTTTTAAGGCAATAAAAAACGTTTATATTATTAAATAAAATGTATTTATTGTACAAACATTTATATTTATTGGAATTTCAACATATTGTAGGTAAATACCAAAACCAATTCCATACCGCGCCTATTCTGGCACTTCTCTCCTTCATGTAAAAATCATAATTATTTTGCTAGAAAATTCCTCAGAACCCTCAAACATTACATATTTTTTTTTAGCAGACACCCTAGGGAATAAAGTGGCGGTCATTGCAACATTTTATCTTGCATGGTATTTGCGCAATCATTTTCAATATCGGTTTCATGAATTAAAAAATAACAAAACAGTAAAGTTAGCCCAACTTTTTTGTATAATGTGAAAGATGAAGTCACGCCGAGTAAATGGATACCTAACTTGTCACACTTTAAAATTGCGCAAACTCTTTTTGGGCCGCTCTAGGCGGCCGACAAGTAATTCACAGGCACTCTATTGGTTTACTGAGTCAAACACATTTTATAGAAGTGGTACTGTTCTTCTGCTGTTCGGAAGTTATCAGCACTCCTGCTTAGTTTTTCACGCTCTTTGAGCTATTTAAACTTTCACTTCCTTGGATCTCGGGCGCAGCAGGATCCCGAAGGGGTGCCCAAGTCAAGAAGTAGTTCCTTTTTTGTGTTATTTTTTTTTCGTACGCAGGTTTGCTTTATTAGTCCATCAATATATGTTCACCCACTATATCCATAATGTGAGTATCTGTGCAAGTTCATATGTGTACCATAGAGTGTCGATGTTTTTGTTTTTCTTTTTTTTCTGTTGGTGGATCTGGCTGCCCTTTGTCGGGGGTCGGATCCGTTATGTTTCTTTTATCTCTTTCTGAAAACTTTTAATGAATACTTATTGAACCTAAAATTGCGCACACTCATGGAATGGCGCCAAACTTTGGTACTTAAAAATCTCCATAGGCAATGCTTTCATTTTTTTTTTACAGGTTACCAGTTTAGAGTTACAGAGGAGGTCTAGTGCTAAAATGATTGCTCTCACTCTAACAAACGCAGTGATACCTCACATGTGTGGTTTGAACGGCGTTTACATATGTATCGCTTCTGAGTGCAAGCTAATTGGGACAGGGGCGTTTTAATTTTTTTTTTTTTACTTAATTTTTTTTACATTTTTTTTTATCACTTTTATTCCTATTACAAGGAATGTAAACATCCCTTGTAATAGAAATATATTGTGACAGGTCCTCTTTATGGATAGATGCAGGGTGTCATGATAAGAGATACAGGAATCTTACCAACACTGACAGCGCCAGGAGAAGTCTGTTTCAGCGCATGCGCGGGGACGCGCGGGTGCGCGCGCGTGATGTGCGCGGCGCGAGCGTGCACGCGGCGCGCACGGCGGGAGCGCGCGCACGCGCTGACGTCATTTCGGCGCCAAGAACTGCTATTTAAACCATCTGATCCCACTGTATCTTGCTGACCAGTCTGCAGCAATTCCTGACTGAATCTGAACCTGTTACCTGTCTGCCTGATTACCGAATACCTGACCCGGCTTCCGTTGACCCTTCTCTGCCTGCAGCCTGCCTCTGACCCCGGCCTGATCCGACTACCGACTCTGCTTAAACCCGCCTTGCTGTCTGCTTACCTGATTCACCGACCCGGTCTGAACCTGATCCAACCCTCGGACCTGTCTCCGTCTCCTGATTGGTGCCTGATCCAGTGTCTGACAATCCTTTGGTTCCTATTCACAAGCGCTACAACACCGTTCCTGTGTTTGCTGGATTTCTGCTAGGACCTCGTCAACACCTGTTCACTTCCTCTTCCGGTCCATCTCCAGCTTCCCACCAGGCGCTTGTGTCCCTCCAGACTCAGTACCCCCTGTCTGCTCTACCAGGGGTTCCTGAGTCAGAGGCTTACGAGAGGCCGCTCCCTGCACATTGGGCTCCATAACCAGGTACGTGACAGTACTGGTCAGCCATGTCCGAGCCCACGCAGGGGGCGTCTCCCATGGAGGACTTATGCCGCCATCTAGATGGCCTCACCGCGGCCGTACGGACTTTACAAGAAGGATATACCCGCCTGGAAGGACGTGTCCAAACTCTGGCCACAACAGCACCTGCAGCGTCTGGAACCGCAGCTGCCCCTTCTGTAGTGATGTTACCACCGGAGCCCAGAGTTCCCACCCCGGAGAGATTTTCTGGAGATCGCAGCAAATATAGAGCTTTCCGCAACGCCTGTGAACTTTTTTTTGCTTTACAACCCAGGACCTTTTCACTCGAGGCCACAAAAGTAGGTTTCGTTATCTCGTTATTGTCTGGCGAACCTCAGACCTGGGCGCATCGTCTTCTAGAACGCAAGGAAGAAAATCTTAACCTACTCAGCACTTTCTTCCAAGCCATGGACCTTATCTATGAGGACTCCCAACTAGCAGCTACCGCTGAAGCAGCATTATGTGCCTTACAGCAGGGACGCAGAGCAGTAGAGGAATATGTAGCTGAATTCAGGCAGTGGAGTTCCGATACCAACTGGAATGATGCTGCCCTGCGTCACCAATTTCGTATGGGACTTTCAGAATCTCTAAAAGACGAATTAGCCCGAGTGGGCATCCCCGCAACACTTGAAGCCCTCATCCTCCTCTCTGTTCAGATCGACAGACGGTTGAGGGAGCGGCGTGCTGAACGCACTTCCGGCCCCACACGTCCCATATGGATGATGCCGCGTGTACCTGGCCCACCGCATCTGCCTCCTTCAGGTCCCAGACCAAACCCCATCGATCATCCGGAACCCATGCAAATAGGCCTACTTCGACCATCCCTGACTCCGGAGGAGCGTCAAAGGCGTCGATCCAATAACCTTTGCATGTACTGTGGAGGATCCGGGCACTATGTAAACACCTGCCCCGTCAAGTTCCGTAAGTGTTCAGTCCCCTCACCGGCTCTCTTCTCTGTCTTACGTAAAACAATAATACTCACCTGGCTGTTTCAATCTCTCTACAGCTTCCAGGAAGGAACCTCCAAGTTCCCGCAATTATTGACTCTGGTGCTTGCAGCGGTTTTATGGACGCCTCCTTTGCCTTTCGACATGGAGTCCCTCTACATGGAGTCCCTCTACGACCACGACACCAGAAACTTACCGTCCATTTAGCCGACGGATCGGCTATCAAATCCGGCCCTGTTACCCAAGAGACAATTCCCTTATACGCATTCACCCCCAAGGACCACTGGGAACTACTCTGTCTGGACATTATTGAATCCCCAATGTTTCCGGTCATTCTGGGTATGCCTTGGCTGAAAGCCCATAATCCCCAGATTGACTGGGAATCTGGAACAATCCACTTTTCTTCCTCCTACTGTCGACAACACTGCCTTCAGAAGCCTGCCAGTTCCCCTCCTTCTTTGATGTGTTTAGAATCCGAAGAGGAGAACCGTCAATTAATCCCAGAAGCCTATCATAGTTTCTTAGATGTGTTCAGCAAAAGAGGAGCAGAGACGTTACCTCCACACCGGTCCTACGACTGTCCTATTGAACTTTTACCTGGAGCAGAAATTCCGTTTGGAAGAATATTTCCTTTGACTGGGTTAGAGTTGGTCACTCTCAAGTCTTATATTGATGAGAATCTCGAGAAGGGGTTCATCCGCCCTTCCACATCCCCTGCGGGGGCCGGCATATTCTTTGTGGAAAAGAAGGATCACTCTCTACGCCCCTGCGTAGACTACAGGGACTTAAATAAAATCACGATTAAGAACAGGTATCCTCTCCCTCTTGTTCCTGAACTATTTCAGAGACTCGGAGCAGCCACCATCTTTACTAAACTTGACCTCCGTGGGGCTTACAACCTCGTCCGCATAAGGGATGGCGACGAGTGGAAAACCGCATTTCGTACTCGTTTTGGGCATTTTGAATACCTGGTGATGCCCTTCGGCCTTTGCAATGCCCCAGCCACATTCCAGCATTTTGTAAATGACATTTTCAGAGACTATCTTGATTTATTCGTTATTGTTTACCTAGATGACATCCTGATCTTCTCTTCCTCCCTGTCAGATCATCAAAGACGTCCTAGCCCGGCTCCGTCAACACAGTCTGTATGCTAAAGCGGAGAAATGCGAGTTTGAAAGAGAGAGCATCCAGTTCCTAGGTCTCATCATTTCAATAGATGGTATCAAGATGGACCCTCAGAAGGTCACCGCCATTACAGATTGGCCCGCTCCCACCGATAAGAAATCGGTCCAGCGTTTCGTGGGATTTGCAAATTTTTATCGAAAATTTATCAAAAACTTCTCTTCCATAATTGCTCCCATCACAGGTCTGACCAAACAGGGTATCCGGTTCCAGTGGTCCCCAGAGGCTCAAGCGGCTTTTTCTACCCTGAAAAACCTTTTCATTTCAGCATCCATCCTAAAACATCCTGATCCAGTTCTACCTTTCATCCTGGAAGTGGACGCCTCCGAGGTGGCGGTCGGAGCAGTGCTTTCCCAGAGACAAGGACCCAAATCCCTTCTGCATCCGGTTGCGTTCTTCTCCCGCAAACTCTCCGAAGCTGAAAGAAACTATGATGTTGGGGACAGGGAACTTTTAGCAATCAAGGCAGCTCTCGAGGAATGGCGTTATCTCCTGGAGGGTGCAGCTCACCCCATCTTGATCTATACAGATCACAAGAACTTGGAATACTTAAAAGCTGCTAAAAGACTGAGGCCACGGCAGGCCAGGTGGGCATTGTTTTTTACTCGGTTTTCCTTCCATATAACCTACAGGCCCGGATCAAAAAACACTAAACCCGACGCGCTATCCCGGATGTTCAATGGGCCTGAAGCTCCTTCCTCCCCGGACACCATCCTCGCCCCTAGCAATTTTCTTATGTTACAGGGGGATCTTCTGTCTCAAATTAAGCAGGCCTCTTCATCAATTCCCTCATCTCCAGACCTTACTCTGCAGTTGAGAGACGGCATGCTATGGAACAAAAATAAGATTTTTGTGCCTCAACAACTACGATTGACAATTCTGAAGTCCTGCCATGACCACGAGCTAGCCGGACATTTCGGAATCCACAAGACAGCTGAACTCATCCAGCGTACCTTCTGGTGGCCTCAATTATTACAAGATTGCAAAAGCTATGTGGAATCCTGTGCCACCTGTATCCAACACAAGGGTAGCAGAACCAAAGCATGGGGGTTACTTAAACCACTGCCTGTTCCAGAGAAGCCTTGGAGAATGATTTCAATTGATTTTATTGTTGAGTTACCTCCTTCTGAAAACTATACTACCATCTTTGTAGTGGTGGACAGGCTTTCAAAAATGGCGCACTTCCTACCGATGGTAGGGACACCTTCTGCTGCCGAAACAGCAAAAAATGTTATTAAAGTAGTAGTGAGACTCCATGGTATACCTGCTAATATTGTATCTGACCGTGGGGTGCAATTCACCTCGAGGTTCTGGAAAGCGTTATGTGGGGCGCTGAAGATTGAACTTTCCTTTTCATCTGCGTACCACCCACAGACCAACGGCCAGACCGAGCGCACCAACCAGACACTCGAGCAATACCTACGCTGTTTCTCCAGTTTTTCACAGGATGATTGGGCTTCTCTGTTGCCCCTTGCAGAGTTTGCCTACAACAACTCAATCCATTCAGCTACCCAACAGTCCCCATTCTTTGCCAACTACGGCTTTCATCCTCTGTTCTTATCCAACCATATTCCGGAATGCTCAGTACCAGCTGTTCAGGAAACCTTGGATTTTTTTTCCACCAATAACAAAATACTCCAGGAAACAATGGCAAGAACCCAGGAGTATAATAAGGAGGTCTTTGACAGAAAGAGGAGAGGACAACTTAATCTGGTACCAGGGGACCAAGTTTATTTATCCACTTTGAACTTAAAACTAGCTTGCCCAACCAAGAAACTTGGTCCTAAGTTTGTTGGTCCCTTCCAGGTACTCAGAAGGGTTAATGAAGTGGCCTACGAATTGAAATTACCTGCTTCTTTTAGGATCCATCCAGTCTTTCATGTGGCATTGCTCAAACCCACAGTCCCGGATCCTTTTCCCAATCGGAATGCTGGTCCACCCACACCGGTACTTATCGACGGCGAGGAGGAGTTCGAGGTGGAATCCATCCTGGATTGTCGGAAGAGACGTAACCAGGTTCAATACCTGGTGAAATGGAAAGGCTACGGCCCAGAAGAAAACTCCTGGGAACCAGAGGCCAACATTCACGCTCAGAGACTGGTCCGGGCCTATAAAAGGGCACACCCAAGTAGGTTGGCCCAGTTGGGCATCCGGAGGCTGCCCGTAGAGGGGGGGCAATGTCATGATAAGAGATACAAGAATCTTACCAACACTGACAGCGCCAGGAGAAGTCTGTTTCAGCGCATGCGCGGGGACGTGCGGGTGCGCGCGCGTGATGTGCGCGGCGCGAGCGTGCACGCGGCGCGCGCGGCGGGAGCGCGCGCGCGCTGACGTCATTTCGGCGCCAAGAACTGCTATTTAAACCATCTGATCCCACTGTATCTTGCTGACCAGTCTGCAGCAATTCCTGACTGAATCTGAACCTGTTACCTGTCTGCCTGATTACCGAATACCTGACCCGGCTTCCGTTGACCCTTCTCTGCCTGCAGCCTGCCTCTGACCCCGGCCTGATCCGACTACCGACTCTGCTTAAACCCGCCTTGCTGTCTGCTTACCTGATTCACCGACCCGGTCTGAACCTGATCCAACCCTCGGACCTGTCTCCGTCTCCTGATTGGTGCCTGATTGGTGTCTGACAATCCTTTGGTTCCTATTCACAAGCGCTACAACACCGTTCCTGTGTTTGCTGGATTTCTGCTAGGACCTCGTCAACACCTGTTCACTTCCTCTTCCGGTCCATCTCCAGCTTCCCACCAGGCGCTTGTGTCCCTCCAGACTCAGTACCCCCTGTCTGCTCTACCAGGGGTTCCTGAGTCAGAGGCTTACGAGAGGCCGCTCCCTGCACATTGGGCTCCATAACCAGGTACGTGACACAGGGTCAATAAGACCCCACATCTCTCCTCCAGGCTGGAAAGCATGAGATCGTTAAAAAAATAACATGCTTTCAGCCGCGATTTCGTCTTTGTTTACTTCTGGGTACCCGGGTGTGACATCATAGCGACGTGCCCGGGCCTCCGACGGTCATAGAGATGGTCACGGAAATCTCTATCCTCCTCATCCGGCGGCGGCCAATTCGTTCTCCGGGCCTCCAATGGCACAGGAGAGACCGGAGAAGCACTGGATGGTGGCAGGAGGGGGGACGTCCCCTCCCGCCACCTATAAGAGCAATCAAGCTGTGGAAAAAAACGCTATGATTATCGCCGCCTGAAAAGAAGGATATATGAATGATGGCTGTAGCTGCAGGCATCATTCAGATATCCCCCCTAAAGTCCAGGACGCCATATGATGTCCTACAGTAGGGAAGTGGATAAAAAACATTGCATATTGAAAAATTAAAGTGATACTCCCCACTACATAATAGGGTGACCACCAGTGCAGACAGGCGGTGACGAGGAGCGTTAATCCAACGCGTTTCAATAAGTAGTAATATATAAAATCTTTATCAGGGATATTGTATCACTATCTACAGAAAATCAAAAATGCAATGTTCAAGAATACATATAAGTATTACATTCCATACAAACAGATATAACATATCTGTAAATGCATATGAATGTTAACTTACATTTTCAATACATACTGAAAAAATAGCAGTTGCATTCCCCATAAATGAGGCAAGTATTGGTCCAGCATCCACCCTTCATTCCCTTCATCTTCTACAGCAGGGGTGGGCAACTTCGGCCCTCCAGCTGTGGTGAAACTACAAGTCCCATGAGACATTGCAGGACCCTGACAATCACAGACATGACTCCTAAAAGCAGAGGCATGATGGGATTTGTAGTTTCATTACAGCTGGAGGGCCGAGGTTGCCCACCCCTGTTCTACAGGATGGCTGGATATAGTGAGATCCAAAGAAAAGATTTGGCACTCAAAAACGTAAACCATCGACTGTGTAAAGAATAGACATGTGCACACTGAAATATTTTGTTTTCGTCCGAAAAATAAAATTATTTAGTTTATCCAGAAATTTGTTTTTATTTCATTTGTTTTTCGTTGGAAATTGCATTCGTCTGAAAATCCGAACGAATTAAGGTTGAATCTGTCATTGAAGGCTTATGGTGTCTGTCGAATGTTCTAAGAAGATTCGACGGAACAGCTAAACTGTATGACGCCGCAATCGTACATTTACGGTCGAATGTTCCGCCTACAAGCTATAGAAGAATTCTAATGTTGTATGACACTAGTAATAATTATATTTATAAATTTTTATTACTAGTCAACCAACATTAGAATTTTTCTATAGCCTATGGGCCGAGCATTTGACCGGAAATGTATGATTGCAGCTTCGTACAGTTTAGCTGCTCCGTCGAATCTTCTTAGAACTATCAACAGACACCATAAGCCTTCAATGACAGATTCGATGTTTGTATGTTTTTCAATGCTTTGTTGAATCTTCGTCGTTCATGTTGAATTGTCAAGTTAGTTCTAGCCATTTTTCTGCTCCTTCTCTTTGGTTACCATCAGCCAATAACATTCATCATCATCATTATTTTTATTTTACTCCCCCCCCAGCCAATTCCAGCAGCGACCTTTTCTCTCTATAATGTCGAATCTTTTCTCTCTATAAAGTGAAATCTTTTCTCTCTATAATGTCAAATCTTTTCTCTCTATAATGTCAAATCTTTTCTCTCTATAATGTCGAATCTTTTCTCTCTATAAAGTCAAATCTTTTCTCTCTATAATGTCAAATCTTTTCTCTCTATAATGTCGAATCTTTTCTCTCTATAATGTCGAATCTTTTCTCTCTATAATGTCGAATCTTTTCTCTCTATAATGTCAAATCTTTTCTCTCTATAATGTCAAATCTTTTCTCTCTATGTAGAATAATATTGGACTAATAGAGTTAAGGTTAGGCACATTCGACCAACGAAAATGAAAATAAAGCATTTGTTTATGTCGGATCTTTCGGTTTTTCGTATTCTGTGCGTTCGTTATCGTTTGTTAAAACAATAACGAAAATACCTGAAATTCGGACGAAAATGCATTCAGATGAAAACGAATGCACATGTCTAGTAAAGAACACATAATTTATAAGGAGAGTAATACAAGTAAAAGTAAAACAACCTCAATTCCAGGCCTTAACAGAATGAAGTTCTGCCCAAGAAAAGGGAGATAGAAGAACTAAAGCCCCGTACACACGATCGGAATTTCCGATGGAAAAAGTCAGATGGACTTTTTCCATCGTAAATTCCGACTGCGTGTATGCCCAATCGGAGTAATTCCATCGGAGTTTAGATAGAGAAAATGTTCTATTTTACTCCGTCGGAATTCCGATGTGAGTTTGACCAGGGCAAAACCCTGATCGTGTATACGGGGCTTTACTCTATAGCATGTGGGATGGTCAGATCCTAGGATGCTCAAAGAAGCCTCCCAATTGTCATATTTACTCCTCCGCTGTCCAGCCGAGCAGAGGTTTTGTTTAGAGTTTTAGGCCTCGTACACACGATCGGACATATCCGATGAAAACGGTCCGCGGACCATTTCCATCGGATATGTCCGATCGGGAGTTTGATCCGATGGCGTGTACACACCATCGGATCAAATTCCCCGCCGCCGGACGGCGCGGTGACGCGGCGGTGACGTTGACGCCGCCACGTCACCGCCACGTCACCGCACCAGGAAGTTAAACACTTCCGCGCATGCGCCGAATCCATTCGGCGGTGGCGCGGCGGCGGTGGGGGACGACATGTCTGCTGGTAAGTGTACTAACCAGCAGACATGTCGGGCGGACAGATTCCACCGGATAGATTTCAAAGCATGCTTTGAAATCTGTCGGGTGGAGAAATCTGTCCGCTAGCCCATACACACGAGCGGAGATGTCTGCTGAAACGGTCCATCGGACCGTTTTCAGCGGACATATCCCCTCGTGTGTACAAGGCCTTAGAGTTTTGTATCTCTAGAAATTTCCAATAAATATATAAAACAAAAAAACACTTTAATTCATTAAGGTTTGAACACATTTGTAAAACACAAACATATCTCTAATATCTACCGTATTTGTCTACACACGATCGGTCCAACCCGATGAGAATGGTCCGACGGACCGCTTTCATCGGGTCACCGCTGAAGTGGCCTGATGGTCTGATGTGCGTACACACCATCAGTTCAAAAAACGATCCTGTCAGAACGTGGTGACGTAAAACACAACGATGTGCTGAAAAATCGAAGTTCAATGCTTCCAAGCGTGCGTCGACTTGATTCTGAGCATGCGCGGGTTTTTGAACCGATGCTTTTGCGTACTAACGATCAGTTTGGACCGATGGTCAGGCGTCCATCAGTCTGATTTTGAAGCAAGTTTTAAAACTTTGGTCCGAAGGACGACAGACCGATGGGCCGTACACGTGGTCGGTTTGGACCGATGAAACTGGACTTCAGTCCATTTTCATTGGTTTAGACCGATCGTGTGTACGCGGCCTAACACGCACAGGCATATAACATGCACCCTAACTTTAAAAAGGAAGTTTCAGAAAAAAACTTTCCACAGCCTTCTGTGTATAAAGCGGCGTACACACGACCAAGGTTCTTGCTGGAAACCAGCGAGAACCTCGCTGGAAGCTGCATTCCAGCGAGGACCTCGGCCGTGTGTACGCTTTTGGCTCGCCCCGCCCGTCGGGAATCCCGTCAAGCGAAAAGAGAGCAGGCTCTCTTTTTGCTCGACGGCTCGCCTGGATGAATGGCTGGTTGCCATTCCCGATGGGCGGGTAGCCGATTTCGACGGCCGGCAGAGAACCTCGACGGGCGGAACGATGTGTTCTGCCCGTCGAGGTTCTCTGCCGTGTGTACACGGCTTAACATGCAGGCACAGTTTACCCTCTATTTTCAGGGTAAAAAAGTGAGTGTTATACGCCAATAAATACAGTATTTAAAATAATAAGATTGTTCATATTTTATCATATTCCCATCGGTCACAAAGGTGTCACTTCCACTGGCTCTGTAGAGCGAGGTCCAGGAGCTTCCGTGTTCAACAATATGTCCATTCCACAATTGACAATAGGCATGTGCAAAAGTGAAAAATTCGTTTCGTTTCGTTTCGTTTCAATTCGTCATTTAATAAATTTCGTTAAGTTAGGTTCGTTACATGTGTTGAATTCGTTTTCGGAATTCGTTCGTTTTCGACCGAATTTCGAAAAATACAGTCGAAATCGAAAATATTTCGACCGTTTTTCGAATTCGTTCGTTTTCGACCGAATTTCGAAAAAATCGGTCGAAATCGAAAATATTTCAACCAGATTAGAAAACAAATAGTCTCTTTTCTAATAGAATTTTTTTCGAATTAAATTCGAATTTTTTTTTTTTTTTTTTTTTTTTTTTTCGAATTCCGATCGAATTTAGTCCGCGGGTATTCGATTCGGAATTCGAAAAAAAAAATTCGATTTCGACTTTTTTTTTTTTTTTTTTTTTCGAAATTCGGTCGAAAATGAACGAATTCGGAAAACGGTCGAAATTTTTCGTTATTATAGCAATTCGGAAATTCGTATGCATCCGAATGTCCGAATAATGGAAAATTCGTCCGAATTTCGATTCGGAACGAAACGAAATGCACATGCCTAATTGACAATCATATAGAAATGATTTCTTAGTTTCATTGCTACATAAATTAACAATATAGAGTGTACAACTGATAAAATATTAAATATAAGAATTATCCATAAGAAGTCCAAAAACAGTGCATAAATATCAAATATAGATGTCATAAAACGCAAAGCCCAAATCAGGAGAGAGACAACCATAAACTTTAGAATTCGATGGTAGGTGTCTGTTCTTCTGGTTATATTTCCACAATTGTTCATTATTCTGATGTGGATGCAAAGTAAATGAATAAGAAGGGGCAAAGTTGTGAAGACCATTATAACTGGAAAAGTTTCACACAACAAATAAAAATATAACATCAACTTCTCCCTTTTCTTGTAGTCCGAAATGTAATTTTCTGTTGAATTGCAAATTGATGAAGTGGCCAAAAAGTAAATGGATGTGTATCCTACAGAGAACATAACGGATGCCATAATTAGAAAGACAACCCTTCTTGAGATGATGGCCTTCAGACGTAAGAAGAAGACGTTGTGAGAAGTGGAGATGTTGAAGTAGAAGAAGATGGAGAGCAGGGCTGATAAGCAGATGATGAAAAATCCAGAGGAATAAAATATATATTCGGCAAATTCCCTAAATAGTTTAGGAAAGTCCACAGAACAGAGAACTGAAAAGCAATACAGTAGGCTAGCAATGTGCAAGACGATCTTTGACATCCCAATAGAGATGATAATTTTGTCGGCACCTGTTAGTGATCTTCTCTTCATCCAGTCAATGACATTAACAGCCACAATAAATGATTGTATCACCAGACCTGCCAACACCGATATTCCAAGACAGCTAACTGGAAAAAGATGTTGTAATAAACGAATGTCATAACAGTCTTCCTCAGTACAATTTGCCATATTAGAAACTGTATACAAGAGCTGTCTTTTGTAGATAGCTAGGCATATATCTAGATGGAAATGACAGACGTCCTATGTACCTATTGATGGAAAATGACTTCTTTAAATCTCTAATGCAAATGGTAGTGCAGGCACTTTGGTTCCGACGATCTTTATACAAATTAAGAAGATGAGAGTTATATGGACATTTGCAAAACACTGGTGGATGTGGTTAGGAACACTGGGCAGAATAAAAATAAATGAAAAAAATAAATGCGTCTGTTGTAGATTAAATGGAAACTGTGACACATATTTATTGGTATAATACACTGAATATATTAACCACTTAAGACCCGGACCATTATGCAGGTTAAGGACCTTGCCCTTTTTGCGTATCGGCACTGCGTCACTTTAACTGACTCGTGCGACGTGGCTCCCAAACAAAGTTGGCGTCCTTTTTTTCCCACAAATAGAGCTTTCTTTTGGTGGTATTTGATCACTTCTTCCCGTTTTTGTTTTTTGCGCTATAAACAAAAATAGAGTGACAATTTTGAAAAAAATTCTATATTTTTTACTTTTTGCTATAATAAATATCCCCCAAAAATATATATAAAAAAAAACGTTTTTTTTTCCTCAGTTTAGGCCGATATGTATTCTTCTACCTATTTTTGGAAGAAAAAAAATCGCAATAAGCGTTTATCGTTTGGTTTGCGTAAAATTTATAGCGTTTACAAAATAGGGGATAGTTGTATTGCATTTTTCCTAATCTTTTTTTTTTACTACTAATGGCGGCGATCAGCGATTTTTTTTCGTGACTGCGACATTATGGCGGACACATCGGACAATTTTGACACATTTTTGGGACCATTGTCATTTTCACAGCAAAAAGTGCTATAAAAATGCACTGTTTACTGTGAAAATGACAATTGCAGTTTAGGAGTTAACCACTAAGGGGCACTGTAGGGGTTAAGTCTGACACGCTGTAAGGGGTGGGGCTGGATTCATGATTCAGTGATCGCCTTTCCCTATATCAGGGAACAGACGATCACTGACACTGCCACAATAAAGTACGGGGAAGGTGTGCTTACACACACCTCTCACTGTTCTTCGGCTCAGGTGACCGATTGCGGGACAAGGACATCGGCTGTAATAGGGTCCGCAGGTCCCACGGGCGGGGTCACGGAGCTTCGCGACCCCGCTGCTGGGCTTAAAGAGACATGTACAGGTCATTGTGCCCAGCCGTTCCATTCTGCCGAAGTATATCGGCGTGAATGGGTCCTTAAGTGGTTAAAACAAAAATCTATACATACAGTAATATTCAGTATACTGTAGGCAACGCCACATTCTAGAGGAGAGGTCAGAGATGTTGTCGAAGACTGGAAATTTTCTGCACAAGACAGCCAGAGACCCTGAATCTGTTATAGGAGACTCTTATCATTGTCATTAAAACTCTTTTGCAAATCAAAGGGCTGCATGTGGCCATCATGTTGACGCATTTCACTTGTAACTGGGTTTAGTCTAAAGGCCCATACACACAATAGGACTTTTTGGCAACAAACTTCAAAATGACCAGGTTTTTCAAAAATGCCGACCGTGTGTACACTCCATCGGACAAACTTTTTCGGTTTTCATCGGACAAAAGTTTGCTTTGCAAATGGACAAAATTTCCGGCAACAAAAGTCCTATGGTGCAAAGTTCTGCGGTGTGTACTGAAATCCATCGGACTTAAGTCCAAAGTACAAACATGCATGCTCAGAACCAATGCAAAAGATCAGACAACAATACAGAAGTTGACCAAAGGGTGGCTGTAAAGAGCTGAAAAACCATGTGATTTTGGGAAAGTTCACGGCAGACGCCCTTTGGAGAAAAATCCACGGAAAAGTTTGTTTGAAGTCCGATCGTGTGTATAAGGCTTAAGACTAATGAATAAAAAATCCAGGTTAGGACTCTTTAGGCATCAACTGAAACAAAGTTAATATATACAGTGTATATTATTGAATTTTTTTTTAATTATGGAATTATTTTATTTAACATCAGAGAAAAAAAAACTTTATCTGATGTTCAACAAAATTATTACATAATTTAAAAAAATGTGATTCAGAAAAAATAAGTGATAAGTAATAAAAAAATATTGGAATAATAATTGTGGTTCAATTGTGTAGTGATATAGTAATTGTGTAGTAGATGATTATTATTTAGTTACTATAATGTGAGTAATTTCCAGCAGCAACCCAATTCTTCCAGAGAGAGCATTTATTGAAACTTCAGACAGAACAAAGTCCATAATTTCATAATTAAAAAAAAAAAAATGTGGTTCAGAATAAACAAGTGATAAATTATAAAATTATTGAAAAAATAATTGTGGTTAAATTGTGTATTTTATATAGTAGTTGTGTAGTAGATGATTATTATTTACTTATTATAATGCAAGTAATTTCCAGAAGCAACCCAATTCTTCTTTGATCTGCTTCTGCCTTTCAGAGTGACAGTTAATGACCCCTAGCCATAAACTGCCCAAATTTCCATTCTTACATATTAACATCAACATAGCACAGAGTCATCAGTTGTCCCTTTGATATATTAAAATTGAGTTGGATTGGACAACTCAACTATTGTCAGCTGAACTCTGGTGTGGTCAATATTGTACTGCATGTGTACATATATATCATAATATAACATCCTACATATAGCGGCCAACATAATACAACAAATCGGTGCCTATAAAGACCCAGCCTGGATTATTTTTTCACTATATACTTTTAGGGATGTGGCACTGTGGCTTGGGTCAGAATATCTGTCTAATAGGAATTTCCAATAGAAATTTTTTCTGTTGGAAAATGTTCTCTTTCTAAATTCCGTTGGAAAAAGTCCGATGGGGCGCACACACGGTCGGAATATCCGATGAAAAAATTCTGTCTGACTTTTTTCCTCGTAAATTCCGACTGTGTGTATGCGGCATAAGTCGATATATGGGTGCATAAGCTACAAGCTTTTTGGATTCGGCAGTAGTTTGGTCTAATTTACTTTATCTTTGGAGTATGGATATGGGAGAAATCTATTAGAAGCACCAAGAAACTGCAGCCAGTTGCTGAAGGTTTCTTATGCCGCGTACACACGGTCGTTTTTTGCGATGAAAAAAAACGACGTTTTTTGTGAAGTAAAAAACGACGTTTTTGAAACGTCACTTTCAAAGACGATGTTGCCTACACACCATCGTTTTTTTCACAAAAAACGAGGTTACGTTCACCACACTTTTCCATTGAAGCTCGCTTCATAACTAGCTTCTGGGCATGCGCGGGTTGAAAAACGTCGTTTTAAACGACGTTTTTGCTACACACGGTGACTTTTTGTGAAACAAAAAACGACGTTTTGAAAAACGACACAAAAAATTCAAGCATGTTGGAATTTTTTTTTGGTCGTTTTTTTTAAGACAAAAAACGACGTTTTGCCCACACACGATCAATTTAAATGACGTTTTAAAAAACAACGTTTTTTTTCATCGCAAAAAACGATCGTGTGTACGCGGCATTAGGCCTAGGGGGGTAACCAAGGTGTGTATTTGCTTTTTGGGTTTGTTTTTAATTTGATATTGGTGGCAAGGTCACTTTAAAGATATTAAAGTTCTATAAAAAATGACCCCATCACTACAGGACACAAGTTTTGGTTTAGCGCTAAGGGGCTCCATGTGGCACTCAGGCTCATCTTCTAATGTGGTACATTTGTAAATAGGCTTTGTCTACAACTAAATTCATTTATGGCTGCAAAAAAACTCTTTGGATTCAGCAGTAGTTTGGCTCTTATTCACTTTATCTTTGGAGTATGGAGTATGGAGTTTATCTTTGGAGTATGGATATGGGACAAATCTATGAAGAGCACCAAGCACTTGCGCAGGTTGCAGAAGGTGCTTGGCGACGAGGTCAGTTGGAAGATGTTACAGTCCCATAAAAAATTACTACATCACTACAGGATACAAGTTTTGGTTTAGTGCTAAGGGGCTGCATTTTACTTTTTTTATTTTTTTTTTATTTACTTTTATTCCTAGTACAAGGAATGTAAACATCCCTTGTAATAGGAAATGTGTGTGACAGGTCCTCTTTATAGAGAGATGCGGGGTCAATAAGACCCTGCATCTCTCCTCCAGGCTAGAAACCATGAGATCGGTAAAAAAAAAAATCACCGATCTCATGAATACTGTTGCTTACTAGTCGCAATTGCGGCTTTGTTTACTTACGGGGACCCGGGCATGACGTCATCACATTGCGCCCGGGCCTCCGACGGCCATAGAGATGACTGGTGACCATCTGGTCACCAGTCATCTCTATGCTTCCTGTCTACGCCGGATGCTGCCTGCCAACGCCGGATGGTGGCTGGAGGGGGGATGTCCCCCCCCCCGCCGCCTGTAAGAAGGATCAAGAGGCGAAACCGTTGCTATGATCATTCTTATGTTGCACAGAATCGCCGGCAGAAGGATATCTGGATGATGCCTCTAGCTGCAGGCATCATTTAGATCAGCCCTCAAAATTTCCACTCGCCTACTAGCATTTGGTGAGCGGATTTAAGCTGGGGGCGAGTGATGACAGGGCTGCATGACCAATCTCCCTCCAATCTGTGCCTACACTTAGAGTCCCGATGAGATTGGCGGCCGAAGAGGATAGGTGCATGCTCGGGAAAAGTAGTCTGGTGAGCCGCGCACAGGCAGAGCAGTACACAGGTGCTCTCCTTACAATTCTCATTAAGCCATGGCATGGGACCTAACATTATGACCTCTCTGAGCCTGCCCCCCTCCCTCAAACCAATGTACCTGGAGAGCAGAAAGTAATTAAATTGAGGTGTAGGATTGCAAAAATGACAACTCCGGTGCAGCGCTCACTGAAAGTTGCTCTGACATGAGAGCGGCAGCCTTCTAGTTTGTGCATATTTCTTCTCCTTGTGCTCTATGTAAGTGTCCAACAGTTCAGCCTGAGCACTGCAAACAGATTGGTCTCAATGTGTGCTGTGCGGTGTCAGTGTGCGCTGTGCTATGGTGTCAATGGCTGTGCAGTTGTGTGGATCTCAGCGCTGGATTGTACTCCCTCCCGCTGTGCTGCAGCTCCTCTCCTCACTGCCAGCCTGAATAAAAGGGGGAAGTGGGGAAATGCAAGCGTGGAGCCGCACACACAGGCTCCTGATGATGAGATGAATGGGAGAGAGAGAGAGGATGGAAGGAAGTTGCAGAGGAGACAGCAAGAGAATGGAGAAGAGACCCAGTTCTAGTGCCCTGTCCCTCTGGTCTGGCCCCGATGCCCTGTCCCTCAGGTCTGGCCCCGATGCCCTGTCCCTCAGGTCTGGCCCCAGTGCCCTGTCCCTCTGGTCTGGCCCCAGTGCCCTGTCCCATTTTGTTAAAGTTGTTGTTGGTAATATTTAATTTTGTAACTTGATTCTGCATAAAACATTTAACAGTGTCATTCCATCAGATAATCTACGAGGGCGTGTTTACGGGTGCAATTAGATGGGGCAACTGGTGGTGAGTAACTCTTGAGGCCTGGCTAGTAGCTCGGGACTTGAAATTTTGAGCCCTGATTTAGATATCCACCTGCAAAGCCCAGGATGTCATTTGACGTCCACTCAGGATGGGAGATCCCATCTGTGGACGTCAAATGACAATGGGCGGGTATTAAAGTGGTTAAATATATAGAATTTCCAGAACTCACTGAATTTGATTAATCTTCATTCAACCTGCATGTTTAAGGCCAGTTGTGATAAGATCTTATCTACGCTGGTGGTGCATTGTTTTTCAGATGCTGAGGTGGGTCAAAATGTCTTCTACTAATTAATGTGAAGCTCAGTGGAGTCTTCTCAAAACAGAAGGTTATTTTTAATGAGTTCAACGACTTAAAGATTTGTGACCAAGTAAGACACAATCAGCATTCACAAAGACATATTTTTAATCTCAAGAGCCCATAGACAAAAAAATTGACATTTTAAGCCCCATCAATAGACAAGTAACTCCCCAAACATTTTCATCAATTCCCACTACAAGGTCTCCCTCACATTAGTTCCTCTTCTGGTCAAGGTTCTTAGCCTGTAGTGTGATGCCGCGTACTCACGATTGGAATTTCCGACAAGAAAAGGGTGGATTTTTTTCTGACGAAATGTTAGCTCAAACTTGTGTTGCATACACACGGTCACACAAATGTTGTCAGAAATTCCGACCCTCAAGAACGCAGTGGAGTGCAACACTACCACAAGCTGAGAAAAGTAAAGTTCAATTATTCCGAGCATGCGTTGGACTTTTGAGCGTCGGAATTGCAAACAGACGATCGGAATTTCCGACAAGAACTTTTCCTATTGGAAAATTTGAGAAACAGCTCGCAAATGTCTGATGAGGCCTACACACGGTCTGAATTGCCGACCAAGACCTCACAACAAACTTTTCTTGATGTAAATTCTGATCCTGTGTATGTGACATTAGGCTATGTTCTTTATTGGGAGAATGTTCTTATGGTCATTTTATATTAAAATTCAATGTCAATGAATATTTCATACATTGCAGGTATTATTACTTTTGCATGAATGAACTTATATTATTTTTTTGTGTGGCGTCTCTGCCGCTTACTGGAGCCATTGGTAGTGTGGGAGATGATCATGTTCACTCCCCTGACAGGCCTGGAGCCGAGTGAGGAAAACATGGCCCCCATACGGCTTCATAACATTGGAGGGCGTCAAACGTCGCTTCCGTCCAAAAGTGATTTTTTTTTTTTAAATACTTTTTTTGTTTTGCATTTTTGACCCCAGATCTCCCATTTAAGAGGTCATGTCATGCTTTTTTTTATTACAAGTATTGTCTACATAACTTGTAATAGGAATAAAAGTGACCCAAAACATTTAATTTTAAAAGGACAGTGTAAAAATAAAAAATGAAATAAATACGATTTTTGTTTTTAATTGGCTCGTCTGGTCGAGCTTGTGCGCAGAAGCGAACATATACGTAATTGTTAGCCTCTTTGATAAAATACATGTCATTAAGTTGAGGGTAGTACCATCATCCAAAATCTAATTAGATAGCAAAAGGGCTCAGGGAACACCAAAACCCAAGAGACCCAAGAAGAAAAGAGCGGGCAAAAGAACTATTCTGGTACAAGGTAAGTAGATAGACTCAAAGAGAGTAAATATATCAAAAATTAGGTAAGTTTATTAGTACAATATCAAAAAAATTATAAAAACATCAAACAACAAAAACAACTAAAACTAGTTATCTCCACTATATTCACCTCTTATTTTGTCACAAAGGTTGGTGATTGGTTCACGTTTGGGTCACAAATTCACTTTCACACCTCCCCATTTGCACCTTCAATATAGCCTATTTCTTATATCTATTTTAATATACAGTTGATAGGTCCATTTCCCCATCCACCCCCTTGGCCACAAGTGGGAAACATTTCCCGTTGTGTTTTAGGTGTCTGAGCTGACAGGATACCTGCTCCTAGGTAAGCGACACAGTTCCTATCCCCCAATATTTACTATTGTACATGACTGTTCTTGTTGGTAGGTTGACCTACATGAACTTTTCCATATGTGTTTCAACCTGTTTACATTATTTGTTTGTATATTAACTTTCAGAATTTCTCCTGACGAGGCAACGTAATGTCGCGAAACTAGTAGAGACCCCTTGTATCGTGACCCCTACATTCTCCGGGATTCCCTTTCGGGGACTGCAGCTTCGGTGACTTGACTGGCTGTCACAATACTTGTATTGTTTTAGTTGTTTTTGTTGTTTGATATTTTTATTATTTTTTTGATATTATACTAATAAATTTACCTAATTTTTTATATATTTACTCTCAATGGCCCAGATTCACAAAGCAGATATGCCGACGTAAGTGCAAATGTACGCCGGTAAGTGCAAATTTGCGCCGGCGTATCTGTGCGCCGGCGTATCTGTGCGCCAGACTCACAAACCAACATAGGCCCAAAAACTGGCCACCCTACGCCGACGTAGCTTACATACCCCGGCGTAGCGTGGGCATGCTTTTCGTCTGGACGCATGTTGCTGCTCACATTGATTAGGCATTTAAACATGCAAATGAGGGAAATACGGCGATTCACGAACGTACGTCCGCACGCCGCGTGTAAATTGTACGTCCAGCGTAAGGTTATTCCCCATAGATGAGGCGCAACCCAGCAACAGACATGCAAAGGTCTGCACCAGAGAACACAGGCCGGCGTATTGGGCGTACGTTACGTTCACGGCGTACGTGGTGATCCGGCGTAGCTTAGGCAGTTGTGCCGGCGTGGTTATGAGCATGCGCATAAGGGTGTAGTTTCATGGGTCTACGTCACGGCGCATGCACAGTTCGTGATACTCCGGGCGTAAAACACGGCACCATGCTCGGACTATCATTTGCATGGGGTCATGCCCACTTCCACCTACGCCGGCCTGCGCCTTCAAAAAATGACGCAGCGTTGGGAGCAATAGCTTGCTGAATACAGTGCATGCCTCTCCACGCTGCGCCGGCGTGGCGTACGGCATTTGCGCTACGGCGGCATAATGTGCGCCCAACTATGTGTGATTCTGGGCCATTGAGTCTATCAACTTACCTTTCCCGGAATAGTCCTTTTGCCCGCTCTTTTCTTCTTGGGTCTCTTGGGTTTTGTGGTTCCCTGAGCTCTTTCGCTATCGAACATATACCTTATTTGCTCCCGCATATGAAATTGATGTCCAAACCACACATGTGAGGTATCTCCATGATCGCTAGAGTGATCAATAGCACTAGACCTCCTCAGTAACTCAAAACTGGTAACCTGTAGACATTTTTAAACATTGCCTATGGAGATTTTTAAGGGTCAAAGTTTGTCGCCATTCCACAAGCAGGCGTAATTTTGAAGCGTGACATTTTGTATCAATATACTCAACGTAACATTATCTTAAAAAAGATTAAGGCCAACTTTACTGTTGTCTTATTTTTTTATTCTAAAAAGCTTGTAAGACCATTGCGCAATTACGGTGTCACATAAAGTATTTCAATGACAGTCATTTTTTTCTCTAGGGTGTCTGAAAATAAAAAATCAAGTCTTCCGCTTTAACCACTTAAGACCCGGACCAAAATGCAGGTAAAGGACCTGGCCCCTTTTTGCGATTCGGCGCTGCGTCGCTTTAACTGACAATTGTGCGGTCGTGCGACGTTGCTACCAGACAACATTTACAAATAGAACTTTCTTTTGGTGGTATTTGATCACCTCTGCGTTTTTTTTTGTGCTATAAACAAAAATAAAGCGATAATTTTGAAAAAAAAATGTAATATTTTTTACTTTTTGCTATAATACATATCCCCCAAAAAAGATATATATAAAAAAATGTTTCCCTCATTTTAGGCCGATACGTATTCTTCCACATATTTTTGGTAAAATAAGCGTTTATCGATTGTTTTGCGCAGAATTTATAGCGTTTACAAAATAGGGGATAGTTTTACTGCATTTTTATTTAAAAAAAACTATTTTTTACTACTAATGGCGGCGATCAGCGTTTTTTTTTCATGACTGCAACATTACGGCGGACACATCGGACAATTTTGACACATTTTTGGGACCATTGTCATTTTCACAGCAAAAATGCTATAAAAATGCACTGATTACTGTGAAAATGTCAATTGCAGTTTGGGAGTTAACTACTAGGGGGTGCTGAAGGGGTTAAGTGTGACCTCATATTTGTTTCTAACTGTAGGGGGGCGGGGCTGGACGTGTGACGTCATTGACCGTCTTTCCCTATATCAGGGAACACACGATCAATGACAGCGCCACTGTGAAGAACGGGGAAGGTGTGTTTACACTCACACCTCTCCCCATTCTTCAGCTCCAGGGATCGGTCGCGGGACTTGTCACGTACCTTACCAGAGGCCGAAGTGCCGAGAGGGCTTCCCTTGCGACTCGAGTGCAGAACGCCCCCCGGAGGTGAGACAGGGGATGCTATGCCCAGGGGTGCAGGAGTTGCCGGCTGTGACGTGCTGAAGCGATGTTGGGCATCAGATGTGCACCAGGATACGTAGTCCGGCAGGGGTACCACGGAAGTATCAGGAGAGATAGATTGGCAGGAAACCCAGGGGCGGAGTCAGGAGCCGAGCCGATAGTCATACACAAGAAGCAGGAAGTGACTGGAACAGGTCAGAAGGCAAGCCGAGGTCATACACAGGATCCAGCAGACAGGAGCAGGACAAGGATAAGCCGAGAGACAAGCCAGGGGTCATGCACAGGAAATCTGGTCAGGCAAGCTGGGTCGTCAACAGGAATACAGGAACAAGGATTCAGGATCACGTCAAGGACTGAAGATCATGCAGCAGTTTGGCGACTGCTACACAAAGGTTTAAAAAGGTACTAACGCCAGGAGTCCCGCCCGCATTGCGTGTGTAATGGTGCGTGCGCATGCGCAGTAAAGAACAATGGGTTTATGGTGTTGTTGACCGTATGCGCGCGCATGCGCACTGTGCTTGTAGGTCTGTGCAAGACAGGTCTGCCAGTTCTTCCACGGTCGATTCTCTGACAGGACTCCAGCGGTGAGCATGCCCGCGACCCACGGCTGAGCATTAACCAATCATGTACAGGTACGTGATTGTGCCCAACCGTGCCATTCTGCCGACGTATATTGGTGGTTAAGCACTCCTCGCCCCCACATTTGGCATGTCATTTTTTTTGGGGGGGATGGGTAACTTATTTTTAGTGGGAATTCCTGTCCCACTTCCCCCTTCTTCTTCTGAAATACAGTATATCGCTCTGTGTGTAAAGCATCAATATAAAATATGAGGCTAAAAAATGAGTATGACCTGTCTTA
Organism: Rana kukunoris; assembly: GCA_029574335.1. Classification (NCBI taxonomy): domain Eukaryota; kingdom Metazoa; phylum Chordata; class Amphibia; order Anura; family Ranidae; genus Rana; species Rana kukunoris. Next base: position 27,024,427 of record CM056052.1, on the reverse strand, counting down.
ACCACCGACATGCCTCCATCCCGGCGGCATATATATGTAAAAAAAGGGGGGAGGTTTTTTTTTGGAGGACTTTAATTAACCACTTAAGGACCGCCTACTGCACATTTACGTCAGCAGAATGGCACGGCTGGGCACATCAACGTATATATAAGTTGGTTTTTAGTACCCAGCCGTGACCAGGACCAGGACCGCGGGACTCGCAGACCCGATCGCCGATGATCGGTCCCCAGAGCTGAAGAACGGGGAGAGCCGTGTGTAAACACGGCTTCCCCGTGATTCACTGTGGCCGCAGCATCGATCACGTCATCCCTGTTATAGGGGGACGTGATCGATGACATCACACCTACAGCCACACCCCCCTACAGTTGTAAACACACACAGGGAACACACAAATCCTACAGCGCCCCCTTTGTGGTTAACTCCCAAACTGCAACTGTCATTTTCAGTAAACAATGCAATTTAAATGCATTTTTTGCTGTGAAAATGACAATTGTCCCAAAAATGTGTCAAAATTGTCCGAAGTGTCCGCCATAATGTCACAAAAAAAATCGCTGATGGCCGCTATTAGTAGTAAAAAAATAAAAAATAATAAAAATGCAATAAAACGATCCCTTATTTTGTAAACGCTATAAATTTTGCGAAAACAACCGATAAACACTTATTGCGATTTTTTTTACCAAAAATAGGTAGAAGAATATGTATTGGCCTAAACTGAGGGGAAAAATATATATATATTTTGGGGGGATATTTATTATAGCAAAAAGTAAAAAATATTGAATTTTTTTCAAAATTGTCGCTCTATTTTTGTTTATAGCGCAAAAAATAAAAACCGCAGAGGTGATCAAATACCACCAAAAAAAAGCTCTATTTGTGGGGAAAAAAGGACGCCAATTTTGTTTGGGAGCCACGTCGCATGATTGCCCAATTGTCAGTTAAAACGACGCAGTGCCTAATCGCAAAAAGGGGCAAGGTCCTTTAGCAGCATTTTGGTCCGGGTCTTAAGTGGTTAAGGCATGTGGGTGTATTTCATATATGTATGGAATGTGAATTAATAAAATGTCACAATCCCTGGGGGTAGTACATGATAGTGATAATAATAAACATGATTCAATAGTGTAATAAAGCATTTATGATGTAAAAATACAATCATAAAAAGGTTCAACATAAGTTGATATAATAATAATTAATTTGTTGATACGAGGTTATTCACTAAACATGGTTTGTGACACATATTACATTTCATAGCAGAAAACAAATAAATGTAGATAAAAATATAAATATATGATATTATAATTAATTCACATGCTAAATACAAATGATAAACATGATTGGTTAGAGTCAATGGTGCAAGCTTGGCTTGGCACCCCTGGATGAACAATCTACACGTTTCGTGGCCTTATGTCACTCATCAGGAGTTTGATGCAGAGGTATTAAGCAGGTTTAGGTAGAATGTGTAAAGAAGCCGGGCTAGGCAGCGTGCGTCGCCTGAGACGGTTTTGATGACGAAACGCATTAGGCGGGGCCACGTAAATGCACATCATTTCTGGGTTGTGAGGAGATTGGGGGAAACGCAGCTGGGACTCAGGCTGCATAGCCCGGCTTGATTACACGCTCTACCTAGACCCGCTTTGCATTTTGTGTATGATTGTTTGGGATCACCACCAGCTTTTATCTTTATGTTTTGCTGCTGGGATACCCTTTGTTTTTTAAATTAATATTTGTAATAAACATATTATACTACACTATTGGGGCCCCTATCTCTTCTTATGAGGATTATCGCTGTGGACCTGTTATTTACATACTAGCCCTGTCCAGGACTTAGTAACACAGGACATCTCAAGTGGGAAAGCTGTATGCGAACAGACGTGGAGAAGCATCAGGACTTCAGATGCCACTACCTGCAGGGGTATTGGCATCTGGTGAGTGGGGACCCAGGAGGGGGAGCACGCAAGTCATCTTTTTACCTGCTCTAGACCACACAAGTCACTTTGAAGTACATCATCGTGAATGAACTGTATATGGAATTTTCCTCTTCATCTTTAATATTCGCTTTTGCTGGACATTCTTTTTTACATTATTTTTGGATTATTTTTTAGCATATATATATATATATATTTTTTTTCACTACACTTTATTTGTGTCCGTTTGTTTGGTCTATTACAGTAGTAGCTAATTGTATACTCTGTAGATGCACATATTGGTCTGGATTCACAAAGCACTTGCGCCGACGTATCTCCAGATACGCCGCGTAAGTACAAATATGCGTCGTCGTATCTGTGTGTGGGACCCACAAAATAAGATACGCCTAAAAACAGACTTCATCCCACCGACATTACTTGCCTACGCCGGCGTAGAGTGGGCGCACATTTACGCTGGACGCATGTGGCGCTCCCATTGATTTTCAGCGTAAAAGAGATACGCTGCGGCGGCATAAATGTGCGCCGATGTCTGTGAATCCGGGCCCTACTGTTTAAGTTAGTTAAATGCAACTGTGTATCGCCGCTGAGAAAGCACCCCCCCTGAAAAAAATTCAGTGGACACCCATGCCAACACCTTGTTGAATCTATAAGAAAAAGATGAGAATGGTGCACTTTTTCAATAATGTGCCATATGTTCATATTAACTCATTCTGTGAGTTCCCTCCCCTTTACTACTGATACCATCCACTGCTCTACCGACACCATCCACTGCCCTACTGACACCGTCCACTGCTCTACTGACACCGTCCTCTGCTCTACTGATATCGTCCACTGCTCTACTGACACCGTCCACTGCTCTACTGACACCATCCTCAGTTCTACTGATATCGTCCACTGCCCTACTAACACCGTCCACTGCCCTACTGACACCGTCCACTGCTCTACTGACACCGTCCTCTGCTCTACTGACATCGTCCACTGCCCTACTAACACCGTCCACTGCTCTACTGACACCGTCCACTGCCCTACTGACACCGTCCACTGCCCTACTGACACCGTCCACTGCTCTACTGACACCGTCCTCTGCTCTGACACCGTCCACTGCCCTACTGACACCGTCCACTGCCCTACTGACACCGTCCACTGCCCTACTGACACCGTCCACTGCTCTACTGACACCGTCTACTGCCCTACTGACACCGTCCACTGCCCTACTGATAACGTCCACTCTCTGAGGAATGTTTCCAAAATCTTGTTGAATCTATGCCACCAAAAAATAAGGCAGTTCTGAAGGCAAAACGGGGTCCAACCTGGTACTAGCAAGGTATACCTAATAAAGATGTCGCTGAGTGTATATTTATATAGAACTTTGATTCACTAACAGTTGCACACATAGGAAAAACACCAACATCTTTTAGTTTTGTTAAAATTAACCACTTAAGGACCTCCTAACGCCGATATACGTTGGCAGAATGGCACGGCTGGGCACAATCACGTACCGGTACGTGATTGGTTAATGCCCAGCCGGTCCGAACCTCCGTGACCGCGGGACCCGCAGACCTGATCTTCGATGGAGTCCCGCGATCGGTCCCCGGAGCTGAAGAACGGGGAGAGCCGTGTGTAAACACGGCTTCCCCGTTCTTCACTGTGGCGCCGTCATCGATTGTGTGATCCCTTTTATAGGGAAACCCAATCGATGACGTCACACCTACAGCCACACCCCCCTACAGTTGTAAACACATATTAGGTCACACATAACCCCTTCAGCGCCCCCTTGTGGTTAACTCCCAAACTGCAATTGTCATGTTCACAATAAACAATGCATTTTAAATAAATTTTTTGATGTGAAAATGACAATGGTCCCAAAAATGTGTCAAAATTGTCTGAAGTGTCCGACATAATGTCACAGTCAGGAAAAAAATTGCTGATCACCGCCATTAGTAGTAAAAACAATAATAATAATAATAATAATGCAATAAAACTATCCCCTATTTTGTAAACGCTATATATTTTGGGCAAACCAACCCGATAAACGCTTATTGCGTTTTTTTTACCAAAAATATGTAGAAGAATACGTATCGACCTAAACTGAGGAAAAAAATAGTTTATTTATATATTTTTGGGGGATATTTATTATAGCAAAAAGTAAAAAATATTGAATTTTTTCAAAATTGTCGCTCTATTTTTGTTTATAGCACTAAAAATAAAAACCGCAGAGGTGATCAAATACCACCAAAAGAAAGTTCTATTTGTAAGAAAAAAAGGACGCCAATTTTGTTTGGGAGCCACGTCGCACGACCGTGCAATTGTCAGTTAAAGCGACGCAGTGCCGAATCGCAAAAAGGGGCCCGGTTTTTTGTTTTTTGTATTTGGGTATGTTGTCTTGTCTTGTCTAGTCCAGTTTTGTTTGTCTTGACCTGTCTTGTCATGTCTAGTCTTGTCTTGCCCAGTCCTGTTTTGTATGAGTCTTTTTGAACAATATATGGAAACAAAAATATATCAGAAATTGATTAGATGAAATAACTATATTACTTATCTGAACACATTAATGTCTGTATCATATTCTATAATGTATTGTCATAATATAATAAAATCAGAATGAACTAAAAAGGGGCCTGGTCCTTTACCTGCATTTTGGTCTGGGTCTTAAGTGGTTATGAGAGTTTGCATATGTTTCCTTCAATCACAAAGAGGTCTCCTCCACTGACTCTATAGAATGAGGTCCAGGAACTTTTTTGTTGAACAAGCAGTCAGTCCCACAATGGACAATCCTAAAGAACTGATTTCTTAGCTTTGTGGACACATAAATTAACAAAACAGAATGTAGAGCTGTAAAAACAATCGTTATAAAAACTGTCCACATCAAGTCCAAAAAACTCACATATACATCAATTATACCTGTTATCAAATTAATAGACCAGAACAGGATAGAGACAACCATAAACTTTAGAGTCCGACTATAGGCATATGTACTGCTCGCTACATTTCCACAACATCTCATTCTATTTATGTGAATGCCAAGCAAAATAATAAGAAGAGATGAAGTTATGAAGATCATTAAAAATATGAAAATATCACACAAGGATTTTACATACAACATCATCTTCTGCTTTTGTTTATCATATGAAAGGTTGACTTTTGTTGAATTATGAAGAACTGTAGTTTGAGCAACCAATAAGTACATGGATGTATATCCAAAAGAAAACACAACAGGTGCAATAATTAGGTAGATGACCCTCCTTGACATGATGTCCTTCAGACGTAAGAAGAAGACGGTGTGAAAGGTAGAGATCTTGAAGTAAAGGAAGATGGAGAGCAAGGTAGATAAGTAAATGTTGGAACGGGCTGAAGAATACATTGTATAAACTGCTAACATCTTAAACATGTTTGGGAACTTTTGAAAGTATTGCAACAATAAGCCCATAATTTGATATAAGATCCTTGATATCCCGATAGAGGTGATTATTTTATCAGCACCTGTCAATGATCTTCCCTTCATCCAGTCAATGAGATTAACAGTTACAATGAACGAATGTGTCACCAGACCTGCTAATATTATTATTCCAAGGCAGCCAAGTGCAAAAGGATGTTGTAATAAATGAATTGCATAGTAGACGTCCCCTGTAGACTCAGTCATCTTTGCAAATGTATAAAAGAAATTGCTTTCTATAATAGAGAAGTCTTTTTTCTTTATTGATGGATGCATTTAACATTCAAATTATAATGAAAGAACGTTGGCACTACCGATCTTTATACAAATGAAAAAGACGAGAGTACATTTGACACTTGCAAAACACTGGTAGATGTTGTTATAAGATTCCAGAACACCAAGTGCAAAAATGAGATTAACCTCTTAAGCCTCGTACGCACAATCGGTCAAACCGATGAGAATGGTCTAAAGGACAGTTGTCTTACATTAAGCGATGAAGCTGACTGATGGTCTGAAGTGCCTACACACCATCACGTAGTGTTGCTCACGAATATTCGCATTGCGAATATTTGTAACGAATATTGCATATTCGAGTATTCGCGAATAAATCGAATATTGCGGTGAATATTCGATATTGCGAATATTCTTATTTTTTCAAATTTCTTTTTAAAACAGATCACATCCTAGTGATCTCCATCGACGTCTAAAAGCATTGCTGGTATGATTAGAGACCCTGGGCCGAGTAGCTGAGGCGATCCTTTTATGTTGCCGAATCTTCGCAATGCGAATATCACGTATTACGAATATTCGCGAATACTTTATAAAAAAAAAAAATAGCTTTAGTTTAGTCATATAAGTTTGTGTAAGTAGAGTTAGTGTTTAGTGCATATTAGTTTAGTAATCCAGGAAATGATCTCCGTTTTTGCGTGTTGTCGAGAATTTCGCAATCAATTTTGCATTCGCATTAGCAAAATTTCGCATTCGCATTAGCGTAATTTCGCAAAAAAAATTTTTTTATAAAATATCACGATTATTCGATATTAACGAATATTTCACGAATATTCTTCTATATATTCGTGAAATATCGCAAAATCGAATATGGCGTATTCCGCTCAACACTAACCATCAGTTAAAAAAATGATGGTATCAGAACGCGGTGACGTAAAACACAACGACGTGCTGAAAAAAATTAAGTTCAATGCTTCCAAGCATGAGTCGACTTGATTCTGATTATGCATGGATTTTTAACCAATGGTTTTGCATACTAACGATCGGTTTTGACCTATCGGTTATCAATCCATCAGTTAAATTTTAAAGCAAGTTTGATTTTTTTTAACCGATGGTTAAATAACCTATGGGCCCCACACACGATCGGTTTTGACCGATGAAACCGGTCCTTCAGACCGTTGTCTTCTGGTTAACCTATGGTGTGTACGCGGCTTTAGCGCCGACCGTCTGCACATATGCGTCCTCGGCTTTAAGGGGTTAGCTGCATGCATCTCCCCGGTACTGTTTTTTAGAGCGGGCGGTTGGCTCTTTAGGGATAACAAAAATGAAGAAGAAGAGAAGAAGATGGGAATCCCACCTGTAGTTCTCACCGAATATATATCTGGGGGGGGGGGGGGGGGGGGATCAATAATTAGACTAAATCAAAAGGAAAAAATAGCAAATAGGAAGATATACAGTACAGACCAAAAGTTTGGACACACCTTCTCATTCCAAGAGTTTTCTTTATTTTTATGACTATGAAAATTGTAGATTCACACTGAAGGCATCAAAACTATGAATTAACACATGTGGAATTATATACATAACAATAAAGCGTGAAACAACCGAAAATACATGTCATATTCTAGGTTCTTCAAAGTAGCCACCTTTTGCAGCAGACACATCTCTAGAACAACTGTTAAGAGGAGACTGTGTGAAAGAGGCCTTCATGGTAGAATATCTGCTAAGAAACCGCTGCTAAAGAAAGGCAAGAAGCAGAAGAGACTTGTTTGGGCTTAAGAACACAAGGAATGGACATTAGACCAGTGGAAATCTGTGCTTTGGTCTGATGAGTCCAAATTTGAGATCTTTGGTTCCAAACACCGTGTCTTTGTGCGACGCAGAAAAGGTGAACGGATGGACTCTACATGCCTGGTTCCCACCGTGAAGCATGGAGGAGGAGGTGTGATGGTATGGGGGCAGTGGCGTATCTAGGGTATGGCAGCCATGGAAAGTGCAATGGCTATATATGAAGGGGGCGCTGTTCAGTGGCTGGGCAGCAAGGCACTTACCAGAGTCTGAGGGTCTCTTCTTCCTTCCTCCCGAGCATAGGCAGGATCTCCTTTTCAACACCTTTGCTAATGGACAATGGCAGCGCTATCCCTGCTGCGTTCAGCCACAGCCCTCCCTGTTCTCCCAGGCTCTCCCATTCCATCTGGTCGGATTGGCAGCACACAAAGAAGAAAGAGGAACATCAGTTTCTCCCTCTCCTCTGTGAAAACTGAGGCCTTGAATTATGAAGATTTCATCACTTCCAGTATTGGTTCTGCATTTACATAGCCTTGGAGGGCAGAGGAGGGATCAGAGGTGTAATAAACCCCAGATTTCGCCATAAAGATGGATATGCCACTACCCAAGGTATCACAACGGATGATCAATATCACTAGTTTCTTAGCTGTTTTTTTGTTAAGGTTATCTGAAAGACGGGTTTCAAATGTTTTAACAGGGGTGCAGTTTCAGTGCTTGCCATAGGCGCCGTTTTCACTAGATACGCCTCTGGCTCCAGCAATTGGAATCGACATCTGGAAACATTTTTACAAGAGGCTCCCTAATTCCGCGTACACACAAGCGTAAATTCCGTCTGAAAAACCTTGGATGGTTTTTTCGATGGAATTCCGCTCAAGCTTGGCTTGCATACACAGGGCTGTTAGAAATCACAGGGCCCCGTACAGCCTACCTGGCAGGGCCCCCCCTCAAATATATATAAAAAACACAATAAATATACTAAAATAATTCTTAGCAGACACACAGATAACAGAGAAGCTGTGTGATTTAGCCCTTTTTAACCGCTTCAGCCCCGCCCGCCGTCATATTATTGTGGGACGGTGCCACCCATGATTTCTTGTTACAGAGCGGGGACCGGGAGCTTTGTGTGTAAACACAAAGCTCCCGGTCCTGTCAGCGGGGGGAAACGCTGATCTTCTGTTCATAAAATGTATGAACGGAAGATCAGTGATTTCCCCTAGTGAGTCCACCCCCCCATACAGTTAGAACACACCCAGGAACACACTTAACCCCTTCCCCGCCCCCTAGTGTTAACCCCTTCACTGCCAATGGCATTTTTATAGCATTGATTACTAAAAAAAATGGCAATGGTCCTTATGTTCCAAAAGTGTCCGAAGTGCCCACCATAATGTCACAGTACTGAAAAAAATGCTGATCGCCGCCATTACTAGTAAAAAAAAAATATTAATAAAAATGCCATAAAACTACCCCCTATTTTGTAAACGCTATAACTTTTGGAACAATTTATTCAATAAAACAGCTGAGCTTTACTCATTTTTACAAAAGCAGCAAACAGTAAAAACCCACAAGCGGGGAGCTCATACTCCCGCGTCACTTCTGGTGTGCCAATTCTGACGCGTATCGTCAGGGTCACGTGACTTCATCAGAGTGATATCTTAATTATATGTGGGGGACATTCACATCTTTATGCATGTGCAGTATGTCCAGAAGAAGAGTTTAATTTTTCACCGGAATATTGAAAGACGCCTTTGTAACGGCTCTGGTGAACGGTAGTGAACCACAACTGCGGTTAGCAAGGATTTCAATGCACGTCTCTGTGAGATTTCAGTACTAGGCCCCAGGCGTCACTTCAATCAGGCAACAGGAGTTTGGGGGGTCACTAAATCATCTCCCCCACATATATAAGTGCGTTAAGCTTCTAATTACAACATGCGTCCAACCCCTAGCGTTAAAAGATTACAATGCACTTCTGTATGCAAGTGATTATCAGTATCGGACCCCAGGAGTCACCCCAATCGGGGAACAGGAATTAGGGGGTTCTCTACATCATATCACTTTAACATAAAGAATGCATTAGGTCACTAAGGGAGCAGTTATGAAATATCCTCAACCTTTTGCATAGGAAAGATAAGGCGAACATGTTCAGAAACTTAGGGCATGGGCTCATAAACAAGTAACAACTTATGTCAAGTGCGTAATAATTAAGCAAGGTGTAGTTGCGTAAGAGAGGCAATTATAGCACAGGTAATTTGAGAGTGTATGTCCCTTTAAGATACTCCACAGCAATAGCCAACAGGCACAACAGTCAGTCCCAAGTAGTATGTTAATCGCTACAAGCCAGAGTTAATAACAGCAATTGTTTTAAGAGCAATATATGCAGCAGATCTTTCTATAGCACTATAAGTGAAACAATTGCTACTTATCCGTTTGTAGGGCTTGAATGTAGCAGCAAGGGATTCCGTGGTGTAGGGATCCAAGGAGGAAGGTATCTTTAGGGTGTCCCCAGACAGCATGAAGTCTGTGAAGGCATTAGCTAGAGGACATACAGATCTAGCCTGGCTTTACATTCAGCGTGGGGAGCGATGGTACCAGTGACTTGGTAGCCAAGCCGGCTACGGCCGACAATAATAGAATGGTCTGCAGTCTGCACACCGCTCTGTTTATAGGTGAGAGGCAGGTGCCTAGCAATCAGCAGAGCACACGCGGTGCCAGGCGATGATGTTATCGAGCACGCGCCGTATGCATTCCAGCGTGGAACGCAATACGACGGCGCGAGGAGCGTCTGTTACAGCCTTCCACTGTCATGAAGCTAATATAGGAGAATAACATTGTGTAATAGCACAAACAAAACTATCACTATTTCAGAGACCACTGAGTTAGCCCCTGGCAGCATTACATTTGCTACCTGTCCCCTGCTCACTATATACAGTAAATAAGAGTTTAAGTTCTGCTAAAAGAAATAAATTGCTCATATTTTACATTAAATCACAAAGGGGTCTCCTCCACCGTCTCTGTAGAAGGAGGTCCCGGAGCATTTCTTTTAAACAAGCAGTCAGTCCCACAATGGACAATCCTGAAGAACGGAATCCTTAGTTTTGTTGCAACGTAAATTAACAAAACAGAATGTAGAGTTGCAAAAATATTCACTATAATAAAGAACCATATAGGATCCAAAAATCTCATATATTCATCAGTTATTATTGTTGTTAAACAAACAGCCCAGATCAGGATAGAGACAACAGTAAAGGTTACAGTCCGGCTATAGACATTTGTACTGCTCGTTACATTCCTGGGATTATTCATTCGGCTCATGTGGATGCCAAGCAAAATAATAAGAAGGGATGACATTATGAAGACCATTACAAATATGGAAATATCACATAACAAATTTAAATACCCAATTATATCATGCTTTTGTTTATAGTCTGAAAAGCAATCTTGTGTTAAATTCTGAAAACAAATTGATTGAGTGACCAACATGCTCAAGGATGTGTATCCTAAAGAGAAAAGAATGGATGTAACAATTAGGTAGATGACCCTCTTTGACATGATGGCCTTCAGACGTAAGAAGAAGACGGTGTGAAAGGTAGAGATCTTGAAGTAGAGGAAGATGGCGAGCAGGGTCGATAAGCAAACATTGGAACGGGATAAGGAATTCAATGTATAGCCAATTAAGATGAAATATATGTTTGGGAACTTCGAAAAGTAAAGCTCTAAGAAATACAATAAACAAGCAATTTGAAAGAAGATCCTTGTTATCCCGATAGCGGTGATTATTTTATCTGCACCTGTTATTGATCTTCTCTTCATCCAGTCAATGAGATTAACAGCTACAATGAATGAATGTATCACCAGACCTGCCAATATTAATATTCCGAGACAGGTACATGGAAACAGATACTGTATTAAATGATTTCCATAGTAGACTTTGGCCGTAGAATTAGTCATGTTTGGAAATATACACACGAGATGTCTTTCTATAAGTGCCCTTCAAGCATTGAAGGGAAAACAAATGACTTTGAAACTATAATGCAAATGGTATTAAAAGTGCATTGGCACTACTGATCATTATACAAATAAAGAAGATAGGAGTGCATCTGGCATATGCAAAACCCTGGTGATTGTGGTTATACATTTTCAGAACACCAGGTGGAAAAATTATTGTGTTTACTGCAAACACTGGGTTTAAAGGGAAACTGTGATACCTTATAGTTGGGCAGGTTTATCCTACATTTTTTTATTTTGAATATACAGGTCCGGATTCACAGACATCGGTGCATATTTATGCCGCCGTAGCGTATCTCTTTTACGCTACACCGGCACAGAGCGGAGAGGCAAGCATGGAATTCACAAAGCAAATGCTCCCAACTCTGCGCCGATGTAGCGTTTATTTTGTCTTCTTTTTTTTGTTTTCATTTGGTAAAATGGTGAGCAAGTATTTTGTTTTTCAACCGAACAAGCTCTCCTTCAAATGTATCAGTTAGGAGTGTTGAGACAATCAGTTTACTACTAACAGGGGTGCTTAACCACTTCAGCCCCGGACCATATTGCTGGTCAAGGACCAGAGCACTTTTTCCGATTTGGCACTGCGTCGATTTAACTGACAATTGCGCGGTCGTGCTACGTGGCTCCCAAACTAAATTGGCGTCATTTTTTTCCCACAAATAGAGCTTTCTTTTGGTGGTATTTGATCACCTCTGCGGTTTTTAGTTTTTGCCCCATAAACAAAAATATAGCGACAATTTTGAAAAAAAAATAATGGCCCAGATTCAGAGAGAATTAGATTCTCGTAGCGTATCAGAAATACACTACGCCGCCGTTTTTTACCTGGCTCTACGTGGAATCCAGGTAGATTTTGTCCAGTAAACGACGGCGGCGTAGTGTATTTCTCCCGTCGCAATCCATCTGCGCGAGAAGGGGGCGTGAAGCATTTAAAATAGGCGCGTTCCCGCGGCGATCGAACTGCGCATGCTCCGTTCGCAAATTTCCCGCCGTGCATTGCGCGAAATCACGTCGTCACGTCATAGTAGCGTCGTTTACGTACATTCCTATTCCCGAACGAGTTACGTTAAAAAAATAATAATAATTTCAAATCGACGCGGGAACGACGGCCATACTTTACATGGGTTACGCACTGTTATACCAGCAAAAAGCTCCTCTAACATTACGTAGCCAAAAAATGACGTAGGCGATTGCGAGGGACACTCGTACCTTCGTGGATCGCCGTAAAAACTAATTTGCATATCCCGACGCATGAAAACGACGCGAACTCCTCCCAGCGGCCGCAAAAATATCGCAGCGTAGATCCGAAGGCTTACGAAGACGTAAGCCTCTCGGATCGAAGCCCGAAGCCGCCGTATCATGGTTTGAGGATTCAAACTAGTGATACGGCGCGCGAAATTTGAAATTACTCCTGTCTAACACCAGTTAGACAGGCGTAATTGCTCTGTGAATCTGGGCCAATATTTTTTACTTTTTACCATAATAAATATCCCCCAAAAATATATAAAACAACACATTTTTTCATCAGTTTAGGCCGATACGTATTATTCTACATATTTTTCGTTAAAAAAAAATCACAATAAGCGTTTATTGATTGGTTTGCGCAAAAGTTATAGCGTTTACAAAATAGGGGATAGTTTTATGGCATTTTTATTAATAGTTTTTTTTACTAGTAATGGCGGTGATCAGCGTTTTTTTCGGTACTGCGACATTATGGCGGACACTTCGGACACTTTTGACACATTTTTGGGACCATTGGCATTTTTATAGTGCTATAAAAATGCCACTGGCAGGGAAGGGGTTAACACTAGGGGGCGAGGAAGGGGTTAAGTATGTTCCCTGAGTGTGTTCTAACTGTAGGGGGGGTGGACTCACTAGGGGAAATGACTGATCGCCGTTCATACATTGTATGAACAGACGGTCAGGCATTTCTCTCCTGACAGGAGTTTACACACACAGCTCACAATTCTTGCTCTGTAACGAGTGATCGCGGGTGCCCGGAGGTGATCGTGCCCTCCGAGCACGTGCGCAGGAGTCAGAGGCGAGTGGGGGGCGCGAGTGCCTATTGGCTGCTTGGCGAGATGACGTATAGCTACGTGATCTCGCCCAGCAGAGCCAAACTGCCGCCGTATAACTGAATCGGCTGGTCGGCAAGCAGTTAACAATGATCATCTTTTAGTTAGTCATGTAAAACCTTGTAACGGTCAGGGGTTAACACCATTTACGATTTCCATTCCACCAACCCAAGACAGCCTATCTAACACTCCAACAATCCAGCAGACACGACCCATTCTATTACACAGAATAAACCAGACACAAAGCTCTGTTTCTGGTTCCAAAATGAATGAATTAATTCTTTAATGGTAAACTCAGCTTGTTATATACATCAAAAAGCATGCTGCAGTAATCAAATACACATTAGATAATGACATTCAGATGAGCTAATTACCCAGACATTCTGGCACCGAATCTACAGGAGTTAATTACTACAGCTGACAAGTCACATTCCACATCTATTATCAATAGTATTCACCTGCTACATAATACACAGTCCTTTGTAGACGTAATTGGCATGCTAATCCACTACACCTAAAAGTCAGTCATTTGACCTTTCAGACTGCCAACCCCCAACATATCTATCATCAATAGACTTTCACACAATACAGTGTCATTAGCATCACACAATAGACAATGAAATATCTTAGGTCCAGGCTGGGCAATGAACTTCATTGGGCCGATGTGCTGCAGCCGGCTGGAGCTGGCCCTCTGGGGGGAGATCGCCAAAGCTGACATCCCTCAATCGTGCCTTCCCCTTTCCCTACCGCCCCCTTTTTTTTTCTCTCTCTCTCTTCCTCGTCCCTTTTCCCCCTGTTTTTCCCACTAATCTTCTTCTCTCCTTTATTTCCTCTTCTCTATGCCCTCTTTTCTTTTCCTCACTTTATAAAAAGAAGAAATACAACGAGCTAGGACGACCCTGGGAGGATCTCGTGCAGGTCGATAAAAATGCGATAACCTATTGATATCAGACCCCGGGTGTTGACCCTGGTCTGGGAGATAACTTTTGACTCTCCCTTTTGCCTACTGTTTGCCTTTATTTTTATTTTTTTGCCATCACCATAGGCCATGTAACCTTAAGCAAGCTCTAGTATCTGTATTTCTTATTACTGTAAGTTGTACTGATTGTTTGTTTTCCAATAAAACTCTTTATGAAAAAAAATATATATATATCTTAGGAGCCCGACTCAATTAACACCTCAAAAGTATGTGTCCCCACATTGAATGAAACACTCTATTGACTTGTTCGGGTCAGATTAAACCAACAACTTGTAATATTTCAAGATATCCTATAATACATGAATTATCATTACTGTCCCATCTCATCTAATCCGAGAAATAATTTCTCAGTCATCCTATGCCCCTATCGGGCATAGGATGACCCTAGACCCAAGAGTCATTGGTGAAGCTGGCACAGGAGTACCCCGCATCCTTCAAACGTCTCTGGTTCCCACGGGCCATACCGTTACAAACCTTTTCCCAAAAATAAAAACATTTTGTTTTATCTGCTTGTGTAACTGCAGTGTGAGCTGGAGTTTGGGGTTCCCCTTAATATTCATACCAGACCCAAAGGGCCTGGTAATGGGCGGGGGAGAACCCATGCCATTTTTTTTTTATGAGTTTTATCTGTATTGCTGAGACCCAACAATTCAGTACAGCCGCGTTAATTTTTAAATTACTTTTCTAAACATGCGGGACTGTTCTAAACATGAGAAAAATGTGTCACTTTACAAGCATACTACAGACACCCCCCAGGCAAGATATTTAAAGGAATATTTCATTTTTTTTGTTTTACTTTAAGCATTATTAAAATCACTACTCCCCAAAAAAATCTGTTTTTAAAACTTTTTTTGCATCGATACATGTCCCCTGGAGCAGGACCTAGGTCCCCAAAATCTTTTTATGACAATACAATGCATATAAGCCTTTAAAATTAGCACATTTGTTTTTTCATGTTTGTGTCCCATAGACTTTAACGGTGTTCACGTGTTCGAACACATTTTTTGCCTGTTCGCAAGTTCTGGTGCAAACCGAACCGGGGGGGGGGGGAATGTTCAGCTCATCCTTAGTCGCCGCAATTGGTTCTGGGTTCCAGGGTTAGAGCATAGAAGACCAGAACCTTGGATACTGCAGAACTAATGCCGCGTACACACGGTCGTTTTTTGTGATTAAATAAAACAACGTTTTAAAGAACGTCATTTAAAATGATCGTGTGTAGGCAAAACGTTGTTTTTTGTCTTCTGCAAAACGACCAAAAATAAATTTGAACATGCTTCAATTTTTTATGTCGTTTTTCAAAATGTCGTTTTTTTTGTCATAAAAAATGATCATGTGTGGGCTAAAATGATGTTTTTAAACCCGCGCATGCTCAGAAGCAAGTTATGATGCAAGCTTGAATGGAACAGAGTGTCGTCGAACGTGGTGTATGTAACCGCGCTTTGCAAGAGCATTTTCAGAAAACGATGGTGTGTAGGCAACGTCGTTTTTTAAAATGAAGTTTGAAAAGCGTTGTTTTGTTTCGTGAGATAAAAAGACGTTTTTTTACATCACAAAAAGTGATCGTGTGTACGCGGCATAAGGGTTACGTTAAGTGGTCCTTCCTTTTATGCCCCTTCTAGAATAGATGAGCAAGATATCCTTAACCACTTCCATACCAGGCACTTACGCACCTTCCCGCCCAAGCCAATTTTCAGCTTTCAGCACTGTTGCACTTTGATTGACAATTGCGGGGTCATGCTACTCTGTACCCAAACAAAATTGGCGTCCTTTTTCCCCACAAATAGAGCTTTCTTTTGGTGGTATTTGATCACCTCTGCGGTTTTAATTTTTTGCGCAACAACTAATAAAAGACTAAAAATGTTGAAAAAAAAAAATAAAAATTTTTTTCTGTTAACTTTTTGTAAATAAGTAAATTTTCTCTTTCAATTGCGGGCACTGATATGGTGGCACTGATGGGCACTGATGAGGTGGCACTGATGGACACCAATGAGGTAGTACTGATGGGCACCGATGAGGTGGCACTGATAGGCGGGGCTGGTATGCGGCACTTTTGGGGACTCATAGGTGGCACTGATAGGCACTCATAGGGGGCACTGATGGGCACTCATAGGCGGCACTGGGCACTCATAGGCGGCACAGATGGGCACTCATGGGTGGCACTTATGGTTGGCACTGATCGGTACTTATGGGTGGCACAGATGGGCACTGATAGGTGGGCACTGGGCATGGATTGGCACTGAGGGGTGGCACTGATAGACACTATGGGGTGGCACTGATGGACACTGAGGGTTGGCACTGATGAATCTATGTTGCCAGTCAGTGCCCATGTGTGGGCACTGACTGGCACTCTTCTTTTTTTTTTTACTGGCATGTTTTTATTTTTAAAAAATCCTGACTTTTTTTTTGCCCCCTTTTTTTTTTTTTTACTTTTGCCCTTTCAGTGTGGGCACTCCCTGGTGGTCTAGTTTGGGCATCCGAGGGGGGGCTGCGATGATAAACAATCAGCGCGAACCCCCCTGTCAGGAGTGAGTGAGGGAGAGCCGTCGACGGCTCTTCCTGTTTACATCGTGATCACCCGTGATTGGACACGGCTGATCACGTGGTAGCGAGCCTCCGCCGGAGACTCGTTACCGAGATCGGAGGTGCAGGGTGTCAGACTGACACCCCGCATCACCGATCGCCGCGCTGCGTGCCCCCACGGGCGCGCGCGGCATGAAATCGTGTAGGACGTTTGAGAGCGTCCAGTCACGATTTCATAACCACTTCCCAGACTTCAATCTCCTATTGACCGAGCGGGAAGTGGAAAATATATGTGGGGGAGGAACATTCACATATTTATGCATGTGCAGTATGTCCAAAAGAAGAGTTTAGTTTTTAATTGGAATATTTTGGAATATTGAAGATGCCTTCCACTGACATGTTAAATGAAGCTAATGATGAGAATAGCATTGTGTTATAGCACAATTAAATGTTCACTATTTGAAAGAAGCCACTGAGTTAGCCCCTGGGAGCATTGCATTTGCGACCTGTCCCCAGCTCACTATATAAATAGAGTTTTAGTTCTGCTAAAAGAAAGAAATTGCTCATATTTTACATTCAATCACCACTGACTCTGTAGAAGGAGGTCCTGGAGCATTTCTTTTGAACAAGAAGTCAGTCCCACAATGGACAATCCTAAAGAACTAAAGAACTAAATTCTTATGCAGGCCATACACGGTCGAATTTCGAACAAATTTTCTTTTCAAAATCAGAACGTTTTTGTTTTTTTGTAAACCGATGATGCCACCGTTGATTTTCGAAATTCGGCCGACCAAAACGTTCATGTTGCCGGGAATATTCGTTTCTCTCCGGGAATATTCTTTTCTCTCTGTAAATATTCGTTTCTCTCTGGGGATTTTCTTTTCTTGCACATGCGCATTTTTTTTCTATTACATTTCTCGCACAATTCTCCCATCATTGATCAGAAAATCGGCCGTTTTTCCGAAAATTTCCAACATGTCGGATTTCTCAAATTTGTTTGCCACACGAAAATCGGCTGTTGCTGCAGCCCACTAACGGTGCGAAATACGAACGAAAATTCTTTGATAGGATTTTCGCAAGAAAATTCTTTCCAAATTCGAACCGTGTATGGCCGGCTTTAGTTTCGTTGCTACGTAAATTAACAAAACAGAATGTAGAGTTGCAAAAATATTCATCATAAAAAAAGGACCATAGGGTCCACAAATTTCATATATTCACATGTTATTCTTGTTGTTGAACTAACAGTCGAGATCAGGATAGAGACAACAGTAAACTTTACAGTCCGACCATAGACATCTGTACTACTTGTTCCATTTCTGAGATTGCTAATTCTACTCATGTGGATACCAAGCAAAATAATAAGAGGGGATGATGTTAAGAAGACCATCAGAAATATGAAAATATCACACAACAAATTTAAAAATTATATTATCTCCTGCCTATGTTCATAGTCTGAAATGTAATCTTGTGTTGAATTCTGAAAAATGAAAGATTGAGTGATCAAAAAAATCATGGATGTGTATACTAAAGAGAACAGAATATGGGTATTAATGAAGCAGATGACCCTCTTTGACATGATGGCCTTGAGACGTAAGAAGAAGACGGTGTGAAAGGTGGTGATCTTGAAGTAGAGGAAGATACATTCTGGGCGAATTCATCACCCCTAGCACCAAAGTCAAAAGTCTCAGGGTCATTTTCGACACCAACATGACAATGGACGCACAAATAGGGTCAGTATTGAGCGGATCTCACCAGCTGCTGCGCCTACTACGCAGACTTATTCCATTTATTCCTAAAGAAGACATAGCAGTCGTGGTGGGAACAATTCTGAACTCCAGACTGGACTATGCAAATGCCCTCTATCTTGGACTCCCAAAGTACCAAATCGCTCGTCTGCAAGTCGTTCAAAATACGGCCGGCAGACTTGTGACTGGGAAAAAACCCTGGGAATCAATCTCACCTTCACTAAGATCCCTTCATTGGTTGCCAGTAAAAGACAGAATTGCTTTTAACCACTTCAATACCCAGCCATATACAATTGACGGCCTGAGATGGGATCTACCATCCTAAGTGGCTGTCAATTGACGTCCTGGGCTTTGCGGGTGAATATCTGAATGATGCCTGCAGCCAGAGGCATCATCCAGATATCCTCTTCTTCAGCCTGCGATTCTGCACAATGTAAGAATGATCATAGCGGCGGTTCCACCGCTTGATCGTTCTTACAGGCCGTGGCAGGGGACATCCCCCCCTCCCGCCGCCATCCGGTGCTTCTCCGGGCTCTCCCGGGGGCCCGGAGAACGAATCGTCGGCGTCGGCAGGAAGCATAGAGATGACTGGTGACCAGATGGTCACCAGTCATCTCTATGACCATCAGAGGACCCGGGCGCGATGTGATGACGTCACGCCCGGGTCCCCGTAAGTCACAGCCCAGACAGGTCGTCCCACACACAGACACACACACCTCTGTCTGTACACATGTTCTAGCAGGAAACACATTCAGGGACATTACAGCTCACACAGCTTTGCTTCCTGTTGTCCTAGTCAGTGCAGTCCAGCCACAGCCATGGGTAATGGAATGAACAAGATTCTCCCTGGCTTATTCTTGGGGAACTTCAAAGGTGCCAACAGTCGGCTTCACTATCTTGATGCCCTCCTGGGATCCATTGTGGTCCCCCTCCCTCTCTGGCCCATTACCATGGACCCATTAGTGGAGGCTAAATGTGACCCTACACAGTTTTTTCAACTTGGGTTCCCACCCGGGGCCCCTTTACACACAATACAATTGTATTACAGCAGTAGGTCCATTCCTATATGTATCCCCCGATTACCTCACGGGATACCCGACGGCATTGCCCAAGCCTACCCCACCCGCTGGATGGGTAATATAGACATGCTTCTGATGAAGCGGCCCTAGCCGCGAAACCGGTCAAGTTGATTGTCTTTTTTAACCTCACCTGTGTTCTATTTTACTCTGTACTCAATAAAATGTTCTTTTCATATAATATGGAAAATTGACACCACTACAAGGATTAGCATTTTTAGCACATAATATTGATCACAGTACTATCTTTACTATTATTATTTTATTTCGATTTATGTAATTGACATCACTACACGGAATAGTATTATTAGCACCATCTGATCACAGGATTACCATTGATTTGGATACACTTATGCACGTAATTTCAAATTAGTAGTAGGCGCCATTACCTGCTATTTTCTACCTTAATCACATCGGACAATTTTGACACATTTTTGAGACCATTGTCATTTTCACAGCGAAAAGTGCTATAAAAAGGCACTGATTTCTGTGAAAATAACAATTGCAGTTTAGGAGTTAACCACTAGAGGGCACTGTAGGGGTTAAGTGTGACCTCATATGTGTTTCTAACTGTATGGGGGCATGGCTGGACGTGTGACGTCAGTGATCGTCTTTCCCTATATCAGGGAACAGACGATCACTGACATTGACACAATGAAGAACGGGGAAGGTGTGTGTAAACACACCTCTCCCCGTTCTTCAGCTCCGGTGACTAATCGAGGGACATCGGCGGCGATCGGGTCCGTGGGTCCCGCGGGAGCAGTCACGGGGCGCCGGTCATGGGGTGCCAGTGGCGCGCTCACATTAAGTGATTAATGTGACCGCCCTCAGACTCAAAGAGAAATAAAAAGGTAGAAACCTTGAAGTAGAATAAGATGGTGGGCAAAGCAGAAAACTAAATGTTGGAAAAGACTTATGCCCCATACACACGATTTGAAATTTAGTACAATAAAAAAGCAGTTTGAAAGAAAATTCTTGATATAGAGAGAAGAGAGGCCATCATTTTATCAGAGCTTATTATTTATCTTCCCCTCAGTCAGTCATTGATATTTACAGCCACAACAAATTAATGTATTATTAGGCCTGCCAAAATTATTATTTCAAATCTAGTGATGGCTGAACCTTCCCAAGTATAATTCTCCAAAAGTTAGACTAATCTTGTTTAACCACTTGCCGAATGCCTAACGCACATATACGTTGGCAGAATGGCACGGGCAGGCAAAGCAACGTAAAGGTACGTTGCTTTGAATCTGTCGCCCAGCGGGAGCACACGTGTTGCGGTCTCTGTGACCATGCCCACGGGACCCGCGGACTCGATGTCCGCCGGTGTCCCGCGATTGTGTCACAGAACGGCAGAAAGGGGGGATGCCTTTATAAACAAGGCATTTCCCTGTTCTGCCTAGTGACAAAACACTAATTGACTGCTCACTGTAATCGGGAGTCATTTACACAGTAATCAGTGCATTTTTATAGCACTGATCGCTGTATAAATGACAATGGTCACAAAATATTGTAAAAAGTGTCCGATGTGTCCGCCTCAATATTGCAGTAACGATAAAAATCACTGATCACTGTCATTACTAGTAAAAAATAATAATAATAAAAATGTCATAAAACTATCCCCAATGTGGTAGACGCTATAACCTTTGCGCAAACCAATCAATATACGCTTATTGTGATTTTCTACCAAATCTATGTAGAAGAATACATATCGGCCTTTTTTATATATATTTTTTGGGGGATATTTATTATAGCAAAAAGTAAAAAAATATTGTTTTTTTTTTTAAATTGTCACTCTTTTTCTGTTAAAATAAAAACCACAGAGAGCTTCTTATTAAATGGAAGGGGAAAAAAACTGTTTAACCACTTCAGACCCGCGCTATAGCCGAATGACGGCTACAGCGCGGGTCTGAATATCCAACCCGCCGTCAAAAGACGGCCGCCCCTTTGGGAGTTCCCAGCGCGCGCTCCAGAGCACGCTGCAGGGAAGCCCTGTGTTGCCGTGTCCCTTGGACACAGCCAATCACAGATCGCGGAGAACGGCCAATCAGAGTGGTCGTTTGCGATGCGATCTGTGCGGCGAATGAGAGATGATCTCACAGATCATCTCTCATTGCCGTTTTTACACAGAGACAGTGTCCTGTCTCTGGAGAGGAGGAGACCGATCTGTGTTCCTTGTACATAGGGACACAGATCGGTCACCCCCCCCCCAGTCTCCCCCCTTCCCCCACAGTTAGAACACACCTTCCTCACCCCCTAGTGTTAACCCCTTCAATGCCAGTCACATTTATACAGTAATTAGTGCATATTTATAGCACTGATCGCAGTATAAATGGGAATGGTGCCAAAAATGTGTCAAAAGTGTCCGATGTGTCCGCCATAACATCACAGTACCAATAAAAATCGCAGATCGCTGCCATTTCTAGTAAAAAATAATTTAAAAAAAATAATAATAATTCTGTCCCCTATTTTGTAAGCGCTATAACTTTTGCGCAAACCAGTCGCTTATTGCGATTTTTTTTTTTTTTTACCAAAAATATGTAGAAGAATACGTATCGCCCTAAACTGAGAAAAAAAAATCTTTTTTTTTTCAAAATTTGGATATTTATTATAGCAACAAGTAAAAAATATTGTATTTTTTTTTCAAAATTGTCGCACTTTTTTGTTTATAGCGCAAAAAATAAAAACCGCACAGGTGATCAAATACAACCAAAAGAAAGCTCTACTTGTGGGGAAAAAAGGACGTCAATTTTGTTTGGGAGCCACGTCGCACGACCGCGCAATTGTCAGTTAAAGCGTTGCAGTGCCGAAAGCTGAAATTTCACCTGGGCAGGAGGGGGTATATGTGCCCAGTAAGCAAGTGGTTAAACTAAAATAAAGGCCCTCTCAACATACACTATATTGCCAAACGTATTAGTTTAGGTTTAGGAGTGTGTCTATGGGAATGTTTGACCATTCTTTTAGAAGCGCATTTGTGAGGTCAGGCACTGATGTTGGATGAGAAGACCTGGCTAGCAGTGTCCACTTTCATTCATCCAAAGATGATCTATCGGGTTGAGGTCAAGTTCCTCCACTCCAAACGTGTTCATCCATGTCTTTATAGACCTTGCTTTGTGCAAAGGGTGGGCCAACTCAATATTGAACCCTACAAACTATTATCATGTTTGTGTAAAGGCAGGCACCCCAATACTTTTGGTAATATAGTGTATAATGAAAACCCAAAAAATGTTTTTATTTTAAAGGGAAGTCTTGAAGTAAAATATTGCTGTGGATGGGGTAGCAACCAAACTGGGGACTGACCTCAAAGCAACTTAAAATAAAATGAAAGATAAAAGAATCCTCAATATAAAGACTCCAAAAAACCCAGCATAAGGGATGATTGCCCAAAGAGATGGCAATCAGAGATAAAGTACAGTTTCCTAACTGTCTCTAATCTCTCCCTATGGACTTTTTCAACTTTCTTACACTGACACAATGTTTAGGTAGGTGGTACATGTCAAAGTAAAATCCACATTAATAGCAGGACCAAACTTTTACCAGCAGCATATTGCCCAAAGCATTACACTACCTCCACTTGCTTGCCTTCTTCTCATAGTACATCCTGGTGCTATTGCTTTCCTAAATAAGTGAGGCACATGTGCCCAGTTTCATCAGACCAAGCCACCTTCTTCCATTGCTCCGTGGTTCAGTTCTGATGCTCACAATATTTATACCAGTGTGTGTCATTCCAAATCATGTCCAATTAACTGAATTTACTACAGGTGGACTCCAATCAAGTTGTAGTATCATCTCAGGGACCTCAAGGATGGGGGCATGGCTTGACCATTCATGCGAGCAAACGTGTCTCACATCAGCTCTAGCGAAATCCTGCACATTATCCTGTGGTGGGCCCTTATATCTACGGTAATAGACCGGACATTGCACCCCCGGCGAGGGAACACTTCTACCGCCGTCACCGGTGATCAATTCCCTCAGCCGAGACCATCAAGGAAGAGAGATCACAGCATGCCCGCCAAAAAGAACAACCAACATGGCGGCTCCCCCGCTGACACAGAGAGCTGAAAAAGACAGGCAGAAAGCGGCCGCTGCCAAGCTGGAGAAATATGCACACAACTCAGGCAGAAATAAACCTCTGCATCAGCTCTCTCAGCTCCAACGTGTGACAGAGGCTCATGCACCTTCATACCTATCATTTGCAAACACTACTCAGCATGAATGTGAGCACATGGTAGCTGAATCTGATGGGATCGCAGTGAGTACTCATTCTTCCCCTCAACATGTCACACCTGGCTACTCTGACACTGTAAGCAGAGAACCCACACTCAAGAAATTCTAAATGCAGTGCATACCTATGGCTCTTCCCTCACAGACCTCTCAATGGAAGTTAAAAGTATGAAAGAAGATGTTCTGTACATAACACATGATATGCAAAAAATCAGTGAGAGGGTCACTTCTTTGGAGGGCAGGATAAGTACAGTGGCGGATGAATTACAGCCGCTTGTTTAGGATGTAGGTATTATCTCTACTAAAACAACTGATACTGCAGATAGAGTAGAAGATATGGAGAACAGGCTGAGACGTAACAATATATGCATTGAAAGTATGCCTGAAAAAGCTGAAGGTAAAAACCCTGTTAATTTTATTGAAAAATGGCTGACAGCCACCTTTGGCCGAGATAATCTCACTCCTTTCTTCACTGTGGAGAGGGCTCATAGAGTGCCACCCCAGGCGCTGCCACCTGGGGGCAATGCAAGGCCATTCTTATTAAAACTTCTCCACTACAAAGATAGGGACATTATTTTAAGGCTGGCCAGGCGGACTCCTAACATGGAAATACAAGGCACAAGGGTTTCCATATACCCTGACTTCTCGACTGCCATCCAAAAACAAACGGCATTGTAGACTAAAGCTAAAAAGCGTCTGCGAGTCACCCCTGTGATTTACTTGATGCTTTATCCTGCAAAACTACGGGTTGTGGCAGAGGGGTCAATACATTTCTTTGAAAACCCAGTGATGGCAACAAACTGGCTAGATCATCATATAAGGAAACTTAAGGCGGCAGCACCCTGAAATACAGCGGTCTGACGTAAATTAGCATTTTCTCCTATTAAATGCTCACCTTACAAGAAAAAAACAAACAGGGTCCTGGAGAGACAATGGACCCGGATTTGCTGTTCTTGACTTTGGCTGGCAATCTTAGGGATTGACTCTGAGAACATGTTGGTCCTTGTATTGCAATTTTTTTTCTCACGGTTTTAATGCCCCGGTATTTGGGGTATCACCTAGGCTAGTCACTGTGCGCCCCACTGCTATTGCATAACTTTACTAATCCTGAATGGAAGACTGCCATATCTTTGCCCAATTACCTACGCTGTCCACACTGGTTTAGGGTACAGTGAGACTTGGTACCATGGACAGATGGTCATGTTTGAGGCTGCTACTGGTGGAGTCCTCTGCAACTTACACAATTGAATGTATAGTCACACTAGCTCTATCCTCTCTTGGAAATTGAGAGGTGTGAATGAACTTTTATTGCCCAGCATACCCCCACCATGGTATGCTTACAAGAGATTCATTTAACCCTGGATACTACTAGATTGCTACACAACTTAAAATATCCACTGCAATATCATTCCATGCATACCCAGTATTCTAGAGGAGTAAGCATCTTGATTTCATGCAATGCTTCATTTCAGATGTTAGATAGTCAAATTGATTCCCCATGGAAAAAGTGAAGTGTGAGTGAGTGAGTGAGTGAGTGAGTGAGTGAGTGAGTGAGTGAGTGAGTGAGTGAGTGAGTGAATAACTTGAATAGCACTACAAATGCAAACTAAATCACCTCAAGTCGCTTTTTCCATCCAGTGTCGTCCTTACCTTTTAAAAGAGGTGGGTCTTAAGATTTTTCCTGAAGGCCCGATGGTTTTCTTCCATGTGGATGTTCGTTGGTAGAGCGTTCCATAGCCGTGGTCCTTGGACTGTATGGGCCAGATTCAGGTAGAGTTACGCTGGAGTATCAGTGATTTGCCAGCATAACTCACACTTTGAGCCGGCTTATCTGTTTTCTGTAGTCAGAAAACAAGATACGCTGGGATTGAGTTCAGATACGAGCGGCGTAATTGTATTTCGCCGTCGTATCGCAACTGCAATTTTAAAATGGGCGCTCGGGCGTTTCCGCCGATTTACGCCAAGAATATGTAAATAAGCGAGAGACGGAAATTCACGATCATACGCGGGCCCGACGCAGTGACTTTCCGACGTTTCCGTAAGCGATGCGCGGCGTAAAGAAAAACATGCCCCCTAGGTGGAGTATCCTATGTTAAGTATGGCCGTCGTCATCGCGTCGAATGAAAAAAGTTTAGCATCGTTTGTGTAAAACGTCCGTGAATGGGGATTGACGTCATTGATGTTCACTGACAGAATTTGGAGCATGCGCACTGACAGTCGACGCATGCGCAGTACGTTCGCTGCGGGATCGCGCCTAGTTTAAATAATACACGCCCCCTACCCGCCCAATTTGAATTCCGCCGGCTCATTTTCGCTACGCCGCCGCAACTTTAGGAGCAAGTGCTATGTGAATGACAGTACTTGCTCCTAAAGTTTCGGTGGAGTAACGTAAATGACAAACGTTACTCCAAAATAAAGATCCGCTCTCCTACCTGAATCTGGCCCAAAATCTTTGTTCTACCTTCGATTTGTAGTGGGACTTGGGAATGTGGAGGAGGTTTTGATTAGATGAGCAGAGAGTGCGATTGGGGGTGTAGTGTTTTATTTTCTCGCATAAGTATTAAGGAGCCTTTCCTTGTGTACATTTGTGGGTAAGATAGAGGGTCTTGAATGTGACCCGATCCTTTACTGTTAACTAATAAAGGGTCCTCAGGAATGGGGTGATGGATTCCCAGTTTTTTTTCCCATTACCAGCCTGGCTGCCGTGTTCTGGACGACTTGTAGATGCGAGACCTGGTATTTTGGTAGTTCTAAGTAGAGGGAGTTTGCGTAGTCGAGTCGAGAATTGATGATTGTTCCGACTGCTACCACTGTATCTTCACCTGGGATGAAGGGGATGAGTCTACGCAGTAGGCGGAGAAGGTAATCTGATCTGCTGACTACTGATCCTATTTGCGCATTCATCGACATTTCTGAGTCAAAGGTTACTCTGAGGCTTTTGACCTTGGTACTTGCGGTGATGATCTGTCTAATGATGGTGGGTGGTGCCCCCTCTGTGAATACTTTACGGATGCACCTAGTATGTAATCCGATATATGCACACCGCCGGCGATCTGCTCCCGCTGTGATTGGACACAGCGGGAGCTGATCTGCCAGTAGCTGGGACTCGATGTCCTGCCGACACCCATCGATCATTAGGCAGAGAGCCAGAAAGGTGATCTGCATATGTAAACAAGGAAGATTGCCATTCTGTCAGTAGGAAAGGCATTGATCCTCTCTTCCTGCAAAGAAGGAACATGGATCAATGCCTTCCCCTAGTAAAAGCACATCCCACACAGTGCACAAATACTGGCTAGGCACACAGTTTACTCTTTGATCACCCCTGATGTTTAATCCATTCCCAGCCGTGTTATTAGTACAGTGATAGTACATATTTTTAGCATTGATCACTCTATTAGTGTCACTGGTCCCCAAAAAGTGCCAAAAATTAGTTACAGACTGTCTGTCACAATATTTCAATAAGTAACTGATCGCCGCCATTACTAGTAAAATCAATAAATAAATTCATAAATAAATAAAAATATCTCATAGTTTGCAGATACTATAACTTTTCCGCAAACCAATTAATATATGTTTATTGGGACTTTAAAAAAAATGTAGCAGCATACATTTTGGCCTAAATTAATAAAGATATTTAATTTTTCAATTTTTTTTTATTAAAAGAATAGCAGAAAGGAAAATATATTGTTTTATTTTTCCCCCAAATTGTCAGTCTTTTTTTGTTTATAGTGCAAAAAAAAAAATACGCAGAGGTGATCAAATGCCACCAAAAGAAAGCTCTATTGGTGGGAAAAAATTGACATACATTTTGTTTGGGTACAGCGTCACACGCCAGCGCAATTGTCAATTAAAGTAACTCAGTACCGTATCAAAAAATGGCCTTGACATGAGGGGGGGCTATCTTTACGAGGGCAAGTATAATATATATATGAGGAAAAAGAAAAATGGATAGCCGAACTCCAAAACCTGATGGGTGGTCTTTTATTCAATAGACAGCATGTACAAAAATAGGGTCACAGCAGTGGAAACAAGGAACAGCCGATGCGTTTCGCACTGGATCAATGCTCATTCACCCTCGGGATCCTGCACCACCTTTAACCATTTAGTGATCCCACCTGGAGCGGTGACTCCTTTCTCTCTATAATATATATATATATATATATATATATATATATATATATATATATACAAAGTATATTGATACCGTATTTTCCGGCGTATAAGACGACCTTTTGGGCTTAAAAACTTGCCTCAAAACCCGGGGGTCGTTTTATACGCCGGTACCAGACCTCGGACATCCATTATTCAAAAGCCGCACCTCCTCCTTGTGGTGTTCTGTGATAGGCGGAACACTTGGTTTCCCAGCAGAGCCTCTGTTCAGTGTTCCGCCTATCACGGATGTATTCTTATCCTCGGCTTTGGACAAGAGGACCTCCGTGATCGTCGGAACACAGGCACCTATCACGAAACAGCATGAGGAGGAGGCACGGCTTTTGAATAATGGACGCGCGCAGTACAGGACTAAAGGTACGGCACAGTATGGCATTTTGACGGCATAGTGAGGCATGGGGTGACACAGGGAGGCATGGGGTGGCACAGTGAGGCATGGGGTGGCACAGTGAGGCATGGGGTGGCACAGTGAGGCATGGGATGGCACAGTGAGGCATGTTGATGGCACTGTGAGGCATGTGATGGCACAGTAAGGCATGTAATGGCACATTGAGACATGTTGATGTCACAGTGAGGCATGTTGATGGCACAGTGAGGCATGTTGATGGCACAGTGAGGCATGTAATGGCACAGTGAGGCATGTAATGGGCACAGTGAGATTTGAAAAAAGCTGAATAAAGCATTTATATAGGTATGGTCCAAGATGCATAGAGTCACCCAGAAAAAAGGCACCTAATCCCAAAAAGGTAAAATAGTTGGAAAAAATAAGGGAAAAGGGGATAATTTGCGGTGCGTGTTTTTGTAAGGTGGTGGTGATGAGAAAGCACAAATTATTAATTATAAAATTACAAAAAGTACTTTATTAATTGTTACATAGATATATACACAAATACAAAAAGTTCTTAAAAAGAAGGGGACAATCATTTGTTGAATAGATATTGTGGGTAACAAGGAACATCATTCAGTTGAAATAAAGATGCAACTTGGGAGGAAATCGCAAAGACCCTACATGTTTCGCGGACTTCCGCTTCCTCAGGGGAAAGAGCGATATCCAAAATGAAAATAGACAACTGGAAAAATATATATAGAAATATTAGCCATTGAAATATGATACACAATTATAAATACTAAGTAGCACAGGTCTAGGATAGTAAAAAGGTTCCAATGCAGTGGCGGAATTTTCATAGTCGCAGTTGCGACTGGGCCCTGTGGTTTAGCCAAGTCGGGGGGGGGCGCCCGCCGCCCGTGTGAGGGGCCCGCCCACTGCCTGCCAGTGTGAGGAGCCGTTCTGCCGTGGGGATCGGGTGCCGACAAGGCACTGGCAGTGGATGCAGGGGCGGCATCGCAGCAACCCCCCCAAGACCCGGCATTTCCCCCTGCACCTCTGGCTGGCCGTTTAGAATGCAGTGGGGAGATGTGGTAGGAGGTGGAAGATCGGCAGCTCTATGGTGCCTGTGTGGGCAGCGTAATCTCCCTGGGGCTTGTAGTACTCGAGTGTCAGTGTATACAGAGAGGGGAGGGGCCCCTCCCCCTCTGCTGTATACAAGAGAACTACAAGCCCCAGTGAGATCCCCCTGCCTGTGGACACCATAGAGCTGCAGATCGCCAACTCCACCAGCCAGGTACAGGGGAACTTCTGCAAGGGGACCCTGTTTGGGGACCCTGATGTAGGAGGGGAGGGGGGCCTCTGGGGACACTAATGTAAGAGAGGGGGGCTTCTGGGGATACTAATGTAAGAGGGGGGGCTTCTGGGGAGACTAATGTAAGAGAGGGGGGGTCTTCTGGGGACACTAATGTAAGAGAGGGGGGCTTCTGGGGACACTAATGTAAGAGAGGGGGGGCTTCTGGGCACACTAATGTAAGAGGGGGGGCTTCTGGGGACACTAATTGAAAGGGGGGCTTCTGGGCACACTAATGTAAGGGGGGGCCTCTGGGGACACTAATGTAAGGAAGGGGGCCTCTGGGGACACTAATGTAAGGGGGGCCTCTGGGGACACTAATGTAAGGAAGGGGGCCTCTGGGGACACTAATGTAAGAGGGGGGCTCTCTGGGGGCCCTGATGTAGGGGGAGACTCTCTGGGGACCCTGATGTAGGGGGAGACTCTTTGGGGACCCTGGTGTAAGGGGGGCTTTCTGGGGACCCTGATGTAGGGGGAGACTCTCTGGGCACCCTGGTGTAAGGGGGGCTCTCTGGGACCCTGATGTAAGGGGAGACTCTCTGGAGACCCTGTTGTAAGGTGGGGTTCTCTGGGGACACTAATGTAAGAGGGGAGACTCTCTGTGGACACTAATGTAAGAGGGGAGGCTCTCTGGGGACCCTGGTGTAAGGGGGGCTCTCTGGGAATCCTGATGTAGGGGGAGACTTTCTGGGGACCCTGATGTAGGGGGAGACTCTCTGGGGGCCCTAATGTATGGGGAGACTCTCTGGGGCCCTGATTTAGGGGGAGACTCTCTGGGGACCCTGTTTATAAGGTGGG
Source organism: Rana kukunoris (assembly GCA_029574335.1). Taxonomy (NCBI): domain Eukaryota; kingdom Metazoa; phylum Chordata; class Amphibia; order Anura; family Ranidae; genus Rana; species Rana kukunoris. The sequence goes on along the minus strand of CM056052.1, from coordinate 26,993,797 downwards.
GTTCTCTGGGGACACTAATGTAAGAGGGGAGACTCTCTGGGGACACTAATGTAAGAGGGGGGCTCTCTGGGGGCCCTGATGTAGGGGGAGACTCTCTGGGGACCCTGATGTAGGGGGAGACTCTTTGGGGACCCTGGTGTAAGGGGGGTTTCTGGGGACCCTGATGTAGGGGGAGACTCTCTGGGCACCCTGGTGTAAGGGGGGCTCTCTGGGACCCTGATGTAAGGGGAGACTCTCTGGAGACCCTGTTGTAAGGTGGGGTTCTCTGGGGACACTAATGTAAGAGGGGAGACTCTCTGTGGACACTAATGTAAGAGGGGAGACTCTCTGGGGACCCTGGTGTAGGGGGGGCTCTCTGGGGATCCTGATGTAGGGGGAGACTTTCTGGGGACCCTGATGTAGGGGGAGACTCTCTGGGGGCCCTAATGTATGGGGAGACTCTCTGGGGCCCTGATTTAGGGGGAGACTCTCTGGGGACCCTGTTTATAAGGTGGGGTTCTCTGGGGACACTAATGTAAGAGGGGAGACTCTCTGGGGACACTAATGTAAGAGAGGAGGCTCTCTGGGGACCCTGGTGTAAGGGGTGCTCTCTGGGAATCCTGATGTAGGGGGAGACTCTCTGAGGACCCTGATGTAGGGGGAGACTCTCTGGGGACCCTGGTGTAGGGGGGCTCTCTGGGGATCCTGATGTAGGGGGAGACTCTCTGGGGGCCCTAATGTATGGGGAGACTCTCTGGGGACACTACTGTGAGGGGGAGGCTCTCTGGGGACACAAATGTAAGGGGGGCTCTCTGGGGACCCTGATGTAAGGAAGGGGCTCTCTGGGGACACTAATGTAAGAGGCGAGGCTCTCTGGGGACCCTGATGTTAGGAGGGACTTTCTGGGGACACTAATATAGGAGGGGAGGCTCTCTGGGGACACTAATGTAAGAGGGGAGACTCTCTGGGGACACTAATGTAAGAGGGGAGGCTCCCTGGGGACCCTGATGTAAGGTGGGACTTCCTTGGGACACTAATGTAGGAGGGGAGGCTCTCTGGGGACACTAATGTAAGGGGAGGTTCTTTGGGGACACTAATGTAAGGGGAAGTTCTCTGGGGACCCTGATGTAAGGGGAGGTTCTCTGGGGACACTAATGTAAGGGGAGGTTCTCTGGAGACCCTGATGTAAGGGGAGGTTTTCTGGGGACCCTAATGTAGGGGAAGGCTCTCTGGGGACCCTAATGTAAGGGGGGGGGGTTATCTGGGGACACTAAAGTAAGAGGGGGGTTCTCTGGGGACCCTAATGTAGGGGAAGGCTCTCTGGGGACCCTGATGTAAGGGGGGCTCTCTGGGGAGTCCCCATATGTGATGGTGTGTGTGGGGGGGTGGTATTGAAGGACCTGGCCTTGGGGCAGCAAAGGGAATAAATCTGGGCCTGGGCAGAGGCAGCGCTGAAACTGGGGGCTGACACCAATGAGAGAAGGCAGGGAAGGAACTTTCCTCTCTGCGTGGAGTACCTATGCTGTCTACCTATGAGACAAGAAGGCATCCTGGCGGGAGATTAGAAGGCACAGTGATGGTGACCGTAACTGATCGACCGGAATTCCCAGGGATTTGATTGATTGATTGATTGACAGTAAGTGACATTTTTTCAGAGCTGAGCAATCGATGCCAACCTCCACAACCTGTGCCTCTTACTGATCCCAAAATCAGTCTTTTTTTGGGGGGGCGGGGGGGTGCCTTCATGATTTCTTGCACCAGGGCCCTGAAGTCTCTAGTTACGCCACTTTTCCAATGCTTCCAAAAAATAATGAATAAAGCATGTTCCTGTCAGCGTTTTTTCCTGTCAGCGGTTGTTCTGGCTACGCCTCAGCTTCCAGACAGACTAGTAGGAAAGGGGTCGTCTTATACAATGAGTATATCCCAAAACCAAAATTTTAGCTGGAAAATTAGGGGGTCGTCTTATACGCCCAGTCATCTTATACTCCGGCAAATACGATATATAGATTTATATATAGCTTTTTAATATGTAGTTCCTGAGTAATTACAGTAAATATTGCTTAGGTAATTTTAAGTATAAAGCTTGTATAACTTTGTATACGTTTTATAAGCATTTTCTATCGGTAATACTTTATTTTTATATATATATATACAGTGCAGAAAATAAGTATTTGAACACCCTGCTATTTTGCAAGTTCTCCCACTTGGAAATCATGGAGGGGTCTGAAATTGTCATCGTAGGTGCATGTCCACTGTGAGAGACATAATCAAAAAAAAAAATCCAGAAATCACAATGTATGATTTTTTTAACAATTTATTTGCATGATACAGCTGCAAAGAAGTATTTGAACACCTGAGAAAATCAATGTTAATATTTGGTACAGTAGCCTTTGTTTGCAATTACAAAGGTCAAACGTTTCTTGTAGTTTTTCACCAGGTTTGCACACACTGGAGGAGGGATTTTGGCCCACTCCTCCACACAGATCTTCTCTAGATCAGTCAGGTTTCTGGGCTGTCGCTGAGAAACACGGAGTTTGAGCTCCCTCCAAAGATTCTCTATTGGGTTTAGGTCTGAAGACAGGCTAGGCCACGCCAGAACCTTGATATGCTTCTTAGGCCGCGTACACACGGCAGGGAATCTCGACGGGCAGAACACATCGTTCCGCCCGTCGAGGTTCTCTCCCGGCCGTCGAATTCGGCGACCCGCCCATTGGGAATGGCAACCAGCCATTCTTCCGGGCGGGCCGTCGAGGAAATAGAGAGCGTGCTCTCTATTTCGGCTCGACGGGCTTCCCGACGGGAAGCTCGCCGAGACCGTACACACGGCCGAGGTCCTCGCTGGAATGTGCATTCCAGCGAGGTTCTCGCTGGTTTTCAGCGAGAACCTCGGCCGTGTGTACGGCGGCTTACAGAGCCACTCCTTGGTTATCCTGGCTGTGTGCTTCAGGTCATTGTCATGTTGGAAGACCCAGCCTCGACCCATCTTCAAAGCTCTAACTGAGGGAAGGAGGTTGTTGCCCAAAATCTTGCAATACATGGCCCCGGTCATCCTCTCCTTAATACAGTGCAGTCGCCCTGTCCCATGTGCAGAAAAACACCCCCAAAGCATGATGCTACCACCTCCATGCTTCACAGTAGGGATGGTGTTCTTGGGATGGTACTCATCATTCTTCTTCCTCCAAACACGGTTAGTGGAATTATGACCAAAAAGTTCTATTTTGGTCTCATCTGACCACATGACTTTCTCCCATGACTCCTCTGGATCATCCAAATGGTCATTGGCAAACTTAAGACGGGCCTTGACATGTGCTGGTTTAAGCAGGGGAACCTTCCGTGCCATGCATGATTTCAAACCATGACGTCTTAGTGTATTACCAACAGTAACCTTGGAAACGGTGGTCCCAGCTCTTTTCAGGTCATTGACCAGCTCCTTCCGTGTAGTCCTGGGCTGATTTCTCACCTTTCTTAGGATCATTGAGACCCCACGAGGTGAGATTTTGCATGGAGCCCCAGTCCGAGGGAGATTGACAGTCATGTTTAGCTTCTTCCATTTTCTAATGATTGCTCCAACAGTGGACCTTTTTTCACCAAGCTGCTTGGCAATTTCCCCGTAGCCCTTTCCAGCCTTGTAGAGGTGTACAATTTTGTCTCTAGTGTCTTTGGATAGCTCTTTGGTCTTGGCCATGTTAGTAGTTGGATTCTTACTGATTGTATGGGGTGGACAGGTGTCTTTATGCAGCTAATGACCTCAAACAGGTGCATCTAATTTAGGATAATAAATGGAGTGGAGGTGGACATTTTAAAGGCAGACTAACAGGTCTTTGAGGTTGAAAGGTTCCCCCAAGGGAGGGGCTTTTTAGGCAACAATAGTAAGCGTAAATATATTAGTGCCAAGAACAAGAAATTATATATATAATAATAAATATTTAATCGTATAGAAAAAAGATCATACAATATAACACTTAACAAATCATAAAGTTGCAAAAAATTAAGACTGATCCACATAAATAAACTCTACAAGGCCCTGAATTCTAGCTGATAGACAGGTGTTCAAATACTTCTTTGCAGCTGTATCATACAAATAAATAGTTAAAAATTCATAAATTGTGATTTCTGGAATTTTTTTTTTTTGATTATGTCTCTCACAGTGGACATGCACCTACGATGACAATTTCAGACCCCTCCATGATTTCCAAGTGGGAGAACTTGCAAAATAGTAGGGTGTTCAAATACTTATTTTCTGCACTGTACATATATATATATATATATATATATATATATATATATATACACACATATATATATATATATATATATATATATATATATATATGTATATATATATATATATATATATACACACATATATATATATATATATATATATATATATATATATATATATATATATATATATATATACACATACATATTACAGTTTTCCTTTAAACTCAGTGCATGCAATAAACAAGATTATTTTTTTCCACCTGACTTCCTGGTATAACATCCTCCAGTGCTTTGCAAGTATCCGATTTACTGTCATCTTTTATATTTGTATAAAGTTTGGCACATCCAATGTGCTTTCATTTCAATTTGCATTATAAACTCAAAGTAAGTTTTCAATCCACAAATAACTCGCCTGTCTATCATTTTGTTAAGTACAGCTCTGATATACGGCTGCAAGGATGGCAAATTCAACAAGGGAAGCCTATTCTGAAAATTATTTTGCACAATATATTTTTCCAGTGGCTTGTTTTGGAATCTTAATATTAGCCGGTCTGGCGATACAGTTATTTATTGTGGCTGTTCATGTTATTGACTGGCTGAAGGGAAGACCAGTAACAAGTGCTGACCAAATTGTCATCTCCTTCGGGATTTTAAGGATCTTCTTTCACATTGCTAGCTTATTGCATTGCATTTTAGTGCTGTACTGTTTTAATTTCCCTAAAATATTTATTATATTTACTGTATATACTATGTATTCCTCAGCCTTCTCTAACATCTGCTTATCAACACTGCACTCCATTTTTATTTACTTTAAGATCTCCATCTTTCACAGCATCTTCTTCTTACACCTGAAGGCCATCATATCAAGAAGGGTCATCTACCTGATCGTTGCCTGTGTGCTGTTGTCTTCGGTGTACTCTCTCGTGTTTGTTGTGATTACACCTGCTAAGTCTTTGTGCAATTCAACAGAAATGTACATTACTGATAATAGACAAAACATAAATATATTATATTCTAATTCATCTTGGGGTATTTTCCCATTTCTAATGGTCTTCTTAGCATCAGTCCTTCTTATAATTTTGCTTAGCAATCACATTAGTAGAATGAGCAGTCCGAGGATGAAAGAGTGACCGTGATTGGCGGAACACTGAGCACAGTGTCTACTGGGAAACTGAGTTTGAGGATGAGAGGACCTCCGTCATAGGCGGAACACAGTGTCAAATGCCTATCATGGAACGGAACGCCAGGAGGAAGTTGCGAATTTTATAAAAATGGACACCTGTCAAGAATTCAGATACTCGGGCACAGTGAGGTATGGAGCGGTGAGGTATGGCACAGTGAGGTTGCAATGGGCACAGTGAGGCTTATACTCAAGTCAATAAGCTTCCATTTTCTCTTCAACTACCAGAGTTCTGTGAAATAACTGGACTGAGCATATGGCTCTATCCACTTCCCCAAATTATGCAGCATATGGTGGCAGAGAGCCAATCACAAGTCCTTAAGGTTTCTCTGTTGTGGTGGTTGCAAAGCCCTTTTGCTGTGTAAGCTCCCACAAAACTGACTTGGAGCTCACACATGGTGTTTCAAAATTCTTGACATCCTATTGATTCTTGTGATCTTATTAACCACTTAAGGACCGGCGCATGTACATATACGTCGGCAGAATGGCACGTACAGGCACATTGGCGTACCTGTACGTCCCTGCCTTGACGCCGATCCCGGTGGCTTCAGGAGCGATCGGTGACGAGGGGGCGGCTGTTCGTTTTTGTCCGCCGACTCCGGATCGCTCCCAGCCAATGACAGTGCGCCACCCGCCCTCTTCCTGTGTAAACACAGGAAGGGGGAAGTGATGTCAGCTCTCCACCGCCGCTGAGGAGAGAAGACATCACTAGTAAGTCTGCACAACACTACACTGACACCAGCACACATGGGCACATTTAACCCCCCCCGATCGCCCCCCCCCCCCCTGTCACAGTGTCACTGAATGCAGTGATCATATATGTATGATCACAGCATTTAGTGTCAGTGTGACAGTTAGGTGTGACAGGCAGTCAGTGTTAGGTCCAGGGTAGCCCCGCAAACCCCCCTAATAAAGTTTTAACCCCTTGATCACCGCCCTAGTTAACCCTATCACCCCCTATTGCCAGTGTCACTAAGCGATCATGTTTCTGATTGCTGTATTAGTGTCACTGTTGCCGCTAGGGGGCTAGTTTTTTTTTTTTTTATTTTTTTTTTACTAAAGACATGTGAATAAATTTTGGCCTAAATGTTTGACTAAAATTTAGTTTATCCAATTTTTTTTATAACAAAAAGTAAAAAATTTTGTTTTTTTTTTTCAAAACTGGCGCTCTATTTTTGTTTATAGCGCAAAAAATAAAAATCGCAGAGGTGATCAAATACCATCAAAAGAAAGCTCTATTTGTGGGAAGAAAAGGACGCAAATTTTGTTTGAGAGCTACGTCGCACGACCGCGCAATTGTCTGTTAAAGCGACGTAGTGCCGAATTGTAAAAACGCCTCTGGGCATTTAGCAGCATATTGGTCCGGGTCTTAAGTGGTTAAGTTGAGTCAGTGTTCAGCCTATAACGGACGAGGAGTCTGCATGGCCGCCGAGTAGACTGAGTATATCACAGCGCTGGGAGGACTGGAGTATAATCCGAGGGGGGCATTTTCAGCACAAAAAAAGTGCTGAAAAACTTGGCTTATACTCGAGTATATACGGTAACTGTATTTCATTTTGTACTGCTTTGCTTATGTATTGCACTCTGCACTCATTCTATGCATTGGCACTAATAACGTTTTGATGACATATTTGCATGCTTTTGAGTCCTGATAAGAAATTGACCTGCCTATATTACGCTCCTTGTTACCATAAAAGTGCAATTGTAAAATTAACATGATACCTAGTAAGCATGTGTAGGAAAAACCTACATTAAGCCAAATTAACAGAACAGTGATTTGGAAAAAAGAGTGTATCTTTTTGTGTCTGCAGTAGTTGTTATTAAAGCGGCATTAAAGCTTAGTTATTTTTTTGTTTTGTTTTTTATTAAAATAACAAACATATTATACTTGCCTGCTCTGTGCAATGGTTTTGCACAGAGCAGCCCCATTCTTCTTCTGCGGTCCTCCTCCAATGCTCCTGTAGCACTTACTAGGGATGAGCCGAACACCCCTGGGTTTGGTTCGCACCAGAACCTGCGAACAGACCAAAAGTTTGTGTGAACTTTAGAACCCAGTTAAAGTCTACGGGACTCGAACGTTTGAAATCTAAAGTACTAATTAGCTTATATGCAAGTTATTGTCCTAAAAAGTGTTTGGGGACCCGGGTCCTGCCCCAGGGGAGTGTTTGGGGACCTGGGTCCTGCCCCAGGGGACATGTATCAATACAAAAAAAGTTTTAAAAAAATGCAGCTTTTTCAGGAGCAGTGATTTTAATAATGCTTAAAGTGAAACAATAAAATGTAAATATTCCTTTAAATTTCGTACCTAGGGGGGTGTATAGTATGCCTGTAAAGTAGCGCTTGTTTCCTGTGCTTAGAACTGTCCCTGCACAAAATGTAATTTCTGAAGGAAAAAAGTCATTTAAAATCACTCGTGGCTATAATGAATTGTCGGATACCAGCAATACAGAGAAAAGTCATTCATAAAAAAAGATTGCTTGGGGGTCCCCTGAAAGACCCTTCAGGTCTGGTATGGATTTTAAGTGGAACTCCACCCCAAATTTAAAAAAAAAATGCCGTGGACCCCCACACATTTTTTTTTATGAATGACATTTCTCTGTATTGCCGGGAGCTGACAATTCATTATAGCCACGAGTGATTTAAAATTACTTCAGAAATGACACTTTGTGCAGGGACAGTTCTAAGCATACTATACACCCCCCCCCCCCCCACTAGGTATTTAAAGGAATATTTTACTTTTATCGTTTCACTTAAAGGAATTATTAAAATCACCGCTGCCAAAAAACTGCAGTTTTTAAAACTTTTTTTTGCATTGATACATGTCCCCTGGGGCAGAATCCAGGTCCTCAAACACTTTTTATTACAATAACTTGCATATTAGCCTTTAAAATTAGCACTTTCGAGTCCCATAGACTTTAACAGGGTTCTAAAGTTCACACGAACTTGCCGCAAACACCCCAAATAGTTTGCTGTTCGGCGGACAGGCAATGTTCGAGTCGAACATGAGTTCAACTCGAACTCGAAGCTCATCCCTAGTTCCCAGGCTCCTGGTCCTCAGTTGCCTGGGGGGAGCCTCAGGTGGGGGGGTGGGGCATCAGGTGGAGGAGCATCCCCTGGTCCCTCCCTGGCTGGCTGCCTGCCCTCCAAAGCCACCGCTATGCGGGTGAGTACCGCCTCGATGGCAGCTGTCTGTGCCTGTATGGCCACTCTCAGGGACTTCACCTCTGCCACGAGCTCTGCCGTTGTGGCCTGCAGCTCCCCAAGGCAGGTGACTGTAGCAGCACTGTTCCCAGAAACATCCAGTGTCAATTAAGGGGCCCGAGGAGCCCAGGCTGTTTGCCAGGCGTCTCATCTCCACCACAACTTCACCCATATGCCGGGTCTGGCGGTCCTGTTCCCTTGTCAGATGTTCCGGCAGGAACTCAGGCACAGCCCTTGTCTTCCTGGTAGCCTTCCTGGGGCCAGGAGTGGCTGGGGCCCTTCCATATGGGGAGGCCCTTAAGGGGGCTGGAGATGATGGGGTTGGACCCTGAGGGGCTGGAGATGATGTGGTTGGACCCTGAGGGGCTTGACGTGATGGGGGTGGATGTGTGTGACGGTCCAGCCAAAAGAGAAGAATCCTCCAAATAGAGGCAAACCTCCTGGTCCATATGGACCACCTCCTCCTCAACCACCTCTTGAGTTGTGGCCTAGGTACTCCCCTCCACCAATGACTCTTGGCTTCCCAGGGGGTCAGCCAGATGTACAGGATGTTCCGGGGATGATGGCGTGGGACGGCCACAGGCAGCAGATGGCCCAGCTTCCTCCTGCACATCTGTGGATGACACAAAACATTCACATGTTGGTGGACCCACACACTTGTCACATGTTCCCTTCCACCCCCTCACATGCTCCACACCAGATAGTAGATAAAACACACTTACCTGTCCTCAAGGCCTGATCAACTGAGTCAAAGCCCTCCACTTGCACCCTCTGAAGACACCGGGCAACCACTTTCTCCTCAGGAGTCAACCTAATAGCACTGGCTGGTACACCTCCAGTGCCCCTGGCATGCATACTCATCTCACCCAGCTTTCCTCTGACCACACGACGCAGGTCGTTTATCTTTTTTTTAAATGTCCTGGGGTTTCCTGACCTCATTACCCAGGGCATTGACCTGTGTGGTGATCTTCATCAGGATCTCATCCTTCTTGGCCTTACTTGTGGTGCCACTCTCTGCCCCATGGAGACGAGCATCGTACCTCTCCATGGCCGATATTATAATCGCCCTCTCCTCTGGGTAGAAGTTCTTCTTCCTTTTATCCTTCCTAGGAGCAGGCATGGCACAAAGCAAGACACAGCGCAAAAGTACTTACACTACAAACTAGAAAAAAGGTGCGTATGTCTGGGCGTCTTTATGCACTGGACGTAGGCAGTAATCCGGCGTATCTTAGGGGTTACGCCGGTGTAGTTGTGAGCATGCGCAGAGGGGTGAGGGACATAAGCCCACGTCACAGCGCATGCTCCGTTTGTTCGGACCTTCATTTGCATGGGGTCACGCTTCATTTAAATGGATCACGCTCACTTCCTTCCTACTTTGAATTACGCCGGCTTACGCCAACGAATTTACGGTACGCCGGCGCATCGTTGGGCGCATTTGCTCTGAGAATACGGTGCTTGCCTCTCTGGTTAACGTTGGGGTAGCGCATATCATATGTACGTGAATCTGGGCCACAGTGTATATAAAAGACACAAATTACCACAGTTCTATATTTATTAATACATCATTAAATATGTTTTCCATTAATGTAGCCAATGTAGGTCCCTGAATTTGACTTGGTGTTAGCTTTATGTTGTCCTTATACACCAAAGCTTAGCACGGGAGAAGGAGAAGCAGCAAAGGCAGCCAATTAGCTCCTGTGTTGTCAAGGAGCATGCTGATAAGAGAGGACAAGGATATGACAAAGATCAGCTCATCTATGTCGTGCTTCACCTTCACTGCCCAGTCACGGGCTGGGGGCAGGTACTGAGTTTTTTCTCTAAAGCCTAGTACACAGGATCGGATTTTCTACGGACAAACCTTAGGACCTTTGTCCGAAGGGCATTGGCCACGAACTTGTCTTGCATACAAACGGCAAAAAATTGTCAGCCAACAAACATGGAACTACGTGTTTTTCAGCTCTTTAGCGCCGCCTTTTGGGCAACTTCTGCTAATGTGTTGTGGTTAGCATTGCTTCTGAGCATGCGCGTTTGAATTTTTTTCCAGAAGGGCTTCTATACACACGATCAGATAATCCAACACACATTTGTTGTCGGAAAATTTTAAAGCATGCTATCCAACATTTGTTGGTGGAGCATACAAACGGTCTGATTTTCCGATAACAGCCTGCCATCACACAATTCCCTTCGGAAAATCCGATCATGTGTACAGGCCTTAGAGGGGTTGTAAAGGAATTTTTTTCTCTAATTAGCTTCCTTTACCTTAGTGCAGTCCTCCTTCACTTACCTCATCCTTCCATTTTGCTTTTAAATGTCCTTATTTCTTCTGAGAAATGCTCACTTCCTGTTCTGTCTGTAACTCACCACCGAAATGCAAGACTTTCTCCCTGGTGTGGAGAAAGCCTCTAGAGGGGGCAAGCAGGAGTGTCAGGACACCCACTAACACACAGCTCCTTTCTCTATCAGTGTCCTGACTTGCCTGCTAGCCCCCTCCTCCCTCAAGAGGCCTTCTCCACACCAGGAAGGAAGCCTTGCATTATATAGCACAGCAGTAAAATGCAAATCCTATAGGGGTTCAATTTTTAACTTCCTTTCAGTGGTGGTGCGTCCATAAAGGGTGCACTGGTGCTGCCCTCTCTCTCCTGCCACCTGACTATCACCATAGATAGATCCATGCATTGCATGGTATTTTTTGGAAGCACCTGATTTGGGCCATAAGCTCTAAAAGGCATCCAAAGAGGTGAACAAGGGGCGCCATGCTGGGCGCTCGCAGTTCATTCAGCGTTGTGTTAGGAAAGCGAGTGAATATTCGCTTTCCTAACACTGAACCGCCTCTCAGCCAAACAGGTGCTTGGGTCTGTTTGATTGGCACAGTGGTGGCAATTGATTGCACAGTTGCTGCATTCAGTGGGCACAGTTCCTGTGTATGATGGGCACAGTGCTTGCGTATGATGGGCATAGTGGATGCTTATGATGGGCACAGTGGCGGCAATTGATAGGCATAATAGCTGCCTTTATGGGCACAGTGGCTGCGTTTGATGTCACAGTACCCGCGTATGATGGGCATAGTGGCTGCGTATGATGGGCACAGTGGCGGCAATTGATGGGCACAGTGCCTTCATATGATGGGCCCAAGTGGCTGCGTATGATGGGCACAGTGGCAGCAATTGATGGGCACAGTGGCGGCAATTGATGGGCACAGTAGCTGCGTATGATGGGCACAGTGGCTGCGTATGATGGGCACAGTGGCTGCGTATGATGGGCACAGTGACTGCGTATGATGGGCACAGTGGCTGCGTATGATGGGCACAGTGGCTGCAATTGATTATTTTTTTTTCAGTTTGTTTGCGCCCTCCAAAAATGTTGAGCATCAGTTGCCGCTGCTTCCTTTGTGCAACTATTTCTGGGTTGTGGGAAAAGCTCGGGGTCTTTGTGGATAAGACCCTCTTTAGTGAGCTTGTGGTTGTTATATAGGCAATAAATTGTTCAATTCCTTTGGTGCACAGAAAAAAACTGATTTTGGACTAGAGTTTTGCAACCTTTTTACAATAAATGAACCCATGAAATGACTCACATATCAGGGAACCACTGCTTATAATTACTGCACTTTATCTACAGCTCAGGGAACATTAACATGAACAGTAAGTTGTATCTATAAGAATAATTGTAGCTTTACCCCCGCAGGAGCCGCTGGTTAGATTTGGTACGGCATGTTATGTTTCCTATGCGATGTGTCTAGGGATGATGATGAAAAAGATGAGAGGCAATCACGGAATGTCCAGACCATAGGATGACATTTTCAATGCTTTATTTCTTGCCCAACATGGCAAACAGTCAACTCAGATAGGTAGAGTAAAGTTGGTGAAAAGAGAGATTCAGGCCTCTAAATAAACACAGAAGCAGTCCTGCTTCTAACGATGAGTCTGGATACAATGCCACTCCAGCCCGAGTGGGTGTAGTGCAGGCCCGGACTGGGACAAAAAATAGGCCCGGGCATTTTGGATTGAGCAACACATGACATGCTAACCGGCACCTCCGGCAGAGAGCACATGGGAAGGTGGAGAGCACAGGTAGGGCGGTGGAGGGCATGGGAGGAGATGTAGAGCAGAGGGAGGGAGGTGGAGAGCACTGAGGGGTGGCATAGAGCACTGAGGGGTGGCAGAGAGCACTGAGGGGAGGCGGAGAGCACTGAGGGGAGGCGGAGAGCTCGGGGGAAGGCGGAGAGCACTGGGAAGGGGGTGGCAGAGAGCACTGGGAAGGGGGTGGCAGAGAGCACTGGGAAGGGGGTGGCAGAGAGCACTGGTGGCGAGGTAGAGAGAACTATGGAGTGGCAGAGAGCATTGGGGGTGTAGCAGAGAGCATTGGGGGGGTAGCAGAGAGAATTGGGGGGTGGCAGAGAGCACTGAGGGGGGTAGCAGAGAGCACTGAGGGGGGGGGCAGAGTGCTGGGGGGGTGGAAGAGAGCACTGGGGGGTGGAAGAGAGCACTGAGGGGGGGGCAGAGAGCACTGGGGGTGGCAGAGAGCACTGGGAGGTGGAGTATAGCACTGGGGGTGAAATAGATCACTGGGGGGTGGAATAGAGCACTGGGGGGTGGAATACAGCACTAAGGAGGGTGGAATACAGCACTGAGGAGTGGCAGAGAGCACTGAGGGGTGGGATAGAGCACTGGTGGGGTGGAATAGAGCACTGGGGTGTGGAATGGAGCACTGGGGGTGGCAGAGAGCACTGGGGGTGGCAGAGAGCACTGGGGGGAGGTTGGCAGAGAGCACTGGGGGGAGGTTGGCAGTAGAGAGCACTGGGGGAAGTTGGCAGAGAGCACTGGGAGGAGGTTGGTAGAGAGCACTGGGGGGAGGTTGGCAGAGAGCGCGGGGGGAGGTTGGCAGAGAGCACGTGGGGGACAGAAAGCACTGGGGGGAGGGCAGAGAGCATTGGGGGGTGGAAGAGAGCACTGGCGGGGTGGAAGAGAGCACTGGCGGGGTGGAAGAGAGCACTGGCGTGGTGGAAGAGAGCACTGGCGGGGTGGAAGAGAGCACTGGCGGGGTGGAAGAGAGCACTGCGGGGTGGCAGAGAGCACTGCGGGGTGGCAGAGAGCACTGCGGGGTGGCAGAGAGCACTGGGGGGTGGCAGAGAGCACTGGGAGGGTGGAAGAGAGCACAGGTGGGGTAGCAGAGAGCACTGGGAGGGTGGCGGAGAGCACTGGGGGGTGGAAGAGAGCACCGGGGGTGGAAGAGAGCACCAGGGGGATGGAAGAGACCACTGGGGGGGTGGAAGAGAGAACTGAGCAGTGGCAGAGAGCACAGGGGGTGGAAGATAGCACTGGGGGTTGGTGTAAGAGAGCCCTGGGGGGGTGGTGGAGAGCACTGAGCAGTGGCAGAGAGCGCTGGGGGTGGAAGAGAGCATGGAGGGAGGTGAAGAGCACTGGGGGTGGGATAGAGCACTAGGGGGTGGCAGAGAGCCATGGGGGGTGGAAGAGAGCCATGGGGGGAGGTTGAGAGCACTGGGGGAGCAGAGAGCCATGGGGGGTGGAAGAGAGCCATGGGGGGTTGCAGAGAGCACTGGGGGGGGTGGCGGAGAGCACTGAGCAGTGGCAGAGAGCACTGGGGGTGGCGGAGAGCACTGGGGGTGGCAGAGAGCACTGGGGGGGTGGCGGAGAGCACTGGGGGGGTAGCAGAGAGCACTGGGGGGGTAGCAGAGAGCACTGGGGGTAGCAGAGAGCACTGGGGGGTGGCGGAGAGCACTGAGCAGTGGCAGAGAGCACTGGGGGGTGGAAGAGAGTACTGGGGGGTGGCAGAGAGCACTGAGCAGTGGCAGAGAGCATTGGGGGGTGGAAGAGAGCACTGGGGGTGGAAGAGAGCACCGGGGGGTTGGAAGAGAGTACTGGGGGGTGGAAGAGAGCATGGAGGGAGGCGAAGAGCACTGGGGGGGTGGAGATCAGGAGGAGGCAAAGAGTATGGGTGGTGTAGGAGGAGCAGTGGGGGCGGCTGCATATAAAACAATCATTTTGTCCATCTCCCTTCTGCAGTATTGGAATGCCTGACATACAGACTGCCCCCCCAACCTGCAACCTGGCCCCTGTGACATATAGACTGCACCCTCTTTACATAGACTAACCCCCCCAGACTCACCCCATGAAATACAGACTCACCCCCGTGACATATAGACTGCCCCCCCACCAACCTGGCCTCATGACATATAGACTGCCCCCCCAGACTCACCCCCGTAAAATACAGACTGCCCCCCAACCTGCAACCTGGCCCCTGTGACATAGACTCACCCCCACTGTGACATATAGACTGCCCCCCTTCACATATAGACTGCCCGCTTCACATAGACTCACCCCCCCAGACTCACCTGTGAAATACAGACTCACCCCCGTGACATATAGACTGCCCCCCCAAACCTGGCCCCCATGACATATAGACTGCCCCCCCCAGACTCACCCCGTGAAATACAGACTTACCCCTGTGACATATAGACTGCCCCCCACCAACCTGACCCCCATGACATACAGACTGCCCCCCCCAACCTGGCCCCATGACATATAGACTGCCCCCCCAGACTCACCCCCGTGAAATACAGACTGCCCCCCAACCTGCAACCTGGCCCCTGTGACATAGACTCCCCCCTGTGACTACCCCCCTTCATATAGACTACCCCCCTTCGCATAAAGACTGCCCCCTTCACATAGACTCCCCCCCCGACTCACCCGTGAAATACAGACTCACCCCCGTGACATATAGACTGCCCCCCCAACTTGACCCCCATGACATATAGACTGCCCTCCCCCAGACTCACCCGTGAAATACAGACTGCCCCCCCAACCTGGCCCCTGTGAAATAGACTCACCCCCCTGTGACATACAGACTGCCCCCCCCTTCACATATAGACTGCCCCCCATGACATACAGACTGCCCCCCATGACATACAGACTGCCCCTCCCCCGGGTAGCCTATACAGCTTGTTGCTGTTCCCCATCGTCATGACTCCCGCAGCAACTGTCACCCACATAAAGCCAGGTCCAGTGTAACTTTGCAGTGTTCACCAGCAGTATATCTCGGCGAGTGAAGGGTTAATATGACTCGGCTGTGTTCCCCGCCCCGCCTCTCTCCATCCCGCGTCCCCGGTACATTGTAATTACTCCTTAAAGCGGAGTTCTGGCCACAATATCACTTTTTAAATATAAATGCCTCTGTAATACACAAGCTTAAAGTGGAGCTCCACCCTCTTTTTCAACTTTGTACCATCTGCTTTTATACTGCCCCCTTAAATCGAATTGGCATTTATTTATTTTTTATTTTAAAAACTCACTGTGCTGTGCAGATGAGTTTTATTTCCTCCGCAGAGGCATCGCCGTGTCAATCACAGCTGCTTTGCCTCCTGGGAGAAGTCCCCTCTCTCCTCTCCTGTTCATTATTACGGAGCTGCCTGGCTGGGTGTGTTTTGGGCGGTGACGCTGTAACACGGTCCCGCCCCCCTAGACTGGCTCATGTGATAGTGGCTAGAATCTGTGTTCAGCCAATCACACGGTCTAGGGGGACGGGACCGTGTTACAGCGTCACCGCCCAAAACACACCCAGCCAGGCAGCTCAGTCTGCAGTGATGCCGCCCTATGTGCCTAATAGGAGGACCGAATCCAGCAAGGGGGGCTGCAAATAGAAGACATTACCTTTCTATATTCCTCTATACAGGCGCTGATCGCATGCAGGAGGTAAAGTAGAAGAATCAATCATTCAGCGCCTGTATGGAGGAATATAGAAAGTTCATTTCCTCTATATGCAGCCACCCTGCTTCTCCTATCCAGTTCTCCTTGAAGCCCCCCCCCAGTGTTCTCCTCCCCCACCACACTCTCCAGCCCCCCTGCAGTGTTCTCCTCCCCCACCACACTCTCCAGCCCCCCTGCAGTGTTCTCCAGCCCCCCCCCCCCCCACAGTGTTCTCCTCCCCCACCACACTCTCCAGCCCCCCTGCAGTGTTCTCCCCCACCACACTCTCCAGTCCCCCCCATGCTCTCCACCCCTGTTCCCTCCCCCCGTGCTGACCACCCCTGTTCTCCCCCAGTGGTCTCCACCCCTGATCCCCCCGCCCTATGCATGCGCTCAATATGAGGGGTTCCCACCATCCCTGTGCTGTGCTCAATATGAGGGGTTTCCACCATCTCTGTGCTGTGCTCATTATGTCGGGGTTCCCACCCTCCCCATGCTGCGCTCAATATGAGGGGTTCCCACCATCCCTGTGCTGTGCTCAATATGAGGGGTTCCGACCATCCCTGTGCTGTGCTCATTATGTGATAGGAGGGCTCAGAAACCGAGATACGAGAATGAGAATCTGGCCCTGAAAGTCCAAATGTGCGCCGTCGTATCTTTACGCCGATTCACAAAGCGATATACGTCGAAAAAATAGGCTTCCTCCGCCCGACGTAACTTGCCTATGCCGGCGTAGCGTGGGCGCATAGTTCCGCTGGACGCATTTGGCGTTCCCATTATAAATATGCAAATGAGTAAGATACGCCGATTCAAGAACGCAGATGCGCCCGGCCGCTTCAGATACGCGATTTGTGTAAGGCTTACATCCGGCGCAACGTTACCCCTGCTATATGAGGCACAGGTAATGCAAAGATATGGGCCAGGGAACGACGCCGTCAAATTTTACGTTGCGTATGCCGTTTACGTAGTACTACGTGAATAGAGCTATGCGTAAGTTGCGTTCATGTCGTAGGCATTGCGCCAACGTATCTTAGGGAGTATATGCGATGTGATTCTGAGCATGCGCGCGCATGCCCAGTTCGACCGACCACTCATTAGCATGGGGTCATGCTTAATTTAAATAGATGAATTGATGGGCGCAGTGGCAAAAATTGTTGGGCACAGTGGCGACAATTGTTGAATTCACTCCTCACTACCTATCACAGTTTCGAAGGCCATAAAATGCCAAGATGGCACACAACCCCCCCCCCCCCACCCTAAATTACCCTATTTTGGAAAGTAGACACCCCAAGCTATTTGCTAAGAGGCATGTCGAGTCCATGGAATATTTTATATTTTGACACAAGTTGCGGGCAGGGCCGGACTTACCATTGGGCTTAACTGGGCTCAAGCCCATGGGCCCCGCCCAATAGGTGGCCCCGGATGGCAACCCTCTAAAAAAAAAAACATTTTTAGGGGTCCGGAGGTCCCCAGGGCCCCGGATAGCAACCCTCACTTTTTTATTTATTTTTTATAAAAAATATTATTTATATATATATATATATATATATTTATTTTATATTATTAAATGGCCCAGTCTCCAGGGCCCCCAGATGGCAACCCCGCCTTTTTTTTTAATGAAAAAATGTACACATATATATATATATATATTTTATTTTTTTTATTATTAAAGGGCTCAGAGGTCCCCGGGGCCCCATGTGCCAACCCCCCTTTTTTTTATAAATGTTTATTTTTGTTTATATTTTTTTATTTTTTATTAAAATGCCCAGAGGTCCCCAGGGCCCCGGATGGCAACCTCCTTTTTTATGTATTTTTTTATAAATGTTTATTTTTTATTTATGTTTTATTAAAGGGCCCAGGAGGTTTATTTTTTATTTTTTATTAAAGGGCCCAGAGATCCCCAGGGCCCTGGATGGCTACCCCCCTTTTTTATATATATATTTTTCTTTATTTCTTCTTTTTTTTGTAAAGGCCCTCCCTGCTTCTCAATTTGCGGCAGCCCCCGCTTCTCAATTTCAGGCGGCAGCACCCCTCCCCCCCGGTTCTCTGCTTCAGGGGGCTCATGCCTTAAGCTGTGTAAGGGGCCTCAAAATTCCTGATGGCGGCCCTGCGCATACCTCCCAACACGCACAAACTTTCCCGCACAGACCATTTCTTCGCGCAGTCTCGGGAAATGGATACTTACCTGGCAGGGGAGACACCATGATCATGAAGGTGGTTCTCCCAGGGCGAGGCTCGGCCATTGCACTCCGGCTGAGCTGATCGTGGTGTCATCCCTGCCGCTTCTCGGCCTTTTGGCTAAGATCAAGTGTAGTATCTGTTCTTATCAGTTGCCAATAGGTGGCGCTAAACCGACTGTCCCCAGTACTCGGCGAGGGGGAAAGGGATGGCAGTCGGTGGACGCAAAGCCTATTGGCGTAGAGGCGAAAGCCTTCTGATCGGGGCAGAGAGGCATGAGGTCGAAGCTGAAGGGCTGGGCCCCTGGCCTTTGGCCTGGATCCGGTGGTGTCTGCCCCAGTCAGTTGTTCGGTGAGGGAACCCTTGCTAATCCCTTCGGGGAGAGGCGGGTAGTACTTCCCGAATGTAATTAGGTGGGAGAGCTGGGGGTTGTGGGTAGTAGTCGGCTGCGGCTGGCTCTCCCCAACCTCTTCTCCTACCTTCCTGGCTGGGAAGGGTGCTGCTGGTCCGGACCGGGGGTCAGGGTCCGTTGAAAAGCCTGTGGAGATAGTGCCCCTGGAGTGGCAGTCCAGGGGTGCCATACATTGCACTGAGTGTTGAGGGGCACTCAACGTGTGGCACCTTAGGTCACTGATCTCCACATACACCTTTTTAGCACCTGCCTCTAGGGCCGAGCCTTTTGGCTAGGACCAGAGGAATTTTTGTTCCTGGCCGGAGGGCCGGCCATTGTATTGCACAATGGCCACTTTCCACTCACCATTCCCACCTTCCTTTTCCCCCACTTTCTTTTTTATTTTACCCCCTGTCTGTCTTGTTTTGTCACTTTTTTTTGTTGCACTTTTGTGTGGCGAGTAGGGTGCTGGTCCTCGGGCCTGACTCTGAAAGTCTTGGGAGTAGGTGGACATGGCCTTCTGGCTTAGTTCACCTGCTCTCATGGGGTCTCCCTTCGGGGGAGCCTCACCGAGGAGGGTTCTGTTTCGGCAGTCCCTCCGAGGATGTTAGGCCATGCGGCCTCGGCTGCATGGGCCTTAGTGGGGTCCAAGTGGTTTCGGCTGCTTGGACTCCTATACTCTTGTCCCTGTCTGGAGCCTAACGCCCCGGGGGATCAGAGCTGGGTCCTCTTAGGAGGACCAATTGACGATGGCACCCATCGCAGTTTTTTGTGTCACTCTTTATGTGTGTGCACATTTTTCCCTGCACCGGGTGAAGTTTTTGGGTTGTGTTTTGCACGCCACAGGCTTTTCAATAGAAAAAAAAAAAAAAAAAAAAAAAAAGTCTCGGGAAATGGTTAATTTTCCCGCACTGCAATAGGAGGCAGCACGGAAGCAGGAGGAACTGGAGCGGTGTGTGGAGGACTGTGGCCGCTGAAGGGAAGAAAGCCGACAGCCGGGCTAATGACAGTCTGTGGCCCTGGCTGTCGGCACAGGTGAGAGGCACTCCCCCCCCGCTCAACAACTGCAAAACCTCCCCCAGGAGGAACCGGAGCGGTGTGGGGAGGTCTGCTAAAGGGAAGAGAGCCGACAACCAGGAGGAATCGGAGCGGTGTGGGGAGGTCTGCTAAAGGGAAGAGAGTCAACAACTTTAATGCGCACCCCCCCCCCCGCTCACTCAGCAACTTTAAACCTTTAATGCGCACCCCCCCGCTCAACAACTGTGATCCCCCCCTCACTCAACATTTTCGATCCCCCCAGGTCTCGGCTCCAGGGGGCCCCTTCAAAACTCAAGCCCAGGGGCCCCCGCCACCCTAAGTCCTGCCCTGGTTGCGGGAATATGACAAACTGTTTTTTTTGCACAAAGTTGTCACTAAATGATATATTGCTCACACATGCCATGGTTATATGTGGAATTGCACCCCAAAATACATTCTGCTGCTTCTCCTGAGTACGAGGATACCACATGTTTGGGACTTTTTTGGGAGCCTCGCCACGTACGGGACCCCGAAAACCAAGCACCGTCTTCAAGATTTGTGTGAGTGAAATCAAAAATTTGCGCCCTTAGAAATGCTGAAGGCGGTGCTTGGTTTTCGGGGTCCCGTACACGGTGAGGCTCCCAAAAAGTCCCATATTTTGACACAAGTTGCGGGCAGGGCCGGACTTACCATTGGGCTTAACTGGGCTCAAGCCCATGGGCCCCGCCCAATAGGTGGCCCCGGATGGCAACCCTCTAAAAAAAAATTTTTAGGGGTCCGGAGGTCCCCAGGGCCCCGGATAGCAACCCTCACTTTTTTATTTATTTTTTATAAAAAAATATTATTTATATATATATATATATATATATATATATTTATTTTATATTATTAAATGGCCCAGTCTCCAGGGCCATTTTGCGAAAACCAATAAATATACGCTTATTATGATTTTTTTACTAAAGACATGTGGCGGCCTAAATGTTTGACAAAAATTTAGTTTATTCGATATTTTTTACTTTTTGTTATAAGAAAAATCATTTTTTTTTCCAAATTTTCGGTCTTTTTTCTGTTTATATCGCAAAAAAAAAAAATCGCAGAGGCAATCAAATACCATGAAAAGAAAGCTCTATTTGTGGGAAGAAAAGGACGCAAATTTCGTTTCGGTACAACATCGCACGACCGCGCAATTACCAGTTATAGCAGCGCAGTGCCAAATAGTAAAAACACCTCTGGGCATTTAGCTGCATTTGGTCCGGGGCTTAAGGGGCTAATGGCCTCAAGAAATGTAAGAAAAGGGGCAGTGCCTAAGCACTGCCCCCTGTGGATGTGAAGGGTTCCCATGGAGATGGACCAGAGGTCCAATGACCAGAGGAGCACGCCCTCTTCATCCACGCAATATCACTAGTGATTTTCCGTTGTATATATACCCGGAGATATTTTTTACGGACAACTTATGGAGAGAAAATTTTTGCACTTTTTAATTATTCCCTCTCATTGCAGGCGATATCTACTAAACTACTACTGGTTAGACTTCTCCCTCCCATCATCATGTTTTTTTCATTATTTATTACTTAGAAAGTATAAAAAATCAGGGAATATTAATCTGTTCCTGAAATATGCAAATTTTCAAAAACCAAGCAACAGGATTGGTTAAGACAGACTCCTCCCCCACACGTTAATACTAGACATATGCTAATACGGCCCCGCCCCGCCTCTCCAGCCTGCCCCATATGTTAAAGGGGTAATTACAATGTACCGGGGACGCCCACAGGAGCAGGATGGAGAGAGGCGGGGCGGGGAACACAGCTGAGTAATATTAACCCTTCACTTGCACGCCACAGACTTTTCAATAGAAAAAAAAAAAAAAAAAACCCTTCACTCGCCGAGATATACTGCTGGCGAACACTGCAAAGTTACACTGGACCTGGCTTCATGTGGGTGACAGCGGCTGCGGGGGGGACATGACGATGGGGAACAGCAACAAGCTGTATAGGCTACCCGGGGGAGGGGCAGTCTGTATGTCATGGGGGGCAGTCTATATGTCACAGGGGGGGGGGGTGAGTCTATGTCACAGGGGCCAGGTTGGTGGGGGGCAGTCTATATGTCACGGAGGTGAGTCTGTATTTCACGGGGTGAGTCTGGGGGGTGAGCCTAGTGTGTAAAGCGCGAGAGGGGCTTGGCCCCGGGCGCAACATTTGGGGGAGGCGCAATCTCACGCCAGTACTATCCCTACAATAACATGTTTCTCCTCGCTTCTCGGCCTTTTGGCTAAGATCAAGTGTAGTATCTGTTCTTATCAGTTGCCAATAGGTGGCGCTAAACCGACTGTCCCCAGTACTCGGCGAGGGGGAAAGGGATGGCAGTCGGTGGACGCTAAGCCTGTTGGCGTAGAGGCGAAAGCCTTCTGATCGGGGCAGAGAGGCATGAGGTCGAAGCTGAAGGGCTGGGCCCCTGGCCTTTGGCCTGGATCCGGTGGTGTCTGCCCCAGTCAGTTGTTCGGCGAGGGAACCTTTGCTAATCCTTTCGGGGAGAGGCGGGTAGTACTTCCCGAATGTAATTAGGTGGGAGAGTTGGGGGTTGTGGGTAGTAGTCGGCTGTGGCTGGCTCTCCCCAACCTCTTCTCCTACCTTCCTGGCTGGGAAGGGTGCTGTCGGTCCGGACCGGGGGTCAGGGTCCGTTGAAAAGTCTGCGGAGGTAGTGCCCCTGGAGTGGCAGTCCAGGGGTGCCATACATTGCACTGAGTGTTTGAGGGGCACTCAACGTGTGGCACCTTAGGTCACTGATCTCCACACACAATTTTTTAACACCTGCCCTTAGGGCCGAGCCTTTTGGCTAGGACCAGGGGAATTTTTGTTTCCTGGCCGGAGGGCCGGTCAACGTATTGCACGTTGATCACTTTCTACTCACTCTCCCACCTTCCTTTTCCCCCACTTTCCTTTTGTTTTACCCCGTTTGTCACGTTTCTTCTTTTTATGTTGGTGCACTTGCACTTTATGTGTAATGAGTAGGGTGCAGGTCCTCGGGCCGGCTCTGAAAGTCTTGGGAGTAGGTGGACATGGCCTTCTGGCTTAGTTCACCTGCTCTTATGGGGTCTCCCTTCGGGGGAGCCTCACCGAGGAGGGTTCTGTTTCGGCAGTCCCTCTGAGGATGTTAGGCCATGTGGTTTCGGCTGCATGGGCCTTAGTGGGGTCCTCGTGGTTTCGGCTACTTGGACTCCTATTACTCTTTTCCCTGCCAGGAGCCTAACGCCCCGGGGGATCAGAGCTGGGTTCTCCCTGGAGGACTAATTGACGATGCACCCGTCACAGTTTTTTGTGTCACTCTTTATGTGTGTGCACATTTTTCCTGCACCGGGTGAAGTTTTTTGGGTTGTGTTTTGCACGCCACAGACTTTTCAATAGAAAAAAAAAAAAAAAAAAAACCCTTCACTCGCCGAGATATACTGCTGGCGAACACTGCAAAGTTACACTGGACCTGGCTTCATGTGGGTGACAGCGGCTGCGGGGGGGACATGACGATGGGGAACAGCAACAAGCTGTATAGGCTACCTGGGGGAGGGGCAGTCTGTATGTCATGGGGGGCAGTCTATATGTCACAGGGGGGGGGGGTGAGTCTATGTCACAGGGGCCAGGTTGCAGGTTGGGGGGCAGTCTGTATTTCACGGGGGTGAGTCTGGGGGGGGGGCAGTCTATATGTCATGGGGGTCAGGTTGGTGGGGGGCAGTCTATATGTCACGGAGGTGAGTCTGTATTTCACGGGGTGAGTCTGGGGGGTGAGCCTAAAGCGCGAGAGGGGCTTGGCCCCGGGCGCAACATTTGGGGGAGGCGCAATCTCACGCCAGTACATTTTACTATAGAAGGCATTGGTGGACTACAAGGCCCAGCATTTTACTATAGAGGCATTGGTAGGACTAAAATGCTGGGCCTTGTAGTGCACCAATGCCTCTATAGTAAAATGCACCAACACTGTAGTGGTCGGTATGTATTGTGTAGTGGTCTGTGTGTGGTGGCCAGTGTGTATTGTGTAGCGATCACTGTGTATAGTGTAGCGGTCAATGTGTAGTGGTCTGTGGGTAGTTTATTGTGTATCGGTCAATGTGTAGCGATCACTGTGTATAGTGTAGCGGTCAATGTCTAGTGGTCTGTGGGTAGTTTATTGTGTAGTGGCCAGTGTGTATTGTGTAGTGGTCTGTGGGTAGTTTATTGTGTGGCGGTCAATGTGTATTGTGTAGTGGCCAGTGTGTATTGTGTAGTGGTCAGTGTGTATAATGTAGCGGTCAATGTGTATTGTGTAGTGGTCTGTGGGTAGTGTTTTGTGTAGTGGCCAGTGTGTATTGTGTAGCGGTCAGTGTGTAGTTTATTGTGTAGCGGTCAGTGTGTATTGTGTAGCGGTCAGTGTGTAGTTTATTGTGTAGCGGTCAGTGTGTATTGTGTAGCGGTCAGTGTGTATTGTGTAGCGGTCAGTGTGTGGTTTATTGTGTAGCGGTCAGTGTGTATTGTGTAGCGGTCTGTGTGTATAGTGTAACGGTCAGTGTGTAGCGGTCAGTGTGTAGTTGTCTGTGTGTATTGTGTAGTGGTCTCTGGGTAATATATTGTGTCTCGGTCAGGGGGGGCGCCACAGGATTAGCACGCACAGGGCGCCTGAACACCTAAGGCCGGCCCTGATTATGTGGTATATTCTGGTGATGTGATGCAGTATGGGGTGAATTGTACTTTATATATATATTGTTTTCAACTAAAAAAAATAGGTTTTCCTTGCAAATCTATTTTTTTTTTTTTCAAAATAGTCTGAAAATTAATGCGCAGCCGCCAGGTGGCACTGTGCTCACTACAGTCCATGTATATAGTAAAAAACCGAAAGATGGCGCTGAGTTGACTCGAAACTACACAGTGCTTTACAATACAGAGGCACTTGTGTTGGCTACAATCAATGAACACGGTGCTGCGATAAAGAGAAAAGCCCGATAGATGGCGCTGTGAATGCTCCAGCTAACTTACACAATGTTAGAACACAACCAATAGATGGTGATGTGTAATATTCATCTTGTGTTAACTCTTCTGCTTTATACCAATAGATGGCACTGTGCATTATTTCAGAAACCAGCGCATGCTGCCATACACAAAACTGCCAATAGATAGCGCAGTGCTTTGTGACACAAAGCGCCATCATTATCCTGGGGATTTTGCAACAGTTTACAACCAATAGATGGCGCAATGCATTTTCTAACTACATGATTACATCTTGCGATGCCTGGCTTGCAATTCAACCAACAGATGGCGCACTGGATTAAGACCACATGTGCGGGGCCGCTGCTTCTAAACAACCAACAGGTGGCGCTGTGAATAACATTTGCTGCATTCACTGCCTACAACTGATAGTATAAGGCTGATAGATGGCGCTACATGACCACGTCTCCAAACACCCTGGGGACTGTTCCTAGAAAGCTAACCGCACCCATTCTCTACTCTGCTTAACCCTTTCATTGCCCAATTTTTATTTTTTTTTCATTTTTGCATTTAGGGCCTGAAAATACTCAAAACTCCCAAACCTTACATCGTTTCTGAAATCAGAGACCATGGAGAATGAAAGGGTGTCAGATACAATTTTTTATGTCACACACGCACAGCTCATTATCAAATGCAGTTTCAGTAAAAAATAAATAAAAATGCTCAAATTCATTTTAGTGCACACAAAACACAATAACATTTTTGGTAAAATATGGAAAACAAGGTTGCATTAAGTAAATAAATACTGAGGGACAGATTCTCGTAGATCTGCGGTTTTCCGGCGTATCCCATTTACGCTACGCTACGGGCAAGTGCTGTATTCTCAAAGCACTTGCTCCGTAATTTGCGGCAGCATAGCGTAAATGGGCCGGCGTAAGGCAGTGTAACTCAAAGTAGGAAGGAGGTGAGCGTGTTGTTTTTAAATTAAGCTCGCCCCACGCTGAACGAACTGCGCACGCGCTGGGCGTAAACGTAGCCCACTGCGCATGCTCCATAGTACGCTGCAAATACATTGGTTTTGACATGAACGTAATTAACGTACAGCCCTATTTGCAACGAGTTACGTAAACGACGGAAAAACACGACACTGTCCCGACGTCCACACCTAACATGGTGTACGCCGGACCTACGCAAGGTTACCCCTCATATAGCAGGGGTAACCTTACGTTTACGCAAACTACGTGAACTACGACGACGGCGCGCATATACTTTCGGGATTCGGCGTATCTCCAGATCTTACCATAAACTAAAATACCAACTGGAGGCGGAACTGGTTCTGCTAACTGTGGCTGACTACTAATCTGACTATAATTGACCACATGGTTAAGTTTTGCATTTGTCTCTTCATCTGAAGATCTCCCCTTCACCCCCCTTCTCGGCCTTTTGGCTAAGATCAAGTGTAGTCTCGACTGCCTGATCCTTGGCCAGGAGGTGGCTGGGGTACCCGGAAGTCGGCCTTGGGGGGAGCGTCCCTTTTCGGAGGGCCCCCCCTTGCTGCTATTGGCCCGAGGCTTAGTCCCCAGACAACGGGTTGCGATCCCCTACTTACTTCCCTTTGTGGGATGTGGAGTAGACCCTGGTGAACATGGTGTTTACACCTGACGCACCAAATACAGTTCGGCTGTCGGTTACCGAGGAGAGGAGGGATGACGTCGGACTGCATTATATTCAGAAGCGCGTAATCGAGGAATTATTGGGAATGGCTCGTGAGAGTATCTTTTGCGTTCAGTGCTTTCCTTCCACTGGTGTTTATGATGTCACCTTTTGGGAGAAAGCCGACTTGCAGACATGTTGGTTGCGACAGGCGGAAAAACAGGGCGATCCATTGTTGGAGGGCATTTCCTTTCATTGCTCGGAAAGCAAGTTGCGGATACCGGTCGTGGTCCACATGTACAATCCTTTTGTGAGGGATGAGGAGATAGTGGCCTTTTTGGCCTTGTACTGTGATTCCGTTTCTGCTGGCCTAAAACAGTCCAATATTTTTGGGACTTTTAACGGGAAGCGTAAGTTTTGGGTCCAGCAGAAACGGGATCCAGCTGGAATTGGAGGGGTAAGGCACCCACCCCAAACTTTTTCGATTGGGTCCAATCGTGGGTATCTGTGGTACCCAGGGCAGCCTACATTTTGCCGTCTCTGCCTTTCCTTTGGACACACCAGGGAGGAGTGTCAGACTGGCCAGGTTTGTCGCAATTGTTTCAAGCCTGGCCATAAGACCGCTGACTGTGGGGAAGGCAGGAAGTGCCATTTTTGTGGTAGCCGGGAGCATCTTGCCCGGAATTGCCCGTAGGTGGCCCGGGGGAGTCAGCCAGGCCAGCAGTCAGGCCCGCAGGAGAAAGACGCTGGAGGTGGAGAGCCGTTGGAGAGTGGGGGAGGCAGAGCCTCCTATGCTGAGGCAGTAAAGGGCAGTGTCATCATTGCCCCTCCCCCCGTGTTTGACCCAGCGCATACTGAGGATCTTCCTAGTGAGCCTCTTGATGCTGCCATGGGGGACGCGCACTCCGGTGGTGTTGAGTGCGCGCCCGAGGCCCTGGCAGCGGAGGGTGAGCAGGAAAGGGAGGTAGTGAAGGCTGAGGGGGTTGGGGCAGGCCCAGGTATTGAGAGCCCTGCACAGGAGGAGATGGACCTCAGTCACGACACCTTAAAGAGGAAACAAGATCAATCTGCTTTGTCTCCCTCACAGATCATTGAGGGCTCCAGCGAGTTGGGCTCTCCAAAGGAGGACATTGCGGCTGACTCGGACGACTCGGGCCAATCGTACATCAGCGCCGGCAGAGTGGAACACCTGCAGGATGTGACTGGCTACCACAGGTCGAGGAAGGCAAGGAAAAAGGCAGAGGTAAAAAAAGGGGGGGTTGTTGCCGTAAAAACCCGGAGTTCTAAGGGGAGTAAGAAGAGGTGACGGTCAATTTTCTTTTTTATCTTGGACCGGTGTGCTGTCTAAAAACCCCTTTAGATGAAATTAAGGGTCTCCTCACTCAATGTCCGTAGTATTAGGTCTGCACACAGAAGGGCGGCTATTTTTCAACTTTTTGCTGCCCTGCCCTGTGACATTTTATGTTTGCAGGAATGTAACTTGAGTGAGGAGCCCCGGGCTGCTGGTTGGACCCAGGGACCTGCTGTGTGGTCCTTGAATAATAGAAGGAGAGGCGGGGTGTGTGTGCTTTTCAAAAACAACAACTTTAAGGTCCGAAGGGTTGTACATGTGGACCAGGGCCGGTGTGTGCTGGGTTTTTTTGAGTTCGGGGGTGTGATTTTTCGTATTTTTTGTGTGTATGGGGCCGCTGTTAAAAAAGAAAGACTTGCTTTTTTTGATAAATTGAAATTATTTTTGGGGGGGAGGGAACCTACTTTTTTGGTTGGGGATTTTAATTGTATTATTAGGGATGGGGATAGAGTGAGTGGTGGTGGGGTTGGTGGTGGTGGTAGCACAATAGATAAGTCGGGGAAGGAGCTTGGGGATATTGTTAAGATGTTTAATTTAGTGGATGCTGGGTGTGATGGGGGGTCAACTTTTTTTAGTGCTAATGGGAAGGTATCCTCACGGATTGATTTTTGTTTTTTATCCAGGAATATGAAAAGGGAAAATTTTAATATCGAGAGGATGCCTTTCACGGATCATGGTAAGATTGACTGTGGAGTAAGTATATGTGCTGAAGGTTTGTATGGTAAGGGGGTGTGGAAGTTGAATGTGAATGTGTTGGAGGATGTGAAAATAAGAGAAGAGTATGGTAGGTTCTTTTTGTGGTTGAAAGGTAGAAGGAATGATTTCGGAAACATGGTTGAGTGGTGGGAATGGGTGAAAGTTAGAACAAAAGAGTTTTTTGTGAGAAAGGGGTGTGAGAGAGCGCAAAATGAAAGATTTATGTATGAAATGTGGCAAAAGAGGTTTGATTATTTGGAGGAAATGAGGGAGTTGGGAGAGGATGTGTCTGTGGAGATTGGGGAGGCGAGAGAGAAGTTGAATGAGTTTTTGGAGGCGAAAGGGAAAAAAATTGTGTTTCAGGCGAGAATGGAGGTGAAAGAGAAGGATGAAAGATGTACTAAATTTTTCTTCAAGAAGGTGTTTGGAGGGAGGATGGAAATGAAGGAAGTGGTGGATGAGAATGGTGTGGTAGTGGTGGTTGGAAATAAGGGTATAAGTGAGGTGGTGAGAAATTTCTATTCAGGGTTATATACGGCTGGTAAGGTTGATGTGAGTGCGGAGAAAGAAGTTTTGGGTGAGGTTGAGGCGTGTTTGAATATGGAGGATAGAGAGTTGTTGATGGCGGATGTAACAAAAGAGGAAGTGGAGAAATGCATGAGGAGTCTAAAAAAAGGGAAATCACCAGGTAGCGATGGGTTGCCGGTGGATTTTTATTGTGTTTTTTGGGAGGTGATTGGGGGGTGTGTTTTTGACGTATGTAAGGAGGTGTTGGCGAGTGGATGTTTGTCGAAGTCTATGCGTGAGAGTGTTATTGTTTTGTTGCACAAAAAGGGGGAGAGGAGTGATTTAAAAAATTGGAGGCCGATTTCACTACTGAATGTGGATTATAAGGTGATTGCAAAAGTTATGGCTGATAGAATGAGGGAGGTGATTGGGAAGATGGTGGGTGAAGAACAAGTGTGTGCAGTGCCTGGGAAGAAAGATTGCTGAGAGTTTGGTGAGTCTGAGGGATGCGTTGTGGTGGTGTAAGAGTAGGAGTCAAGGGGTGGCCGTGTTAGCAATCGATTTTGAGAAGGCGTATGATCGGGTGGTGCATGATTTTATGTTTAAGGTATTGAATAAGATGGGTGTGCCGGAGAGGATGATTGGGTGGATTAGGAGTATGTATAAGGGTATGATTAGTAGAGTGCTTGTGAATGGATGGTTAACGGGGGAGGTGCAGATTAAGGCGGGTGTGAGGCAGGGGTGTCCGTTGTCCCCTGTGTTGTTTGTTTGTGTGATTGAGCCTTTGTTGCGCATGTTGAAAAAGGATAAAATTGTGAGGGGTGTGGAGGTGCCTGGTGGGGACGGTAAGTGTCTGAATGTGATTGGGTATATGGATGACGTCACTGTATTATGTAGGAGTGTGGCAGGTCTGAGAAGGGTGAAATTGTTAGTGGATGTGTTTTGTATGGCAAGTGGTTTTAGGGTGAATATGGAGAAGAGCGAGTGTAAGGTGTTTGGGGTGTGGAGTGATGTGATATCTTGTGGATGGAAAGAATGCGTTGGTGGTTTGAGGGTGCTTGGTGTAAAGTTTGGCTATGATTTGTATGGTAGAGAGAGTTGGGAAGATGTGAGAGGGAAGCTGGAGAGAAAGATCCAGTTTTGGTCACTAAGATCTATGTCTTTGGAGGGCAAGGCCCTGGTCATAAAATCAGTTTTTTTGCCAATTTTTATGTTTTTATATTATGTTTTTCCGGCACCAGACAGGGTGTTTAAAAAAATTATCAAATTATGTTTTACCTTTTTTTGGTCTTCAAAAATGGAAAAGCTGAAGAGGGATAAAGTTGTGAAAGGTAAGTTGAATGGTGGGAAGGGGTTGGTGTGTATTGAGAGGTTTTTGGTTGTGAGATATATAAGTATGTGTGTAAAGCTTGGTAAGTCTGAGAGTTTGGCTGGGTGTTTTTTGAGGTATGTGGGAGGTGGTGTGTTGAGAAAATGTAAGTTGTTGGAGTGTGATTTAAGGAAGCCTGTGTGTTTTAACCCACCGTGGTTTTATGTGAGGATTGAGAGAGGAGTTAGGAGGTATGGTTTGGAGAGTGTAAGTAAGGAAAGTTGGTGTGAATGTAAGAAAGTATTGAAAATGATGGATGGGAGGGAGGATTTGGAAATAATAGGTGGTTTGAGTGAAATTAAGAGCGAAAGAGTGTGGCGGAATGTGTGTGTCAGTGATTTGACAAATAGGCAGAAGGATGTGGCTTGGATGATTGTGCATGGGTGTTTGCCGACAAGGGTGTTTCAGCGTAGAAGGAGGTTGGTTGATAGCGAAGTGTGTCCGAGGGAAGGGTGTATTGGGTGTGAGGATGTGGTTCATTTGTTGTGGAGATGTGTGTTTGCAAATAAAGTATGGAGGAAAATGGGTGGTTTAATTAAAGGTTTGACTGGAGTGGAAGATTTGGCGTATGAGATGGTTGTGTATGGACTGTGTGATTTAGGGGATGAGAAAATGCGGTTGTTTTGGTTGTTGGTGAATTGCGTGAAGGAGTGTTTGTGGGATGTTAGGAATATTTTAGTTTTTCGGAGTGAAGTGGTAAGTGTGAAGGAGTGTGCCGCCATGATCCGTGGAAGGCTATACTTCTATGGTCTATGTGATGTAAGATACTTTGGATTGCCTAGGGCACAGGAAATGTGGTGCTTTGAAAAGGTAAGTGACTGGTGGGAGGTTGTGAAAGTCAAGCTGCGCAGCTTCTTCCAGACAAGGGGACGCCAGCAAGTGTGTGCTAGGAGGAGGGAACTCAGAAGACTGCAACGAAGGTTGCAGTCCCTGCAGGACCTCCACCACTGCGGCTGGGACGTTAGGCAGGACCTGGAGGACACCAAGAAGAGCCTGAAAAGGCTCTTCGAGGAAGAATCCAGGCACATTGTCTTTCGTGCCAAGGTGGAGAATCTTGAGAAGGATGAAAAGTGTAACGCTTTCTTTTTCAGGAAACTTCACTCGGGACACACTCCCTTGTCGGAGCTGCGTGACGAGACTGGAACACTCCAGAAGGGGAAGGAGGCTGTGATGCAAGTGGTCGCAGACTACTACACCAACCTCTACTCCTTGAAAGAAACGAACACGGAGGCAGCCGACAGGTTCCTGTCAGGTATCACTAACCACATTAATCCTGCAGATTCATCGGCCGTCAACCCCCCTCTGGTGTTGGAGGAGCTGCACTCTGCCGTCAAATCCTTTTAGGCGGGGCAGGACCCCGGGTTGCGATGGTCTCCCAGTTGAGCTCTATGTAGCCCTGTGGGACCTCGTGGGCCCGGACCTGCTCCAACTGTACGAGGAGATGGTGGTGGAGGGTAGAATGCCTCCATCACTGAGAGAGGGGATGATCACGATTCTGTATAAACGCAAGGGGGAGAGATCGGATCTTAAAAATTGGCGTCCGATCTCTCTTTTGAACGTGGACTACAAAATCCTCGCCAAGGTTTTGGCCTACAGGATGAAATCTGTCATCGGACAGATCATCCACCCGGATCAAACTTGTGGCATTCCTGGTCGCAGGATTGCGGACAGCCTCGCGCTGGTCCGGGACACGGTCCAGTACATCCATGGCCACCGAGTGCACGCAGCCCTGGTCAGCCTTGACCAGGAGAAAGCTTTTGACCGTGTCTCCCATGAGTTCATGTGCAGAACCCTGCGCAGGTTTGGTCTTGGGGAATGGTTTTGTTCATATGTCAACATTATGTACAATGATATTTGCAGTTCGGTATTGGTAAATGGCTGGAAAACTGACCCCTTTTCAATTTCTTCTGGGGTCAGACAGGGCTGCCCTCTCTCATCTCTGCTTTTTGTTTGCTGTATAGAGCTTTTCGCCCGAAGCATCAGACGGAACCCAGAGATCAGAGGGATTACCGCACCAGGACCGGAAAGACGGGAGGTCAAGTGCTCGCTCTACATGGACGACGTGACGGTG
Organism: Rana kukunoris; assembly: GCA_029574335.1. Lineage (NCBI taxonomy): Eukaryota > Metazoa > Chordata > Amphibia > Anura > Ranidae > Rana > Rana kukunoris. The sequence goes on along the minus strand of CM056052.1, from coordinate 26,961,331 downwards.
TTCTGTGCTGACCGGCGCTCCATCGACACACTCGTCCAGACGTGTGAGGACTTCGGCCAAGCTTCAGGGGCAAAGGTCAACTGCGGGAAGTCGGAAGTCATGCTCTTCGGAAAGTGGTTCCTGCCTTCTTCTGCGCCCATACCGTTCAACATCAAAACGGACTTCATCAAAATTCTCGGAGTCTGGTTTGGAGCGGAGGGCGCAGCCCTGAAGTCCTGGGAAGAAAGACTAGCCAAGATGAGACAGAAATTCGGACTTTGGAGCCTCAGAGAACTCACCATCGAAGGGAAAACACTGGTACTCCGCAGCGAGATCTTCCCTGTGTTGCAGTACCTCGCCCAGGCCTGGCCCCCACGAGTCGACACCTGCAAGGCCATCACCAGGGCGGTGTTTCACTTTATCTGGAGCTCCAAAATGGACAGAGTCAAGCGGTCAGTTATGTTCAAGGAACCTCTCAAAGGCGGTAAAGGCATGCCTGACATCGCTACCCTATTGAGGGTGTCTTTTGCTTGTAACTGCATCCGCAGGTCCTTGGTTGACAGAACTGTGGACTCCGGCGGTAACTCCATGTCCCGTTTTTTCCTCCTGCCTCTTTGGAGGACCCTTGGATGGGACAAATGGGATAGCTCCGTCCCCTACAACTGGGACACTCCATGGTATTACTTGGATACTTTCAAGTTCATCAAGGAGTTGGGGCTGCATGGAGTAAAGCCTGACTTATGGAAACCAAAAACAATCCACAAATTGATAAGAGCAGTGGACATTTTTGAGACTATTCCAGGCCTCCCTTCAACCACGTGTAAAGTGGTCTGGAGGAATGTCTCTTCAAAGAGACTCACCAACAGGCACAAAGATCTGGCATGGATGGCAATCCAAGGGGGATTGCCACTCAGAACATTCATGCATGCCAGAAACCTGTGCAGATACAGGCACTGCCCCTTTTGCATCATCCAGGAGGAAACTGCTTTTCATGTTTTCTGGGAGTGCCCCTTTGCACAGGGCCTGTTGAGGGCCCTGGAACCGGAACTTAAAGACTTTGTACCACAGACCGCCATTACACACTTTGGTGTGTTAAACGGACTTTTCTGTGGAACTCACTCGGAGGAAGACATTGACAGTGCCTGGCGGGTGCTGTGCTGCTTCAAGGACGCCGTATGGTGTGCCAGAAAACGCCTCATCCACCAGCGGGAGAGGATGTCCATCGAGGACTGTCACAGGCTGATCTTCAGTCTGCTGAGGGATTATACCTTGATGGACGCTAAGGAGGAAGAGGACGTCTGAAGATTTCCCCTTCTCCCCCCATCTGTATGTTTACACAGGCAGTTCAATAAAGCTTCGGGCCTGTGAACTCTTCTCCCCCTCCCCTACCCCTCCCCTTCCCCTTTCACACCCGTCGCCCAGTTGAATGCCATACTTGACAGTAAAGTAAAATGACTTGACAGCAAAACAACTTAGAATCCTATGACATGTATTTTGAAGTACTGATATCAGGGTAATGCGGTGTCATGCATGATGTGATGTTGCAGGGTATATCACTCTGCACGACACATCGGGCATCATACCGCAGAATGAATGTTTGAATGTAATTTATTGGTGCGCCTGGAACTGTATTGCCATGTAGTGTATTTATGCGCTGCGTCGCAGTACAGGGTTGAATGTACCCTGTTGAAGTATTTGTTTTTTGTATATTTTCTTTGAAAAATAAAGTATACATTTTCAATCAAAAATCTGTTCTTATCAGTTGCCAATAGGTGGTGCTAAACCAACTGTCCCCAGTACTCGGCGAGGGGGAAAGGGATGGCAGTCGGTGGACGCTAAGCCTGTTGGCGTAGAGGCGAAAGCCTTCTGATCGGGGCAGAGAGGCATGAGGTCGAAGCTGAAGGGCTGGGCCCCTGGCCTTTGGCCTGGATCCGGTGGTGTCTGCCCCAGTCAGTTGTTCGGCGAGGGAACCTTTGCTAATCCTTTCGGGGAGAGGCGGGTAGTACTTCCCGAATGTAATTAGGTGGGAGAGATGGGGGTTGTGGGTAGTAGTTGGCTGCGGCTGGCTCTCCCCAACCTCTTCTCCCACCTTCCTGGCTGGGAAGGGTGCTGTCGGTCTGGACCGGGGGTCAGGGTCCGTTGAAAAGTCTGTGGAGATAGTGCCCCTGGAGTGGCAGTCCAGGGGTGCCATACATTGCACTGAGTGTTTGAGGGGCACTCAACGTGTGGCACCTTAGGTCACTGGTCTCCACGCACACTTTTTTAACACCTGCCCTTAGGGCCGAGCCTTTTGGCTAGGACCAGGGGAATTTTTGTTGCCTGGCCGGAGGGCCGGTCAACGTTATTGCACGACGTTGATCACTTCTACTCACTCCCCACCTTCCTTCTCCCCCCACTTTCTTTTGTTTTACCCGTTTGTCACGTTTCTTCTTTTTATGTTGGTGCACCTGCACTTTTTGTGTGATGAATAGGGTGCTGGTCCTCGGGCTGGCTCTGAAAGTCTTGGGAGTAGGTGGACATGGCCTTCTGGCTTAGTTCACCTGCTCTCATGGGGTCTCCCTTCGGGGGAGCCTCACCGAGGAGGGTTCTGTTTCGGCAGTCCCTCTGAGGATGTTAGGCCATGTGGTTTCGGCTGCATGGGCCTTAGTGGGGTCCTCGTGGTTTCGGCTACTTGGACTCCTATTACTCTTTTCCCTGTCAGGAGCCTAACGCCCCGGGGGATCAGAGCTGGGTTCTCCCTGGAGGACTATTTGACGATGCACCCGTCACAGTTTTTTGTGTCACTCTTTATGTGTGTGCACATTTTTCCTGCACCGGGTGAAGTTTTTTGGGTTGTGTTTTGCACGCCACAGACTTTTAAAAAAAAAAAAAGTGTTCACCAGCAGTATATCTCGGCGAGTGAAGGGTTAATATGACTCGGCTGTGTTCCCCGCCCCGCCTCTCTCCATCCCGCGTCCCCGGTACATTGTAATTACTCCTTAAAGCGGAGTTCCGGCCACAATATCACTTTTTAAATATAAATGCCTCTGTAATACACAAGCTTGAAGTGGAGCTCCACCCTCTTTTTCAACTTTGTACCATCTGCTTTTATACTGCCCCCTTAAATCGAATTGGCATTTATTTATTTTTTATTTTAAAAACTGACTGTGCTGTGCAGATGAGTTTTATTTCCTCCGCCGCGGCTGCAGAGGCATCGCCGTGTCAATCACAGCTGCTTTGCCTCGTGGGAGAAGTCCCCTCTCTCCTCTCCTGTTCATTATTACGGAGCTGCCTGGCTGGGTGTGTTTTGGGCGGTGACGCTGTAACACGGTCCCGCCCCCCTAGACTGGCTCATGTGATAGTGGCTAGAATCTGTGTTCAGCCAATCACACGGTCTAGGGGGGCGGGACCGTGTTACAGCGTCACCGCCCAAAACACACCCAGCCAGGCAGCTCAGTCAGCAGTGATGCCGCCCTACGTGCCTAATAGGAGGACCGGATCCAGCAAGGGGGGCTGCAAATAGAAGACATTACCTTTCTATATTCCTCTATACATGTATGGAGGAATATAGAAAGTTCATTTCCTCTATATGCAGCCACCCTGCTTCTCCTATCCAGTTCTACTTGAAGCCCCCCCCAAGTGTTCTCCTCCCCCACCACACTCTCCAGCCCCCCTGCAGTGTTCTCCTCCCCCACCACACTCTCCAGCCCCCCTGCAGTGTTCTCCAGCCCCCCCCCCCCCCACAGTGTTCTCCTCCCCCACCACACTCTCCAGCCCCCCCCCCATGCTCTCCCACCCCACTGTTCCCTCCCCCCGTGCTGACCACCCCTGTTCTCCCCCAGTGGTCTCCACCCCTGATCCCCCCGCCCTGTGCTGCGCTCAATATGAGGGGTTCCCACCATCCCTGTGATGTGCTCAATATGAGGGGTTTCCACCATCTCTGTGCTGTGCTCATTATGTCGGGGTTCCCACCATCCCTGTGCTGTGCTCAATATGAGGGGCCAGGGAACGACGCCGTCAAATTTTACGTTGCGTATGCCGTTTACGTAGTACTACGTGAATAGAGCTATGCGTAAGTTGCGTTCATGTCGTAGGCATTGCGCCAACGTATCTTAGGGAGTATATGCGATGTGATTCTGAGCATGCGCGCATGCCCAGTTCGACCGACCACTCATTAGCATGGGGTCATGCTTAATTTAAATAGATGAATTGATGGGCGCAGTGGCAAAAATTGTTGGGCACAGTGGCGACAATTGTTGAATTCACTCCTCACTACCTATCACAGTTTCGAAGGCCATAAAATGCCAAGATGGCACACAACCCCCCCCCCCCCTAAATTACCCCATTTTGGAAAGTAGACACCCCAAGCTATTTGCTAAGAGGCATGTCGAGTCCATGGAATATTTTATATTTTGACACAAGTTGCGGGCAGGGCCGGACTTACCATTGGGCTTAACTGGGCTCAAGCCCATGGGCCCCGCCCAATAGGTGGCCCCGGATGGCAACTCTCTAAAAAAAAAAATCATTTTTAGGGGTCCGGAGGTCCCCAGGGCCCCGGATAGCAACCCTCACTTTTTTATTTATTTTTTATAAAAAAATATTATTTTATATATATATAATATATACATATATATATATATATATATATATATATATATATATATATATATATATATATATATATATATTTATTTTATATTATTAAATGGCCCAGTCTCCAGGGCCCCCAGATGGCAACCCCGCCTTTTTTTTTATATGAAAAAATTTACATATATATATATATATATATATATATTTTTTATTTTTTTTATTATTAAAGGGCTCAGAGGTCCCCAGGGCCCCATGTGCCAACCCCCCTTTTTTATTTTATAAATGTTTATTTTTGTTTATATTTTTTTATTTTTTATTAAAATGCCCAGAGGTCCCCAGGGCCCCGGATGGCAACCTCCTTTTTTATGTATTTTTTTATAAATGTTTATTTTTTATTTATGTTTTATTAAAGGGCCCAGGAGGTTTATTTTTTATTTTTTATTAAAGGGCCCAGAGATCCCCAGGGCCCTGGATGGCTACCCCCCTTTTTTTATATATATATTTTTCTTTATTTCTTCTTTTTTTTGTAAAGGCCCTCCCTGCTTCTCAATTTGCGGCAGCCCCCGCTTCTCAATTTCAGGCGGCAGCACCCCTCCCCCCCGGTTCTCTGCTTCAGGGGGCTCATGCCTTAAGCTGTGTAAGGGGCCTCAAAATTCCTGATGGCGGCCCTGCGCATACCTCCCAACACGCACAGACTTTCCCGCACAGACCATTTCTTCGCGCAGTCTCGAGAAATGGTTAATTTTCCCGCACTGCAATAGGAGGCAGCACAGAAGCAGGAGGAACTGGAGCGGTGTGTGGAGGACTGTGGCCGCTGAAGGGAAGAGAGCCGACAGCCGGGCTAATGACAGTCTGTGGCCCTGGCTGTCGGCACAGGTGAGAGGTACTCCCCCCCGCTCAACAACTGCAAAACCTCCCCCCAGGAGGAACCGGAGTGGTGTGGGGATGTCTGCTAAAGGGAAGAGAGCCGACACATTCCGTGCACAGGTGAGAGTCAACAACTTTAATGCGCACCCCCCCCCCCCCGCTCACTCAACAACTTTAAACCTTTAATGCGCACCCCCCCGCTCAACAACTGTGATCCCCCCCTCACTCAACATTTTCGATCCCCCCCCAGGTCTCGGCTCCAGGGGGCCCCTTCAAAACTCAAGCCCAGGGGCCCCCGCCACCCTAAGTCCTGCCCTGGTTGCGGGAATATGACAAACTGTTTTTTTTGCACAAAGTTGTCACTAAATGATATATTGCTCACACATGCCATGGTTATATGTGGAATTGCACCCCAAAATACATTCTGCTGCTTCTCCTGAGTACGGGGATACCACATGTGTGGGACTTTTTGGGAGCTTAGCTGCATACGGGACCCCGAAAACCAAGCACCGCCTTCAAGATTTCTAAGGACATACATTTTTGATTTCACTCACACAAATCTTGAAGGCAGTGATTGGTTTTCGGGGTCCCGTACACGGCTAAGCTCCCAGAAAGTCCCACACATGTGGTATCCCCGTACTCAGGAGAAGCAGCAGAATGTATTTTGGGGTGCAATTCCACATATAACCATGGCATGTGTGAGCAATATATCATTTAGTGACAATGTTTTGTAAAATATTTTTTTTTTGTCATTATTCAATCACTTTGGACCAAAAAATAAAAATATTCCATGGACTCGACATGCCGCTCAGCAGTTTCCTTGGGGTGTCTACTTTCCAAAATGGGGTCATTTGGGGGGGTTTTGTACTGCGCTGCCATTTTAGCACCTCAAGAAATGAGATCGGCAGTCATAAAATAAAAGCTGTGTAAATTCCAGAAAATGTACCCTAGTTTGTAGGCGCGATAACTTTTGCGAAAACCAATAAATATGCGCTTATTGCGATTTTTTTTTACTAAAGACATGTGGCGCACTACATTTTGGCCTAAATGTTTGACAAAAATTTTGTTTATTCGATATTTTTTACTTTTTGTTATAAGAAAAATCATTTTTTTTTTCCAAATTTTCGGGGTTTTTTTCGTTTATATCGCAAAAAAAAAAATCGCAGAGGCAATCAAATACCATGAAAAGAAAGCTCTATTTGTGGGAAGAAAAGGACGCAAATTTTGTTTCAGTACAACATCGCACTACCGCGCAATTACCAGTTATAGCAGCGCAGTGCCAAATAGTAAAAACACCTCTGGGCATTTAGCTGCATTTGGTCCGGGGCTTAAGGGGTTAATGGCCTCAAGAAATGTAAGAAAAGGGACAGTGCCTAAGCACTGCCCCCTGTGGATGTGAAGGGTTCCCATGGAGATGGACCAGAGATCCAATGACCAGAGGAGCGCGCCCTCTTCATCCACGCAATATCACTAGTGATTTTCCGTTGTATATATACCCGGAGATATTTTTTTATGGACAACTTATGGAGAGAAAATTTTTGCACTTTTTAATTATTCCCTCTCATTGCAGGCGATATCTACTAAACTACTACTGGTTAGACTTCTCCCTCCCATCATCATCTTTTTTTCATTATTTATTACTTAGAAAGTATAAAAAATCTAGGAATATTAATCTGTTCCTGAAATATGCAAATTTTCAAAAACCAAGCAACAGGATTGGTTAAGACAGACTCCTCCCCCACACGTTAATACTAGACATATGCTAATACGGCCCCGCCCCGCCTCTCCAGCCTGCCCCATATGTTAAAGGAGTAATTACAATGTACCGGGGACGCCCACAGGAGCGGGATAAAGAGAGGCGGGGCGGGGAACACAGCTGAGTAATATTAACCCTTCACTCGCCGAGATATACTGCTGGCGAACACTGCAAAGTTACACTGGACCAGGCTTCATGTGGGTGACAGCGGCTGCGGGGGGGACATGACGATGGGGAACAGCAACAAGCTGTATAGGCTACCGGGGGAGGGGCAGTCTGTATGTCATGGGGGGCAGTCTATATGTCACAGGGGGGGGGGTGAGTCTATGTCACAGGGCCAGGTTGCAGGTTGGGGGCAGTCTGTATTTCACGGGGGTGAGTCTGGGGGGGGGCAGTCTATATGTCACAGGGGGGGGGTGAGTCTATGTCACAGGGGCCAGGTTGCAGGTTGGGGGGCAGCCTGTATTTCACGGGGGTGAGTCTGGGGGGGGGGGCAGTCTATATGTCATGGGGCCAGGTTGGGGGGGCAGTCTGTATGTCACGGGTGAGTCTGGGGGGTGAGCCTAGTGTGTAAAGCGCGAGAGGGGCTTGGCCCCGGGCGCAACATTTGGGGGAGGCGCAATCTCACGCCAGTACATTTTACTATAGAAGGCATTGGTGGACTACAAGGCCCAGCATTTTACTATAGAGGCATTGGTAGGACTAAAATGCTGGGCCTTGTAGTCCCCTCCTATAGTAAAATGCTGGGCCTTGTAGTGCACCAATGCCTCTATAGTAAAATGCACCAACACTGTAGTGGTCGGTGTGTATTGTGTAGTGGTCTGTGTGTGGTGGCCAGTGTGTATTGTGTAGTGGTCTGTGGGTAGTGTATTGTGTAGCGGTCAGTGTGTATAGTGTATCGGTCAATGTGTAGTGGTCTGTGGGTAGTTTATTGTGTAGCGGTCAGTGTGTATTGTGTAGTGGTCTGTGGGTAGTGTATTGTGTAGTGGCCAGTGTGTATAGTGTAGCGGTCAATGTGTATTGTGTAGTGGTCTGTGGGTAGTTTATTGTGTGGCGGTCAATGTGTATTGTGTAGTGGTCTGTGAATAGTGTATTGTGTAGTGGCCAGTGTGTATTGTGTAGTGGTCAGTGTGTATAATGTAGAGGTCAATGTGTTTTGTGTAGTGGCCAGTGTGTATTGTGTAGCGGTCAGTGTGTAGTTTATTGTGTAGCGGTCAGTGTGTATTGTGTAGCGGTCAGTGTGTGGTTTATTGTGTAGCGGTCAGTGTGTATTGTGTAGCGGTCTGTGTGTATAGTGTAACGGTCAGTGTGTATTGTGTAGCGGTCTGTGTGTATAGTGTAACGGTCAGTGTGTAGCGGTCAGTGTGTAGTTGTCTGTGTGTATTGTGTAGTGGTCTCTGGGTAATATATTGTGTCTCGGTCAGGGGGGGCGCCACAGGATTAGCACGCACAGGGCGCCTGAACACCTAAGGCCGGCCCTGATTATGTGGTATATTCTGGTGATGTGATGCAGTATGGGGTGAATTGTACTTTATATATATATTGTTTTCAACTAAAAAAAATAGGTTTTCCTTGCAAATCTATTTTTTTTTTTTCAAAATAGTCTGAAAATTAATGCGCAGCCGCCAGGTGGCACTGTGCTCACTATAGTCCATGTATATAGTAAAAAACCGAAAGATGGCGCTGAGTTGACTCGAAACTACACAGTGCTTTACAATACAGAGGCACTTGTGTTGGCTACAATCAATGAACACGGTGCTGCGATAAAGAGAAAAGCCCGATAGATGGCGCTGTGAATGCTCCAGCTAACTTACACAATGTTAGAACACAACCAATAGATGGTGATGTGTAATATTCATCTTGTGTTAACTCTTCTGCTTTATACCAATAGATGGCACTGTGCATTATTTCAGAAACCAGCGCATGCTGCAATACATAAAACTGCCAATAGATAGCGCAGTGCTTTGTGACACAAAGCGCCATCATTATCCTGAGGATTTTGCAACAGTTTACAACCAATAGATGGCGCAATGCATTTTCTAACTACATGATTACATCTTGCGATGCCTGGCTTGTAATTCAACCAACAGATGGCGCACTGGATTAAGACCACATGTGCGGGGCCGCTGCTTCTAAACAACCAACAGGTGGCGCTGTGAATAACATTTGCTGCATTCACTGCCTACAACTGATAGTATAAGGCAGATAGATGGCGCTACATGACCACGTCTCCAAACACCCTGGGGACTGTTCCTAGAAAGCTAACCGCACCCATTCTCTACTCTGCTTAACCCTTTCATTGCCCAATTTTTATTTTTTTTCATTTTTGCACACATGTTAAATGTGCATTTAGGGCCTGAAAATACTCAAAACTCCCAAACCTTACATTGTTTCTGAAATCAGAGACCCTGGAGAATGAAAGGGTGTCAGATACAATTTTTTATGTCACACACGCACAGCTCATTATCAAATGCAGTTTCAGTAAAAAATAAATAAAAATGCTCAAATTCATTTTAGTGCACACAAAACACAATAACATTTTTGGTAAAATATGGAAAACAAGGTTGCATTAAGTAAATAAATACTGAGGGCCAGATTCTCGTAGATCTGCGGTTTTCCGGCGTATCCCATTTACGCTACGCTATGGGCAAGTGCTGTATTCTCAAAGCACTTGCTCCGTAATTTGCGTCAGCATAGCGTAAATGGGCCGGCGTAAGGCCGTGTAACTCAAAGTAGGAAGGAGGTGAGCGTGTTGTTTTTAAATTAAGCTCGCCCCACGCTGAACGAACTGCGCACACGCTGGGCGTAAACGTAGCCCACTGCGCATGCTCCATAGTACGCTGCAAATACATTGGTTTCGACATGAACGTAATTAACGTACAGCCCTATTTGCAACGAGTTACGTAAACGACGGAAAAACACGACACTGTCCCGACGTCCACACCTAACATGGTGTACGCCGGACCTACGCAAGGTTACCCCTCATATAGCAGGGGTAACCTTACGTTTACGCAAACTACGTGAACTACGACGACGGCGCGCATATACTTTCGGGAATCGGCGTATCTCCAGATCTTACCATAAACTAAAATACCAACTGGAGGCGGAACTGGTTCTGCTAACTGTGGCTGACTACTAATCTGACTATAATTGACCACATGGTTAAGTTTTGCATTTGTCTCTTCATCTGAAGATCTCCCCTTCACCCCCCTTCTCGGCCTTTTGGCTAAGATCAAGTGTAGTCTCGACTGCCTGATTCTTGGCCAGGAGGTGTCTGGGGTACCCGGAGGTCGGCCTTGGGGGGAGCGTCCCTTTTCGGAGGGCCCCCCCTTGCTGCTATTGGCCCGAGGCTTAGTCCCCAGACAACGGGTTGCGATCCCCTACTTACTTCCCTTTGTGGGATGTGGAGTAGACCCTAGGTGAACATGGTGTTTACACCTGACGCACCAAACACAGTTCGGCTGTCGGTTACTGAGGAGAGGCGAGACGAGGTCGGACTGCACCATGTTCAGAAGCGCATAATCGAGGAATTGTTGGGAATGGATCGAGAGAGTATTTTTTGCGTTCAGTGCTTTCCTTCCACTGGTGTTTATGATGTCACTTTTTGGGAGAAAGCCGATTTGCAGACATGTTGGTTACGGCAGGCGGAGAAAGAGGGCGACCCATTGCTGGAGGGCATTACCTTCCATTGTGCCGAGAGCAAGTTGCGGATTCCGGTCGTGGTCCACATGTACAATCCTTTTGTGAGGGATGAAGAGATAGTGGCCTTTTTGGCCATGTACTGTGATTCCGTTTCTGCTGGCCAAAAACAGTCTAACATCTTTGGTACCTTTAATGGGAAACGTAAGTTTTGGGTCCAGCAGAAACGGGATCCAGATGGAATTGGAGGGGTAAGGCACCCACCCCAAACTTTTTCGATTGGGTCCAATCGTGGGTATCTTTGGTACCCAGGGCAGCCTACATTTTGCCGTCTCTGTTACTCTTTTGGGCACACTAGGGAGGAGTGTGAGACTGGCGAGGTGTGCCGGAATTGTTTTAAACCTGGCCATAAGACCACGGGCTGTGGGGAGGGTAGGAAGTGCCATATTTGTGGTAGCCGGGAGCATCTTGCCCGGAATTGCCCGAAGGTGGCCCGGGGGAGTCAGCCAGGCCAGCAGTCAGGCCCACAGGAGAAAGAGACTGGAGGTGCAGAGTCGCTGGAGAGTGGGGGAGGCAGAGCCTCCTATGCTGATGCTGTGAAAGGCAATAACATCATTGCCCCTCCCCCTGTGGTAGATCCAGCCCGTGCTGAGGATCTTCCTCGCGAGCCTCTTGATGCTGCTGTAGGGGACGCGCACTCCGGTGGAGTTGAGTGCGCGCCTGAGGCCCTGGCAGTGGAGGGTGAGCAGGAAAGGGAGGTAGTGGAGGCTGAAGGGGGGGGGCAGGTCCAAGTACTAAAGACGCAGTACAAGAAGAGATGGATCTCAGCCGTGACACCTTAAAGCGCAAGAAAGAAAAAGACCAGTCTGCTTTGTCTCCCTCACAGGTGATCGAGGACTCCAGTGACATGGGCTCCCCTAAGGAGGAGGACGTGGCGGCTGACTCTGATGACTCGGGCCAGTCCTATATCAGCTCGGAGAAAGTAGAAAACCTGCAGGATGTGACCGGCTACCGCAGAGCAAGCAAGGCAAAGAAGAAGGCTGAGGTAAAGAAAGCGGGGGGTTGTGTTGTAAAGACGCGGAGTTCTAAGGTGGGCAAGAGGAGGTGACGGTCAATTTTCTTTTTTGTTTTGGACCGATGTACCGTCTAAATCCCCTTTAGATGAAATTAAGGATCTCTTCACTCAACGTCCGTAGTATAAAATCTGTGAACAGGAGGGCAGCTATTTTTCAGCTTTTTGCTGCCCTACCCTGTGACATTCTGTGTTTACAGGAATGTAACTTGAGTGAGGAGCCCCGGGCTGCTGGTTGGACCCAGGGACCTGCTGTGTGGTCCTTGAATAATAGAAGGAGTGGCGGGGTGTGTGTGCTCTTCAGAAATAATAACTTTAAGGTCCGAAGGGTTGTACATGTGGACCAGGGCCGGTGTGTGCTGGTTTTTTTTTGAGTTTGGGGGTATGATTTTTCGTATTTTTTGTGTGTATGGTGCCGCTGCTAAAAAAGAAAGGCTTGCTCTTTTCGATAAATTGAAGTTATTTTTGGGGGGGAGGGAACCTACTTTTTTGGTTGGGGATTTTAATTGTATTATTAGGGATGGGGATAGATTGAGTAGTGGTGGGGTTGGTGGTGGTGGTGGTGGCGGTGGCACAATAGATAAATCGGGGAAGGAGCTTGGGGATATTGTTAAAGTGTTTAATTTAGTGGATGCTGGGTGTGATGGGGGGTCAACTTTTTTTAGTGCTAATGGGAAGGTATCCTCACGGATTGATTTTTGTTTTTTATCCAGGAATATGAAAAGGGAAAATTTTAATATCGAGAGGATGCCTTTCACGGATCATGGTAGGATTGACTGTGGAGTAAGTATATGTGCTGAAGGTTTGTATGGGAAGGGGGTGTGGAAGTTGAATGTGAATGTGTTGGAGGATGTGAAAATAAGAGAAGAGTATGGTAGGTTCTTTTTGTGGTTGAAAGGTAGAAGGAATGATTTCGGAAACATGGTTGAGTGGTGGGAATGGGTGAAAGTTAGGACAAAAGAGTTTTTTGTGAGAAAGGGGTGTGAGAGAGCGCGAAATGAAAGATTTATGTATGAAATGTGGCAAAAGAGGTTTGATTATTTGGAGGAAATGAGGGAGTTGGGAGAGGATGTGTCTGTGGAGATTGGGGAGGCGAGAGAGAAGTTGAATGAGTTTTTGGAGGCGAAAGGGAAAAAAATTGTGTTTCAGGCGAGAATGGAGGTGAAAGAGAAGGATGAAAGATGTACTAAATTTTTCTTCAAGAAGGTGTTTGGAGGGAGGATGGAAATGAAGGATGTGGTGGATGAGAATGGTGTAGTGGTGGTTGGAAATAAGGGTATAAGTGAGGTGGTGAGAAATTTCTATTCAGGGTTATATACGGCTGGTAAGGTTGATGTGAGTGCGGAGAAAGAAGTTTTGGGTGAGGTTGAGGCGTGTTTGAATATGGAGGATAGAGAGTTGTTGATGGCGGATGTAACAAAAGAGGAAGTGGAGAAATGCATGAGGAGTCTAAAAAAAGGGAAATCACCAGGTAGCGATGGGTTGCCGGTGGATTTTTATTGTGTTTTTTGGGAGGTGATTGGGGGGTGTGTTTTTGACGTATGTAAGGAGGTGTTGGCGAGTGGATGTTTGTCGAAGTCTATGCGTGAGAGTGTTATTGTTTTGTTGCACAAAAAGGGGGAGAGGAGTGATTTAAAAAATTGGAGGCCGATTTCACTACTGAATGTCGATTATAAGGTGATTGCAAAAGTTATGGCTGATAGAATGAGGGAAGTGATAGGGAAGATGGTGGGTGAAGAGCAAGTGTGTGCAGTGCCTGGAAGAAAGATTGCTGAGAGTTTGGTGAGTCTGAGGGATGCGTTGTGGTGGTGTAAGAGTAGGAGTCAGGGGGTGGCTGTGTTAGCAATCGATTTTGAGAAAGCGTATGATCGGGTGGTGCATGATTTTATGTTTAAGGTATTGAATAAGATGGGTGTGCCGGAGAGGATGATTGGGTGGATTAGGAGTATGTATAAGGGTATGATTAGTAGAGTGCTTGTGAATGGATGGTTAACGGGGGAGGTGCAGATTAAGGCGGGTGTGAGGCAGGGGTGTCCGTTGTCCCCTGTGTTGTTTGTTTGTGTGATTGAGCCTTTGTTGCGCATGTTGAAAAAGGATAAAATTGTGAGGGGTGTGGAGGTGCCTGGTGGGGACGGTAAGTGTCTGAATGTGATTGGGTATATGGATGATGTCACTGTATTATGTAGGAGTGTGGCAGGTCTGAGAAGGGTGAAATTGTTAGTGGATGTGTTTTGTATGGCACGTGGTTTTAGGGTGAATATGGAGAAGAGCGAGTGTAAGGTGTTTGGGGTGTGGAGTGATGTGATATCTTGTGGATGGAAAGAATGCGTTGGTGGTTTGAGGGTGCTTGGTGTAAAGTTTGGCTATGATTTGTATGGTAGAGAGAGTTGGGAAGATGTGAGAGGGAAGCTGGAGAGAAAGATCCAGTTTTGGTCACTAAGATCTATGTCTTTGGAGGGCAAGGCCCTGGTCATAAAATCCGTTTTTTTGCCAATTTTTATGTTTTTATATTATGTTTTTCCGGCACCAGACAGGGTGTTTAAAAAAATTATTAAATGATGTTTTACCTTTTTTTGGTCTTCAAAAATGGAAAAGCTGAAGAGGGATAAAGTTGTGAAAGGTAAGTTGAATGGTGGGAAGGGGTTGGTGTGCATTGAGAGGTTTTTGGTTGTGAGATATATAAGTATGTGTGTGAAGCTTGGTAAGTCTGAGAGTTTGGCTGGGTGTTTTTTGAGGTATGTGGGAGGTGGTGTGTTGAGGAAATGTAAGTTGTTGGAGTGTGATTTAAGGAAGCCTGTGTGTTTTAACCCACCGTGGTTTTATGTGAGGATTGAGAGAGGAATTAGGAGGTATGGTTTGGAGAGTGTAAGTAAGGAAGGTTGGTGTAAATGTAAGAAAGTATTGAAAATGATGGATGGGAGGGAGGATTTGGAAATAATAGGTGGTTTGAGTGAGATTAAGAGTGAAAGAGTGTGGCGGAATGTGTGTGTCAGTGATCTGACAAATAGGCAGAAGGATGTGGCTTGGATGATTGTGCATGGGTGTTTGCCGACAAGGGTGTTTCAGCGTAGAAGGAGGTTGGTTGATAGCGAAGTGTGTCCGAGGGAAGGGTGTATTGGGTGTGAGGATGTAGTTCATTTGTTGTGGAGATGTGTGTTTGCAAATAAAGTATGGAGGAAAATGGGTGGTTTAATTAAAGGTTTGACTGGAGTGGAAGATTTGGCGTATGAGATGGTTGTGTATGGACTGTGTGATTTAGGGGATGAGAAAATGCGGTTGTTTTGGTTGTTGGTGAATTGCGTGAAGGAGTGTTTGTGGGATGTTAGGAATATTTTAGTTTTTCGGAGTGAAGTGGTGCCGCCATGATCCGTGGAAGGCTATACTTCTATGGTCTATGTGATGTAAGATACTTTGGATTGCCTAGGGCACAGGAAATGTGGTGCTTTGAAAAGGTAAGTGACTGGTGGGAGGTTGTGAAAGTCAAGCTGCGCAGCTTCTTCCAGACAAGGGGACGCCAGCAAGTGTGTGCTAGGAGGAGGGAACTCAGAAGACTGCAACGAAGGTTGCAGTCCCTGCAGGACCTCCACCACTGCGGCTGGGACGTTAGGCAGGACCTGGAGGACACCAAGAAGAGCCTGAAAAGGCTCTTCGAGGAAGAATCCAGGCACATTGTCTTTCGTGCCAAGGTGGAGAATCTTGAGAAGGATGAAAAGTGTAACGCTTTCTTTTTCAGGAAACTTCACTCGGGACACACTCCCTTGTCGGAGCTGCGTGACGAGACTGGAACGCTCCAGAAGGGGAAGGAGGCTGTGATGCAAGTGGTCGCAGACTACTACACCAACCTCTACTCCTTGAAAGAAACGAACACGGAGGCAGCCGACAGGTTCCTGTCAGGTATCACTAACCACATTAATCCTGCAGATTCATCGGCCGTCAACCCCCCTCTGGTGTTGGAGGAGCTGCACTCTGCCGTCAAATCCTTTAGGCGGGGCAGGACCCCGGGTTGCGATGGTCTCCCAGTTGAGCTCTATGTAGCCCTGTGGGACCTCGTGGGCCCGGACCTGCTCCAACTGTACGAGGAGATGGTGGTGGAGGGTAGAATGCCTCCATCACTGAGAGAGGGGATGATCACGATTCTGTATAAACGCAAGGGGGAGAGATCGGATCTTAAAAATTGGCGTCCGATCTCTCTTTTGAACGTGGACTACAAAATCCTCGCCAAGGTTTTGGCCAACAGGATGAAATCTGTCATCGGACAGATCATCCACCCGGATCAAACTTGTGGCATTCCTGGTCGCAGGATTGCGGACAGCCTCGCGCTGGTCCGGGACACGGTCCAGTACATCCATGGCCACCGAGTGCACGCAGCCCTGGTCAGCCTTGACCAGGAGAAAGCTTTTGACCGTGTCTCCCATGAGTTCATGTGCAGAACCCTGCGCAGGTTTGGTCTTGGGGAATGGTTTTGTTCATATGTCAACATTATGTACAATGATATTTGCAGTTCGGTATTGGTAAATGGCTGGAAAACTGACCCCTTTTCAATTTCTTCTGGGGTCAGACAGGGCTGCCCTCTCTCATCTCTGCTTTTTGTTTGCTGTATAGAGCTTTTCGCCCGAAGCATCAGACGGAACCCAGAGATCAGAGGGATTACCGCACCAGGACCGGAAAGACGGGAGGTCAAGTGCTCGCTCTACATGGACGACGTGACGGTGTTCTGTGCTGACCGGCGCTCCATCGACACACTCGTCCAGACGTGTGAGGACTTCGGCCAAGCTTCAGGGGCAAAGGTCAACTGCGGGAAGTCGGAAGTCATGCTCTTCGGAAAGTGGTTCCTGCCTTCTTCTGCGCCCATACCGTTCAACATCAAAACGGACTTCATCAAAATTCTCGGAGTCTGGTTTGGAGCGGAGGGCGCAGCCCTGAAGTCCTGGGAAGAAAGACTAGCCAAGATGAGACAGAAATTCGGACTTTGGAGCCTCAGAGAACTCACCATCGAAGGGAAAACACTGGTACTCCGCAGCGAGATCTTCCCTGTGTTGCAGTACCTCGCCCAGGCCTGGCCCCCACGAGTCAACACCTGCAAGGCCATCACCAGGGCGGTGTTTCACTTTATCTGGAGCTCCAAAATGGACAGAGTCAAGCGGTCAGTTATGTTCAAGGAACCTCTCAAAGGCGGTAAAGGCGTGCCTGACATCGCTACCCTATTGAGGGTGTCTTTTGCTTGTAACTGCATCCGCAGGTCCTTGGTTGACAGAACTGTGGACTCCGGCGGTAACTCCATGTCCCGTTTTTTCCTCCTGCCTCTTTGGAGGACCCTTGGATGGGACAAATGGGATAGCTCCGTCCCCTACAACTGGGACACTCCATGGTATTACTTGGATACTTTCAAGTTCATCAAGGAGTTGGGGCTGCATGGAGTAAAGCCTGACTTATGGAAACCAAAAACAATCCACAAATTGATAAGAGCAGTGGACATTTTTGAGACTATTCCAGGCCTCCCTTCAACCACGTGTAAAGTGGTCTGGAGGAATGTCTCTTCAAAGAGACTCACCAACAGGCACAAAGATCTGGCATGGATGGCAATCCAAGGGGGATTGCCACTCAGAACATTCATGCATGCCAGAAACCTGTGCAGATACAGGCACTGCCCCTTTTGCATCATCCAGGAGGAAACTGCTTTTCATGTTTTCTGGGAGTGCCCCTTTGCACAGGGCCTGTTGAGGGCCCTGGAACCGGAACTTAAAAACTTTGTACCACAGACCGCCATTACACACTTTGGTGTGTTAAACGGACTTTTCTGTGGGACTCACTCGGAGGAAGACATCGACAGTGCCTGGCGGGTGCTGTGCTGCTTTAAGGACGTCGTATGGTGTGCCAGAAAACGCCTCATCCACCAGCGGGAGAGGATGTCCATCGAGGACTGTCACAGACTGACCTTCAGTCTGCTGAGGGAATATACCTTGATGGACGCTAAGGAGGAAGAGGACGTCTAAAGATTCCCCCTCCCCCCCTCCCCCATCTGTATGTTTACACAGGCAGTTCAATAAAGCTTCGGGCCTGTGAACTCTTCTCCCCCTCCCCTACCCCTCCCCTTCCCCTTTTCACACCCGTCGCCCAGTTGAATGCCATACTTGACAGTAAAGTAAAATGACTTGACAGTAAAACAACTTAGAATCCTATGACATGTATTTTGAAGTACTGATATCAGGGTAATGCGGCGTCATGCATGATGTGATGTTGCAGGGTATATCACTCTGCACGACACATCGGGCATCATACCGCAGAATGAATGTTTGAATGTAATTTATTGGTGCGCCTGGAACTGTATTGTCATGTAGTGTATTTATGCGCTGCGTCGCAGTACAGAGTTGAATGTACCCTGTTAAAGTATTTGTTTTTTGTATATTTTCTTTGAAAAATAAAGTATACATTTTCAATCAAAAACAGGAAATGTGGTGCTTTAGGCAATGGAGATATTTTTTTTGAAAAGCCTATGGCGTGTGAAACACACTCAAAAACTCCACCCGGTGCAGAAAAAATGTGCACACACATAAAGAGTGTTCACAAAAACGTGCAGACGGGTGCAACGTCAAGTGGTCCTTCTGTGCAGAAGGGACCCAAACCCTGATCCCCCGGGGCGTTAGGCTCCAGACGGGGACTGAGTTACTGTGGTCCGAGCAACCAAAGCCGACACGGACCCAACTTCCCTGGAGGGACTGCCGAAACAGAACCCTCCAAGTACTAGGTGGGACTCCCCCAAAGGGAGACCCCATGAGAGCAGGTGAACTAAGCCAAAAGGCCATGTCCACCCACTCCCAAGACGTTCAGGGCTGGCCCGAGGACCGGCACCCTACTAATCACATTGTGTACAAAACGTGCACAACAAAAAAAAGACAAAAAGGTGACAAACATAGGCTAATAAATTAAATATAGTGGGGGAAAGGGATAGTGAAGAGGAGAGTGAAGAAGTGGTCATTGTGATCAACAATGACCAGGCCCTCCGGCCAGGAATAAAAAATTCCTCCGGTCCTGGCCAAAAGGCCCGGCCCAGGAGGCAGGTGCTAAAAAAAAGCGTGCAGCTGGTGCAGTGACCGTGGTGTCGTTAAATCAAAGTGACCCTCACTCACAGTGATTCTCAGACACCCCTGGACTGCCACTCCAGGGGCACATTTTTTTTTTTCTCTATTGAAAAGCCTGTGGCGTGCAAAACACAACCCAAAAACTTCACCCGGTGCAGGAAAAAATGTGCACACACATAAAGAGTGAAACACAAAAAACTGCGATGGGTGCAATCGTCAATTGGTCCTCCGCAGAGGACCCAGCTCTGATCCCCCGGGGCGTTAGGCTCCAGACAGGGAAAAGAGTTATTGGAGTCCAAACAAAATATCACACAACATCAAAAAAAAAAATAAAAAAAATTTTTTTTTCACAGTATCAAAATATATCACACAATAAAAAATATCACACAGTATCAAAAAAATATCACACAAGGTATCAAAAGATCACACACAAAATATCAATAAATGTCACACAAAAATATAAAAAAAACCACAAGAAATATCACACAAGAGAGAAAAAAAAAAACACCTCCCATCCCACTTTTATTCCACCCGCCACCGCACTCCATCAGACCATATTTACAAAACAACCAAACCACCCACACATTTTGTCCACAAACACTTCCTCAACCCTATCCCTACAATAACATGTTTCTCCTCGTGCTCTCCCTCACGCTGCTCCACCATCTCATATTTTCTGAAAAACAAAAAAGACACTCAAAACACAAAATATATTACAATATTTACACCCAATATCTCCATTGCCGGCATAACAGTTAAAGTCGTATTTTTTTTTAAATTAGCGAATTAAAAATTAACAAATGTGAGCCATTGCTAATGTTGCGCCTTTTTTACTTCGTAAGCTTTGTACACACTTACAGGTTTCCCGGCTGACTTTTTACCAGCAGGAAACCCGAAGGGAGAACCGAGAACCTGCTCGGTAACTTTTTCCCTCTACACACGACCGGGTTTCCCGACAGGAAAACTGCCATGAGAGCTTTGGTCGGTCGACCAGCGTCCTGATCACCTCCATACACCATACCAGTGTCCTGATCGCCTCCATACACCATACCAACATCCTGATCAACTCCATACACCATACCAACGTCCTGATCACCTCCATACACCATACCAGCGTCCTGATCACCTCCATACACCATACCAGCGTCCTGATCAACTCCATACACCATACCAACGTCCTGATCAACTTCATACACCATACCAGCGTCCTGATCAACTCCATACACCATACCAGCGTCCTGATCAACTCCATACACCATACCAGCGTCCTGATCACCTCCATACACCATACCAGCGTCCTGATCACCTCCATACACCATACCAGCGTCCTGATCAACTCCATACACCATACCAGCGTCCTGATCAACTCCATACACCATACCAGCGTCCTGATCAACTCCATACACCATACCAGCGTCCTGATCAACTCCATACACCATACCAGCGTCCTGATCACCTCCATACACCATAACAGCGTCCTGATCAACTCCCTACACCATACCAGCGTCCTGATCAACTCCATACACCATACCAGAGTCCTGATCAACTCCATACACCATACCAGCGTCCTGATCAACTCCATACACCATAACAGCGTCCTGATCAACTCCCTACACCATACCAGCTTCCTGATCACCTCCATATACCATACTAGCGTCCTGATCAACTTCATACACCATACCAGCGTCCTGATCAACCCCATACACCATACCAGCATCCTGATCACCTCCATACACCATACCAGCGTCCTGATCACCTCCATACACCATACCAGCGTCCTGATCACCTCCATACACCATACCAGCGTCCTGTTCACCTCCATACACCATACCAGAGTCCTGTTCACCTCCATACACCATACCAGCGTCCTGATCAACTCCATACACCATACCAGCGTCCTGATCAACTCCATACACCATACCAGCGTCCTGATCAACTCCATACACCATACCAGCGTCCTGATCAACTCCATACACCATACCAGAGTCCTGATCAACTCCATACACCATACCAGCGTCCTGATCAACTCCATACACCATACCAGCGTCCTGATCACCTCCATACACCATAACAGTGTCCTGATCAACTCCCTACACCATACCAGCTTCCTGATCACCTCCATACACCATACTAGCGTCCTGATCAACTTCATACACCATACCAGTGTCCTGATCACCTCCATACACCATACCAGCGTCCTGATCAACTCCATACACCATACCAGTGTCCTGATCAACTCCATACACCATACCAGCGTGCTGATCAACTCCATACACCATACCAGAGTCCTGATCAACTTCATACACCATACCAACGTCCTGATCAACTCCATACACCATACCAGCGTCCTGATCAACTTCATACACCATACCAGCGTCCTGATCAACTCCATACACCATACCAGCGTCCTGATCAACTCCATACACCATACCAACATCCTAAACACTTCAATACACCATACCAGCATCCTAAACACCTCTGTAACCCATACCAGCATCCTGATCACCTCCATACCTCATACCAGAGTTCTGATCACCTACATACACCATACAAATGTCCTGATCGCCTCCATACATCATACTATTGTACTGATCACCGTCATATTAGCATCCTGATCACCCCATACGCCATACCAGTGTCCTGATCACCTCTATACCAAATACCAGCATCCAGATCATCTCCATACACCATTCCAGAATCCTGATCTCCTCCATACACCATACCAGCGTCCTGATCACCTCCATACACTATACCAACATCCAGATCATCACTATACCAGCTCTCCGATCACCATCATACCGGTGACCTTAGAAATATTACTGTATATAGGAGTGTTGGAGATCATGAATTCCATTCACATATCAGTGCTGCCATCTTTGTCCTCCCTACAGCCTCCTAAAAAACTACCAGTGCATACCCCATACTAGCATCCTGAGCACCTCCTTACACCATATCAGCATCCTGATCACCTCCATACACCATACCAGCGTCCTGATCAACTCCATACACCATACCAGTGTCCTGATCAACTCCATGCACCATACCAGCGTGCTGATCAACTCCATACACCATTCCAGAGTCCTGATCAACTTCATACACCATACCAACGTCCTGATCAACTCCATACACCATACCAGCGTCCTGATCAACTCCATACACCATACCAACATCCTAAACACTTCAATACACCATACCAGCATCCTAAACACCTCCGTAACCCATACCAGCATCCTGATCACCTCCATACCTCATACCAGAGTTCTGATCACCTACATACACCATACAAATGTCCTGATCACCTCCATACATCATACTATTGTACTGATCACCGTCATATTAGCATCCTGATCACCCCATACGCCATACCAGTGTCCTGATCACCTCTATACCAAATACCAGCATCCAGATCATCTCCATACACCATTCCAGAATCCTGATCTCCTCCATACACCATACCAGCATCCTGATCACCTCCATACACTATACCAACATCCAGATCATCACTATACCAGCTCTCCGATCACCATCATACCGGTGACCTTAGAAATATTACTGTATATAGGAGTGTTGGAGATCATGAATTCCATTCACATATCAGTGCTGCCATCTTTGTCCTCCCTACAGCCTCCTAAAAAACTACCAGTGCATACCCCATACTAGCATCCTGAGCACCTCCTTACACCATATCAGCATCCTGATTACCTCCTTACACCATACTAGCGTCCTGAGCACCTTCATACACCATACCAGCATCCTGATCACCTCCATACAACACACCAACATCCTGATCACTTCCATACACCATACCAGACTCCTAAACACCTCCATAACCCATACCAGCACCCTGATCACCTCCATACCTTATACCAATGTCCTGATCACCTCCATACCCCATACCACCGTACTGATCACTGTCATATTTGCATCCTGTTCACCTCGTACACCATACCAGTGTCCTGATCACCTCTATACCACATACCAGCATCCAGATCACCTCCATACACCATTCCAGCATCCTGATTACCTCCATACACCATACCAGCGTACTGATCAGTGTCATACCAGCATCCTGATCACCTCTATACACTAGACATGTGCACAGAATTTTTTTTCGTTTTTTTTTTGTTCTGTTTCATATCGTTCCGTTTTTCCGTTTTTGTTCGTTTTTCGTAAGACGCCCGTTTTCCTGTTCGTTCCCGTTCGTTTTTCGTATGACGCGATTTTTTCGTATTCCGATCGTTTCGTATTTTCGTTACTGTTTTATTTTTGTACATGCGGGATGGTTCGTTATTCTGTTTAATTCATGTTCGTTACTTGTTAGACAATAATTTTCGTGAATTTTCGTCAATGATTTGCAGTATCTTGAAACCCTTTTCTTTTGCTATTTTCAGTCGTATGTTCATATGACATCTATAACAAAAGATTTGCATTCTGTATTTTAAATTCCTTTTTTCTGTTCGTATTTTGGATTCAAAATACAGCATGCAAATCTTTTGTTATAGGTGTCATATGAACAATGAACATAGGACTGAAAACAAACAGAAAAAGGATTGAAACAAAATACAGCATGCAAATCTTTTGTTATAGATGTCATATGAACAATGAATATAGGACTAAAAACGAACAGAAAAAGGATTCAAACAAAATACAAAATGTAAATCTTTTGTTATAGATGTCATTTTTGTTCTTTTGCCGTTTTCGTTTTGTCGTTTTTTTCCGTCGGATCATTCGTTCGTATTTGTGGTTGTTCGTTATGCGGCTCATTCGTAATCTCGTAGTTTTCGTATTTTGGTGCTTTAATTTTTTCGTATGTACACATTATCCTGCGGGTACGAAAATGAACATTTTCGTACGAAAATAACATTCGTACAAACGGAATGCACATATCTAGTGATTTGTGATTTGTGATTGACTACAGTTATCATATAGTACAGGGTATCATGTGATAGCTGTGGGCTCCTCACAACATCACTCAATAGGAAACACAGCTGTTATGATCATGTGGACACCAGTGGCATAAGGGATAAGGGAGGGGAAAGTATTAAGAGGCCAGAAGCCAGAACAGTAATGTGGGAACTCCACTGCTTGTTAGGTATCATAATGTTTGGTGAATGCAATATATTTATATATTAAAGAAGTGCTGCACTCTGAAAATTCAAACTCATTACATAAAAAAAAAAAAAATGAAAAGTTCTTAAATTATCAGGGCAATGAAAATACCAAGTGCTTCAAAGAAATTTGTGAACCAAAAACTCACCTGATCCATAAGTCACACCACAGCTCCACTTTCTTTCTTCTTTTGGTAAATAGTATGGGTTATGCCAACAGATTTGCTCAAAGACAAGATGAGACAAGCATTCTCATAGTGGAAAACCATAAGGCCAATTTTATTTATTAAGCAAAGGTAGTAAGTCAAATTTAAAAATCAGCCAACAGGCTTCTCAAGCATGTAATAAAGTATGACTTGTCATGCGTGATGACGTCACTGTCGTAAGCCCCAACCTACGCGTTTCTACTTAGGTGTTGGTCACTTGGGAGATAAGCTCTTTAACCACTTGCCGACCAGCTCAGAATGTCTCTCCTGCACAAACTAACGTACCTGTACGTTAGTCTGTAAAAAGATAGTGGGCGTGCGCCGCAGGAGTGTGCCCGTGGGTCCCTGCGGACTTGATGTCCACCGGCGACCCGCGATCACATCGAGGAGAGGCAGAACGTGGAACTGCCTATATAAACAAGGCATTTCCCCATTCTGCCTAGTGAAATAACAGGGATCTACTGCTCCCAGTGATCGGAAGCAGTAATCTCTGTCACGTCCCATTGAGCCCATCCCACCTACAGTTAGAACACGCTAAGGGAACACGTTTAACACCTTGATCGCTGGCTAGTGTAAACCCCTTCCCTGCGAGTGCTGTTTTTACATTGATTAGTACATTTTGAAAGCACTGATCAATGTAATAATGTCACTGGTCCTCGAAAAGTCTCATTTGGGGTCAGATTTGTCTGCCGCAATGTCGCAGTTCTGCTAAAAATCGCAGATCATTGCCATTACCATTAAAAGCAATAAAAAAATAAAAGTCCCTAAATCGATACCGTAGTTTGTAGCTACGATAACCAACCAAGGCATAGAGAAATGGTCTCTGGTGTGTGATGTTTTGTGAGTTCGAATCCAGGAAAGAGCACAATTTTTTTTTAAGTTTATATATATACATATTATTTTATACATTACTTTTAGATTAAATAGGGATGTCCCAATACCAATATTAGCAAATCAATATATTGAAAATATATATTAACCACTTCCCGACCGCCCACCGCAGGTATACGTCGGCACTTTAGAGATGGATATCTCGGTAACGGCAGCAGCTGCTGCCACAACCGAGATATCCATCTCTTCTGTGGGCGGTCGGGTAAACGATAAAGGCGGTCTCCGCGGCGGAATCGCCGCGAGATCGCCGTTATCGGTGGCGGACGAGCGTCCCCCCCCCCCTCCCGCTGCGCTCCCGCGCTCTCCGCCGCTTACCGGAGCCGTCGGTAGCGACGGAGGCGATCGGGTGCGCTCGTCTGGTCAACGGGGATGCGAGTGAGGGAAAAAATTTCCCTCGTCCATCCCCGTAGCTCTGCTGGGCGGAAGTGACGTCAAACGTCAGTTCCAAACAGCGTCTTAAAGAGACATTTTTTTTTAAATGTCATTTGAAAAATTACATTTAAAATTTTTTTTTTTTTTTTTTTTGCATTTTAGCCTAAATATGAGATCTGAGGTCTTTTTGACCCCAGATCTCATATTTAAGAGGACCTGTCATGCTTTTTTCTATTACAAGGGATGTTTACATTCCTTGTAATAGGAATAAAAGTGATAATTTTTTTATTTTTTTTTATTTTAGTGTTAAAAATTGGTAAAATTAATCCAAATAAATACGAAAACAAAAAAAAAAATGTTTTAATCGCCCTGTCCCGACGAGCTCGCGCGCAGAAGCGAACGCATACGCGAGTAGCGCCCGCATATGAAAACGGTGTTCAAACCACACAAGTGAGGTATCGCCGCGATCGTTAGAGCGAGAGCAATAATTCTAGCCCTAGACCTCCTCTGTATCTCAAAAAATGCAACCTGTAGAATTTTTTAAACATCGCCTATCGAGATTTTTAAGGGTAAAAGTTTGACGCCATGCCACGAGCGGGCGCAATTTTTAAGCGTGACATGTTGGGTATCATTTTACTCGGTGTAACATTATCTTTCACAATATGTAAAAAAATTGGGCCAAATTTATGGTTGTCTTATTTTTTAATTTAAAAAAGTGAATTTTTTCCAAAAAAAGTGCGCTTGTAAGACCGCTGCGCAAATACGGTGTAACAAAAAGTATTGCAATGACTGCCATTTTATTCTCTAGAGTGTTAGAAAAAATATATATATAATGTTTGGGGGTTTTAAGTAATTTTATAGCAAAAAAAAATATTTTAGTCTCGTAAACACCGAATCTGAAAAACAGGCCCGGGGCTAAAGTGGTTAAAAATAATAAAATAATTAAGCTCTGAGCTGGATTCGAACCCTAAAGGTCATTCTCATGAGAGACCGTTCATCTAGCCATTTATCCCTGACTGAGAAATAGCTCAGGCATAGAGAAATGGTCTCTGGTGTGTGATGTTTTGTGAGTTCGAATCCAGGAAAGAGCACAATTTTTTTTTAAGTTTATATATACATATTATTTTATACATTACTTTTTGATTAAATAGGGATGTCCCAATACCAATATTAGCAAATCAATTTATTGAAAATATATATTAAAAAAAAAAAAATATTAGCAAATCAATTTATTGAAAATATATATTAAAAAAAAAAAAATAATTAAGCTCTGAGCTGGATTCGAACCCTAAAGGTCATTCTCATGAGAGACCGTTCATCAAGCCATTTATCCCTCACTGAGAAATAGCTCAAGGCATAGAGAAATGGTCTCTGGTGTGTGATGTTTTGTGAGTTCGAATCCAGGAAAGAGCACAATTTTTTTTTAAGTTTATTATACATATTATTTTATACATTACTTTTAGATTAAATAGGGATGTCCCAATACCAATATTAGCAAATCAATATATAGAAAAATATATTAAAAAAAATATAATAAGCTCTGAGCTGGATTCGAACCCTAAAGGTCATTCTCGTGAGAGACCGTTCATCTATATCCCTCATGAGAAATAGCTCAGCATAGAGAAATGGTCTCTGGTGTGTGAGTTTTGTGAGTTCTCCAGGAAAGAGCACTTTTTTTTTAAGTTTATATATACATATTATTTTATACATTACTTTTAGAAAATAGGGATGTCCCTAAATATTAGCAAATCAATATATTGTATATATTAAAAAAAATAAAATAATTAAGCATTCGAACCCTAAAGGTCATTCTCATGAGAGACCGTTCATCTAGCCATTTATCCCTGACTGAGAAATAGCTCAAGGCATAGAGAAATGGTCTCTGGTGTGTGATGTTTTGTGAGTTCGAATCCAGGAAAGAGCACAATTTTTTTTTAAGTTTATATATACATATTATTTTATACATTACTTTTAGATTAAATAGGGATGTCCCAATACCAATATTAGCAAATCAATATATAGAAAATATATATTAAAAAAAAAATAATAATTAAGCTCTGAGCTGGATTCGAACCCTAAAGGTCATTCTCGTGAGAGACCGTTCATCTAGCCATTTATCCCTGACTGAGAAATAGCTCAAGGCATAGAGAAATGGTCTCTGGTGTGTGATGTTTTGTGAGTTCGAATCCAGGAAAGAGCACAATTTTTTTTTAAGTTTATATATACATATTATTTTATACATTACTTTTAGATTAAATAGAGATGTCCCAATACCAATATTAGCAAATCAATATATAGAAAATATATATTAAAAAAAATAAAATAATTAAGCTCTGAGCTGGATTCGAACCCTAAAGGTCATTCTCGTGAGAGACCGTTCATCTAGCCATTTATCCCTCACTGAGAAATAGCTCAAGGCATAGAGAAATGGTCTCTGGTGTGTGATGTTTTGTGAGTTCGAATCCAGGAAAGAGCACAATTTTTTTTTTAAGTTTATATATATACATATTATTTTATACATTACTTTTAGATTAAATAGGGATGTCCCAATACCAATATTAGCAAATCAATATATTGAAAATATATATTAAAAAAAATAAAATAATTAAGCTCTGAGCTGGATTCGAACCCTAAAGGTCATTCTCATGAGAGACCGTTCATCAAGCCTTTTATCCCTGACTGAGAAATAGCTCAAGGCATAGAGAAATGGTCTCTGGTGTGTGATGTTTTGTGAGTTCGAATCCAGGAAAGAGCACAATTTTTTTTTAAGTTTATATATACATATTATTTTATACATTACTTTTAGATTAAATAGGGATGTCCCAATACCAATATTAGCAAATCAATATATAGAAAATATATATTAAAAAAAATAAAATAATTAAGCTCTGAGCTGGATTCGAACCCTAAAGGTCATTCTCGTGAGAGACCGTTCATCTAGCCATTTATCCCTCACTGAGAAATAGCTCAAGGCATAGAGAAATGGTCTCTGGTGTGTGATGTTTTGTGAGTTCGAATCCAGGAAAGAGCACAATTTTTTTTTTAAGTTTATATATATACATATTATTTTATACATTACTTTTAGATTAAATAGGGATGTCCCAATACCAATATTAGCAAATCAATATATTGAAAATATATATTAACCACTTCCCGACCGCCCACCGCAGGTATACGTCGGCACTTTAGAGATGGATATCTCGGTAACGGCAGCAGCTGCTGCCACAACCGAGATATCCATCTCTTCTGTGGGCGGTCGGGTAAACGATAAAGGCGGTCTCCGCGGCGGAATCGCCGCGAGATCGCCGTTATCGGTGGCGGACGAGCGCCCCCCCCCCCTCCCGCTGCGCTCCCGCGCTCTCCGCCGCTTACCGGAGCCGTCGGTAGCGACGGAGGCGATCGGGTGCGCTCGTCTGGTCAACGGGGATGCGAGTGAGGGAAAAAATTTCCCTCGTCCATCCCCGTAGCTCTGCTGGGCGGAAGTGACGTCAAACGTCAGTTCCAAACAGCGTCTTAAAGAGACATTTTTTTTTAAATGTCATTTGAAAAATTACATTTAAAATTTTTTTTTTTTTTTTTTTTTGCATTTTAGCCTAAATATGAGATCTGAGGTCTTTTTGACCCCAGATCTCATATTTAAGAGGACCTGTCATGCTTTTTTCTATTACAAGGGATGTTTACATTCCTTGTAATAGGAATAAAAGTGATAATTTTTTTATTTTTTTTTATTTTAGTGTTAAAAATTGGTAAAATTAATCCAAATAAATACGAAAACAAAAAAAAAAAATATTTTAATCGCCCTGTCCCGACGAGCTCGCGCGCAGAAGCGAACGCATACGCGAGTAGCGCCCGCATATGAAAACGGTGTTCAAACCACACAAGTGAGGTATCGCCGCGATCGTTAGAGCGAGAGCAATAATTCTAGCCCTAGACCTCCTCTGTATCTCAAAAAATGCAACCTGTAGAATTTTTTAAACATCGCCTATCGAGATTTTTAAGGGTAAAAGTTTGACGCCATGCCACGAGCGGGCGCAATTTTTAAGCGTGACATGTTGGGTATCATTTTACTCGGTGTAACATTATCTTTCACAATATGTAAAAAAATTGGGCCAAATTTATGGTTGTCTTATTTTTTAATTTAAAAAAGTGAATTTTTTCCAAAAAAAGTGCGCTTGTAAGACCGCTGCGCAAATACGGTGTAACAAAAAGTATTGCAATGACTGCCATTTTATTCTCTAGAGTGTTAGAAAAAATATATATATAATGTTTGGGGGTTTTAAGTAATTTTATAGCAAAAAAAAATATTTTAGTCTCGTAAACACCGAATCTGAAAAACAGGCCCGGGGCTAAAGTGGTTAAAAATAATAAAATAATTAAGCTCTGAGCTGGATTCGAACCCTAAAGGTCATTCTCATGAGAGACCGTTCATCTAGCCATTTATCCCTGACTGAGAAATAGCTCAGGCATAGAGAAATGGTCTCTGGTGTGTGATGTTTTGTGAGTTCGAATCCAGGAAAGAGCACAATTTTTTTTTAAGTTTATATATACATATTATTTTATACATTACTTTTAGATTAAATAGGGATGTCCCAATACCAATATTAGCAAATCAATTTATTGAAAATATATATTAAAAAAAAAAAATATTAGCAAATCAATTTATTGAAAATATATATTAAAAAAAATAAAATAATTAAGCTCTGAGCTGGATTCGAACCCTAAAGGTCATTCTCATGAGAGACCGTTCATCTAGCCATTTATCCCTCACTGAGAAATAGCTCAAGGCATAGAGAAATGGTCTCTGGTGTGTGATGTTTTGTGAGTTCGAATCCAGGAAAGAGCACAATTTTTTTTTTAAGTTTATATATACATATTATTTTATACATTACTTTTAGATTAAATAGGGATGTCCCAATACCAATATTAGCAAATCAATATATTGAAAATATATATTAAAAAAAATAAAATAATTAAGCTCTGAGCTGGATTCGAACCCTAAAGGTCATTCTCATGAGAGACCGTTCATCAAGCCATTTATCCCTGACTGAGAAATAGCTCAAGGCATAGAGAAATGGTCTCTGGTGTGTGATGTTTTGTGAGTTCGAATCCAGGAAAGAGCACAATTTTTTTTTAAGTTTATATATACATATTATTTTATACATTACTTTTAGATTAAATAGGGATGTCCCAATACCAATATTAGCAAATCAATATATTGAAAATATATATTAAAAAAAATAAAATAATTAAGCTCTGAGCTGGATTCGAACCCTAAAGGTCATTCTCATGAGAGACCGTTCATCTAGCCATTTATCCCTGACTGAGAAATAGCTCAAGGCATAGAGAAATGGTCTCTGGTGTGTGATGTTTTGTGAGTTCGAATCCAGGAAAGAGCACACTTTTTTTTTAAGTTTATATATACATATTATTTTATACATTACTTTTAGATTAAATAGGGATGTCCCAATACCAATATTAGCAAATCAATATATAGAAAATATATATTAAAAAAAATAAAATAATTAAGCTCTGAGCTGGATTCGAACCCTAAAGGTCATTCTCATGAGAGACCGTTCATCTAGCCATTTATCCCTGACTGAGAAATAGCTCAAGGCATAGAGAAATGGTCTCTGGTGTGTGATGTTTTGTGAGTTCGAATCCAGGAAAGAGCACAATTTTTTTTTTAAGTTTATATATACATATTATTTTATACATTACTTTTAGATTAAATAGGGATGTCCCAATACCAATATTAGCAAATCAATATATTGAAAATATATATTAAAAAAAATAAAATAATTAAGCTCTGAGCTGGATTCGAACCCTAAAGGTCATTCTCATGAGAGACCGTTCATCTAGCCATTTATCCCTGACTGAGAAATAGCTCAAGGCATAGAGAAATGGTCTCTGGTGTGTGATGTTTTGTGAGTTCGAATCCAGGAAAGAGCACAATTTTTTTTTAAGTTTATATATACATATTATTTTATACATTACTTTTAGATTAAATAGGGATGTCCCAATACCAATATTAGCAAATCAATATATAGAAAATATATATTAAAAAAAATAAAATAATTAAGCTCTGAGCTGGATTCGAACCCTAAAGGTCATTCTCGTGAGAGACCGTTCATCTAGCCATTTATCCCTCACTGAGAAATAGCTCAAGGAATAGAGAAATGGTCTCTGGTGTGTGATGTTTTGTGAGTTCGAATCCAGGAAAGAGCACAATTTTTTTTAAGTTTATATATACATATTATTTTATACATTACTTTTAGATTAAATAGGGATGTCCCAATACCAATATTAGCAAATCAATATATTGAAAATATATATTAAAAAAAATAAAATAATTAAACTCTGAGCTGGATTCGAACCCTAAAGGTCATTCTCATGAGAGACCGTTCATCAAGCCATTTATCCCTGACTGAGAAATAGCTCAAGGCATAGAGAAATGGTCTCTGGTGTGTGATGTTTTGTGAGTTCGAATCCAGGAAAGAGCACAATTTTTTTTTAAGTTTATATATACATATTATTTTATACATTACTTTTAGATTAAATAGGGATGTCCCAATACCAATATTAGCAAATCAATATATTGAAAATATATATTAAAAAAAATAAAATAATTAAGCTCTGAGCTGGATTCGAACCCTAAAAGTCATTCTCATGGGAGACTGTTCATCTAGCCATTTAGCTACTGACCAAGACA
This sequence comes from Rana kukunoris, assembly GCA_029574335.1. Lineage (NCBI taxonomy): Eukaryota > Metazoa > Chordata > Amphibia > Anura > Ranidae > Rana > Rana kukunoris. Next base: position 26,929,084 of record CM056052.1, on the reverse strand, counting down.
TGATTCTAGTTTGTTTTTTTAGTTTCAGTATGTGGTGCATTCTCTGTAAAAATTAGTCCAGACATGTAATTGCTATGATCAAGCCGTTCTGACCATAAAAACACATTGTCCTTCAGCTTTGTAGCCATTCACAATTCTCTCATGTTGGTGTAACAGTGCAATGTTTCCTAAAAGTTGGGGTGCATTGTCTTCTGTTATCTATGGAAGCTGTGTCCCCCCCCCCCCTACTCACACACAGAATACTCTCGTTTTCAGCATGACTCTTTATGTTACAGCAGATGGCAGCAAACTGAGGAACTATAATACAGTAGAGGAACCATAGAGCCCAGCAATGCCTGCTTCCCCATACTGTGTGAAATTTCGTTTCTGTACAACATCGCACGACCGCGCAATTACCAGTTATAGCAGCGCAGTGCCAAATTGTAAGACCACCTCTGGGCATTTAGCTGCATTTGGTCCGGGGCTTAAGGGGTTAATGGCCTCAAGAAATGTAAGAAAAGGGGCGGTGCCTAAGCAGCGCCCCCCTGTGGATACATATGAAGAACCTTTGGATCCCCATGGAGATGGTATTTTTTTTAAAAAAAAGCTTTATGTAAAACTTTTACATCTATACATAGTCACATTACATTACATTTGGAGAAAAAAAAAAAAAAACAATTTACAAAGATTTGTACAAAGCCATTTTACATTCTTTTCCAAATCAAATTATAAACTGGCAAACCAACATTCCCATGTAGTACGCTTCCAGTGAAGCTCCGTCTTTTCTCCTCCCATTTCTTTTTGATCCCAAAAAAACTTGGAACGCTTCACGAAGTAGTGCGTGTCAACCTTGCGCAGGGAGCCATGCTAATCTTCTCTGTACCATTCCAATTTAGGTACGCGTGCTGCGATGATGAGCCATGATGACAATAGGATAAAGGTACAGCAACAAGCTGTATAGGCTACCCGGGGGAGGGGGCAGTCTATGTGTCATGGGGGTGAGTCTAGGGGGGGGCAGTCTGTATGTGAAGGGGGGGCAGACTATATGTCACATGGGGGGAAGTCTGTATGTCATGGGGGTGAGTCTAGGGGGGCAGTCTGTATGTGAAGGGGGGGCAGACTATATGTCATGGGGGGGCAGTCTGTATGTGAAGGGGGCAGTCTGTATGTCATGGGGGGGCAGTCTGTATGTGAAGGGGGCAATCTATATGTCACGGGGGGGGGGGCAGTCTGTATGTGAAGGGGATCAGGTTGGGGGCAGTCTGAATCTCATGGGGGGGCAGTCTGTATGTCATGGGGGGCAGTCTGTATGTCTGGGGGGGGTCAATCTGTATGTGAAGGGGGGCAGACTATATGTCACATGGGGGGGCAGTCTGTATGTGAAGGGGGTCAGGTTGAGGGCAGTCTGTTTGTAAAGGGGGGCAGTCTGTATGTCATGGGGGTGAGTCTGGGGGGGGGAGTCAATCTGTATGTAAAGGGGGGCAGACTATATGTCACAGGGGCAGTCTGTATGTGAAGGGGGGGCAGACTATATGTCATGGGGGGGCAGCCTGTACGTGAAGGGGGTCAGGTTGGGGGCAGTCTGTTTGTAAAGGGGGGCAGTCTGCATGTCATGGGGGGGCAGTCTGTATGTTATGGGGGTGAGTCTGGGGGGGCAGTCTGTATGTCACAGGGGGGACAGTCTGTATGTCATGGAGGGGGCAGTCTGTATGTGAAGGGGGCAATCTATATGTCACAGGGGGGGCAGTCTGTATGTTATGGGGGTGAGTCTGGGGGGGCAGTCTGTATGTGATGGGGGGCAGACTATATGTCACAGGGGGCAGTCTGTATGTGAAGGGGGGCAGACTATATGTCATGGGGGGGCAGTCTGTATGTGAAGGGGATCAGGTTGGGGGCAGTCTGTTTGTAAAGGGGGGGCAGTCTGTATGTCATGGGGTTGAGTGTGGGGGGGGGTCAATCTGTATGTGAAGGGGGGCAGACTATATGTCACAGGGGGCAGTCTGTATGTGAAGGGGGGGCAGACTATATGTCATGGGGGGGCAGCCTGTACGTGAAGGGGGTCAGGTTGGGGGCAGTCTGTTTGTAAAGGGGGGCAGTCTGCATGTCATGGGGGGGCAGTCTGTATGTTATGGGGGTGAGTCTGGGGGGGCAGTCTGTATGTCACAGGGGGACAGTCTGTATGTCATGGAGGGGGCAGTCTGTATGTGAATGGGGCAATCTATATGTCACAGGGGGGGGCAGTCTGTATGTGAAGGGGGTCAGGTTGGGGGCAGTCTGTTTGTAAAGGGGGGCAGTCTGCATGTCATGGGGGGGCAGTCTGTATGTTATTGGGGGTGAGTCTGGGGGACAGTCTGTATGTCATGGAGGGGGCAGTCTGTATGTGAAGGGGGCAGTCTGTATGTCACGGGGGGGCAGTCTGTATGTGAAGGGGATAAGGTTGGGGGCAGTCTGTATGTCATGGGGGGCAGTCTGTATGTCTGGGGGGGGGGTCAATCTGTAAATCTGTATGTGAAGGGGGGCAGACTATATGTCACAGGGGGGACAGTCTGTATGTCATGGGGGGCAGTCTGTATGTGAAAGGGGTCAGGTTGAGGGCAGTCTGTTTGTAAAGGGGGGGCAGTCTGTATGTCATGGGGGTGAGTCTGGGGGGGGGGGCAGTCTGTATGTAATGGGAGGCAGTCTGTATACACTTGGGGGGGGGAGAGTACTGAGGGGTGGAAGAGAGCAATGGGGGGGTGGAGATCACAAGGAGGCAAAGAGTATGGGTGGTGCAGGAGGAGCAGTGGGGGCGGCTTCATATAAAACAATCAGTGCTTTCTACCACTCCCCAGTGCTCTCTCCCACCCTCCTCAGTGCTCTCTCCTACCCTCCTCAGCGCTCTATTCCACCCTCCTCAGTGCTCTCTCCCACCCTCCTAAGTGCTCTATCCTACCCTCCTAAGTGCTCTATTCCACCCTCCTCAGTGCTCTATTCCACCCTCCTCAGTGCTCTATTCCACCCTCCTCAGTGCACTCTCCCACCCTCCTCAGTGCTCTATTCCACCCTCCTCAGCGCTCTATTCCACCCTCCTCAGTGCTCTATTCCACCCTCCTCAGCGCTCTATTCCACCCTCCTCAGCGCTCTATTCCACCCTCCTCAGCGCTCTATTCCACCCTCCTCAGCGCTCTATTCCACCCTCCTCAGCGCTCTATTCCACCCTCCTCAGCGCTCTATTCCACCCTCCTCAGCGCTCTATTCCACCCTCCTCAGTGCTCTATTCCACCCTCCTCAGTGCTCTATTCCACCCTCCTCAGCGCTCTATTCCACCCTCCTCAGTGCTCTATTCCACCCTCCTCAGCGCTCTCCTCCACCCCCCCAGTGCTCTCTGCCCCCCCAGTGCTCTCTGCCCCCCCCCCAGTGCTCTCTGCCCCCTCCCAGTGCTCTCTGCCCCCTCCCAGTGCTCTCTGCCCCCCCCCAGTGCTCTCTGCCCCCCCCCCCCCCCCCCAGTGCTCTCTGCCATCCCCAGTGCTCTCTGACACCCCTTAGTGCTCTCTGACACCCCCTCAATGGTCTCTGGCACCCCCTTCTCAGTGCTGTACACCTCCCCCCAGTGCTCTCTGCCACCCTCCCCTAGTGCTCTCTCCCCCCCACTGCTCTCTGCCCTCCCCCCAGTGCTCTCTGCCACCCTCCCCTAGTGCTCTCTCCCCCCCACTGCTCTCTGCCCTCCCCCCAGTGCTCTCTGCCACCCTCCCCCAGTGCTCTCTGCCCTCCCCCCAGTGCTCTCTGCCCTCCCCCCAGTGCTCTCCACCTCCCCCCGTGCTCTCTGCCAGAGGTGTCGGTTAGCAGGTCATGGGCTGCTCAATCCAAAATGCCCAGGCCTATTTTTTGTCCCAGTCCGGGCCTGCACTACACCCCCTCCAGCTGGAGTGGCAACGTATCCAGACTCATCGTTAGAAGCAGGACTGCTTCTGTGTTTATTTAGAGGCCTGCATCTGCAACTCTCTTTCACCAACTTTACTCTCCCTATCTGAGTTGACTGTTTGACATGTTGGGCAAGAAATAAAGCATTGAAAACGTCACCCTATGGTCTGGACATTCCGTGATTGCCTCTCATCAGCCCTAGACACATACTTACCTGGCAGGGGAGACACCATGATCATGAAGGTGGTTCTCCCAGGGCGAGGCTCGGCCATTGCACTCCGGCTGAGCTGATCGTGGTGTCATCCCTGCCACTGCTCGGCCTTTTGGCTAAGATCAGGTGTGGTATCTGTTCTCATCAGTTGTTAGCGGAGCGCTGAAGCACCTCCTATTTGTGGAGGGTGGATGCAATCCAATAACGTCATTGCACCTGGAAGGGTGGTTTCAGCAGGGACTACGCCGTGCTGCCCGACAGATACTGGGGGCCGGCCAATGGTTGCGTCTGAGCCACCTGGAAGGGTGCTTCTGGTGGGGATGGGTGGCTGTGCCTGGTCTGGTCTTTTTGCCGGGTTCTAGTCTGGCCTTCTGGCTGGCTGGTGTAAGTGCTGTCCCTGTCAGAGATCTGGTAGGAGGAGCTGGAACTGCCCTGATGGAAAGACGGGGTAGGGCCATGCAAATCCTGCTGGGTTGACAGGGAGTCTGGAAGGGTTAGTATTGGTGGAGGCTGCTAGATGAGGGCAGCTTCTCCCCAAGAAAACCTGGAAAGGCTCTCTTTCTGGCAGGGGTGGGGGGCTGCACTGGCCGGTCGGGGGGTTAGATTTGGAACGGAAAAGCCTATGGTGCATGTGCCCCTGGAGTGGCAGTCCAGGGTTGTCTGAGAATCACTATGAGAGAGGGTCACTTTGATTTAACGACACCACTGCTGGTCCGGACCGGGGGTCAGGGTCCGTTGAAAAGCCTGTGGAGATAGTGCCCCTGGAGTGGCAGTCCAGGGGTGCCATACATTGCACTGAGTGTTGAGGGGCACTCAACGTGTGGCACCTTAGGTCACATATCTCCACATACACCTTTTTAGCACCTGCCTCTAGGGCCGAGCCTTTTGGCTAGGACCAGAGGAATTTTTGTTCCTGGCCGGAGGGCCGGTCATTGTATTGCACAATGGCCACTTTCCACTCACCATTCCCACCTTCCTTTTCCCCCACTTTCTTTTTTATTTTACCCCCTGTTTGTCTTGTTTGTCACTTTTTTTGGTTGGAGCACTTTATGTGTGGCGAGTAGGGTGCTGGTCCTCGGGCCTGACTCTGAAAGTCTTGGGAGTAGGTGGACATGGCCTTCTGGCTTAGTTCACCTGCTCTCATGGGGTCTCCCTTCGGGGGAGCCTCACCGAGGAGGGTTCTGTCTCGGCAGTCCCTCCGAGGATGTTTGGCCATGTGGTTTCGGCTGCATGGGCCATAGTGGGGTCCCAGTGGTCCAATAACTCTTTTCCCTGTCTGGAGCCTAACGCCCCGGGGGATCAGAGCTGGGTCCTCTGCGGAGGACCAATTGACGATGGCACCCATCGCAGTTTTTTGTGTTTCACTCTTTATGTGTGTGCACATTTTTTCCTGCACCGGGTGAAGTTTTTGGGTTGTGTTTTGCACGCCACAGGCTTTTCAAGAGAAAAAAAAAAAATCTGTTCTTATCAGTTGCCAATAGGTGGTGCTAAACTGACTGTCCCCAGTACTCGGCGAGGGGGAAAGGGATGACAGTCGGTGGACGCTAAGCCTGTTGGCGTAGAGGCGAAAGCCTTCTGATCGGGGCAGAGAGGCATGAGGTCGAAGCTGAAGGGCTGGGCCCCTGGCCTTTTAAAGCATCAATAGCCATCCATGTATAATAACATGTTACATTAATATTGCGCACACCCGCGCAGCGTCGAAAAAGAATGTAACATGTTATTATACATGGATGGCTATTGATGGTTTATAAGCCTCCACCCGCCCACCCGAGTCTATGTTTTTCATGGATTTCAATAAGCCTGTGCTTAGGGACAGGGCTGGAGGCGGTGCTGTAGATAATGTCATTCAGAATGTTGCTCCGCCTCCGCCCGCCCATCCGAGTCAATATTTTTCTCAGACCTCAATAAGCCTATGCTTAGGGACGGGGCTGGAGGCGGTGCTGGCGGTGTTGTAATTGAGAATCCAGCTCCGCCTCCGCCCGCCCACCCGAGTCGAGGATTTTCATGAACCAAAAAAGGCGTCGGCGCATGCGCAGCGCATGCGCCGTGGACCCGCGATCAGCTGTGCTCTGACGTACGAGCACCGGAAGTGACGCGGGTCCAAGGTTTTCATAGGTCCGATGAAATTTTACATCACCGGTCCAGACCGGGGGTCAGGGTCCGTTGAAAAGCCTGTGGAGATAGTGCCCCTGGAGTGGCAGTCCAGGGGTGCCATACATTGCACTGAGTGTTTGAGGGGCACTCAACGTGTGGCACCTTAGGTCACTGATCTCCACACACACTTTTTTAACACCTGCCCTTAGGGCTGAGCCTTTTGGCTAGGACCAGGGGAATTTTTGTTTCCTGGCCGGAGGGCCGGTCAACGTATTGCACGTTGCTCACTTTCTACTCACCTCTCCCACCTTCCTTCTCCCCCACTTTCTTTTGTTTTACCCCGTGTGTCACTTTTCTTCTTTTTATGTTGGTGCACCTGCACTTTTTGTGTGATGAGTAGGGTGCTGGTCCTCGGACTGGCTCTGAAAGTCTTGGGAGTAGGTGGACATGGCCTTCTGGCTTAGTTCATCTGCTCTCATGGGGTCTCCCTTCGGGGGAGCCTCACCGAGGAGGGTTCTGTTTCGGCAGTCCCTCTGAGGATGTTAGGCCATGTGGCTTCGGCTGCATGGGCCATAGTGGGGTCCTTGTGGTTTCGGCTGCCTGGACTCCTATTACTCTTTTCCCTGCCAGGAGCCTAACGCCCCGGGGGATCAGAGCTGGGTTCTCCCTGGAGGACTATTTGACGATGCACCCGTCACAGTTTTTTGTGTCACTCTTTATGTGTGTGCACATTTTTCCTGCACCGGGTGAAGTTTTTGGGTTGTGTTTTGCACGCCACAGGCTTTTCAATAGAAAAAAAAAGTGGTCACTAAATGATATATTGCTCACACATGCCACGGTTATATGTGGTATTATACCCCAAAATACATTCTGCTGCTTCTCCTGAGTACGGGGATACCACATATGTGGGACTTTTTTGGAGCCTAGCCGCGTACGGGACCCCAAAATCCAATCATCGCCTTCAAGATTTCTAAGGACGTTCACACAAATCTTGAAGGCGATGATTGGATTTCAGGGTCTGTACGCGGCTAAGGCGTACCTAACCATGGCATGTGTGAGCAATACATCATTTAGTGACAACTTTTTGTAAAAAAAAATTTTTTTTGTCATTATTCAATCACTTTGGACAAACAAAAATATTCCATGGACTCGACATGCCTCTCAGCAGTTTCCTTGGGGTGTCTTCTTTCCAAAATGGGGTAATTTGGGGGGGGGGGGTTGTACTGCCCTGCCATTTTAGCACCTCATGAAATGAGATAGGCAGTCAAAAAAATAAAAGCTGTGTAAAATCCAGAAAATGTACCCTAGTTTTTAGGCGCTATAACTTTTGCGAAAACCAATAAATAAACGCTTATTGCGTTTTTGTTTTACTAAAGACATGTGGCTAAATACATTTTGGCCTAAATGTTTGACTAAAATGTAGTTTATTCGATATTTTTTGCTTTTTGTTATAAGAAAAATCTTTTTTGTTTTTTTAATTTACGTTCTTTTTCCGTTTTATATCGCAAAAAATAAAAATCGCAGAGGCAATCAAATGCCATCAAAAGAAAGCTATATTTGTGGGAAGAAAAGGACGCCAATTTTGTTTGGGAGCCACGTCACACGACCGCGCAAATGTCAGTTACATGACACATCTGAATTGTAAACGTATTGGTCCAATGGGGGAATTTTTTTAAACCCATTTTGAAGTATTAAAAAAAATGTCCCTATCTAACCAATGGGCTGATATTTGGGGCTCTGTACCTTTAAATTCCTACAGGAAAATGACACTGCATTGTAAATATTACAGAGGGGGGGGGGGGGGTGTATGTAACAATCTCTGTGTAATCATTACTTTATATATTATATTATCTTATATCTACATTTCCAGTGTTGTATATCCAACAGAAAAAATCTGTCTGGTAGCAAGACCACAGATATGGAACTGTCTGATGGCTGGACTCCAGTCAACCTGCCCCCCCCCCCCATGACATACACACTGCCCCCCCCAACCTGCCCTAAATGACATACAGACTGCCCCCCCAATGACATACAGACTGCCCCCCAATGACATACAGACTGCCCCCCCAACCTGCCCCCCAATGACATACAGACTGCCCCCCCAACCTGCCCCCAATGACATACAGACTGCCCCCACCCAACCTGCCCCCCAATGACATACAGACTGCCCCCCCAACCTGCCCCCCAATGACATACAGACTGCCACCCCCAACCTGCCCCCCAATGACATACAGACTGCCCCCCCCAACCTGCCCCTCAATGACATACAGACTGCCCCCCCCAACCTGCCCCCCAATGACATACAGACTTCCCCCCCCCAACCTGCCCCCAATGACATACAGACTGCCCCCCCCAACCTGCCCCCAATGACATACAGACTGCCCCCCCCCAACCTGCCCCCCAATGACATACAGACTGCCCCCCAAACCTGCCCCCCAATGACATACAGACTGCCCCCCAACCTGCCCCCCAATGACATACAGACTGCCCCCCCAACCTGCCCCTCAATGACATACAGACTGCCCCCCCAACCTGCCCCCCAATGACATACAGACTGCCCCCCCAACCTGCCCCCCAATATGACATACAGACTGCCCCCCAACCTGCCCCCCAATGACATACAGACTGCCCCCCCAACCTGCCCCCCAATGACATACAGCCTGCCGCCCCAACCTGCCCTCCAATGACATACAGACTGCCCCCCCCAACCTGCCCCCTAATGACATACAGACTGCCCCCCCAACCTGCCCCCAATGACATACAGACTGCCCCCCAACCTGCCCCCAATGACATACAGACTGCCTCCCCCCAATCTGCCCCCCAATGACATACAGACTGCCCCCCCCAACGACATACAGACTGCCCCCCCAACCTGCCCCCCAATGACATACAGACTGCCTCCCCAATGACATACAGACTGTCTCCCCCCAATCTGCCCCCCAATGACATACAGACTGCCCCCCCAACCTGCCCCCCAATGACATACAGCCTGCCCCCCAACCTGCCCCCTAATGACATACAGCCTGCCCCCCAACCTGCCCCCAATGACATACAGACTGCCTCCCCCAATCTGCCCCCCAATGACATACAGACTGCCCCCCCCCCCAACCTGCCCCCAATGACATACAGACTGCCTCCCCCCAACCTGCCCCCCAATGACATACAGACTGCCCCCCACCTGCCCCCCAATGACATACAGCCTGCCCCCCCCAACCTGCCCCCCAATGACATACAGACTGCCCCCCCCAACTGCCCCCAATGATACAGACTGCCCCCCAACCTGCCCCCAATGACATACAGACTGGGCCTCCCCCCAATGACAGACTGCCCCCCAACCTGCCCCCAATGACATACAGCCTGCCCCCCAACCTGCCCCCCAATGACATACAGACTGCCCCCCCCAACCTGCCCCCCAATGACATACAGACTGCCCCCCAACCTGCCCCCCAATGACATACAGACTGCCTCCCCCCAATGACATACAGACTGCCCCCCATTGACATACAGACTGCCCCCCCAACCTGCCCCCCAATGACATACAGCCTGCCCCCCCAACCTGCCCCTCAATGACATACAGTTGCCCCCCCCCCCAACCTGCCCCAATGACATCACAGCCTGCCCCGCCAATGAATACAGGCCTCCCCCCCCAACCTGCCCCCCAATGACATACAGACTGCCCCCCCAACCTGCCCCCCAATGACTACAGCCTGCCCCCCAACCTGCCCCCCAATGACATACAGACTGCCCCCCCCCAACCTGCCCCCCAATGAATACAGACTGCCCCCCCATGATATACAGACTGCCCCCCAACCTGCCCCCCATATGACATACAGACTGCCCCCCCAACTGCCCCCCAATGACATACAGCCTGCCCCCCCAACGAACTACTGACTGCCCCCCCCAATGACATACAGACTGCCCCCCAACCTGCCCCCCACTGACATACCCAGACTGCCCCCCAACCTGCCCCCCAATGGACACATAACGACTGCCCCCAATGAATACAGCCTGCCCCCCCAACCTGCCCCCAATGACATACAGACTGCCCCCCCCCCCAACCTGACCCCCCCCCCAATGACATACAGCCTGCCCCCCCAACCTGCCCCAATGAAATACAGACTGCCCCCCCCAATGACATACAGCCTGCCCCCCCAACTGGCCCCCAATGACATACAGGAACCTGCCCCCCATTGACTATTACAGCCTGCCCACCCCAACCTGCCCCCCAATGACATACAGACTGCCCTCCCCCCCAATGACATACAGACTGCCCCCCCCAATCCTGCCCCCCAATGACATACAGACTGCCTCCCCCAATGAATACAGCCTGCCCCCAACCTGCCCCCCGGGTTGCCTATACAGCTTGTTGCTGTTTGCCATCGTCCCCCCCCCCCCAGCCGCTGTCACCCACATGGAGGCACGTCCAGTGTAACTCTGCAGTATATCTCGGCGAGTGAAGGGTTAATATGACTCGCCTGTTTTCCCCGCCCCGCCTCTCTCGAGCCCGCCCCTGTGGGCGTCCCCGGTACATTGTAATTACTCTTTAAACAGAGGCGGGGCGGGGCCGTATTTTAACACGTGGGGGGGAGGAGTCTGCCTCAACCAATCCCGTTGCTTGGTCTGTTGTACATTTGCATATCTCACAAACAAACTTTCATTCCTTGAATTTTTATTTTTCCAAGTAATAAATAATAAAAAAAAGAGAATTATGGGAGGGGGAAGTTAAATTAGTAATAGTTTAGCAGATATCGACTGTAATGACAGCTAAATAATAAAAAGTGCAAAAAAAAATAAAAAACGTACTCTCCATAAGTTGCACGTTACAGATATTGCAGGGTATAAATACAACGGAGAGCCTCTTTATGTATTACGTGGACGAACGAGGTATGGAGACAATGTTCGCTTGGATATTCAGCTGAACATCTCTCCATGGAGGGATGTACACAAGGTATCTTGTATGAGCGCTCGGCAACAGGCTGACATGCATCTGCATGGATGATACAGGCAACCGGCTGAAACATCATCCATGGAGAATACAAATTCCTGTGTATGTCCACCAAGCGGCTTGTAAGCGGTCTGAGTTTACCCTTAGCCCCTTTCCTCGGATGTGTCCACTACAGGGGTTCAGCCTCGGTTCGGGCCCCTGGGGGTGAGATGGTTTCCTCATCTCACCTTTTATTTACATTTCTTGCGGCACCTTAACCCTTTCATGCCTATTAATGACATTTGGTGTTTCCAAGTTAAAATCCATATTTTTTTGATAGAAAATGACCTAGAACCCCCCAAACATTATATATATTCTTTTAGCAGAGAATCTAGAGAACAAAATGGCATTTGTTGCGAAATTGTATGTCGCGGGGTATTTGCGCGGCGGTGTTTTAAACGCAACTTTTTGGGAAAAATTAACTTTCATGAATTGAAAAAAAAAAAATGAAAAAGCAAAGTCAGCCCATTTTTTTTTTTGCATAATGTGAAAGATGAAGTTGCGCCGAGTAAATAGATACCAAGCACGTCACGCTTTATAATCGCACGCGCTCGTGGAATGGCGTCAAACTGCGGTACCTAAAAATCTCCATAGGCGACGCTTTAAACTTTTTTTTTTTACGGATACCAGGTTAGCGTTACAGAGGAGGACTAGTGCTAGAATTATTGCTCTCGCTCTACCCATCGCGGCGATACCTCACATGTGTGATTTGAACACCATTTTCATATGCGGGCGCGACTTCCGTATGCGTTTTCTTTGTTTCGCAAGCTCGCGGGGAGGGGGGCGCTTTAAAAAAAAAAATCGTATTTATTTTTATAATATTAACCACTTCCAGACCCGCTATACGACTTTTTACGGCCACACTTTAAAGATGGATATCTCGGTAACAGCAGCAGCTGCTGCCACAACCGAGATATCCATTTTTAGTGTGAGCGGTCCTGTAAAATATAACGGCGGTCTCGCCGCGAGATCGCCGTTATCGGAGGCGGGAGAGGGGCCCCCCCCTCCCGCGCCCTCCGCCGCTTACCGGAGCCGTCGGTAGCGTCGGAGGCGATCGGGTCCGTTCGTCTGCTGTGTGGGGATGCGAGTGAGGGAAATTTGTCCCCCACTCGTCCCCATGACTCTGCTGGGTGGAAGTGACGTCAAAACGTCAGTCCCGCCCAGCGTCTTAAAGAAACCTTTTTTTTTTTTGTATTTTAAAAAAATTACAGTTTCAAATTTTAATAATTTTTTTTGCATTTTAGTCTAAATATGAGATGTGATGTCTTTTTGACCCCAGATCTCATATTTAAGAGGACCTGTCATGCTTTTTTCTATTACAAGGGATGTTTACAAAAAATAGTTTAAAAAAAAATTAAAAAAATAAAAATTCAAAGCACCCCGTCCCGACGAGCTTGCGCGCAGAAGCAAACGCGTACGTCAGTAGCGCCCGCATATGAAAACGGTGTTCAAACCACACAAGTGAGGTATTGCCGCGATCGTTTGAGTGAGAGCAATAATTATAGCCCTAGACCTCCTCTGCAACTCAAAAAATGCAACCTATAGAATTTTTTAAACGTTGCCTATCAAGATTTTTAAGGGTAAAAGTTTGACGCCATGCCACGAGCGTTCGCTAGGAAATTCGGCTGAACATCTCCATGGAGGGATGTACACGAGGTATCTTGTATGAGCGCTCGGCTAGGCAACTGGCTGACCATCTGCATGGATGATACACGCGAGGTTTCTCGTATGAGTGTCCTCGCTAGGCCACCGGCTGAACCATCAATCTGCCCCCCAATGACATACAGACTGCCCCCCCCAACCTGCCCCCAATGACATACAGACTGCCCCCCAACCTGCCCCCCAATGACATACAGACTGCCCCCCCAACCTGCCCCTCAATGACATACAGACTGCCCCCCCAACCTGCCCCCCAATGACATACAGACTGCCCCCCCAACCTGCCCCCCAATGACATACAGACTGCCCCCCCAACCTGCCCCCCAATGACATACAGACTGCCCCCAATGACATACAGCCTGCCCCCCCAACCTGCCCTCCAATGACATACAGACTGCCCCCCCAACCTGCCCCCTAATGACATACAGACTGCCCCCCCAACCTGCCCCAATGACATACAGACTGCCTCCCCCCAATGACATACAGACTGCCCCCCCAACCTGCCCCCAATGACATACAGACTGCCTCCCCCAATCTGCCCCCCAATGACATACAGACTGCCCCCCCAACGACATACAGACTGCCCCCCCCAACCTGCCCCCCAATGACATACAGACTGCCTCCCCCAATGACATACAGACTGTCTCCCCCAATCTGCCCCTCAATGACATACAGACTGCCCCCCCAACCTGCCCCAATGACATACAGCCTGCCCCCCCAACCTGCCCCCCAATGACATACAGACTGCCCTCCCAACCTGCCCCCTAATGACATACAGCCTGCCCCCCCAACTGCCCCCAATGACATACAGACTGCCTCCCCCAATCTGCCCCCCAATGACATACAGACTGCCCCCCCAACCTGCCCCTCAATGACATACAGACTGCCCCCCAACCTGCCCCCCAATGACATACAGACTGCCCCCCCAACCTGCCCCCCAATGACATACAGACTGCCCCCCAACCTGCCCCCCAATGACATACAGACTGCCCCCAATGACATACACGCCTGCCCCCCCAACCTGCCCTCCAATGACATACAGACTGCCCCCCCACCTGCCCCCTAATGACATACAGACTGCCCCCCCAACCTGCCCCAATGACATACAGACTGCCTCCCCCCAATGACATACAGACTGCCCCCCCAACCTGCCCCAATGACATACAGACTGCCTCCCCCCAATCTGCCCCCCAATGACATACAGACTGCCCCCAACGACATACAGACTGCCCCCCCAACCTGCCCCCCAATGACATACAGACTGCCTCCCCCAATGACATACAGACTGTCTCCCCCCAATCTGCCCCCCAATGACATACAGACTGCCCCCCCAACCTGACCCCCAATGACATACAGCCTGCCCCCCCAACCTGCCCCCAATGACATACAGACTGCCCTCCCAACCTGCCCCCTAATGACATACAGCCTGCCCCCCAACCTGCCCCCAATGACATACAGACTGCCTCCCCCCAATATGCCCCCAAATGACATACAGACATGCCCCCCCCAACCTGCCCCCAATGACATACAGACTGCCTCCCCCCAATCTGCCCCCCAATGACATACAGGATGCCCCCCAACCTGCCCCCAATGACATACAGCCTGCCCCCCCAACCTGCCCCCCAATGACATACAGACTGGCCCCCCCCCCAACCTGCCCCCCAATGACATACAGACTGCCCCCCCAACCTGCCCCCCAATGACATACAGACTGCCTCCCCCCAATGACATACATTACTGCCCCCCAATGACATACAGACTGCCCCCCCAACCTGCCCCCCAATGACATACAGCCTGCCCCCCCAACCTGCC